>CAWUFW010000710.1:1200000-1800000 GCA_963921515.1 Calotriton arnoldi | reverse complement strand
TTCGAGTGGAAGGCAAGCGTCACTGGGTGCATGCGCACCATTGTAAACGCGCCCCAACTCTGACGACGGAAGAAGACATCGCGACTCAGGAAGAGCTCCTGACAAAAGACAAACCATCGTTGAGCTGTCACACCGACACAGAAACGCTCGAACTGGCAGAGTTTCCCGATCCCACCGTACCGTCCAGGGAAGGGTACAACCTACGTAAAAGGGAGGAGCTTCGGCAAAGCAGACCACTGACTGGGTAAAATCTCAGAACGGTAGCCTAACACACTCAAGGTTGCCCGAAGAGAAGTCAGAGAAAGTCGGTGGTTCTGCCCGCTACCGAGCACTCTGAAGATGATGGAAGCGCCCGACTCCCCAATGATGGAAGCAACTGGATATCCGAAGAGGACCTACCGAAACCCAAAGACTAACAAACTGCACAGCTCAAAGACTATAGCCGTTTTCATTACCCTTCTCTTTTGCCTCCTCCTCATGACAACCTTCTGGATCATCGAAGAAAGCACACCCGCTCACAAAACATTGCTCCCCACTGAACTGCCGATAACTACCAAGGAACACTTCCTGATTGCCCTTTCTCCACCGCTCCGAGAGAGACGCAGGGAGTTCTGGAATAACTCTTTTGTGCAACTGCTGCACCAACACAACCTTGCCGCTAATGCCACTAATTGCTGGATCTGCGGGCTGCTGCCCCATGCAGCCGGACACTCCATCCCGTTCATTCCTTCGCCCTTTTCCATCCACGGCTCCTGTCTTGCCTGGCTGATTCTTCTGCAAGAAAGCTTTAAAGACAATGCCACATCAGAAAGAACTGTTTCGCATTTCTACCACGAGGCATGGCTGAATAAGACTGGGCGAACCGCTACTCCTTTTTACCCTCTGACCTCTGGTACCTCTATTCACATGGACATCCCTGCCAAAGAACGAGTGGAAATGCAAGTTTTCCATAACCCAGCCAGACCCACTTTCTCCTACCTCCGGAAACGAGACAGCCACCACTCTGACAGTGGCCTTGTCTGTTGTCAACGTCTCGGGCCTTGTGTGCATCGAAGGCCTGGGGACGCAACTGGTGGGCCGCAGCGCCTGCGTCATCACCAGAACACTGGATTCATCCGACCCTCCCTCCTTTGTTGCTTCTCCAAATATGTACTTTGTTTGTGGCACCAAAGCATACACCTGGCTCCCCAAAGGTTGGGGGGCACATGCTACATTGCCTTCATCCTCCCACCTACGTATGTGGCCCCAGCAAGCCATCACCGGCAAAAGCGTGCAAGGGACATCGACCAGGCCGACTCGACAGGAGCACAGTTCTTGGATGCCGCGAAAGGACTTGTGCCATTCTGGGGTCCGATGACGAACAGCCGCGCCATCCGACACTTGACCCAGGCAGTTGAAACCACCATGAACATCACAGCTGGCATCTTGACCAATAACACCGCAGAGCTTCAGGCAGTCCGCCTGGTGGCTCTGCAGAACCGCCTTGTTCTAGACGTGGTTCTGGCAGACCGAGGAGGAGCCTGCCGCATCATTGGGTCCAGCTGTTGCACCTACGTGCCAGACAATTCACCTTCTGTTTACAAAGCCATCGAACACCTCCATAGACTGTCCTCTGAAGTACACCAGGAGCAAGAAGGATGGTCGCTTGGGAGCTGGTTCTGGGACTTACTGAAAGCCTGGGGGTGGAGGTTGTTAACATTCATTCTGATTCCGATTGTGGTGCTATGCGGGTGTTGCTTAAGTATCCAATGTCTGCCTCCTTTGTGTTCATTATTTTCAAATTGCATTTGCCCAAAGACTTTGGACTTACAGGCTGAACACATGAAAACTTTGTATGAGACAGAAATACGTGGCATTATGGGGATCGACCCGAATTAACAAGTTGGCGAGAAATGTTAAAAGGGAGGACTGTGGAAAATTAATTTGTATCGATAAACATTGTCTGCGCCATCTTGCCCTTTTTCCCAATGCCACACTTTCGTCGTCCGCGGCGGCCATTTTAGCTACCTTGATCAGACCCACTCTCTGCACACCGCTAATCCCCAGCGCGGCTCCACACCCTCGCAAGCCCCCCCCGCACTGGTCACCCTCTCTCTCTCTCTCCTCATGCACGGGCCATTAACCCCCTCCAACTGCGCTGCACATCCCTGGGAATGTCACCCCGGGCCTGCCCGACACCTCCCTTTCCTCCTATACACTATCACACCCTCTGACACCCCTCTTCCTCCGTATCCGATTGTCCAGGCCGGTCCCAGGCTATCACCTAGCCCTGCGGATACAGTTTATGGCCCCGACTGTAAGGAATCGCCCCTCTTCAAAGGAGTTACAGTAGATCAAGGCCCCCACCCCATGAGATCCGTCACACCACATGCATTCCGGGAACCGGCGGAATGCCCTGCTGATCCTGCCGTCTGATGACGATTCTGTATGGTGAATGGGGAGGGGATTCTCACTGTAAGGGTGCGTGGGAACGGGTCTGAAGCGAAAGATCCCAGGGATGTCTTTCATACTTCAAAGTATCTTTACTGTAATAAAGAATGTCTTCCTGCCATAAATGCGTGTATAAGAGGCCAGGCCTCAGAGATGCAGGAGAGCACCTCGTGAAGATTCCCTATTGGTCTGATCTGACGTGTTCTCCTCCGGAGAGAATAAACCTTTGTTTCCTGCCTTCCAGTCTCCAGCGCCTGCCTCTTCATTGATTCATATTTTGGGGAATAGAGGCGACATCGCCGGGCAATACTTAAGGTTATTCCATTCGTCGATTGCCTTCCTGTTTTACACATTGATTTTTAGTAATGAACATTTATCCACTTGAATATGCTTGTTCACACCCCTTAAATCAATACACAGTCTTATCTTGCCATTAGATTTCCTGGCTACTACCACCTGTGAAATTTATTCTGAAGACTACGTTTGATTACTCTGGCCTTTCCAGTCTTATCAATTCTTTTTCCATTTCACTTCTGACCACAAAAGGCATGTTCCTTACTTTGTAATTCACCTGAACTGCATTCTCTTTAAGCAAAATTCTGTGCTTGAATCCTTTTAATATTCCAATTTTTCCAGAGAACACTTCTGGGAATTCCTTACATATAGTTTCACCTACATTGTCATAGTCATCCTTCAATAACACTTGCTGCTTGCTATTTAGATTTAATATGATGTCCAAACTTCTGTGGTCCATCCACCCTGACACGCACGGTCCATATTCTGTGACATACAACTTTCCATTAGCATACCTTCCTTTAAACTTGGAACATACCTCCCAATACCTCACCATAGGTATAGCCTCCCCTGTAAAGCTCTCCGGTCATATATCTGGATTCTTCAATTTCTTTAATTTCTTCCTAATTGCAACCTCAAGCTTCTCTTTTCACATGTCCGGATTAATTATGGTGTATGGTGGCATGGAATCCACCACCAAAATCACTGGGATACCTGCCCCAACCACCTCACAATTAGGTTTGTTTCTGGAACCTGTAGCCACATCTAAAATAGCATCCGTCTCTAGTAATAATAATGGCACTTGTAGAGCACAACAGTACCTCAAACAGAGGTGTCCCGGCACTTAATGGTATGTGCAGCTGAGGATCCACTCCACAGTGGAGTTAGCCTTGGCTAAAGAGCCAAGTCTTCAAGATTTTCCTGAACGTTCTGACTCAATCAGGCGCATATGGGAGGGCAGAGAGTTCCATAGCCTGGCCGTCCTAACAGTGAAGGACCTGCCTCCCATTCGAGACTTAGCATATCGAGGTATGCACAGCAGGTGCTGGGAATTGGATCTCAATGTGCGGCTCTGTTGATATAGGCAAAGCCTGCGCCTGAGATAACCCAGGCCGCTGTCGTGTAAGGCGCGGAAGGCCATGGTCAGGGACTTAAACTCTATCCTTTTTGCTACAGGAAGCCAGTGGAGTTGTCGGATGTGGGGGGAGATTAGATGCCGGAACGGGACCCGTCGTATTAATCTCGCTGCCGCATTCTGTACCATTTGTTGTCTATTGATTAGGTAGGAGGGCAGCCCCAAGTACAGACTGTTGGCGTAGTCCAACTCAGATGTCACAGTAGCGTGAACTATGATCCTGCGGCAATCCTCTGGCAATAGATGCAGGAATTTTCTTAGGCTTTGCAGTTTCCCAAAACATGCGGAGGATATATGGCAGACTTGGGCTACAAAAGAGAGATCAGTATCCCATTTGATGCCCACGTTCCTAGCCGAGTTTACCGGTAATGGTGGTGATCCCATTTCTGCAGGCCACCATAGGCCTGCGGAGGGAGGGGACGTCTGCCCGAAGAACAAAACCTCCGTTTTGTCCGCGTTTAGTTTTAGGCTAGCATTATCCATCCAGCCTGCGATGTCCTTCAGACACCCCTTAAATCTGGCGAACGAATCAGCCGAGTGATCCTTAAAGGAAAACACCAGCTGGGTGTCACCCGCATAGGAGATTGTCTTCACAACCCAGGATGCAATGAGAGTGTAAAGTGGCACCAGATAGATGTTGAAGAGCAGAGGACTCAGGGCAGAGCCCTGCGGTATACCGCACCACAGAGGCTTAGTTTGAGATTGATAGGGTTTGAGAAAGACCCTTTGAGAGCGGTTTTTAAGATAGGACTGACACCAGGCGAGTGCTACCTCCCGCAATCCCAACTGTTTGAGTCTGTCCAGTAGGATTGAGTGCGAAACCGTGTCGAACGCTGCAGACAGATCTAGAAGGACCAGCATTGCTGAGTCCCCAGTGTCCATAGTCAGTCTCACTATTTCAGCCGCCTCCACAAGAGCGGTCTTGGTGCTATATCCTGACCAAAAACCAGACTGCATATCATGCAGAATATCATGAGCCTCTATGAAGTCGGTGAGCTGGCGCTGCACCAGTTTTTCCAGCATTTTTGCAGGAGCAGGCAACAATGAGATCGGGCGGTAGTTGCTAAGCTCTGTGGGGTCAGCGCTTGTTTTTTTAATAAAGGTAATAGAGAAGCTTGTTTCTAGATATCAGGGAAAATGCCAGTGGATAGTGAGATATTCCAAACATGATTCAATACCGGGTTAATCACATGTGCCAATGACCTAAAAAGCTTGGGGGGCAGGGATCCTGAGGGGGGCCAGACTTGCATCTCAGGATTTCGGCCCGAGATTCCTGCAAGGTTATAGGGAGAAATGTTGATAAGGTTCCATTGGATTTTATAATTCCAGATGGTAGTGGCTCCACTGTCCCGGCCCCAGCTGTAAATGAGGCATATACTTTCAGGATTTTTCCCTCAAAAAAGTCAGATAGATTTGTGCACAGCAAGGGGGAAGGCAGTATATTATCCTCCATCGCTGAAGTATTCATAAAGGATAAGACAATCCTGAAGATTTCCTTTCCAGAGTTCTCCGCACTCTCTATGCGCTTAGCAAAGTATTCCCTTCTCGATGTCTTCATGAGTTTGCGGAGCAACCTCAAGGCTTCCTTATAGCCTTGTTTGGCCAATGGGCAATAATATTTCCTCCAGAGGCGCTCAAGCCTCTTACACTTACTCTTTTCTCCTCTAAGTGTTTCTGAGAACCAGGGGGCAGATGGGGATTCTCTCTGGGTCCTAGCGCCCCTCATTGGTGCCAAAGAATCTAAAGCGGTGGAGAGCCATGAGTTAAGCGTAGACATGTCGTCATTGGGATTGCTAGTTAACTGAGGCCTATTAGCTAGTAGCACTGGGCCTAGGTTTTCAACTGTTGCCTTTTTCCAGTTCCTTTTTAACCCGGTATGTTTGCTCTCCCTCGGCTCTGTTTTCTCCAGAGTAAATGAGAAGGGGACCAGAAAGTGGTCCGTCCAGACCATGCATCGAGGAACCTCTGCTTTCAAGGTTGGTATGTTAGAGAAAATTAAATTGAGAATATGACCTGCTTTGTGAGTGGGAGAGTTCACGTGCTGTGTAAAGTTAGCTCCATTGAGTGATGTTATTAGCTGAGCGGCCTGGAGGCAACTGGGATCATCTACGTGCAAGTTAAAGTCTCCAAGAGCTGAAAAAATAGCGTATTGCAATAATCTCTGAGCAATGAGATTGCATAATACGGGGGTAAAACTGTGTGGACAGTCAGGCGGTCTATATATCAATAGTCACGCAAAGGAGACAGTTGGAGAGAGCCTTATGTAAAAATGTAAGCTCTCCATATTGCCCAGGTTGCTCAATTCCGTAGTGGCAATCTCCCAAGATTTCTTCAGAATAATAGCAACTCCACCCCCTCTTTTGTGACAACTCCTGTTAGCGCAGACTATTCGGAAACTCTGCGGTATAGCCAGGGTCAGAGCAAGCTTTAATTCCTCCTTTAACCATGTTTCAGTAAAGAACATTATATCCCAGGAGTTATCCAACAGGGATAGCCAAATGTCACCGGTATGTTTGGGAAGAGATCTGCAGTTAATCAAACAATCTCTTACCCTGCCCACCGTCACCCTCTGAGGACTGGAGCACTTCTCGTTTCCCCAGCTCACCAAGCCCGGTACCCCTAAGGTGAAATTGCATTCCTTGCAATGGTATGGGGTGCCTGTGTTCTCCAGGATAGCACAATGGTTGCCCATACATTGGTTACTCCTTAGAGCCAAGAGGGAATATCAAGACCAGGTGATGCCCTTACCGCTACTCATTTGAGCAGCGTGGCTGGCGCTGGCCGCGGTCCGGACGTGGACAGGCGCAGACGGGCTTGTCTTTGGCATGCCTTCAGCGCGCCAGCGGCACGCCCGCTGCGCGTCGGTGGTGCAGCAAGCATTAAAAAGGCCCCGGGAAGCCAGTCAGCGGAAGCTAGACCGCTCACCCTTCTAAAATGGTGCCTATGAATGTGCCAGCCGAGCCGAGGAAAGATGGCGCTCCGCTCAGTGTACAAAAGTACAAAGTGTGCAAGCGTTAAAGCAATTCAAGCATTAAAAGTATAAAACCAAGTAGAGTCATCCTGCAACACGCAGAAATTACCTTCCCCTCAGTATTCTCCCCCTCAAATGAGCAGAAATGTCAGGTACACTGTCAGCAAACACATAAACCTGCAACCGCAGACTCATCCTCATCAGATGTGGACTCCTGAGAATCAGAACCGCACCGGACTTTCTCTCTTCTATCCCTTCTTTTGCACGTCCTTGCAAAATTTCCTACTAAACCACACATAGAACACTTCTGATCTACTGCCATACATGTCTTGCTTTTTGCTAAGTGTTCACGGCTCCCACATCTGTAGCAACTGAAATTCCCTTGTTTAAGTTCCTTATCTGTATTTTTAACAGTTAACTCAGAATTTTTCAAGTTTTTACTTTCTGAATTCTTTTTACTCCTGAACGCTTCTTAAAGGTTTTCCACTTTTCTTCCCACTCACCACACACACCTCCTTGCTCTCCTTATTCCCTTCTAACGCCGCCTTTGCGCATCTGTTGGAGATTTCCGCTTTTCTCACCATTGCCAATATCTTTTAAAGTAGCATCTACACTCACCCTTAGCCTCCCCGTACCCTCTTATTATTAGTATGCATAATGACTTTGTCTCTCAGTAACTCCTCTTGCAAAGAACCAAATCATCAAGATACCGCTATCTTTTAAGCTCAGACACATAGTCATCACTTGTTTCTTTTTGCTCTTGTTTGCGGTGATAAAACTTATACCTATCTATAGCTATACAAACCATTGGAGAATAATATCTCTCCAAATCATCCATAGCATTGACATATACATCTGTTTCATCAGCATTTCTGAGTCTTTTTTCCATTTGATTATACTGCCTAATACCTTCCGGCCCCAAGGAATGCAATTGAATACCTTTCTTAGTATCTGGCGATAATGTTTCATAATCAATAGTTGACATATAGTTACTAAAGTAGTCTTTCCACTCCTGCCGCTTCATGCATGGTTCCCCTGGTACAGGTAAGAATGGTATGGGTGGAGTAAGCGTAAATGTTTGTGCATCACCTATTCCCTTCTCTCCCAATATTGACACTACACACAGCAAAACAAAATAATCTATGCCTACATATCCTTACTTGAAATATTAATATGCATTAAATACTACATTAAATAAAGAGATTTCACCATAGTTACCATCATACAGGTAATATTGTGCCATGTGCCACAGTGAAGATAAGGTGTGTGTATCACCAATGGTGAACGCACCATAGACAAAACAAATACACAGTAGTCACTGATGTGCATGCCACCGCAAAGCCTCATGCGCTGTGGCATCCGACATGCCAGTTAACACAAACAGTAGCACCAGCAGACACGCCTATAGATGTGCCTGTCACCACAAAACCATGCACTGCATGGCAGCCGACATGCCAACATGCAATTCAACTGCAGCTTACAGCAGATGCCAGGGTTGGATTGGGATTAGAAATTGGCCCGGGCACGCTAAAAAAAAGTGGCCCACATTTGCATATTGCCTTTCCTCAAAACACTGCTTCGGCAAAGTTTTATAAACTCCTGAAAACAAGTGAGGCCACTTTTGCTCAGGCCCCCTGCCCCCGCTCAGTATGCACACATTAATTGGCCGGCCCAGCTAAAGAACGGGAGTGACACCTCTGCCCGTTGATAAAAGGGAGGTAATGGACGCCCATCTGCCTCCAGAAAGGCCACTCAGGGCACCACTGGGCCGCTGGCGACATCTGAACACACCAGACATAGCCCAAATCGGCCCCCCAGGCTGCCCAAAAAGCAGCCCACAGCTGGAACTTCGATACCGGCCCCTCTGCCATTGCCCGAGTGCCCGCTTTACCAATCCGACCCTGGCAGATGCCCATGCACGCCCTGTATACTCCCTTGCCAGAAGTGGCTTCCTCATAGCCAAGGGGAGTAGACCAGAAATATTGCTCCCCGCACTCCAATTTCCTCGAACACGCACACTGCCTAATCAAATATGGCCACACTGCCGTCAGCTTCTGCACGTTATGACGAGCACGCTGTGATATGAGCCACTCCTCCGCTCTGCCTGAATGCAATGCTCCAAGGCTCCAATGCCACGTTCTTCTCCGCTCCACAGAGACATTCTGTTGCCTCACAGACGCTCATCACACTCCAGGACCGGGGCTTCTCACTATGATGCTGTAGGTAGTAGGGTGACCAACCGTCCATAATTTTCACGGACTGTCCGTGAATTTACTGTCATGTCCGTTGTCCGTGAAGGAAGTTTCCACAGATGGCATTTGTCCGTAATTTTAGCCTTGGTGCCAAAGGACAAATGTTCAGCAGTTGAGATGGCTCAGCTCAAGCAGAAGGGAGGGCGTCTCCTGTGCAGTGATTCAGCGGGAGGGGCAGCCTGGGCGCCGGGCTGCTTCAAAGAAATGTAAATGTGGGGACTGTTTATTCTGGGTATGTTAAGGCTGCTTGAATGCACAATGAGTGTTATTGACCTTAAGTTGCCTTGAGAGAAAGATTTCTTCTTTTTCCGTGGTATTGTTAGGGTGTTCCAAGCTGAGCTGTGAAGTGTGTGCTTTGAAAATACAACTGAGGTCACAAACCACTGTTACATTACATTGGGACTCACAACAAGGATGGAAATAGCTCTTTCATTCCGTCTCTTGTTTACAATTCAGAAGGGGTCGCAAAACCCCTTTCACAGGTCAGAAAAACTTTCCTCACTCTTAAAACAGATTCTGTACATTGTAAAATGGTGTTTTGCTATCGGAAGGTGATTCAAAGACTTTGCAACTAAAATAAAAACCTTTAGGACATGCGGCCCCTGGTGGATTGACCTGTCAGTATTCTTCATGCATTAAACAGGATTTTTTTCTTCTTGCACTTTTTGCTGTGGAAATGCAGGCTTTGGACAGTGGTAGTATATTAGCTGCTGTAAATATGCATATATCAATGTCACTTTGCAACTAACATCAAAATAAATCACAGATGGGACGTGATAGTGTGTGTGATGGTGTCTCATTAATCAGGATGCTTTACTAGGTACTGGACATATGGCTCTACAGTAGCTCTTCCCCATCATTTTACTACAGCAGTCAGCAGAAACATATCATGCACCATTTGAGGGCATTTGTGTCCTGAAAGCTACAGTCAGTGGAGACGTAAACCTTAGGGGTTTGCATGATATCACCTCAATACATCTGCTGCCACATAAAACAAGCTACAAGGGAGGGGGCATGACACTTTAGGCTATACTGCCCCACCTGTGATCCTCAGCTTCTTGGTATAACTATACTGCTCTCCTAACTTTACCCTACTTTCCCCCACTCTTCTTTCTTACCGCTCAGATTTACTAGTGCATATCTTGCTGCCATCTTTTTGGACTGGATTTTTTTATACTGTGGTCATTTCAATATATCAAGGTTAGCTTTGATCAGGCAATTCCCTTGTCATGCTTTCATCTCGTACACTTTCTGCACAGCTATGTAGACACGCTACAATGATACTGTTTCTATCCTAATGTCATCATTCTACATTTTTACTCCTGTTATGACAACAGTTTATACGGCGGTCTACAAATTGTTTCTCAGCACTCCTGGCATTGTGAAATCTATTGTGTAGTGCGCTGTAATCGTTTCATCATGTGCTTCCCCTACACTTACATATTCCTTTAACAGATCCCAGTTGTTCAAAACTGCGCGCATACCAAAAAAACGTGAAGTGCATGATTGTCTCAAACTAATATAAACATTTTCTGACTTGTACTTATGTTGGTTGTCTATTTACTTACTTATATACTATTGCGCAACCTCCTCTGATGTGTCTGTAAAACGTACCTTTTGTTGCGAATTTTTGTTCTGAATTTTGACCTTCTGTCCTGAATTTTTGTCCTGAATTTTGACCCTTGCCCTGAATTTTTACACTCACAGTCCTGAATTTGCACCCATGCCAGTTGGTCACCCTAGTAGGTAGAACCTTGAACACTCTGCTTGTGCCTTCAGCTGTGCTCGATATACTGCTCGTGATGCCGGTGCTGCTCCGCTCAAGACAGGGCACGCAATACTTTTGTAACGGTAAACCCATCTCTAAACTCACTTTTTCAGTACTTATAAGGTTGACTCCTTCATCCTACACTGTCTCCCAGGTGCAGCCAAAACTTCGCTGAACAGCCTTTTCCCCAGTTTTATTTCAGCCAATTCCTTTCATCCAGCTCCGACCTTCCTCTGAACAAAGATTGAGCCTCACACCTCCAGTGGCCCCTTCTATTTTCAGCACGTGATAATTCACACAGAGTTGAAATCATCTACAGTTTGTAGTGAAGATACACACTCCAGTTTGGTATACAAATGTTCCTTTATTCTCAACTCTGCAGTAGCAGGGAACAGCAAGGAAGCAGCACCTTCCTCATCCAAGCTCCAAGTCCCAACCGACCTTCAAAGAACCTTGCCTTATCCCACATTCTGTATTATGTCACAATATGCTTACCTCACACACTTTACTGCTTGCAAACAGCAACACCACAGATGGTATCAAATACTGCTGACAGGTCTAGAACAATCAAGTCTGACAAAGCTTTCATCTTTAATTCATCCAGGACAGCTACTAGCACTGGGTGCTTCGATGAGGATACTACCTACCTGAGCATCTCCCATTATGTTATTACTTTCTAAAACAATCTCAACTGGATCACCAGTGTTTGATTCTATGATCTTGGATGCTAAAAAGACATGACATAGCCCAAAGTTGGTTGCTGCATATCATCAAAACCTGACTTCTTAAAGATATGGCCATTGGTTTGTTAAACTGCATGGACAAAATCCCTTGAGCAGATTAAGAATGTTACCTAGTGACTAGCTAAGACTCTGGGCAGGAAATATAGTCAAAACCATGAACAAGGGTCTAGGGGAGACTCTGACTTCATGTTCATGATACTGCAAGGAATCAAAACCCTAATTTAGATTTAGGCCCTAATTATTCTGTTCATCATTCGGTTTTACCTGTCACTTGCCCACAAACTGTGAAATATTATCATGTAAAGAAAGACATTTTGTACAATGCGGTTTAAATGTGTGGTTAAAAGTGCATGTTTAAGCTGCACATTTTATCTGGTAATAACCTACAGCCTGCTTTCAAAAAAAGGTCTAAATGCGGTCTGACTTAAGTGTTTTATCTTCCCATTGTATGTTTGCTGGGAAACTTCCTGACTTGAATATGTAACAGGAAATTCAGAGCAGCAGAAAATGTTCCAATTGTAGTCTATAAGTGTGGCGTGACTTCTAGAAATCACGAACACAGGAAAAGGCTGCGCTTGAAGCAAATGTGTGCAATCTGGGTGGGACATATTGGAAAAGCAGGAAGCTTTTTCAATTGATAACATTGTATTGAAGTTATGGATGTTTGCCAAAATTAGTATTATAAGACTAGACTTGCAGTGTGTGTAATTTGAGACTGACTTGTACTTCTCTCATAGTACGGTCGCTCTCCCAGCTGTTTTAGTCTGAGCATATGCAATAAACCTATTTGCACTCCCTTTTGTTGCAGATGTGGTGATTAAATGATTTTAGCTGCTTAAAGGATTTTTTCCCGACAGCCAGGAGATTCCCTTTGCTCCGGCCTGCCGCTGGGGAGGTTCCCCTTCGGACAACTAATTTAGTCGTGCACAATTTGAGGAGGATGACAAACACCTGTTGAGATGAAAGATCTGTTTTTTGGAAGACTGGGGTACCGGTCTGGGGGACATCTGCAGCGGCCAGATAAAGTAGGAAAAAAGGGCGATCGTCGAATCCTTGTGTATTGATCCACAACTGTTACAAACGGAGATGTTTATTTAGTTAATCCTGGCAGACCTTTGTTTAGGAATCGTCAGAAATAGATGTTTATTTAGTTAAACTGGGCAGACTGTTTTCTTTCCCTTGTGGAATTATTAGAGAAATAGGAATTATATAAGAAGTTTATCCTGACAGTTTGAATTAGGAAAACATCAGAGAAAGAGAGAAAAAGTTGACATTTTGTATAAATATGTTATGTGAGATGTTTTTTTAAAGAATATATATATATAATATATATATATATATATATATATTATCTACTGGCAGTCGCCAGTAGATAGTTATAGTTAGGACCTATTATCCATAGGAAATCCGCGACATTCTATTTAAAATAACTCTTGCGCCGGTTGACGAATCTTCGCGAAAGCTTCCAACTTGTTGGGGCGCTCCGCTCCGCTCCTACCCTGAAAGTCTCGGGTTGATTCGTCAAGCGGGGGCCGAGAAAAAAGGGGGGTCCCAAAACGCGTTTTCCCCATTCATTTTTCCATAGGAACCTTTAGTCGCAGCTACAGCCCGAACTGCTGAACGGAATTACACCAAATTTGGCAAAGAGGTAGCCCTTGGTTCAGTGTCGTGCCTTTTGCTTAAATGGTGTAAATCCGTTCAGTAGTTTCTGAGAAAATCACAAATAAAATCACATATATATCTATGGACGAGTAGGGTCCGCGCACCCTGAGCGCACCCTGCGCGCACTGTCCCGATCACGAGCTGCATGCTAATTGGCTGTCAAGTGGCTGTCAACACTCCAAATCAGGAAGTGTTGGCAGCCATTTTATCCTCGGTAGAACCGAGGGACAGAAACAAGTGCGCAAAGCGCAAAAGGGGCAGGGTAGAAACACCCTGACCCCTAGGTCTGCTCAGGGGTCCCACAAGGACCCCTGGGCAGAAAAAGCATTTTTTTTTTAAACGGCGGGATGCGCTTAGGGTGCGCGGATCCCGCCGATTAAAAAAAAAAGCACAAGAAACAAGTGCGCAAAACGCACAAAGGGGGCAGGGTAGAAACACCCTGACCCCTAGGTCTGCTCAGGGGGTCCCACAAGGACCCCTGGGCAGAAAAAGCATTTTTTTTTTTCAAAATCGGCGGGATGCGCTTAGGGTGCGCGGATCCCACTGATAAAAAAAAACAGAAGAAACAAGTGCGCAAAACGCACAAAGGGGGCAGAGTAGAAACACCCTGACCCCTAGGTCTGCTCAGGGGTCCCACAAGGACCCCGTGGGCAGAAAAAAGCAAAAAAAAAAAAAAAGACCGGCATCGTGCTGAGGCCCCGCCCCCTCCCTGCAGCAGTCTGCAAACGCGCCCCCTGGCGTGTTTTAAGAAGGGGAAGTAATTCCCCTTGAATACTGGGGGTCCCTGGGGGCCAACTAGCCCACCAGGAACCTCCGGTATGCGCCAGGGGGCTGCGTTGCAGAGAGGTGTACAGAGGCCACGCCCATTTTTACACCTCTCTGCAACGCAGCTCTGTGGCGCTTTTGGAGGTACATGGTGGGCTAGTTGGACTCCAGGGACCCTCAGTATTCAAGGGGACTTAATCCCCCAACTTAAAACGCGCCACGGGGCACGTTTGCATAGTGGTGAAGGGAGGGGCGGAGCTCAGGTGACATGTGTGCAAACAGGCCCCGTGGCGCATTTTAAGATGGGGAATGAAATCCCCTTCAATCCTGAGGGTCCCTGAGGGCGAACTAGCCCACCAGGTACGTCCAGAAAGCGCCACAGAGCTGCGTTGCAGAGAGGTGCAAAAGGGCGTGGCCTCTGAACACCTCTCTGCAACGCAGCTCCCTGGCGCATACTGGAGGTACAGGGTGGGCTAGTTGGACCCCAGGGACCCTCATGATTCAAGGGGACTTAATCCCCCAACTTAAAACGCGCCACGGGGCGCGTTTGCACAGATGTCACCTCAGGCCCCGCCCCCTCCCTTCACCATTGTGCAAATATTCCTCTAAAATCAGCCGAACTACGAATTCCGATTTACTCACCTGTTATCAGGAGAGACCTCAGTCCTGCATCTTTCAGCCCAGTACTGATCCTGAAAAGTAATTTTAACCGTACTTACCAGTAACTTGAATTTCCTTCCATAGGATATCATTGACTGGTTTCACTTGGAAATTCTTCTAAGTGTGGAGTTTTGGAACTTTATAATATTCCTCTAAAATCAGCTGAAATACGAATTCCGATTTACTCACCTGTTATCAGGAGAGACCTCAGTGCTGCATCTTTCAGCCCAGTACTGATCCTGAAAAGTAATTTTAACCGTACTTACCAGTAACTTGAATTTCCTTCCATAGGATATCATTGTCTGCTTTTTGCTGAAAAAGTTTCTAAGTGTCGATTTTTGAAACATACAAATATTCCTCTAAAATCAGCCGAACTACGGATTCCGATTTACTCACCTGTTATCAGGAGAGACCTCAGTGCTGCATCTTTCAGCCCAGTACTGATCCTGAAAAGTAATTTTAACCGTACTTACCAGTAACTTGAATTTCCTTCCATAGGATATCATTGACTGGTTTCACTTGAAATTCTTCTAAGTGTGGAGTTTTGGAACTTTATAATATTCCTCTAAAATCAGCCGAAATACGAATTCCGATTTACTCACCTGTTATCAGGAGAGACCTCAGTGCTGCATCTTTCAGCCCAGTACTGATCCTGAAAAGTAATTTTAACCGTACTTACCAGTAACTTATATTTCCTTCCGTAGGAATCCATTGTCTGGTTTTCAGCAGAAAAGTTTCAAAGTGTTGATTTTCACAAACTACAAATATTCCTTAAAAATCGCCTGTATGACTTAAACGCATTCTTTCAACTGTTTACAGGAGATGCACCAGTGCTGGATCCAGGATCCACCACTGAGTAAGAAAAAGTAACGATAACACTACTTACCTGCTAAGTGAATTTCCTCCCATAGGATAACATTGGTGATTCTATGTGAAAAAGTTTCTAAGTGTCAACTTTTAAAATACAATAATATTCCTTAAAAGTCACTACTGTAACCAAAACGCTTTTACTCAACTGTTTACAGGAGATGTCCCAGGACTGAATCTAGGATCCAGTCCTGTGGTTAGAAAAGTAATCCATAAAGTAACTAATTGCATTTAGCTAGAAATTCACATTGAGCTCAATGTTGCATTGTGTTTGAAATTGTGTTGCCCATTGCAACAACTGTAACTACTGTACTTAAAAGTCTATTGCCTATTTGCAAAGTATTTAAACTAAAGTAATTCATTCTGAGAAAGTATATTTTGTAATGTAATGTATAATGTAATTACAATGTAATTTAAAAAATAAAATATCTAAAAATAAATAGTTTAAAAAAATGTAGTAAATTAGTATCAAAAAAAATAAATATAACAATTAATACATTTAAAAATTGTCATTTACAAAACCTTTGAAATTCACTGAAAAAAACCATAGGTTTCAGACATGTTATAGTTAGGAATTAGCATTTAAAAAACCTTTGAAATTCACTGAAAAAACCATAGGTTTCAGGCTTGTTATAGTTAGGAATTAGCATTTTAAAAACCTTTGAAATTCACTGAAAAAACCATAGGTTTCAGGCCTGTTATAGTTAGGGTTTAGCATTTAAAAAACCTTTGAAATTCACTGAAAAAACCATAGGTTTTAGGGAAAGTTATAGTTAATTGGACATTGCACTCGTACAAAACCCGTGAAATTCCCCGTTATAGTTAGTTCAGCTAACTATAACTCGCGCCCGCAATGCACTGCTGATGACGTCACATATTACATCACTCATGACATGGTCAGTGACATCACTGATGACATCACTGATGACATCTCAAATTACATCACTGATGACATCATCCATGTGAGAATTTAATGCATCTTCTCACACCCTAATATAACTTTTGATACACCCACTCTAAATTACAGACTGCCATTCTCAAAACCATACACACTCCAATACCAATAAGTACATACCCACTCACTGATTCTTAGGTCTACACACACACATCTACTCACTCACCCGTACAGTCACTCATAATTACAGTCACTCAGTACAGGACTATCATATGCACTCATACACCTATATAAACACTCACACAACGCAACTCATCCATAGAGGTACTCACACACCTAGTCAGTCATGCAAATAATTAATCACACTCCAATTTACTCACCTATACAGTTATACACACCAGCTCACTTATTCATAAAAATACTAGCACATTCTTACACTCCTATGCAATCACTGATGCAAGCACACACTCATCCATATAGCCACTCTCACAATCACACACTCTCACTTATAGCCATTTATATACTCCAACACACATATATACTGCCTTTCACATATGTAGTTACTCACACATGTACCACTGAGATATACATTCAATCACTAACACACCCATACACACACTCACCCACCCATACAGTCCATCACAGACGCACTGTTGAAACCATGCACCCAGTGAATCACCCACTCACACATCTATGCACAGAGTCACACACACCCCACCCACACAAACACTGAGGCACCCATATAGATACTCAGAGAACCAATCCATAACCCATATAGACACTCATTTAGCTAGTCAGAAACCCATGCAGCTGCTTACACAACAACAGACAGACGGATACAGACATTCACACAGTTTAGTCACTCACCCATGCATCCAGTAAGATACATTTAATCACTCACTTATAGACTCAGTCACGCACCTACTAAATCATCCATTCAGACGCTTATACACCCACTCATTCTTCAATACGCCTTTCCCTATATATATTAAACATATTTAAACTTTACAGAAACACACAGTCACTGGATGATGTCATCAGTGATGTCATCAGTGATGTCATTTGAGATGTCATCAGTGATGTCATCAGTGATGTCACTGACCATGTCATGAGTGATGTAATATGTGACGTCATCAGCAGTGCATTGCGGGGCGCGAGTTATAGTTAGCTGAACTAACTATAACGGGGAATTTCACGGGTTTTGTACGAGTGCAATGTCCAACTAACTATAACTTTCCCTAAAACCTATGGTTTTTTCAGTGAATTTCAAAGGTTTTTTAAATGCTAAACCCTAACTATAACAGGCCTGAAACCTATGGTTTTTTCAGTGAATATATATATATATATATATATATATAATGTAGATTTGTGGTTATTATATCATGTGTAATAGATCATGAGTTCTCTTGCATTATCAGAGGTACCAACTGTTTTTTAGTGTTAACTCCATTAGGACAGGAGCCTTTAAGAATAGTAAAAGTTGGGTCTACTAGGCTACCAGGTAGATTTATTCCATGTAATATAGATCCATTTGATTTGAGTGTAGGTGTGTCGTGTGAAACTCTTGTAAGTATCCCACAACTTGCTTATTAAGGGATAACTGAAGACGAGGCTAAACAAAAGGGAGTAGTCTTTGTTATAGTCCACAAGTTTTTTCCCCACGAACAGGAATAGTAAAAGTTTTTGGTAGATTAAAAGAAAAATTGTGAGGTAATGCCTTTCTTTAAGAAATCTTCCCTGGGGAGGCAGGGAGAGAAAAGGACTCCTTTAGGCCATATCATTTCCACATTTCCAGGAGACTCAGATAGAATAAAAAGACATTATCAGGAATGGGCAGAAGGTACAAAGAGCTCCCTGGTTCCATGGCCACCAGATGGCTCTTTTGATAATACAGTGATAGCCCATGTAATATCACATATCTTAGGAGCATATAAAGGAGATAAAAGAACAAAAAGATTAGCATCATTAGACATGTGGAAGATATTCAGTCAGGATTCCCATGTAGAATCCACAGCACCACTCCCGACATATTCTGAGATAATTAAAGGGCCTTTATGCCGTCAGGGTATGTATCCATCATAGTCAGTGGAAGATAAAGAATCCACTACCTCAATAGACTCAGTGGACACTGATGTTCCAGCTGTAGGCTACAAAGATCCGACATTAATACCCCTGACTGACATAAACAAAGTTACACCAAAGGTTGATGACTTATTAAAAATGGGGAGGTTGATCTTGCTCAAACAATTAATAAAGATTCTCTTAAACCTGAAAAAGTATATGAGGGAACAGTGTCCCTAACAGGAGACATTTCAGTAAAATTAAGACAAGACAATAATGTAAAATTGCTGGAACAAAAGTCAAAAGACATATTAGAATGGGCTAGAAAGATTTCTCAGAACTCAAGTGAAGGAAATGGATACTATACTAGTACCCCACAGGTGAAGTTTGACTTAGGGGAACAATCAAAAATACATCAGGAAGAGGATAAGGGTTATTGTGACATGACCACCAGTGTAAAGGGAATACAAAATACAAGTGAGAGATTAAGCCTTATTGCTGATGACTGTTCAAATATATGTAAATCCATATTATTTAAACCAGATGAAAAGCCAGTTGTAAGGGATATAGGATATGATATAGAAATCAAGAATGTGACAGGAAAGGATGAGATAGATGAGAAAGAAAGAAATTCAGTGGGGAGTGAAATTAGAAGGGTTCTTGACCGTGAACGCATGGAATTGTGGCAAGAGGCTGAGAACAGAAATGCTGAAATAAATGGAAGAAGATTAGAGGAACAAAGTGCCTTTAGAGAACAAACAAGAGGAGAGCAGGTGTTTCTCAATAGTATAACAAGGTCTGGGCGTCCATTTCGAGCAGAGGGTATGATAAAGTTAGGACAAAGATCCCCTCCGGCTGAAGTAAGATCCTTTCATGTATGAAATATGCAAGGAAGGACAAGTTTTATGCAGAGAAAAGAAAGGAAAGGAAACAGTGACTTGACACCCAATGAAATAGTAGCGAAGGGAGAAAACAGTTGGTATAATGCTGTCCCATTTACTAATAACCTTGCAAAGTAGACAGAAGGGATGGTGCCACAGATAAAGGTGTGGATAAGAGCAGGATCCTTTGACCTTGAATTGATAAATATGGCTGATTTATGTATTTTTCAAGGTTATGGGGACCCAGAGTGGGATTATGATTACATGCAACAAAGTCTGTGTGTGTGGAAGAAATATGCTTTAAGGTCTGAGACACCTTATGAGGGACATGGTGGCAGGAATACAGCTGTACTGCAGGTGCCACTGGTGTATAAGACACAGGGGGCACAGCCTGTCTATGTTCCATGGCAACACATGGATAAAGAAAATATAAAAAAAGGCCTGCCTCCATAACATGAAGGAGCAGGGAAATGGATAAAAGTGTTTGAAATGCAACAGCTGGGATACCTTTAGCTCTTGGGGATGTAAAGAGCCTGTTGAGCTCCATAGTAGGGGATGAGGTGGACAGTATAATGAGAAGTGCAGGGATACAGGGAGTAACTATTAACAAAGGAAAACATGATGGGTCTGCTTTTGGAGTAGTGCGCTCTAGGGTGTGGACTGAATTAAGGAATAGGTACCCAGACTGACCAGACATTGGGGCATTGATAACACAAACTATGTCTCCAGGACAGTCCTGTGCAGACTACATAACAATGATGAAGAGAAAGTGAGAAGCAGATGTGGGACCTGTAGACATGGGAGGTAGTTGTAGATTATTCTACAATGTTTTAAAACAGGGGCTACCAGGAGACATACAAGACCATTTAGATCAGGTTGTGGCCTAGATGTAAAACCCTAAGCACATATTATACATTTTTGTAGAAAAAAGGAAGAAAAGGAGAGGAAAAATAAAGACCAAAGTGACAGAGCTCAAACCAAACTGGTGACACAAAAAATACAGAAAAATGTGAAGGAAAAGACAGGAAAAGAAATGACTGTGCAGGTTCCTGTTGCAAACAGGGAGCAAGGAAGGGGTCAAAGGGAGGGGAGACAGATGCAGACGTCAGGGCCAGCGCCCCAATATGGTCCTTATCAGTATGTCCCCTATCCTCAACAACAAATAACTCCACTACCACAGGTTTATATGCCACAACAGCAATTTGCAAATGTACCTGTTCAAGGGGCTCCAGCACCTGTTGTACATACAGGAGGCCAGCATCAGGTGCAGACTACTGCAGTGGTGAGCACAGGGAGTCAAGGACAAGGGGGAGTGATTGTTCAAGTGTAAACCCCTTTTATCATACAGCCTGATAGGACGGACCTGGGAATCCCAATTGTTCAGTGGTAGTTAGGACTGTAGACCCAGAGGAAGAACCAATGGTAGAAATGAATATAATGGGAAGGAGGTATGCTTTATTGGTTGATACAGGGGCAACAAAATCTTGCCTCTCAGAAGGAAATGTTCCATTGTCCTCTGCCACCATGGATACGCAGGGCTTCTCTGTGAAGTACAGCGGCTCCATACTCAACACATGTGCCCATAGAGGTGGCAGGAGTGCGAACGCAGGAGCGTCTCCTTTATTCTCCAAACTCACCAGCAAATTTATTAGGAAGGGATATCATGTCTAAATTAAACATGACAATAAGGTTTTCCTCTGATGGGCCCATGACATGTGAAATACCAGGGCAAGCGAAATGTGGGATGCATCTGCTAAGAATACCAGAGGAAAATGTGGTTGGAAGGGCAGAGCCAGTGCTTTATAAATTGCTAGCAGATGCAGTGCTTACGGTTCTGAAGACAGAGGAAATACTTTTAGGGAGATGGATGGAATTGCCACCTAGACTAATTTTCAGGAGACAAGCTGGTGGTGATAAACTGGGACAGGTGAATAGCCTTTACCTTGAGTGCATGGAAATATCCAGTAGGTGGGGCGCTCTGGTGGCATCAGATAATGATGGAGGAATTTAGAAGGTCCTGATTTTTCTTATGCCGGGTCTGAGGCCATGGGACATTTCTGACTCAGAACTCTTTTCAGACGATCCCACCAGGACTGAGATAGTTTATACACACACTGCACCCTTGTTAGTGCGTGTTTACCGTGCACAGACAACGTTACCAGTTGTACCATCCCCTCCCATGATATTGAAGCACTTGCAGCAGTCCCGCCTAGTCTCTGGACATCAGCTCCAGGTGAGGTAGGACTGATACTATCTGCAGAACCATTTAAGATAAAGTTGAAGCCAGGTGCACAATTGCCACGTGTAAAACAGTATCCACTGTCCAAAGAAGCAAAAGAAGGTATTAGAGGGACAATACAAAGACTAAAGGATCAGGGAGTCCTGTATTCCTGTCCATCACCTTGTAACACCGCAATTTATCCTGCAAAAAAATCTACAGGTAATACTTGGAGGATGATTCAGGATTTTCGCTCCCTTAATGCCATAGTATTAGCAGAGTACCCCTTAGTGCCAGACCCATCTGTGATATTGACTAATATACCAAATGACAGCAAATGGTTTTCTGTAGTGGATTTAAAGAATGCTTTTTTTAGCATACCTTTACATCCTGACAGTCATTATTTGACAGCCTTCAGTTTTGATGGCGAACAAATCCTGTACTCTAGACTCCCACAAGGCTATTGTGAGTCTCCATCTCTGTTTAATAAAGTATTGAGAGACGATTTATTACATTTCCGGTCAGACAGTACAGTCTTGCAATATGTAGATGATTTACTAATATGTAGTAAAACAGAATTTGAATGTGTTTTGGACACTGTCAATCTCTTAACGCTACTTGCTACTAAGGGATACAAAGTGTACAGGAAAAAATTACAGTTTGTGCAAAAAGAAGTGCTGTATTTGGGCCAAGTGTTGTCTGCAGAAGGCAAAAAGATAGCAGGTTCTAGAATACAAACTATACGTGGTCAGCCTCAGCCCAAGGCAGTAAAGGACATGCAGAAATTTCTAGGCCTTTGTAATTTTGTACGTGAGTGGGTATTTGATAATGCTACCATCATACAACCACTATTATATGCAATGAAGAAAGCTAAAACTGACAACACAGGCATACAGTGGAGTGATGACAGTGTAAGTGCATTTCAGACATTGAAAGAAGCAATTGCTTCAGCCCCAGTGCTAGCAAATCCAGACTATACAAAGAGATTTTTTCTGTTTTCTTCTGCCACAGAGGATTCCATGATATCAGTCCTTATTCAAAAATACCCGATGGGTCACAAACCTGTCGCCTATTTTAGTGGACTGTTAGATCCAGTAATGAAAGGTCACTTTCCTTGTGAGCGAGCGCCTGCAGCAGCAGCTTTTGCAGTAGAAAAGAGTAGTACTATTACAGCAGGATGCCCTGTAACACTGTATGTTGAGCGCTCTCCATTTGCTGTGCTGCAGAAAAATAAAAGTACACTGACCACTCAAAGAGCGACAGGTTATGAAGTAATACTGTTAAACCCTTGTATCTGCATTGAGCGAGTACACTCAGTCAATCCTGCAACTTTTTAGTGCACCCACTAGAGCCCACTGATCATGACTGTAGTATAACATTGGAGGAGGACGATCAACTGGCACATGAGGACCCCTTGTCTGATGGCCGACAATTGTTTATTGATGGTACCTCATGGATAGACCAGGAGACAGGCAAAAGACATACAGGTGCAGCTGTTGTTGAGGCTATTGGTAAACCTACTGATTATACCGTACACACATTGCACCTCTTACCCTTGCCATCCCAAGACTCAGCCCAAGTGGCTGAATTAAAAGCATTGATAACGGCCCTACAAGCTAGTCAGGGTCAGCCAGTAACGATATACACCGATTCAGCATATGTAGCTTCCACAGTTCACTCAGGGCTGAAGAGATGGGAACGGCGAGGATTTCTTAAATCTGATAGGACACCAGTAGCACACCAACATCTTTTAGCTGACCTTAATGCTGCATTGCACATACCATGTCAAGTAGCAGTGTTTAAGTGCCAGCCACATACAAAAGGAACAGATTTGGTGTCTAAGGGAAATGAAGCTGCTGATACAGCAGCGAAGGAAGCTAGTTTATATGCAATGAAAACATGCAGTATGCACACTTTAGATGCAGATGATGAAGTTGAGATAAAACACTATGAGAATATTTCTACAGAGGCATTATTAGACATTCAAAATGCAGCACCACAACATGAGAAAGATCTTTGGAAATCAAGGGGAGAATGACTGGATTTCCAGATCTCCTTTATAGATCAGCAACTTTAGGTAAAGTTATAATGCCCCAGTCACTACTTATAACAGCCGTTCGACAACTTCATTTACCAACACACAATCCTAAAAGAGTAATGATGGATGAATTAAATAAAAGCTGGTTAATCCCTAATCTAGGACCATTAATTGATATAGTCCTAGCTTCCTGCCATACGTGCTATCAGTACTCTGATAAGAGGTCACCAAAAATGCCTTCATCCTCCATTCCAAGACCAATAGGTCCTTTCATGGAGTTACAAATAGACTTTGTAGATATGATACAAAAATGTAACGGATATAGGTACTTGTTAGTAGTGGTGTGTCCATTTTTACGATGGATTGAAGCAGGACCCTGCTCCAGGTGTGATGCTGACCAGGCAGCCAAATTCCTGGTGAGAGAGGTCATACCGAGGTCGGGGGTTCCAGCGGCAATACGCAGCGATAATGGCAAACACTTTGCTAACACAGTATTTCAGCAAATTACTAAACTATTAGGAGTGGAACACCAGTTTACCTCAGGTTACCACCCAGAGAGTAATGGAATTGTTGAGAGGATGAATGGCTTATTGAAAAGCAAAGTGTCAAAAATGTGTGAGACACTGAAAAAGAATTGGCTTTACTGCCTTCCCCTTGCTCTGTATGCATTGAGAAATGCCCCTTCAAAGGATCATCATTTGATCCCTCACCAAGTCGTAACAGGTAGCCATTCTCATTTTTCCTTTAAACAAAATCAAATGATTCGTTCTGATACTAAGTCTGCGTCAGAAAGTGTTTGGCAAGAAATGAATGCATACATGTCTGCCTTAACAAAAGCTGTACAGGTTTATTCTAAACAGGTTCAGCTGCAACAGGCCGACAGTACTGCATCACCCCTGCCCTTGTCTACAGCCATCAGCATCGGTTCCTGGGTCTTCGTGCGTAACTTTGTGAGAACATGGAAAGACCCCAAGTTTCTAGGCCCCTACCAAGTAACACAGAGCACGCCAACAGCAGTAAAAGTGGAGGGGTTGAGGAACTGGGTGCACGTAACAGACCTTATTCCATTTTTGGCCTCACTCCTGCAGAGAGGGGAGGAGGCAATGGTCCAAGAATAAATGACACAATGAAGAGACAGTTAAATGATATTTTTCATAGTATAATAATGAGTTCAGTAATTATGATTATTACTCTGATAATTTGTTATTGTATTATGTGTTATGTAGATGCAAAAGACCCCACCCATGGGAAGAAGTATTACGTTTTCGTAGAGCTGTTTTCGATGAAACAGATATACATCCTTTGCATGATTCTTTACTTGATAATTTGTGGTACAAAAGCATGCATGATATAGGTACCAATACACAAAATGATAGTTGTTATGTATGTTCTCTTATTCCCCATGCCATAGAAACACCACCCTTAGTGTATCCTAAAGAAGTGCCTGTTAATATAACAAAGTGTTTATTGCACCTTTTTTGCGTAGGATAAAAGCACAGTTACAGCCAACTCATGTTAGTCCTATGACTGCCCGAGTTAATACAACTAGATTTGATACAACCCCTGAAATTTTGCAAATGTTGACAGATAAAACCGAGATAATGAAAGAGATATCCAGAATGAAGGGAGCAGGGCAGAAATATAGTAATGTAAATTGGGAGGAAGCAGTATTGGAACGAGGTTTTCTAGGGAGATCTAATCCACCTGTAATAATTATTCTGCCAAACTACTGCCCCCAGATTGCGCAGCCAGGCCAGTATGAGGCATCAGTATTTGCCAATAACAAATGCTTTACTGGAGCTAGGTTTTCATGCAGGGCCATATCTTTATGGAATGGCACAGAAGCAAAAAGTAATTTGAGATTTGATGATATAAAAGCATCATGTTAGCAAGTATGGGATGGAAACATACAGAGATATACATGGACTGGAACTAAACATCTTCCTAAACTGGCTGGGAAACTAATGAGATTTTCTCTTTGCTTTCAGGGAAATGGGATTGTTAAAGTGGGACGGAATCTCAATTGTAGCTCAACTATTTACAATGCCGATATGCAGGGTGGTATCTCCAGCCTTATGGATTTTTTCTGGCAGTGTGGTGCTTGAATATACACTCAATTACCCCCCGACTGGAGCGGAATCTGCTCTCTGGTAACTTTGCATACCTCATCTATGGTAATACCAGCAAAAGAAATAAAAGATTTGCATTTTCATTCCATGAGTAAAGCATCAACTTTGCTGCATCATCACAGAAGAAAAAGGATGGCTGAGTTCTTTGGAACTTCAGTGTGGCAGGATGTGCCCAAAGAGTATGGGTTGTTCAATGATGCCCAAACATTTTTTGGGAGTCTGTTACCTATCTTTCAAGCAAAAACAACTGCTTGCTGGCTCAAATCAACTGGTGGGAATTGATGAAAGCAATAAATGCAACTGAAGATGGCTTTAATGCCATTAAAGAAGAGCTGCGTTCAATCAGACTTATGGTAATGGAAAACAGATATGTTTTGGACTTGATGACAGCAATTGAAGGAGGGGTATGTAGAAAGATTAATTCCGTATGCTGCACTTTCATTCCAGCAAATGATGAAGATGTAGGAAATCTGACTCAGGCCATATTGACTTTGCATAATTTGCATACACAGATGAAGAAAGAGGGGGGTGCTCCAGATGAGTGGTTCACTGGCTGGTTCGACTGAGTGCTGTCCTAGATGTCGGGGTTGTCTAAGGCCTTGTTGCCTATAATAGTTCTGTTGCTATTGATGTGCCTAGTATTTTAGGTTATCTTAGCATGTTGCAAGAGGGTTACAGCTAAAGTGGGAGGTATGTTTCCTATAATAAGAAATAAAGAGATGCAAAATACAGAATTGGAAGAAATGTACAGGGGTAGTGAAGAAATAGTCGAAGAATCGACTAGAGGGTAATGAAAGGAATCAAAACCCTAATTTAGATTTAGGCCCTAATTATTCTGTTCATTATCCGGTTTTACCTGTCACTTGCCCAGAAACTGTGAAATATTATCATGTAAAGAAAGAAATATTGTGTAAAGCGGTTTAAATGTATGGTTAAAAGTGCATGTTTAAGTTGCACACTTTATCTGGTAATAACCTACAGCTTGCTTTCAAAAAAAGATCTAAATGCGGTCTGACTTAAGTGTTTTTTCTTCCCATTGTATGTTTGCTGGGAAACTTCCTGACTTGAATATGTAACAGGAAATTTGGAGCAGCAGAGAATGTTCCAATTGTAGTCTGGAAGTGTGGCGTGACTTCTAGAAGTCACGAACACAGGAAAAAGTTGCGCTTGAAGGAAATGTGTGCAGTCTGGGTGGGACGTAACGGAAAAGCAGGAAGCTTTTTCTATTGTTAACATTGTATTGAGCTATGGATGTTTGCCAAAATTAGTATTATAAGACTAGACTCGCAGCGTGTGTAATTTGAGACTGACTTGTACTTCTATCATAGTACGGTCGCTCTCCCAGCTGTTTTAGTCTGAGCATTTGCAATAAACCTGTTTGTACTCCCTTTTGTTGCAGATGAGGTGATTAAATGATTTTAGCTACTTAAAGGATTGCAAGCTATTTTGTCCTCCCAAATAAATGACATTTCAGATATTGTGCACTTTCTGTATAAAGGACATTGGTGAGTCACATAATTCTAAATACATGGTCATTTTAGGCAGACCGGCTACAGGACTTGCACTATGCAAAACACTTCCTTCTCTGGCTCTGATTACAAGTAGTGCAGAGTCAAAACCATGTGTGAAATTACAGTATACGCTATTATCAATAGCCTGGTTCTTCCAATTCCAGATTTACCGTTTACAGGAACAACAAACTGATTTTACCAGCTGGAAAATTCAGACGGTAAAATCTATTTGAGAAAGGGCTGCGTTGGGCTCCCTTCAGCCAGGTGATATTCTCCCCTGCCCTCCTCGCCCTCACACTGGCGCTCAGAGGTCCTGCAGTGTCGAAGCAATGCACTTATAAAGGTTATCTTCGTTTCACTGCTCTTAGATATTTGAAGAGGCATTGAAATAGCCTGTAAGTAACTGTGTTGATATTTTAACCCAGTCTCCACTAACTTGACATGCTGGCATGAGCTGTCTGGTTCCCATACAGTTGAATTGTTTGAATGAGGATCTTTTTGCATTTAATGTTGTAACCGTGTTCACTTACAGAACTACATAATAGACGCCTGAGGAAACAGCTTACCAGTAAGTGCATGACTGACCTGTTTGTGTCAGGAATTCAATCAGTGAAATGCAATTTTTGTGGTTTTTAGAATGCCTTTTCATTGATATTTATTATAGGTAAGATTTACTGTGTGGACACTAATGCCTCACCAAATACTTCAACAACCACAAACTCCTCGACACCACTCAGTCGTGTTCCATACCCAACCACAGCATGGAAACTGCCCTCATCACTGTCACAGATAACATCCGCCTGACACTGGACAGAGGCAGGGACGTAACACAGGCCTCTTTATCCCCTGTCCTGCAGAAGGACCCCAAGCCATCCAGTGGGCCCCAATACTCCATTGAGGCCCCTAACCTTCTAGAGGGAATTCTATTCAGCCAAAGGCCAATGAATATCTGTAAGATGTAGGAGACCCAGGGGACCCTCATCATGTACTGCAGGGGGGGGGGTATAATTTTGCTTTACCCCACTGAACAGAGGAGGCACGGTGGCCCTGATCCTCCTGGACCCCTCTGCAGCCTTTGACACGGTCTCCCATCCTTATCTAACGCCTACATGAATCAAAATCCAAGGATACACATTCCATTGTATCTGCTTCTTCCTTACTGAAAGGACTCAATGAACCTGGCACCATACACCTTGCATGCCCGCAACCTCATTTGCAGAGTTCTGCAAGGATCCTCCCTGAGTCTGCCCGTCTTAAACAAATGCATGATCCTTCTAGCCAGCATCATCCAGACCCACAACATCAACATGCTCCCTTACGCCAATGACACTCAACTCACTCTCTCCCTAACGGACAAGATGCCCAGTATCCTGATCAAGTTCAACACCTGCATGATTGAAATCGTCCACCGGAGGAAGACCAACTGTCTAAAGCTGAAAACCGACAAGACCGCAATTATGATCTTGCGATGATTGTGCGCTTTCCAGAATATAATAAGGGTCAAAACCGGTTCTGTTAGCTCAGCACGATGTCACTTTGTTAACTGTAGGCATACTAATTATAGAGGATACATTTCGAATTATTAATTGTACTCTCCCTCTTCCTTTCAGTTCTTGTGCTAGGAGTCACTCCGCCAGCTCCTCTGGAAAAAAGAACAGGACAAACGCAGGTAAGTTACTATTCTCTTTCTCTCATAATTGCCACGCCTTCACCATGTTTAAAGTGCCTCAGCCCCTTACTATGGGCTACAATGACAAGTGCTCTAGTGCTCTAAACTCGTGAAGAAAAGAAAGAACTTTGCAAAGAAGGGCTTTCTTCGGAGGAGGTCTCTAGTAACATAGCCAATACAAGTTTGGAAATGAGATATATCAGGCCTCTTACCGTGTACAAGTCTAGCCCAAGGTTTCTCCTTCTTTTGGGGTACCCACCCGCCTTCCCCAAGATATAACCCAATCATGGACCTGCCTAAGCCATGCTCCTGCTGGAGCGTGGCAGGGAGATCTGGCACCTCGGCAGGATTCTCCCGCTTCAAACGGTTCGTGGCATCTTGGGAGGTCATACTTGCCCTTTTACCAGCTGGTCAACAGCTCCGACTCTTCGGCTCCTCCTTCCGCCGTTCTAGCTGTCATTCCTTCTTCGGCTGTGCAAAAAACTGCCTCCGGGGTCGCCACTTCTTTTCCCTTCACTTTTTCTCCGGTTTGCTGCTTTTTCCGGGTGTTCTTGACTCCTCCTCCTTCTCTGGTGATGCTCTCTGTTGGTGTGTGAGCATCTCTTTGTATTGGGCCCGACTCCTGGACCAAATGTCAAAACCCGCCTGTTCCTTCTCGGGCATGTCCTCCTTAAAGGTAAAGGAACGTGCCTGTGGAATAGAGGTTTCACTTATTTGTACGGCAGGTAATTGGTCTTCCTGACCACAGATGTTCTGGAAGAGCACTTTACCATGGGACTCCACCTGATGGCCAACAGAGCTAGGACCAACACCCACCCCCAACACCCACGCCAAGAACCTCTGGGTGGTCATCAACAGCAAACTCGACATGACTGCCCACTGCGTCATGCTTCTGTACCATGTAGATGCTGAGTTCGATTTTCAAATGGCTCCCAATTAGCACTCAAAAAACCACTGTCACGCACACCCTAGTCACAAGCATGCTGGACTACAGGAACACCCTCTATGCTGGGATCAATAAAAAACTCACCAGAAGGCTGCAGACCATTAAGAACTGTGCAGCCCGAATCACTCTCAACCTCCCATGACGCACTCACATCATACCACACCTGAAGAATCTCCACTGGCTCCCCATGCACAAACAAGCACAATTCAAACTCCTCAACCACACTCTCAAGGTACTAGATAATACTGGCCCAGCATACCTCAACAATCGCATCTACTTTCACAAACTTTTCAGGTACCTCCGCTCATTCGGACTTCTACTTGCACACAACCCGCGTATACGGAAAACCAGAACCTGCAGTCCAGCCTTCTCTTACATCACTCCTAAAGCATGGAGTGATTTGCCGCTACACATATGAACCTCCTCACTTCATGAATTCTACAAGAAGTTAAAGACCTGGCTTTTTGAGTAGTCCCACAAGGCCTTGGCTAGAGACTCACCTGCTAAGCCCCAAGGTACCCTGCTGGGTGATAGTGCACTCTACAAATCTGCATATCGGAACATAATGTGTGGATGCCTCGCACACTATCATAACAGCCAACCAATCTTTTTTCAACAACCTACCAATTGGTAGCCCTTTAATAAGTTTTCATTTCACTAGTTTTTCCAGTATTATGAGTGAATTACAAGGTCCGCATGTCACACTTTTGATGCAATTGTTTGTATTTCTTTTATTTTATTGAATATTATTCCCTTAATATTTTTGCAGCTCACTTTTCTAACAGCCAACTTTTTAACATCGTGCCTACTAGTGTGTTTATCATTATTATTATCAGCAGTAGTATTAATAATATTAACAATAATAACAATAGTATTATTACTACTGCTAATACTTCTACTACTAATATAATAATGATAATAATAAACATGTGTATTATTATTTCGAATAATGATAATAATAATAACAAACACAATCATTTACTGTGTTATAAATAAACTCCATTACAATAAATAATCAACAGACTATGCAGTTGTTAACATAGTCTAAGCATAACTTAAAAATAGTGCACAAATATCTGTAGGACAGTTCCTCGGTTCATTGGATGACTTAATGCTGTATGAACACTTAGGGCTTATTACAAGTATGGCGATAAACATGACTGCCATACTCGCTGTGGTGGTGCAACCACTGCCACACTGCGATCCCGCCCGCAGTATTATGAGTGTGGTGGTCGGACCGCCATAGGACCCCTGTGTCCGCCGAGAATCCAGGATCCTACAGTGGTGGCGCAGCGATCAAAGAGCTGCAATATGCTGGTGGTGCCACTGCGGCACTGCCGAGCATAATACAAGTTACCTGTCCACAGCCCTTTTCATGACGGTGAGCCCCCATGAGAAGGGTGTTGGAAAGGCAACAAAGGGGGCCCTAACAGGGGCCCCCACCACTCATGGGCCTGGGGTGCATGTGGGGGGCACAACATGTGGATTTGCACACCCAGTTCCTGCACAGTGTGGCACGCATGCACTACCGTTGGCGCTCGCCCGGCGGCGGTCTGCGTGTTAGTCTCTACCATGAGCCTAAAAGACTACCGCCGTCTGACCGCTGCTGCAATACCTGCCCCATGGATTACACTTGTAGTCTGGCGGGCGGGTGCACTACGGTCTTGGTGGTCCTCCAGCGGACGGCGCCATGGTAACGCTGCTGGAGGACCACCACAGTCAAATTAAGACCTTTAGTTGCAATGAAATTAGCAATATATCAAGACTAGTGGTTGGCTACAGCATCCATAATATTAATAACAATATCAATGTTTTTGAGATTCAATTCTTTTTTATCGGTTTCATGTATTCAGAGTTCAGTGTTAAACTTGTACCACACCTCCAACCCGGAGGCCGGCAAGTGGTAGAAATAACCAATTAAACATCCTTCAATTCCCCACCATCGCCTAAATGTATTTTAAATGCAGATCTTTGAACAGTTATGATTCCAACTGCGAATCTCCCAATAGAAAGAGGTTAATCAAATTTTAAAACAAATTGTCTGCAGAGCCCTTTACCAGCCTTCCAATGTCAGAATATTTACAATCATTAGTCACTGTCAAGGGCATCTAAATTAAAAAAAAATAAGAAGTATAAAACTGATATGTACATTAATCCTTCTCTGTTAGTCTTAATTTCTGTTGAGCAATACAAAGAAACGTAAACACGTTTCTACAAATGACACCAGTGTGTCCACCAAAGGCATAGTTTTAACCCCTCATAAATTCTACAAGTGTTATCTTTTATAAACAGTGGCTTTAAGTATACCATCCTCTCAATGAGCAAATAGGGACAAATGGATAATAAGTGATCAGCATTTTCCTTTTTGTAGGTGCACAGTCTACAGTCTCCCTTTTTACCTTGGCTAATTTGCCACGTTCCACTAAATTCTCCAGTAGATATGAGTAAAAAGTGAAAACATAGTAATTGATATCTCGTATTTACGATTAATGGACCATTCAAATATGGTTACACATTAGTAACTGAAAAGAAGTACCGAGATGTTTAACCATTTTGCTGGCTTCTTGAGTTCCAAAACTATACAAGAGCAAGTAGCTAGTTAACTGGGTTCTCAAGTAGTTTTTAATTTGGTTCATTGAAGCTGGGTAAAGATTTCCTCATAGAGAGAGTGTTTTAAACTGAGCTTTGTACAATAGACTGCTCAGGGATTGACCTTTAAAAGATTATATAATTCTCTCTAGATTGGATTATTTAAGAAATTATCTTGTAAATTTTTAACTTCCAAAAAGACATCAACTATGCTTCCCCAGCTAGAATAGAACTAAGGCTAAATTCCAAGAACATCTTGGACTGTCGATCTTAAAGCAGTTAGACGTGAGGGCCAAGTGAAGGAGTTATTAATGGGTACTGCTAAATAATTATAAGGCCTACACTGGAAAAGTTCATATTTAGCTATTTACCATTTATGGTCAAATGTTTTCCTTTGCCCCAAGATGGCTATGTTTATTTTTGCGATATTGACAGTCAAATTGTTCGTGGTAGTGTTTCTGTACTCCAGTAGAATACGGATCTATCAGCACTGTATTGTCTGCATACATTTAACAACGAACAAATCGGCTGCCCTGTTTTTGAGGGAACCTCGGGGTATCACCCAGCTTTTCAAGGAGGTCTGCTGTAGACAACTAAACAACAACAGGGACAAAATCAACTTTGTTTTAGCCCAGGGGTAGTTTTAAATCTTATGGTTAGCGGATTATTCAACTCTTACTCTAATCCATGTAACTCTAATCCATGTATCAGTGTATAGTTGGACAACACGATGAAGTAATGTCTTATTTTCACCCCATTTGGCTAACTTCTTCCATACTAGCCATCAGTTAACCATATTAAAAGCAGAAGCAAAATCTATGAAAGAAGTGTAACATTTACCCCTTTCTTCGCCTTGGCGTATTTATAAACTAGTAATGCAATGTGTGCTGTTGGGTGTTTCTTCTGAAAACCTTTGAGTCATCGCATAGATTCATTTTTATTGACCCGGATCTGAGGTTCTTGCTGCAAAATCTTTGCCTCACTGTCAAGTTGTGCAATGAGACTATAACTTTTTGGGTTCTTACAATCCCCATAACTCTGGAATAGTTATGGTCATTACAATGCACTTGTAAACGGGATGAGTAAAGATGATAAACGTTTTGGTCTAGTTTTAAATAGGTCCATTAAAAGGCCATTTGGCGGTTTTGAGGCATCTGTCAACCACCTCTTCAGCTATTTCATTCAAACCCGGTAACGTACAAGTTGGCCTCATATCAGATGGAAACTGTTTATTTTCACTATTTTAGTGCCACTATACATTCATGAAGCCAAATCTATCCTCTTGCAAAATATTTCTTTTTTAATCATGAACACTACTCCATGAACTTCCATTGACTCAACTGTTTTCCTTCGAAGTGTTGCACGATTTTATAATTAGAAAGTGTTTTCCGTTTTATTTCCATCACACCATTGATGCCATAAATTGTCGATAGAGACCAAATAATGAATTTATTACACTGTTATTTTAGAAAATACTACACCTTTACAGCATTTGCCGTTAGGGACCCCAGTGCCGAGCCTAATAGGGGGTTTGAAACTCTTTGACAATAAACCAGTTAGCAAATTTGTGGGTTGTTTCAAATCGTAAATTGATTGTGTACACTACATGGAACCAGTAGCCTCATTAATGTGTTGCTGATATTTCTGAGAAGCGATTACACAATCATAACTGTATTATGCTATGTAATCTTGTTGACTGTTCTAACACATTACCATAACAATTGCTCAATGCCAAAAGGATTAAAACACCAACTAACATGTAGATACTTAATGGATTTCAGACTGCCTTGTAGTTTTGACTATTTTAGACCATATTGGCTTCTGTGAATGACTATTTGGTTCACCCATGAGTATGCAGAAGGCAAAAAATAAAATGCTCATTAATACTACCTTATGGCCCTGTTGGACATTTACTTTTAAATATTTACCCCCGGGTCATCAATTTACAGGAGTGCCATATACTAATAACCTTGCCTTATAGAATCACCAACAGCTTTGTTCTTTGACATGTAAGGTTCTTCATCCTTCTACTGATCCTTTGGTAGTCTTCCACGGCAGAAGTTTAAAGCATCAGTCCAAAACTGGTACCCTTTCAAGCTGTTAGTACAGCATGCCAGTATCAACCATGGCATTAAAATCAGGAGGGCAGATCAACCTCTTACTCAGGCCGAATACACTTCTCTTCACCAGGAAATGCTGACAGACCTTATTTATTTAGGTATTTAGTGTTTTGTATAGCGTGAACAAGACCCAGAGATGGGTATCAGAGTGCTTCACATATCTATATCATTGTAGTTTTAAACAGTAAAATTGATACCTATAAACAGTTGGCAGGTATCTCAATAAAAAAATTTAAACGAGGAAACATTTGTACATTCAATAATACTGTTAGAAAGAACGTAGCTTATTAACTTTTAATACATTCGTACTTGTTCTGGGTATTAACAATGGTGACATTTAGATTTAGCTGTCCTCAAAAGCATTTCTCAGTGTAAAATAAGGACTAGAGGATTGTGCCTAGCTATAGAATGAAGAGCTCCATCTAGAGTCTGATAACGGATGAACGCACAGAGAGTAACACTCAGCAGGCTAGAGTAGGTCGAGTGATTGTTTGTTGGGACTTCTAGAACATGGTGTGAACGGGCTGCTGAGGATTAAGGGAGGAATTTGCTCAACAGGAAGGACTTCGCTTCTTTTTGGAATATTGAAGTAGATGAGATTTTTATGACGCTCGGAGGGAGACCTTGAGGCTAGTCGTCAGGTAGTCTGATGGGAAACACACCAATGGCACCGTCTGTCAGGTCTTCAGAGGCACACAGCAACAACCATGGCAATTACACATGATCTCTCTCAGGCTTACCCTTTGGAAGGCCCCAATTCCTAAAGACGTGAATGATTGTTGAGTGAATCTGTCAGTATTCCAAAGTTCCACTACATTGAGGTAACAGACGTGTTGTGCTTTTCATTCTCTTGCGCCTGTAAATTTCAGAGGACCATCAGGTGGGATTCCTAGAAAGTGATGCATGAGTGTGACTATGGACATAAGATATGCCCATAGTCCTCAATCTATGCCTCAATGATCTGGAGCAACATCCCCTTGTCCACTAGGACCGCCCCAACCCTGCTCCAATTTAGGAGAGAGTTGAAGACTCATCTCTTTAAACAACACAACACCACATCCTATCAAGTAAGCAGTCCACTTTAACTCTCCCAACTCAGCTACCTCTCCAATCAAATGTTTACAGTATATTTGCCTTTGAACTTGTGCAGTGCTTCATTACCTTTCAGCTAGCTTTGCAATGTACAGGTACTCCATACATACATACATACGCTCCTGCATGCCCTGCAAATCCTCATTCTTATGATGTTGTTTTATGGTCTGGCCTGCAGGGAGCTTTAGTATGGTACCTATTGTCTACAATACTAATCAACGACATTTTTGTTTGTTTTCTAAAAAGTGCTTTGTGTAATACTGTACGGGGCCCTATTGGGAGAGACTGAGATAGAGAGAGAAAGATTACAGAGGAAGATGTACAATATAGGGGATTCAGCTGTTGTGTGAATAATGGAAAGGGTTCTGAGAAGAGATGGTGGAAGAGAGAATGAGTGAGTAAGAGAACTAGAGAGAAATGCAGCGAGAGAGAAAGACAGGGATACAGTGAAAGAAGAGACCGCAAGGGAACAAACTGTTGGGTAAGTAAGGGGCAGGCTGCTGGAGTGAGAAAGACAGGGGCAAAAAAAGAGAGAAGGTTTATGTGTGACAGAGAGAGAGAGAGAGTAGGAAGGGAGAGAGAGAATGAGGGACAGAAATAGACGACAGAAGGTAGGGACTGGTAAAGAGATAGAGAGACGGAAAAAAGTTAGAGAGAGAAAGATTGAGAGAGAATGAGAGCAAGAAGATTTACAAATAGTAAAGGAGTGAGAGAGTATATTTGAGCCGCTATCTTAAATTAGTTGGGAAGGAGGATTAATTGTGGACAAGAGCCAAGGTAAATATTTCTGGCATGAAGTCCTTTTCCCACATATATTTTAAATATGTGTGGCGAAAACCAGGAGAGGCACATTCAACCAATTATGAAAGGGAGCGTATCGACAAATTAAAATCAATCTGGACCGGCCAATGAGGCCGCGGCTTACAGGCAGACCCCTCCTACTGGGAAAGGACTCTTGACAGATTGCGAGGCGTTCTCCAGAGGTTTGCGTGTGTTTCTGGGTGCGCTGAGCTTCTAGTTTAAGTTTTCATTCTCAGATAACCAAAGCGCTAGAGATGAGCGGCATGAAGGCTGGAAGCGTCGTGATTATCGGCAGGTAATTTTATTGCACGCCTAAGCCTTATACGAAAGGAACACTGTGTTTGTATATTTAAGTAGAAAAGTAAAGTACAGAACACGTCCAAACCTCACAATATTTTGATTGCCGAGAATAGTATAATTGGCAACGTAAAAGGTAGGTACGGAAGATCAGGACAGATTTTAAACCCCGCAAAAATCTGTAGCAATTAAGCAATTCATTTCAGGCTCTCAATTTACCTGACGTTGAGTTTTTATCAGTGCTGCTACTTAAAAGGCACATGATGTTCCGTTACCCGTCTCAAAAATAGGAAGCAAACATCCGTAGGAACGTGACCTCTTTGCAGAAAGACGTTTCCTGCTTTTCTTTGCAGTAAAAAATAAGCATTGGTAAATGCATTAGGTTTCGCCTGTGTGATTAATAATAAGCTGTTTTTTGTTGTAAGTTGTAGCTTGCTGAGTAGTACAGTATAAGTTACAGAAAATCTGTGAAAGTGTTATCACTTGTTTATGTACAAAAAGGCAATATGTTGTGCTGTTACTAGTGGTATAGTGCTGGTAAGTAATAGCAACATTTTGAAAAAAATAAACGAAAGAGGGAAATACTAGAATTAATTGATGTAATAGCAATGTATGTTTTTAGAGGAGTAATGACAACTTTTGGGCCCGGTGCCACTGCACCTGCTGCACTATTCAAATCATGCCCCTAGTACCTGCATGATAACTGCATTTGTAACTGCCTGTTTAGTAGTAAAATATAGCAATATTTGGTGTTTAGAGGAGTTCTGACAACATTTGGCTCTGGTGCCACTGCATCTGCTGCACCATTCAAATCATGACCCTATTGCCTGGAAGGTAACTGCACTTGTGGCTGGCTGGTTAGTTTTAAATTTTAGCAATAATCTGGGTTTAGTGGGTTCCCTGGAACTTTTGGCCCAGGTGCCGCTGCACCATTCAAATCATGACCCTGGTCTCTGCAAGGTCTCTGCAAGGTAACTGCACTTGTGACTGCCTGTTTAGTAGTAACATTTAGCAATAATTTGGGTTTAGTGGGGTCCCTAGAGCTTTTGGCCCCAGTGCCACTGCACCTGCTGGACCATTCAAATCAAGTCAGTTTTAACTGCAAGGTAACTGCAATTGTGACTGCCTGTTTAATTGTAAAATATAGCAATATTAGGTGTTTAGGGGAGTTCTGACAACTTTTTGGCCTGGTGCCACTGCACCTGCTGCACCATTCAAATCTTGACCATAGTGCCTCAAAGGTAACTGCACTTCTTACTGTCTGTTTAGTTGTAAAATGTAGCAATAATCAGTGTTTAGTGGGGTGCCTGGAGCTTTTGGTCCTGGTGCCACTGCACCTGCTGCACTATTGAAATGACCCTAGCGCTTGCTAGATAACAGCACATGTGACTGCCTGTTTAGTTGTAAAATATAGCGATATTAGGTGTTTAGAGGAGTTCTGATAACGTTTGGGCCCGGTGCCACTGCACCTGCTGCACCATTCAAATCCGGACCCTGTCGTCTGCAAGGTTACTGCACGTGTGACTGCCTGTTTAGTAGTAAAATATAGCAATTTTAGGTGTTTAGTGGGGTGCCTAGAGTTTTTGGTCCTGGTGTTACTGCACCTTCTGCACCATTGAAATCATGATCCTGTTGTCTGCAAGGTAACTGCATTTGTGTCTGCCTGGTTAGTTTTACATTTTAGCAATAATCCACAAATGTTCTACGGCGAAAGCATCTGTTTTACACAACTAAATAATAAAAAGCAAGCATTCCAGCATACTATTAGAAGCTGTCTGCCTTTTCCGTGGGAAGAGATCTTACCTTGACAGTGAATGAGGCTTAAACAGGGTGAATAGCTTTAGTAAAAGTTTCGTAAATGCGTGCAGCCTGGGGAAGTTAACAAAAAAAGGTTCCACACAAAAGCAAATGAACACAGTAATTCGGTATTGGGAACTGATAAGAGCCCCCTTTTAAGATATATTAAATACAAGAAATTTCACAAGCACGGTGCAAGCGCTGTGCAGGCGAAACCTAAAAAAGCTGTCTTCATGTTCTTTTGACTTTCGCTGCCAATCTAAAACCATTGCTTGGGTGCAGTTGTTCCTGGGAGGTGTTGTACTGTGTAGTTTATGTATGCATAGGAAGCCTTTATCGCCATGTTATTTATTACTCGCAATGTGCCCGAAATGTCTTGAGGCTGGTTTGAAGTGCACCAGTCTATAACTTTCAATAGTCTCCGTGGCATTTATAACTCCTTCAGTCAATTCAATTCAAATGAACTTTATTCGGGTGAGATTTCATCCATAAAAGTAGCATAAATCAATACATCAATTAAAAACGGAGCATAAAACAATAAAATATCATATGTCATTAAAAAAAGAATAGCAGCATGGCTCAACAACACGAATATAACAACATAGTACCTCGAGCCCTCACAGCATGGTTTAAGAAGCAGCCTACATATAGGCAAACCTCTTCATCGGTTAATTGCACAAGAAGCGTAAATGCATCACTAAAATGCCTAATATTACAATATTTCTTTTAAAAAAGTGGCAATAAAAAGATCTTAGTAAATCTTTCATAGTATTTGCAAAAAACATAAAATGCATCATTGTGTGACCTATTTTTCCATCACAAGCACAGGGAATAGCAGCTAAGTTCATCTTAAAACCAAAGGGGGGAAACACAACAGGTATTTGACAGTGTCAGCTCCCATCATCCCTGTTGCAGCCAAAAGTAGTTTGTAGGCAGTTCAATGCTTTCAGAGATTGATATGCCGTAATCTGCATCTTCCCTTCCATTCTTCGAAAGCGGCATGTCGCCTCACAATTATAAAGTGCAAGTGCTACCTCTTTTTTGTTAAGACTTGTGCATATATCTGGCTCTGAAAAGGCCTCCGCAGGCCAATTCTGCCAAGTTCTGTTTTGACATATGTCAACCAGGGGATTCGAAGACCATTATCACAAGAGAAGCAGTCCATTATAATGCCTCTAGATAGGGCTGCCTCCTTATTCTTCCAAATTGACAACCATAGTAATATTGGTTGGGCTCTAATAAAGTCCCCAAGATAGCGCAAACCCAGCTTTTCGTGAAAAATGAAGTGAGAGGTTGAAATCGGGACTTCTAGGATCTGTCTACAGACCCTGTTTTCTTCCCGTTGTAATGCCTCTCAGTCAATCTTGTCTATATTGATAATACTATGCACAATCGCAATGGTTACGGGTTACGTAGATGTCAGAAGGAAAGGAGACCAAGAACACCTCCGTTTATATTTCCAATAGATCTTTTATATAAATATATACAAAAAGCAAAAATTCCAGTAGTGCTTAGTGTCCCGTGTGAATGGAACCAAAAGCCAAAGACTAGTGAGTTTGTGACATATATAACTTGGTTTCCATCATTTTAAAAGACGACCATCTATATTTTTACAATAGTCACAGCCACTGTACACAATAGTCAGAGCTGATCACAATGGTTTGCTTTACATAGTTGTCGACGATGTTCCGACCCTTCATAGGTTATAGGGTCTCTTCAGGACCTATGGATGTAGGGACATCTAAGATTGAAAGAGAGACAATGTCACCAAAGATGTTGGGAGTGACTACAGTATTTGTAAGGAATGAAAAAGGCCATAAGGTACCTGAAAAAAGGGGTTGCGCAGCCACGTGAGAAGTGTGAGACACCGGTCAAGTAGGTCCTGAAGAGACCCTATAACCTATGAAGGGTCGAAACGTCGTCGACAACTATGTAAAGCGAACCATTGTGATCAGCTCTGACTATTGTATACAGTGGCTGTGACTATTGTAAAATTATAGATGGTCGTCTTTTAAAATGATGGAAACCAAGTTATATATGTCACAAACTCACTAGTCTTTGGTTTTTGGTTCCATTCACACTGGGGACACTAAGCACTACTGGAATTTTTTGCTTTTTGTATATATTTATATACTTTTTAAAAATATAAAAGATCTATTGGAAATATAAACGGAGGTGTTCTTGGTCCCCTTTCCTTCTGACATCTACGTAACCCGTAACCATTGCGATTGTGCATAGTATTATCAATATAGATAAGTACTTTTCCGCAGGAACCACTGTTTCTGTCACACACAATTTACCCTGGTTCCTAGTGAGTAGGGTGTCCCTTGTTTTTGTTTGCAAATCTCAGTCAATCTTGGCTTGTTAGCCGAGAGCACATTGCATGCTGGGACTTGTAATTTCACTTTTAACATCTTATGTACTAAAAATGTCAGCATGCAAAGTGCAGTTGGCTTAAATTCCGGGTTTGACCGAAGCTGACATGAGTTGGGGCCACTTGTAAGTAGAGGAAACATCTAATTACTGTTTTTTTTTTAGTTCTGAATAATGTCAACACCTCATGTTAGCAGAGCTTCCAAGCTGGCTTGTGTAGTTTGCGAGAACTTCAGCTAGGACTGGCGTTTTAGTCAACAACAACACTGCATTCTGAATGTTCAGGGTTCTTTTATCATTATGAGTGTGGGCATAAAAAGTCCAGCATCTGTATTCTATTGAATATAAAATCAGCACTGGCTGAGACGATGTTGCACTTGACATAGGGTTACTTAGCAGGTAAGAATGCATTAATTTTATTTTCACGGACAGTTCTAAAAATGTAACACCTTGCATTGGGAATACTGGTGTAAAGATCTGGCATGAGTAGTTTCTATTGCACTTGGCAGTCAGAGTATTTGCTGAGAAGAAAGAATAATCACTATAAGCAGCAGTTTCTTAGTGCTTTCTGGAATTGTGTAAGGTAGCATTTATTCACTAGCAATATGTGCATCACCCTTGTCCCCTTCATATCATGTAACTGGTGCCGCGCCTGTAGCAGGTACTACCATTGCCTACTCTTTTCTAACATTTAACTCTTCCTGCAGTGTATCAACTGTTTCCACCATTGGATTTTCTTTCCCTGTCTAGAGGGCGGACTACTTGCGTGTGTTTGGAGCACAGCTCAATGATTTCCTTTTAGTGGATTCTGGATGACTTGGCTAACATCTTCGTTCTGCAAGTAGCAGTTTTTTTTTTTTTTGGGTAAGAACAATGGCTTGATGGTATTGTTTTTGTTGGCTCTCAACATTTGTATAGAGCACATTAGAACATTAATACGCCATTTTAGCACATTTGAAATTTAGGTTGACTTTTCAAACAGTCCTAAGGTTTCCATCACGGACAGACTATGAGTAGGTTTGTGGGGATGCAGTGTCGGTAGGGTAAGGAATGTGCTTTTGTAATGCTGTGATTACTTACTGGTAGTAGCATTACTCTGAGTCCTTCTCTCGCCCTGATGACTCACATAGTGAGGCCCCTGTGCCTCCAATCACAAACATTTCCTACTCATAAAATTCCCTCCCCCCCTCCTTACTTCCTGTTCCGTACCAAGCCCAAACACCACACAGTTGGACTGTCCGAAAAGGGTGGGAGGGAGGGCCTGAGTCATCATGGTGAGAGAAGGACTCGGCGTAATGCGATTACAGGTAAGTAATTGCAGCATTACCCCTTCGTCCCTCTTGCTGTGCTGACTCACATAGTGAGATATAACCAAGCCAAAAATCGGACCACAACAACAACACAGAAATGCAGACACATGTTTAATCCAGTGGGAAAAACTGTTTACAACACGGAAGCCAGCACCCTGGAACCCAACAACTGCGGGACCTCCGGACCCTAGACCACCCTTGTTGGAACTGGCACTTTCTGGGTGGCTGAGGCAGTACCCCATCCAGGCAGAACCTACCACTCCAGTCAGGGGCGTGTGATTACACACCATGTGTAACCTGCATTCACCCTTGGGTAGCTTGGCACTGAGCAGTCAGGCTTACCACAGAGGCAATGTGTAAAGCAGTGGCACAGCACTCACGACAAATACCTTGAGCACCATAAAAGAGACGTCACACGTGATGTATGTAAATAACGTTTATATTCAGCACACATAATCAACACAACATGAACATCATGTATTTCTGGTCATAAATAACACTTGGAATTATTACTAGCAGTACTAGTCCCAACTGTGTTCAAATGACATCAGCAATATGCAGACTCTGGAATGATGATGTGGCAAGATGAGGTGGAGGCCCTGCCTAGCGCCATCACACTGCAGGAGGTGAGAGTCACCATTAAAGCCAAGGACCCTGGGACTGACAGCCTCCCCCAGAATTACACTGATGAGCCGGCCCCACAACTTGTCACACTCTTTGTTTCAGCCCGGGAATTCGGCCATCTCCCACCCACCACTAATGAGGCTCTGATCGTCCCGCTAGTGAAACCAGGACGTTGCCCCCCTTCCCCCCCATGATTTCCGGGCAGTTCGCCCTTTTGCATGCGAAACATGGACTATAAAATCATAAGCTGTATTCTAGCAGCCCGCCTACTCCCTTTCATGACCAAGCTCATACACACGGACCAGGCCGGATTTATCCCGGGATGCAATGCAGCCACCAATATTTGCAGACTTATCTTAATCCTCGAAGCTGAGATCCCAGACAAACTAGAGGCAATAATTGTTGCCATCGACATCGAGAAAGCTTTCTATAGTTTTGGGTGGGATTTCCTGTATCATACGATGTCGTGAATGGGCATTGAGACCGCCCGGGTCTGCACTGGTAGATGCATATCTGACCCATACATTGTGGGACTGGGCACCCAGGCAGGGATGCCCGCTTTCCCCGCTGCTGTTTGCCATCACCGTCAAGCTGTTTGCTGGCACGGTAAGGATGGGCACCTCCTTCCAGAGACTGAACATTGAGGGCAAAACCCATTAAACTTCCCTTTATGCAGATGATATGCACCGCAGGCCTCAGGACCGTCCGCATGAAACAGGTGAAGGAAGGACCTCTGACTTGCCGCACTGCAGGGAGACACGCCACATTTGACGATCGGATGTCCAGAAAAACGAACAGCCGTGCAATCCAGTCCTCGCGATCTCCCCTACCCCGCCGGCACTGCGTTGCCAGCAACAGAGCCACTGTGAAACGCTAGAATGTACTCCAAAAAAGGAACAGAAAGTAAGCAAGGGGGGAGGGAATTATGAGTAAGAAATGTTTGTGATTGGGGGCACAGAGGCCTCCCCATGTGAGACATACCGGCGAGAGGGACGAAGGGGTAATTGTCTTTTGTAACTGCATCAGACCTAGCACCCCTTTCCCTCCCCTTCCCGAGTTTATGCCTAACACTGATTAGGAGTCCAATGGTTTCCCTCTCCTTTCTTTGGTGGAAAAGTTGTAATACCATGGTAATTTTGGATTCTGGAATTACAGTTTCCAGTAATTACGAATTCAACATTGCTGATGTGGCAGCATTGTATCAGACCGAATGAGTGCCTCTGTGGTGTGTGACCTGCAGAGTTGATTTTCTGTGGTTTATGGCCTGTGGGCTGTCTAGAATAGCAGGCTGCTCAGCGGTACTGATGAGCTGGAGCCTGCTTAGATGTTTCTGAGAGCCCTTGGAGTTGGGATAAGCATTGGGATGGACAAATCTTTTTGAAGTCAATTGCTGGTGACCATCTAGTTAACCAATCTCAAGGCGCACTCCCCTAGTAGGCCCACAGGCTTTAGAACTTTGAAACATTGTTTATTGTTTCAAAGTTCTAAAGCCTGCGGGTCTACTACTGAAGAGTGCCTTGGGACTGGTTAACCAGATGGTCACCAGCAATTGACTTCAGATTTTCACATGTGTTGCACACCAACAAAAAATAGACTATTTGATGTAAAAATGTGTGTCATTTGTTTTATATATAGGAGTGCATTCTGTGACTTATTCTTCTGGACAAATCTTTTTGCCGTTAAGTTTCCATCTTGTGCCTCTTCCTTTCTAGTTTTGGGAGGCAGAGCAATGGAACAGAGTTCTTGTAGGTTATTAGGAAGGTTGAATCCTGGAATAAGTAGTGGGGTACAACAGCCTGGGCTGTGGCAGAGAGAAAAGATGCCCCGTACTAGAGAGAACGCGCCATCTCCAGAATCTGCCTTCTCTATGAGATCTAGCCGGAAGACACAAAACACTTATTTCGGGTACAAATATGATCCTTTTCTTTTCCTTCTACGCTTTTGTCTTGTATTTATTTGCTAAGTGAAAGACACTAAATTGTCTTTCCAACGAATTGATGAGTGCATCAGTGAATTGTGCCATGCAATACAGCTTGACTCCGAGACTAAACAGAAATGTTTTTACTTCCTTTCTGAGGGTAACTGTTTAACATCCTTTGGCAGGGAGTTCAATATTTGGAGACCAGGAATGGAGAATCATTGACTTCTTTTCCATTGGAGCTTTGTTCAACCAATCATTAAAACCATGGCACTGTCCCATTTGGGAGGGGATGCTGGAAAGTACTCTGAAACGTTTTCCATAGATATATGTTTCATAATTTTTTATTGAGAGTAAATTTTTTGATAACCAAATTTTTATTGTTTTCAAACCCGTGAAACAAATCAGCAGATACACGGAAATCATTGAGTCAAGTACATTCCTGTAAGCAATGCATCCCACAGTCACGAACCCCAAAAGACTTACACGGAGAAGGGATGGAATCTGGTTACTCAAAACCCTCCACATTACCCAACCACTTCCCCCACACTCTACGATACTTTTTGCTGCACCCCTTGGCCATGTAAAGGGCTTTTTCCTGGGTCGCGCACCAGTCCACCCCCCTACGCCACCTCCCCAGGTCAGGTGGATCAGGGCTTTTCCAAGCCGCCGCTATGTCCCGCTTGGCCACAATCATAGTTGTGTTAAAAAATAACTTTTCATTTCTGGACCCATCCAGCCCATCCGTGATCCCCAATAGTGAATGACGTGGCTCATGCGGAACCTCCCAACCCAACACCTCTGTAAGTTCTACCTCGATAGACCTCCAGAAGTGCTCCAAACGGGGGCACGACCAAACCATGTGGAGGAAGTCAGCCAGGGCATAAGCACATCTCGCACATGACGCATCCGGGCTCAAGCCTGCTCGGAAAAGGCGCAGGGGAGTGAGATACGCAGCATGTAGGTAGTAGAGCTGAATCAGCTTAAGTTTGGCGGAGACGGTGACTGTCCTGGGGGCCATAAGAGCATCGCGCCAATCCATTTCATCGAGGGGGCCCACCCACTCCACCCACTGTTCCCTCAACTTATCTAAGGAGGTGGGGGTGTTGTTAACTAGGGGAGACGCCCCCTTTACCTAAGTCTCCCATCATTGTCTGGGCCTCAGTGGGGCTATATTCGGGGAGCCTCGTATCGTCCAGGATGTGCATATGAAGGGCGTGTCTCATCTGCAGATATTTATAAAATTGGGACGAATGCAAGGAGTATCGGGTTTGGAGCTCTTGGAAGGAAAGCATATGGCCTTTAGCCCATACATCCCCTAACTGAGAGATGCCAATGAGGTCCCAAGTTGTAAATCCCCGTAAACCGCTAACCTCCCGGAGCCAGGCCCCATGCCAGAGGGGTGTACATTGGGTCAACTTACGCGTCCATCCGGTATGACGCAACGAGGCCCGCCAGGCCAATAACACGGAGCGGGTCACCTCAGGCAATCGGGACGGAATGGGCCCCCCGTACAACAAGGCCTGGATTTTAGTTAGACCTAGCTCGCTCAACTCAAGCCTATAGGCCGGGTCAGACCAGCCCCCATTGAACCAGTTGTGGACCCAGCCCAGTTCGGGAAGGAGAGTAATCCATATCCCCAAATATTTAAAGGATTGTCGCCGAAGTGGTATGTTGGATTGCCACTCGTAGCATTCCCTAGAGAGATGCAGGGGGACCAGAACAGATTTCCCTGGGTTTAGCCGCAGACCGGAGGCCTGCTCAAAGGAATGTAAGATCAGGAGGCTGGTTCCGCCAGGAAGACCAGGACGTCATCCGCATATAATGCGATCTTGTCCGTTTTGGTATTAGGCCACTCCCAGCCACGAATGCGGTCCTCAGCCCGTATTAGGGAAGCCAAGGGCTCCATCGCCAGGGCGAATAACAACGGGGAGAGGGGGCACCCCTGCCTAGTGCCCCTAGCAATGGGAAAGGCCTCTGATAGCACCCCGTTGACCAGCACTCGGGCTCTCGGGTGGGCATAAAGGACACGAACCAGAGATCTGAATTGGGGCCCAAACCCCATCTCGGCCAGCACGTCCTGCAAATATGTCCAGTCCACTGAATCAAATGCTTTTTCGAAGTCCACGGACAGGAGTGCTAAGTACGGGGTAAGCAATTGCCGGTGGGCTAGAGCCAACTGCAGCCTCCGGAGGCAGTGGCGAGTCCCACGCTGAGGCATGAACCCACATTGGTCTGGGTGGACCAGCAGGGTTAAGTAGGGTTTCAATCGCTGAGCCAGAATGGTGGCATACAGCTTAATTTCGGTATTGAGGAGGGCGATGGGACGATAGTCCGCACATCCACGGGAGGGAGGCTGGGATTTCGGGAGAACCACAATGGTGGCGATATCCGTTTCCGGTGGGAAGGAACCTTTCTCTACAGCTTCATGAAATAAGCTGGCCAGGTGGGGCATTAGAGTGTCTCGGTATGCCGCATAATACTCCTGAGGAAGGCCATCGGGGCCCGGGGTCTTACCAGAGGCGGTGAGGGTGAGCGCTTCTTCGATCTCTTTCCGTGAAATGGGGCGCTCCAGGTCCTTCTGAGCGGCCATATCTAACCTAGGGAGACGCACCCCACCCCGTTCAAGGAGGGCTGAGAGTGACAGCCCGGGGGTGTGCACCGTGTACAGTCTCCGGTAGTAGGCAGCGAAGGTGTTGGCCATCGCCATAGGGGCACGGTGCACCGCTCCAGCCCCGTCCACCACCTCCAGGATAATACGGTTCGCCCTGGGGTATGTGGCCAGCCTATGCAGGATCGTGCCATTCTTGTCCCCCCAGCCAGAAATCCTCGCCACCGAAGACCTCCAAAGGAGCTTAGCAGCATCTAGGGATAGTTGTCTAATATCATCCCGAAGGTGGGCAAGTTGTCGGGCCTGGGCGGCATCATCTGATGTGGCTAGTAGCTGCTCCAAGCGGAGCGCCTGCGCTTCCTTGGAGGAGATCTCACGCAGTTGCGCTTGTCGCTGGATCTTAAGCTGCCCTTTAGCAACGCCCCGTATGGTTGCCTTCCCTGCCTCCCATAGGGTACCCGGGGAGGCTACAGAACCACCATTAGTAGCAAAGTAATGTTGAAGATCAGTCCCCACCACTTTTTTAAAGACTTTATCTTGGAGAAACCAGGCATTCATCCTCCATGTTTGGCGGGCCGAAGGAGGGGGAGCCCCTGTGCTAAGGAGTATTGGAGAGTGGTCGGAAATGCCTCTAGGCAGAATGCGGACATCCAGAATCTGAGAACAGTCAGGCGCGGGAACAAAGATCGCATCTATGCGCGCCTGTGTGTGGTGGGCCGCAAAGGTATGTGTGAATTGAGTGGTGTGGGGGTGCCATGTGCGCCACGCATCGCAGAGTCCCAGGGATTCGGACCAATTCTTCAGCTGTTTCGTGCGCGCCGTTCGGGCAGCAGAGGGAGGACCCGTTGTGTCAAGGGCCGGTGCTAAAACTGCATTAAAGTCACCCGCCACAGCCGTGTTGCCCATGGGCATATTATTCAGCAGGGCAGCAGTATGCGTAAGTGTGGACGTGAGCATCGAGGGGGGGCGTATACAGACATGATATTGAGAGGGGAGCCAGCCAGCGACCCACTAACTGTCACAGAGGACCCTTGGGGATCATGAAACACTTGGGAAAGGACGAAGGGCAAGGTGCGCCTCAGAAGGATGGCCACCCCTCGTGAGCCCCTGGAGAAGCCAGAGTGCCATACTCTATCGTATCCATAGCGAGCCAAGAAGGGGCAGCAATTACCCAGGAGGTGCGTTTCCTGGAGCAGCAGAATATCTATGTGGAGACGCTGCGCATATCGTAGAACCGCCGTGCGTTTGTGCCGGTCCAGCAAGCCGTTGACGTTCCACGACAGCACGTGGAGAGACGCCCTAGGTGCAGTATTAGCGGTCATGGTAGGTGTTACCTGGTCTAGGACGTGTGGTCCGATAGGGGTAGGTAGATGCGCGTGGGAACCCGCAGTGATGTGTGCATTCGCTTGCTATAAGGGCATGTCTTACCCTAAGAAAGGTAGCTTGTGTCATTCCGTGATAGCTGAAACAAAAAAGAACAAAAATAACAACATAGGGAAAAGAACCTTTCCAACCCTCCCCCCTTCCCCCAACCCCCACCCTACACTTCAGGAACGGAAGCATCTGTCGACCCCCCTAGTGAACAATACCAAATTACAATGCTTAAACAACCAAACTACAACGCTTGGGAATGGGGAAGCGTGGAGGACCCCTCCTCGTGTTCGGATGCTTGTATATGAGTCCATCGGGAAAGTAAGAGATGTTCTGAGCTAGAGCGCTGTCTCCGGCCGCGGAGCCAGGCCCGGCAGGCAGAGACCGGCTCAAGCTGGGTCCTTCAGGAACATCGGGCTACTTGAGAGGTCCGTGTCCGGGAGGTCAATCAGAGGACCAGGGCGAAGCACCTCCGCCATCCAGGCGATCGGAGGAGCCCGAGCGCCTCCCAGTCGAGGGACCCCCAGCGAGCATGACTGACTGCTGCGAGCGGCCCGGTGGGGAATCCGAGCGGGCCCTTCTCCGCCCACGGCGCCTGCGGGATCGATTATGTTGAGGCGGAGGAGCAAAGTGAGAGAGACGGCCAAGTCCGCCCTCCGCTCCCCCCAGGCCCAGTGTACGGTCCTCAGCCCGCAGAGGGCGCTCCTCCGTTGCCCATGCCCAGGCCTCCGTCGGGTTGTCGAAGATAAATGTCTTGTTTTCGAACACCACTCGCAGGCGAGCCGGGAAGAGGAGCCGATACTGAATATTGAGTGCCCTCCCCAAAAGAGCGGCGCTGGCCCTGGACCTCGCGGTGTAATCTGGGAAGATCTTGATGACAGAGTTTTCATGGTGGAGCCGCTGCTGCTTACGGGCCTCAGACAGGATGACGTCGCGGTCTTTGAAGTAAGGATCCGCATGATGATCGGGCGGGGAGGTGCACCCGGCACCGGCTTGGGGGCCAGGGACCGATGGGCCTGCTCAATCGCGAACCAAGGAGAGAGAGACCCCCCCCGGGACCCAAGACTTCAGCCACTTCTCTAGAAAGTCCACCGCGCTGCCCTGTTCCACCCCCTCCGGGAAGCCCACCAGGCGGAGGTTGTTACGTCGGGACCTGTTTTCGCCGTCCTCCGCCCGACGATGCAACTCCTGAGTGTGCGACTGAAGACGGGCCACCTGCCCCTTAAGTTGCTGGACATCATCCTCCACCGTGGAGATCCGGGTTTCAGTCTCTTTAATCCGGGCAGTTGCATTGCGGAGGTCCTGCCGGATGAGAGTCATAGCTACTCGCACTTCTGCGATCTTGCCCTCCACCGAGGTCTGGGATGCGTGGATGGCCTGCAGGATGGCGGCCAAATCCGCGGACGGAGGGGCTTCCTGTTCAGCCACACCCCCAGTTGCCCCCGCATCCGAGGTGGTGAAGCGGTCCATTTTTGTCTGTGTGGCAGGAGCCTTTGCCGACCTATCTGTTCTGCCCATGGTGGACCCCGGGGAGTCTCGGGTTCCCACAGTCTCCACAACTGGACCCCACAGTAGGAGGTTGACAAAGCAACTCAGGCAGACCAGGGGTCGGCAGGTGTCAGCAGCCGGCGCGTAGACTTGTCACGGACCAACCTGCGTCCCAAAATGTGCGGCTAACGGAGAGGGAGAAAGAAGGAGAAGGGTCTTAAGCCAGAGCCGTGTGCGGAACCCCTTCCGCCAGGGCCACGGAGCGCTCCACCGGGGCGTCCACCCAGATTGGACATAGAGGTCCGGGGGCAGCATCGGGTCACGGACCGGATGTGGGCAGATGTCCCCCGGGATTTATTAGTGACCGATGACCCAGGACAGGCCCAAGGAGAGGATTAGAGGGCCACTTAAGTCCAGCCTTGCGAAGCCACAACAGTAACCCCCCAGGGGGCCCCTGGGTCTCCAAGTCAGGTTCAGGTACACCCCTCAGAAGATCACCGCCACCCGAAATGGCGGCAGAAGCACCTCTGCCCACACCCCGGGCCAGAGAGGGGAATCCCAGCAGGTCGCGCCGCCACACCACCACGCAGGAGGGGATGGCTCACCTCAGCCGCAGGTCCCAGGAGGCGTGTGGGGAGTGGGGGGAAGGAGGTGGGGGAAGAGGAGCCGCGCCAACCAGGGGGCCCCCCTCACCCCGCCTGCCGCCCGACCGACGGCCGAGTCCCCACCTCAGAACCAGATGCCACAGCACCCCCACTCCTTACCTTTCTGGGCCCCGTAGGTGACAAGAAACCTCTTCCCCCAGTGGGCCACACAGCTGGTGGGGGTCCACAGCGCTGGTGGTATCCGTCTGGGTCCCGGGGGCAACAGGGAGACACCACCTCCAGCGATCCGCTCAGCAGGCGTGGGTCCGCGGCACCTCCAGACCAGTCTCAGCAGAAGAACGCCGCCCCAGCAGGCCGCATCCCGATGGGGGCCCGCGGCACTGGCAAACAGTCCAGGCCTCGGAGGCAACAGGAGATCACCGCCTCCCGCCACCTGCACCGCCGATGATGGCCCACGGCGCAGGCAACACTGATCAAGGCCCCAGGGCCGCCAGGGGGTCGCCGTTGGCGAAGACTCGCGGTGCCAGGCACATCAGGCCAGGCTGCCAGGGGCCCACCCCCCCGCAGATCCTCGCGTAGGTGGCAGCCGCTGTGTGTCGGACCTTGCTGCCCGGTATGGCAGCCTATCTTGCGGCCGCGCCGCCAGGCGAGGTCAGGCCCGAAGTGCGGACTAGGCCAGAGGGCAGGGTGCCAAAGGAGCAAGGAGTCGGGAGGAGAGAAACAGAAATCCTCACAGGTCGGCAGCCCCCGAGGCAAGTCCTCAGCCGGGAGGCCCCATCTACGACATCCTGGAATCAGGCCCCCTGCCGATCACGGCCACTCGTCGCCCGGGGGGGGAGGGGGAGGTGGGGTAAGCACCGCCTACCAGTCTCCCCGCTGCCCGATGCAGCAGCCGAAGGGGGGGGAGGCAAGCAAGGCACATACCGGAATGCGCCCAAAGAGAAGGCCGCTGCCCCAAGACAGACCGGGCCCGCACCCCCCAGCCCCGACAGGGGGACCAGCAGGGCAAGGGCGCAGGCTATAAGCACCATCGCGGGCCAGGCCACAGGGTCTTCAAGGCCGCCCGATGCAGAAGAGGCAGCGATCACGCCCCCTCCACTGTCCGAGACGACAGCCGAAGCCGCAGGGTGAAGGCCGAAAAGACAGGCGGGGAGCTCCGTCCACGGAACAGGCCGCCGGATCACCTCATAGCAGGTCCGCCCCTCACTGCGACAGCCGGGAAACCAAGGGGGAGGTGGCAAACGCCTCCCCAGTTCAGCAGACTCCCCCGGGCTCCGCAGCATCCGATGTGAAGCTGGGCAGAGCACCCCGGTATCTGCCCAGGCTGCAATCAAGAGGACGAAGTCGCCATCTTGGCCGCAAGGCACGGCCAGCCAGAACTCCGCAGCGGGGCACCTAAACCTGAGGTTCTGGACATCCACGGTATCGCCGGAGATGCAGCGGTAAGTGGATTGCAGCAATCAGACCCAGAAGGCTCGGGTAAGGGCAGGATTACGGGCGGATGGCGGAGGGGTCCGAGAGCACTCTTAAAGTGCGTCCACCATCTTGGCTCGCCAAGCCACGCCCCCGAGAGTAAATTTAATATGCATAAAAACCATGGGTACATACAAAATATCACAATATCATAGAATAACATGAATTCATATAAAGTAGTACTAAAAAGGAAATGCTTCAATATTAAAGGGAAAGAAAATTATAAAGGGGGTATAAGTTTAGTCCATGGAGGAGAAAATAAATAACATGAATTTAAGATTAAAAGAGGGAGGGGAGTGTGATAGAGAATTCCTAAATGAATAAACCAAAAATTAAAGAATATGTATATGCATATAGATATATATAGATAAACGGGAGAGGGTATAAGGAGGGGAGAAAAGAGTAGACTCCTTGGATAGAGTAAGAATATAGAAAAAGAGAAAAGAGGAAAGCAAAGATATAGGGTTAAAGGGGTATGAGGAAAGTGGAAGGAATTCAGGGATCATGGAGAAAAGGAACCCATACCTGTTGGAAGATTTCCTCTTGATCCTGTAATTTATATATAATACGTTCATGGGAAGTCACTTGAATCATTGCTACCATCCATACTTCTTGCGAGGGAGGACTAGACGATTTCCAATGTCTTAGAATGCAGATTTTAGCTGTGGAAAGTGCGGTGTGCAAAAGACGACGTTGCGGACGTGTAATGGTAGGAAGACTTCTAAAATCATGTAATAAAATGATAGAAGGAGTGAGAGGAGTGGTAAGGGAAGAGATTAAACCCTGCAGAGTGTCCCCTACATATGTCCAAAAACCCTGCATGGAGGGACATTCACAAAGTATATGTGGAAGGTCGCAATTGACTCCAGGACATCTCCAACATTTAGAGTGTGGTAGTAGTCCTGCTCTTTGCAATTTTAGAGGTGTCCAGTGCCAATCGTGCAAAGTTTTGAAAAGACAGAATTTCAAATGAGCCTCTCGGGTACCTTTGTCAAGGGCTTCTAACAAATCTGACCAGTCATCTTCTTCAATCGTGATGTGCAAACGCTCTTGCCATTTCTCTTGGAGAGCTTTAAGAAGTGGTTGTGAATATAGGTGATGAATTAGACACCATATAGACCTGACAACACCCCTTTATGGCGACCCCAAGTAAGAAGATAATCTAAAATTGGTGAAGGATTCAGAGTCCAGGGAGGGGAACCAAGACATCTTTTCAGACAGAGCTGCAACTGCGAATGGCGCATGACCTGGTCTGATGGGAGACCAAACTCTTCACTAAGTGAATCAAAGGATTTTAGCTCTCCATTTAGGATAATTTGATCAAGTGTTTGGATGCCTCTTGATTTCCAACTAGTCCATTGGAGCGCTTGACCATTTATTCGGATACTCTCATTGCCCCAAAGTGGAGCTTTAAAGTGCAAGCAGTGGGCGACTCGGAGAAGACGATGTACTTTTTGCCACGTTTGGTAAGTAGCTTGCATCACTGGATGCGGGGGAGAGGAAGGAGGAATTTGAGGTCCATGAAGGAAATCAAGGCCATCGCTTCGGTTGAGTAAGGAATGTTCCGTTGTGACCCACTGTGGAGGATCAGTCATACCCGGAAGTAAATAAACTAATTGTGAGAGGTGTAAAGCTAAAGAATAGTGTTCTAAGGATGGTAATCCCAGGCCACCATGAGAGCGGCGAGCCAATAATTTAGAGGCGGCTAGACGAGGGTGTGTGGAACCACAGATGAAAGATCGAATTCGGGCATCTATTCTACGAAGTGTAGACAAAGGAACAAGAATTGGGAGCATGCCAAGTATATAACTAAAGCAAGGGAAGGTAACCATCCTAACGGCTTGCACCCTTCCCCACATGGAAAAGCCCAAGAGAGACCATTTTGCAAAATCAGTTTCCATTTGCGTTATAAGGGGTGAAATATTGTCTGAGATCATATTTGACAAACCCCTATTAACCAGAACTCCCAAATATTTTAATTGGGATGATTTCCAACAAAAGGGATACCCATTAATTGACACTTTTGTGGTACCAGAAGAAATCGGAAGAGCCTCACTTTTATCCCAGTTCACTTTGTAACCAGAGTGGGTCGAAAAACCATCAATGATCTTAAGTAAAGCTGGTAAAGAGTGAGGAAGATCTTTTAACGTGAGGAGAATATCATCGGCATACAAGTATAGTTTGGAAGTACCACATGCTATAGGTATACCTTGAACATATGGTGAATGTCGAATGAGTGAGGCAAGAGGCTCTATCGCTAGCAAAAATAAAAGGGGTGACAGGGGACAACTCTGACGGGTACCTCATTGGATTGGAAAAGGATCGGAAAGGAACCCACCACAATTGACTTGGGCTGTTGAAGTGTCATATAAGAGACGAACTTTAGAGATAAATTGATCACCTAGGCCAAAGCGTTTCATAGCTGCAAAATGGTATTTCCAGTCAATACGGTCGAATGCTTTTTCTGCATCCAGTGAGAGGGCTACAGCATCTTCCGTCATTTTATTTGCAGACCATAAAGTATGAGCTAGAGTTCAGAGGTGATTCCTGGAGGAACGACCTGGGACAAAACCAACCTGTGAATGATGTATGAGAGAGGGAATAACTTTACGTAGACGTGTCGCTAAGATACTTGCAAAAATGTTGACGTCACTATTTATCAGTGAGATGGGCCGATAACTACTACAAGCAAGCGGGTCTTTACCGGGTTTGGGGATAACCGCGATCAACGCTTTATTAGAAATAGGGCCAAGTGAGTGTGTTTGAACCGCCTCATGGAAGGCAGAAAATAAAGTATCAACCGTTTCAGTCCCGGTCCATTTGTATAAAACTCCGCAGGGAAGCCGTCTTCACCCGGAGATTTGTGATAAGGCAGTTTGATAGCTGCAGCAATTTCTTCCTTGCTAATATCACCACCAAGCAGGGCTCTACCTTCATCCGTGAGGCAAGGGAGGTTGATATCAGCCAGATATGAGATTATTTGATCCTCAGATACTGAAGTTTCAGGGGTATAGAGTTTTTTATAAAAGGATGCAAAAGTGTCCACAATATCCTGTGGTCTCATAAGAATCTCACCTTTTTCTGTACGTAATGCAGGAATGGCCATAGCTGCCTCACGTTGTTTCAATTGTGCTGCTAGTAGACCTGCTTTTTCTCCTTGTTCATAATGTCTGTCCTTTAGGCGTTGAAGAGCGTACTCAGCTTTGGAGGTATATAAGTTATTAAGCGCTAATTTAGCAAGTTCTAGTTTTTGACGGTTAGGTATTGTAGGATGAGATGTATATAAATGTGTGAGGGAAGTAATTTGAGTCTCCAATTCAGTACGACGTAGGGACGCAGACTTCTTGGCCTCAGCAGCGTCTCTCATCAATTGACCACGGATAGTTGCTTTGGCAGCTGGCCATACAATTCTACAGGAAGTAACAGATGGCTTATTTATAGCTAAATAATCAGAAATATGTGATCGGAGTAAAATTTTACCTTTGGGAGGGCGGTACCTTTGTATATTCATATGCCATGGTTTACGGCCTGGGGAAGTTAAGCCTATTTCTAGAGTAACAAGGATAGGGGCATGTCTGATATTGCAGCTTCTAAGATACGAGATTCAGTAGTAACTGCAACCACTGAATGCAACATAAGAAAATAGTCTATCCTGGATTGTGTACCATGGATAGAGGAGAGAAAGGTGTACTCCTGATCAGAAGGGTGACGAAGACGCCAATGGTACACTAGTCCGTGATCTGATGTTATGTCTCCCAACAAGGCTCTGTCTCCCTCATTACACCTATCCAGGGGACCCGTTCTGTCAATTATAGCATCCCGGACAATGTTCCAATCACCGCCAATTATATAACTGGATGCACCAATTTCTACCAGCAAACGGTTCAGACTGAGAAAGAAAGTGCGTTTGGCTCCCGTAGGAGCATAAACTGAGCCCACACAGAGGACCTATATGCCATAGATATAGTCTGGGGCAGTTATTTGAAAACTAAAAGAAAGTTAGTTCAAAAGGAATATGCTTGGCAACAGATGGACAGTGAAGGATGGCTAGTCCTCCCATATTGTTGCATGATTTTTTAACTTCCAGACCAGCCTTGCTGCCATATTTTGTCAATTAGAGCTGCTCGATCTCACCCCTGAACAAACTTTCTAATATGGCATTGGCGTAGTTAAGTTTAGAGTTCACATGAGAGGCCCACAATGATTATATGATGTTTTTGTCCCAAATAGGTTTGTTTTATTTGCTAAGAAAAAAAGTTGTACTGGGCGTTGCCATGTGGGCATTAAAATGTTGGCCTAAATCCGAACAAAACCATGATTCTGTACTGTTTTAGCAAAGACAGTTAGAAAGCCAAAGAGTTCTGGAGGACAATGGAGTTTGCCTGAATCCTGAAGTTTGTGTAAGTAATGCCACCATTTTTCTCTGCTTAACTTTGGTCTGCTTTGATTCATCATTTGAGCTACTTCTTACAGTACATTTTTTTGAGAGGGTAATTTTTCAGGAATAACAGGACACTGATGAGGATGAAGTTGGGCATTTCATAACCTGGATTTATCCTATTCCGGGGTTCAAGTCAGATTCTTGGAGGTGGATTCTTTGTTCTCAGGTCTTGGAGTGTGGACTGTGGTGACACCACTGATTAGGTAGATGGAGGTATGGATGCCTTGCTTAAGAGATATGCTTCCTTTAATTTTATGATGATAGCTTTCACATTGTAATCTGCTTAATCACTGTTGGTGGGATCACGCTTTTGGGTCTGCAGGTGTGCATGCCCGTTATTCTGGGATACAAAATTACTGCACCATTCCAAGTTTTATTTCCTGAAGAATAAGGAATACAGAATTACCACAGAAATCAGTGTCCACACCAAATTTCATGTATTGTCCCACATTCCAGGCCCTTTCCCCCCCATATATATTCCAAACCCCCGCAGTGTGTCCTCAAGGAAACGCTCAGAGTGTGTAATTACTTGTTATCTCAAAGTCGTGATTTGGCCAGTAACTTCTGCCTGTGTGTCAAGTGCTTAGATTGGGAGTAATTTATTATGTTATTTAATCTTTCTGTGTCTGACCTGCCCTTGTCAGTATTTGACAAAAGCGGGCCAGTTGGCGCCATATTTCTCAAAAAGACATGAACTGGGTATTTTCAAATGGTAAAAGTATGGCAATTCCAATGGAAATAGCACAGTACCCAAATCTGCCAGGAAAATGTCCAAATCAGGACTTGGAGGTTAAAATAAGTTTATAACTCCCTCTCCCTCTACCAGAGAAGGCTGGACTGGAAAGGAGGCAACAGGTCAAGTAACGACCAGGAAGGTAGCAATAGAGGTCTTCCCCTGAGGAGATTGAGTTAAAAGTTAAATGCCGTTACTTGAAGCATACTATATCTATTAAGATTCTTCTACCTGTCTGTGCTACTTGGGTACTTGGATTCCAGCATGGTGCGGCAGAATTTGTATAATCTAGATCCTTTCATTGGACCTTTGGATTCCTACGAGGACTAAGTGTGTGTATGTGTTCTGTGAGAGTTATATTTAGGGTCGGATTTGGAAAGTTAAAGCCTTGCCACTAATTTCGTGGACAGGCCATTGTAGGTGCAGTTGAGTAATCGAGATGATGCCATCCCGGTGCATGCACTACATTTCCCCTGATACTGAGCTTTCTGAACTTACCCTAGTTCTTCTCCAAAGGACTTTGAAGTAAGAACAGATTGATAGGTTTTGAATAATCATAAAGTCATAAAAATGTCTAGGTATTCACTATACATGTAATCACAGTATTGGAACCTTTTTTTTAATGTTCAGGAGAGCCTTAAAGACCTGGTTGTTTCCCCTGCCGATTGGATAATTGAGATGGTATTAGTTATAGCTTGTGGGTTTGCTAGCTTTGGTGTACCTTTTTCAGTGCCAACCTACCGTTGTGGATGATTGCAGTGCTCTATAACACTATATAAATAAAATACATTTTGCCTTTAGTTATTTTATTTTCAGTGTGGTCCAAGTAAGATCTGTTATGATACAACCTTAAAATGCCGAATTGGTCTAAATATTTTTACAAATCGTTTTTGTGTTTCTTCTTGGTCTAGCGGTCTCATAGGTCGCAGTTGGGCAATGGTGTTTGCCAGCGCTGGCTACAAAGTGAAAATCTACGATATTGTGCAACAGCAAGTTACCAGTGCCCTGGAGGACATAAGGTACGACCTTTGCGTAGTCAAAAGCTTCATGAATCCATATTCAGTTCAGTTGTTAATCTTGAGCTTAAATGATAAGGCCCTACTAAAGTAAATATGCATCCTTACTTAAAAGTTAGGGCAGCGTCTAGTATCCATGTTTCAGATAACAGAAAAGCCTAGTGACAAAAGAACATTTTGGGATAAGAGAAATACCTAGGGACAACAGAATGGTTGTATGTTTTTACTTCCTTTTCCTCTGCATTGCGTACACCACTACACAGCATGACATTACAGTACATTGTCTCGGTCGGTGATGAGGGAGTCTCCTACTTAATGAATTAGCCCTAACCCTTAACATATTTTTAATCGTTTGCCTTTGATGTAATGTCAAGCAATGTAGTGGTTGGACAATGTACTGAAGGTGATATAGTAGTGGTGTACCAACAGAATAGGTGAGTGATAAGAGGAGCCTACGGATGAGAGAATCCTAGAGATGTGAAACGCCTAGGGATAAGAGAAAATGCTGTGGTTAGGGATAAGGGAAAATGCTATGGTTATGGAAATCCTGCAGATCTGAGAAGCCTAGTGTTAAGAGAAATGCCTAACGATAAGATACGCCAAGAAGCTTTGGAGTAAAAGGAGCCATTAGAGAAGAGAAACACTTGGCTTTTCTTTCATTTATCTTCTGACAAGCTTCTGATTATCAGTATTCAGTGATGGTAAAGGGTGTTAAACAGCATGATTAACAAAATAATGAAAATAGAAGATATTGCCTATTTTTCTTGTGGGATCTCTCCTTCATAATGTAAACTGCAGCACATTTCACTCACTCTTTAGGGTTCAAACACCTCTTCAATTCATGTTTCTACAACTCTGACCAAAATATTTCTAAATCGAAGGCCTGTGAGAGAGATCTTTATTTCAATTGTAATTTTTGTAACTTGTGTAGGCAGAGTAGTGATCTGTGTGGGTGGATTCCGTTTGTTTTTGTGTGTATAATCAAGCTGTATTGAGATTATGCAGGCACCAAGGCAAGGAACGGGAAACACAAAAGAAAGGGAGAGAAAGGTACACATCATATGCAGAGTACTGTTGGCATCATGCTAGAGCCGCGGCTCCTGAACGTGAAGGATCCCGGACACAACCTTCGGGGCACTAGTATATCGTACTATTCCCACCATCTCCCCCAGATGTTACGGTGTTTATGGGGGCATCCCCTCGCTATGTGTACGGGTTCTTCTAGTTTCGCACACCAGTCCATCTCCACTCAACCTGGGAAGGGTGTGGGCTGGTTTGCAGTGTCGGGAGACCTCTTTCTTGACGACTGTGACGCCGATTCCCACCATGGCATGTTCTCCCCTAGGGCCTCCTCGGTCTTCCAGAATCTCAAGCAGGGCAACACAGGGGGAGCAGCATACTGTCTACTGTCATTACTGGGATTAGAGCTAAACATCCATCAACAGTCGAGTACACTGCTCTTAACCCCAAGTGGGTCATTGACAGGATCTGTTCCATCTCCACCCATTCTTCCAAGCTCCTTAATAAGTGTTTAGTGTAAAAATTTGCTTGATATATCCAAGAGGGTGATAATCCTATAGTTGACGCATTGTCTTGTTGTCCTTTTTTAGGTCTCGCCTGAGCCAGCGCATGCGCTGCTCTGGCGAGACTTTTAGTAAGTGGGCTTCAAAAAGCCCACCACAGCTTTTTGTGTGGCCTAGAGCGTGCGGTTACGCGCACAGTTACGAGCACAGGCGCCATCTGGCTTTCCTGTCTCGTCATGGCTCATTAAGTGCATCGCTCGCGGGCACCCTTACAGCCCGCGATCACTTTCACTTTCGTGGCCGCGTCACTTTCACGGCCGCGCGGCCAATGCTTTTTTTTTCTTTTAGGGCGAGGCGCGCGCACGCACACACCACTCGCGTGCTTGTTTTCTCCCGCTTTCTATTTTCTCGGTGATTCTGCGCTTCTCTCGCTCATTCACTTTCTGTTTCTCCTTCGCCTCCCACCCCTACATTTTGTGGTTCTGTCACTCTCGCTCTATTTTTATCCCCCTCTGTATTTCTGGTCTCTTTCTTCTCCGGCCACTTTAAATCTCTCCTTTCTTCCCTCATCTCTCTTGCCCAAGCCTTCCCTTTCTCTATTGTGCTCTGTTTTTCTTCGCACCTCTGAATTCATGTCTCCAAACTGTCTAGCTTGTCTTTTTATCACTCTCTATCTCTTTTTCTCCCCAGCCTCCTTGGTTAATCCTCTTCGAACTCTCTCCTTTCTTTCTGGTTCTGCTTCTCTTTGGCTGACTCTAGACCTCTCTCTGATTGTCCTCGCCATCTCTCGCACTCCCTCATTTTTCCTTGAGTTTATCCCTCTCTTTCTCGCTCTCGCGCCTCATCTCTTTCTCTTCCCACTCTTTCTTAATTTCTCTCCCTCTCTTTCCCTCCTGACTTTCCTTCTCCATGCTCTTTCCTTCGCAACCCTACTCTCGTTAGTTTTCCCTTTCTACCCTTCTTTAGCTGTCTCCTTTCTTGCCTCTCATTCTCTTTCTCTATATTTTCTTTTTCTCCTGCTCCCTTCTCTCACCCTGTATATCCTCGATGTATATTTGTCGTCCACTCTCTCCTATAGCCCACTCCCTTTCCAGCATGCCTTCCACCTCTCTCACAGTTCTTCCGAGTTCTCGCCTTGGCCACGCCTCTTTTCTGATTCTGTCCCTGCAGTGGACCAGACCCTTTTCTCCCCCGCACAGTCAGCTCCGCTGCTTCCTATTTGCTTCCGATATGTAGCACCTATCCAGCCCTAGCCAGTCTCTTTTCGGTCATTTATTCATTCTATGTCTCTTTCTCTTTCTAAGTCTTATTAAGTCTTCGGTCTCGCGCCCTGCACTTTTTTATTTCCCTCTTCTTTTCTTCTCTCTATAGCTCTTCTCTTACTTGCTTCTTTATTTCCTGACGAGGGCCCCGTTTGTTCTTGTATCTAATGCCCTTCTTTTCATGCAGCCTTTTTTTCTTTTCTCACTATTCTTTCCAGTGTTTTCGAGTCTTCTCCTCTACCATTTCCTCCCTTCTTTTTTCTGGTCCATCTGTGGCTCCTCTTAATCTCGTCCATCTTCCCTTTCTTTCCCATGCCTTCGATCCCTTCATGCCCTCTCTCCTCTTCCCGCCACTTTGCCTCCCCTCCCTTCTTCTCTCCTCCTTTCTCGCCTCCTTTTACACCCCTGCCGTTCAGCTTGCTTCCTTCCCTTCCCATGCACGTTTTCCTTCTTTTCCCATGACTCACTGCAGCGTTTCATTCGTACTTTTCTGCATTAATTCCTCCGTTCACTCTCTTTGCTATATTTCTTTGTTCCACTGTCCCGACCTCCCTTCTAACACCCTGTGTATTTTGTCGCTGGCATTCTTTAGTGAAATGTAGCGCACATTGCCCCTATATATTTCATCTTGTGTGTATGGCATCTTCCCATCTCATATTCTGTCGTTCTCGTTCTTGCTTTTCCTCTGCAGCCTCTTCCCCTCTACGTTTCTATATTATACCGAGGCACATCTCTTTACCAGGCACATGCACTTTTGTCACTTAGGGAGCATGCAGTACCGAGCAGGGCGTTTGCAATGCATATGTTTGCTTGTTTGTTGGTGGGATATAACTGCGTGTTAAAGAGTCAGAAACACGTGTGAGTGCACATGAGATTTGTGTGCGTCAGTGTTTCCGGTGAATGTAGGAGTGGCCATTAAAAGTAGAGACAAAGGAGCATCGGTGTGTGAGGGCTTACGTGCAATGTGTGTGTCTGTGTAGATTGCTTCTAAGTGTACAATGTATGCGAGCCTGTGTATGACTGTCTATGTCTGTAAAATGTGTATTTCTTTGTATTCTATATGTGTGCTTGCATAGAGGAGCATGTTTTTCTGTGTGTACCCCACTGCACGTTACTTGTGAGCTTGTGCATGAGTCATTGTGTATGTAAACGCTCGTGCGTGTTTGCTTGTGCAATAAATGTGTACAATGATGTGTGTATCACATTTTATGGCGTGTGTGTGCTGTGTGAATGTTGTGCTTGTGCCTTTGTGCATGCCTGTGTGTTTGTGTAGGTTGTGTACGCCTTTGTACTTGGTATATAGCTCCGTAGTAGTGCTACTATGTGTAAAGTATGACTGTGACTTTGAGCTGTGCGTTTGTGCATGTATGCAAAAGCTTCTCTAACGCCTTTGCATGGTGCGAATTATTATTATTTTTTACTTAGGAATGACTGTGTTTATAGATAAGTATGCGTGTGTAATATGTGTATGCACTGCGTGTGTGTATTCCGTGCTTGGCTACGAACTCTGTTGTTTTGTGTGCCCTTCAGCGTATGTATGTCTTTTTTGCGAGTACATGTCTGTGTGCATTTGTGTAATGTATGTGCCTTTGTGTGGTGTATGACTGCTCCCTGTTTAGGTCTCGCCTGAGCCAGCGCACATGCGCTGCTCTGGCGAGACTTTTAGTAAGCGGGTTTTGGAAGTGCAAACAGTGGCTTTTGCTGCGGACTAGCCTGCGTTCACGGGAGCGTGCACGCGCGATCAGGCGCCAAATGGCTTCCCTCGCCATCTGGACGCTCGCGTGAACGCAAGCTGGTCGCCAGCAAAAGGCACTGTTTGCACTTCCAAAACCCGCACGATTACTTTCACGGCCGCGCGGCCGTGTCAGTTTCACGGCCGCGCGGCCAATGCTTGTTTTGTAGAGAGATTAATGCGCGTTTACAAGAGAATTTATGTGCGTCCTGGGGGATGGGTCTCTGTATTATGATGCTGTTACAGACATTACGGTAGGATATCAGTGTTGCTTATTAGGTTCGGTTCCTGTCGTAATAATATCTTCAGAACCTGCGATCGATACATAAGCGTATCGCCAGGGCCTCTCCGTCGTTTATCCTGCGGAGGCTCCTTAATCGAACGCCCTAAATGGTTGAGCAGTAGTAACAGCTATATTGACATGCTAGTAGCGATTTACATCTGCAGTGCGTGGTGGAATTAATTAGCCAGTGTTGTTAAGATCAAGAAAGATTAGTGGCCTGAATCAGCCAAACAGTGCGAAAAAACACGGTCCCAAACTAAAATGACTTAGACCGACCGATCAGAACTTAATCAGGGCATAACGGGGGAATCAAAAACAGCCCCGGCAAAAATGCTCAAACCAGCTTTGCTCCCTTCGTCTCCTCGCGCTATCGCTCTTTCATTCCATCCATTCTCTCTCTCTCCTCTTTCTCTTCTCCCGCTCCGACCGCGGTCTCCCTACCTCCCTCCCTCTCGTCCTCTCTCTTGAAGCCTCCCAGTGCCTGGTGCCATTACCTTCGGCAGCTGGAGAACTTGCCGGAGGCAGCATGAGCGGCCCTGGGCTCTTAAAACCTGGCTCCAAGGGCTCACCAGGGAGACGGCACAAGCCTGTCCAGCCCTGAACTTAATTGCAGCATATTTTCGTTTCTGAAACATTCCCTTCACTTCACTGAATTTGTAGGTTTTTTTTCCTGGAATTGTAGAACTCCTTTAATTCTGGTTGAGACTTGCTTTATTATAAAAAAAATAAAAACTTCAAAATTAATTCCTACAGTTGCGTTCGATATTTTTATATGTTGACTGTAATTTGATGGAAAGCTCTGTACAAAACATACACACACGCACCCGCGCACGAAGACCCTCATTCACTCATAATGAGTGGCATCGAGAGAAAAGCGAGCAACCCAGGATATGCTGCGGTCGATTTATTTCACAATAGCATGACGCATTTCGACCTTTAGGGTCTTGTTCACCTGAATTCGGAGAGATCGTTCATTTCAGGATTCACGAATTCAATTAAAAAAAAATGAAGAGCACACCATTGTAAGGAGATTTTTCTCGGTTATCTATTGTGGCTTTGCGAATCTGGCTGCGTAAATCTGCCACACCACACTCTGATTGGTACGCTGTCGGAAACGTTTTTTTGTGTGCAGTTTTTATTATAGCACGAACTTGACCCGAAGGTATTGGAGCGCTTTACACGAATACCACCTTACACGAGGAGACATTCGCTTTTGGTAGGCAAGGGGAGATTAAGTGATTTGTACAGAATCACAGGATGGTGAGCCGACGCGGAGGCTTGAATCTGTCTCCAAAGTCGGCAGCTCCGGCCCTTAGGCCACATCCTCTCCCCTGTTGCTGCTGCCATTAATACCCAACATCGAGCACCTTGTGAGGAAAAAGAAAAGGGTCATAACTGGGCAGGAGGAACCTACCCTGAACCTCAGGACTATGTAAGGGGGTCAAAAGGAATATAGTAAAAAATATTTTTATCACAGGATGTGCATATCCAAATCCTGAACCTTCCCTGGGATCACCAGCATTGAATTTGTGAACCCTGTTTAAAATAAAAATGGAAAAGAAAGCATTCACTGCACTATAGCTGGACTTAGCCAATGACCACAAACAGTGGCTTGAGAGTTGGCCCGCCCCCATGGCATGTTTGGGCGCTCCAGCCAACCCCTTCTGTGCATAGCTGAAGGACTTGTGTTGTAGGGGTTGGATGCAGGCGCGCAACGCCCATTGGGCTCAAAAGGCTCCAGCCCGTCCCACCCCCGTCGTGTGTGTCAGCCCGGGCTGACACAGCTTCCCGGGCACACACACAGCCGCACCCGAGTACTTCACAGGTCTTTAAAAGACCATTTACTTGCTAACGAGGCTTGTTGTGTTTTCACCCCTTCTTAGAGCCCCTGCATCTGCACTCTGAATATTGCTGGAAGAATCAGCCCCCCCCCCGAAATTTTTGGTAGCCCCCCTCTCCCCCGAAATGTGGCTCTAGTTGCGCCTCTGGTTGGATGCATGATGTGATTGGATGTAGAGCCGGGCACCTGTTGCCAAGCCCCTCAGCAAGTGGCCGAAGTCAGTGTTCAGAGCTGGTTAGCCTCTTGCAGTGGGTTGTGGACTAGGTCTGGCCAAGCAGCTCACCCCTGCTATGCACAGCTGAATGCCATGCACAGTGGGGTTGACTGCCTGCTTAAGGTTAGGCGTGGAGTCTGGCCACAGGCTTGTGCCTGTGGCCAACCCACATTATGCACAACCAAAAGCTATGCAGAGTAGGGCTGCTTATGGTTGGTTTGATGCAGGGAGCAGCTGCTTGTGTTATATGATCAAAAAGAACAGATATTAACTGAAAATGCTCAGGGCAAGCTTTGGTTATAGCGTATTAATTAACATATGGTTTAAAAAAGCATCACAATTCACTTAAAAACCACACTTAAAGTGCGCATGTGGTTACAAATTAAAAGAAAAACACCGACTTTCACAATTGAGCCATCCAAAGCATACATTTCACACCAAATGCAATGTTTATGACATTACAATATTTGTAACAATAAATATTAGCACCTAAAAGAAAATGTACTTAAATAACAACAAATACTTACCCCAATAAATGAGACTACTTTCATAGTTGTCTCTGCCAAAGTGGTAAAGGTAATGCGATATGTAATCTCATCTGCAACATGATTTACAACATTTGTAATTGCATCTCTTTCATCAAGGGGAAGGTCGTGCAATGCATTTGGTGCGTATTTGGTGTGAGAGTTATGGTTTACATGGCTGTTGTGCGAGCCAACCCAATGTGACTGTCGTAGGGAGTTTCAAGCTATATACTTCGTAAAAAAGAATGAAATCCCCTGGAAAAAAACAGTTAATGTTCTGGCTTAAATGCAACACACCACTGAAATTCACCAGTTATGGTACCAAAGCACACAACAAATGCCATAATGTGCGTAGAGCACTGTGCTCAAATACCAATTTGCAAGCAGTCCAGAAACAAAGGCAAGAGCAAACAAGCATTGGCATAGCCAATAGGTCTCGCCTTTGGGACCTTGTAAGTAAAAAAAAAAACTGAAGTGTAAGACTTCACGTTTACATTTACTGCATCCTAAATACGAAGTAAATGTAAACGTGAAGTCTTATACTTCAGGTTTTTCTTTTTTTACTTACAAGGTCCCAAAGGCGAGACCTATTGGCTATGCCAATGCTTGTTTTTGTATGCGTATGATATAATATGTGTGCTTTCTATGTAGTTTTTCGTAAGTGTGGGGCATTGTGTTTGCTTGTGTGCGTGTTTTTGCTTTTGTTCAGAAAGATGACGTACGCATTTAGTATATAAAAGTATGCAGATGCATTTGCATAAAATATTCCCGATTGTGTGCGTTTGCAATATGTGTGAGATGAGCAAGACATTGGGAAATAGAAACATCAAGGAATTGTATTTCCAGTGATTGGTGGAATACGCCATTTTATTTTCCGTACGAATAAAGAGATGTGCGTGGTAGGTGCGGTTTTTGTTTGCTGCAGGGCTACGTGACACGCATGCACGCCATGACTCTGCATGTAGAAACAACAGGGCGCTCTTGTTTCCACAGAAATGTGGACACATTCAAATGTTTACAATTCACCATTTTAACATACAACATATTATTGGCAATCAGTTGGCAAACAGATTCCGCTATTTTTAATCTGCAAAGGTCTGGAGCTTGGCCTTTGCTATACTAGCCATACATGTGGCAAACATCCACAAAAATGTGTGCTATCCATAGTGGGGAAGAGCTCTGTTTTATGTAGGGGTTAAAAGCCACACAGAAGACAACAATTCAAAATGTACTCCATGCTCATTCAGGAAGGCATCGCTCACAGATACCATCCCATCTCAAGAGCATATCCGAAACAAGCATTGGCATAGCCTATAGGTCTCGCCTTTGGGACCTTATAAGTGTTTAGTTATCCAGCACAATATCCTTGGTGCAACAACATCAACTGTTGCATGGCTAAATACTTATAAGGTCCCAAAGGCGAGACCTATTGGCTATGCCAATGCTTGTTGTATAGAGGGATCCTGATACTCCCCATCAAGGAAGCCGGGATTGTATTTTCCTCAATAACCGCTTCAAATAGTGGGACCAAAACATGGGCCCGCAAATTGGGATCTAATTACAAAATTTCAGTTGACAACCCATCTTGGCCTTGGGATCTTGATGGCTTAAATTTCTTTATTAGCTGCTCAATCTCCCCTATTGTCAGTGGGCTCACAACTCTGGCTAACCCGCCACTCCTGTGCCAACAGCACCCCACATGCTCACACTCTCACAAACCAGCCTCCTGCTTATGCTCACAAAGACCAAACACCACTCACACAACATGCAACAGTCGCATACATGCTCCTCAACACCCACTTGCTCACCAAGCACGCCATGGAGATATTGGACCTACTGAATGCTCTACTCTTCCTCACGGAAACATGGCTAAACCCATCCTCTGCACCGTACATCACTACAGCCATTCCTGCCAGCTCAAGATTGTCAGGCAAGACAGTGAGCACAATTCCAGAGGTGGAGTCTACATCATATTCAAAGATATCATCAGCTGCACCACCTACAAGGACAACCCCCACCAGCTACATACCACACCTCACTTTCAAGATACGCATCACAGCCACCTTCTCCCTGGGCGGAACCCTCGTGCACAGAACACCAGGACACTGCATCAGTTTTGCCGGCTACATCAAAGACTTCGTTGCAACCCCATCATCCGCGCCAGCACCTTCATCCTCATTGGAGACCTTAACTTTTACCTAGAAGACCGCACCGACCAAAACTCTACGGCCCTTCTAGCAAACCTTGGCCTCACCCAGCATGTTACTAAACCCACCCACACCGCCGGACACCCATTGGACCCAATTTTCTCATCACTCAGCAACATTGCGGTCGATAAGCCAACAACTATGACCTGAACAGACCACGCCTTCGCCAGCTTCAGTATGCCCATACCTCACCACCACAAACCTACCAGCACCGGAAACGCCTGCCACAGCTGGAAAAGCATCAAAGAAGAGAAATGGGCTTGCATCCTCTCTGCACACTGGCCCAAGCACACCAGCAACTTGCCCAAAGACATCAAGAAGCTCAACAGCTGGATCAACTTATGCACCAACATCCTGGCTCCCCTCAATCACAACCCAACCACAAGAGCAAGGCGACAGATCAGTTGGAATACAGAGGAACTCAGACTGACTTAACACCACTGCAAGAAACTGGAGAGCAAATGGAGAACAAGTCATGACACCACAGATAAAGACATCTTCAAATCAGACCTAAGACGCTACTACCAGCAGATACGAGACAACAAGCACACATCCCTGGCAGATCGCATCGACACTGGCATTAACAACTGCAATCTTTGCCATCATCAAAGATTTCATTGCGCCTGTGGGAACATCACCCTCTCAAAAGACCTTTGCAACAAGCTCTCAGAGCTCTTCTGTAACAAATTCACCTCTATATACAACATCTTCAACCCTCAGCCAGACCTGGTCACCTTCGCAGCTCAACTTCTTATCATGGCTGAAGAACGAACCCTGACCTTGTGGCTCACTGTCACTGTTGTCGAAATCGCTGCTACCATGAAGATCATCCACTCATAGGCCCTATCTGACCCTTGCCACCACCATGCCTTCATCAAAAGACTCCTACTGATGAGCAAAGCACTAACACCCATGTCAGCTGCATTCCAGGACACCAGGAAATATGCCCCTGTCATGCCCCTGCTCAAGAAACCATCCGCTGACCTGGCCACACTTTCTAACTACAGACCCATCTCCCTCCTATCATACCTGGTAAAGGTCTTAGAGAAACTAATCAACTGATGCCTCACCGACCAGCTCGGCAACAATCAGCTGCTTGACATCACACAGTTCGGATTCAGAACCAACCAAGTACAGAAACACTCATCGCCGCCACAAAAGACATCCACATGATCCTTGACAGAGGAGCTACGGCAGTCCTCATTCTTCTGGACCTCCGCAGCATTTGACATGGTCTCACACCCCATCCTCCTCAGGCCCCACACGAGATTGGCATCCAAGGACCCCTTCTCTGCTGGGTCTGCTCCTTAATGGATAGAACACAAGCTGTCATCCTGCCACCTTACTCCTCGGATGCCCATAAACTCTTCTCTGGAGTGCCACAAGGTTCATTACTCAGTTGCACCCTCTTCAACACATACAGGATTCCTCTGGTCCACGTCATTTGCGCACACCACATCAAAACGCTCTCTTATGCCGACGACATGCAACTCATACTCTTCCTTTTGGATAAGACTCCCAACAAAAGAAACAAGTTCACCACCTGCATGACTGTAGTCACTAATTGGATGAAAGCCAGCTGTCTCAAGTTCAATACCGACAAGATAGAAGTACTGATGTTCGGCAAGAACGCCTCACCATAGGAGTCCAACTGGTGGCTGGCCGAACTTGGACCAACACACAACCAGCACCCGCTGCAGGAATCTCTGAATAATCATCAACAGCAAACTGGACAGTACTGCACAAGTCAACGGAGTCACTGCATGCTATTTTCACACCCTGAAGATACCAAGTAAGATCTTCAAATACTCCCAAGCTAAAGTAGAAGAACTGTAATTCAGGCCCTAGTCACCAGCAAGTTGAACTACAGGAACACCCTCTATGCTGGGATCACCAAGCAACTCGCTAGAAGACTACAAACCATTCCCTACTTGGCAGCTAGACTCATCCTCAACCTCCCACACAGAACTCACACCACACAGGAAGCTCCACTGGTTCCCGATATACAAGCGCGCTCATTTCAAATTTCTCACAAACACATTCAAAGCACTATACAACTTCGGCTTCAACTACATGAACAGTGGCATCTTCTTCCACTAACCACCCAGACACCTCCGCCTCACAGAACAACTACTCGCACACAATCCACGCATACACAAAACCAGATCAGGAGGTTGGACGTTCTCTTACATTGGTACTGAAGCGTAAAACGGCCTCCCACTCCACATCAGAGCCTCCTCCTCACTACTTTTTTATTTTTTTAATTTATTTTTATACATAAACCAAAGGAGGCATTACAAATCGTTTCATCAGCCATTCGATGGCAAAATAAGTATACAATATAACATAAAGGTCTAAAAGGTACATCGTGGGACAGTGATCAAAACAGCTGTTGAAAAAACAGAACATTGCACAGAAAACGACACAACAATCACATTTGGTTAACCAAACTAGCGGCCGTATCGGACAATTTCCTCGGCTCACCACCATCTGACCCAGCCCACAGTAGGTTCTCCACCATCCCCAGATTTTATCAAATTTACGGGGGCAGCCTCTACTGGGGCATGTCACTTTTTCAGCTGCCATATAGAGGTCCATCCCTCGCCTCCATTCCTGTATAGAAGGCCTCTGGCGCTCCCCAGTATTTAGCCACATCTCTTTTTGCCACCACCAGGCCCAGCAATCAAAAGATCAGTTTAGAACGGGGGAAGTCGACCTTACTGGCGATCCTCAATATCACAAAACTCGGATCAGACTGAAGTGTCACCTCTAGAATGGCTGAGAGCTCCTGAAGAATCATAGTCCAGTAGTTTTGGACACACGGGCATTCCCACAATGTATGTATGAAGGACACTATTGCGTCCCCGCAGTGCAAGCAGGCTGGTGAAGGCGCCCTTCCCATATGGTGTAGTCTACGACAGTCATAATATACCCTGTGGAGTAGTTTGAATTGGATTAGGCGCAAATGCGCATTAATAGCAGCCTCGCGAGGGTGCATTAGCACCACCTCCCAGTCTATGTCCTATAGGTCACCACATCTCTTTGCCACCTCTCCCTTAACAGGTCTAGTGTGTCTGGCATATTATTGTTTATAGTTCTATACATGGCTGAGACAGCACCTCTATCGAGTTCGTACAGGAAAATGCAACCCTCCAGGGGGGCATACTCCAGTATGTCGGTCCCTGTCAGTCCCTCAGCCCTCCAGGCATGCCAAAGTCGGGCATAGCGAAAGAATTGGGACGGGTGTATGTGGTATTCTTTCTGTATTGAGGAGAACATCCTGATGTCACCGTCCTCAAGGATGTCTCCCACCCTGCAGATGCCTATTTTATCCCATGCCCCAAAGCCCCTCAGTTTTGCGATCTCTCGCAACCAAGTTCCCTTCCAGAGGGGTGTTTCTCTGGTTATTTTGTGGGCCCATCCAAGTGTCCTTGTCGCCCTGGCCCAGGGTTTCCATGCCACCTGTGTTGCAGGAGATAACATCTGAGTTCACCCCCACATACAGGTAACGTACATGTGTTCTGTGAGCTAAGAGAGCGCATTCAAGCCTAAATGTCGGGTGGTCTTGTGGGGCATAAATCCAGTTATTAATATTAATCAGATGTGCCACCCAGTAATAACCCTCCATATCTGTGAGCGCAAGCCTACCTTAAGAGAAATCCTGGTTGTCCCCCCTCCCATAAAACACTGTCAGTGTGACCAGGTAGCAAGTGTTTTGGAGGACATACAGAAACTTAGGCAGTGTAATCATTTTGAAGAGGGCAACCCGCTCCATGAGAGAGACAGGAAGGCCTCTCCTCCTAGCTGTGTCAGCCTTGAAGTCAAACAGTACCCTTCCCACATTGCGACGGACGTATAGGTCTTTGTGTAATGTCCGGAATGTCCCTAGATATTTAAAGCCCTCCTCCGATTCTTTAAGACCCAGGGGCCGTGGCAATGGCGTTCATGTCACGTGAGGGGTGGAAAGCACTGATTTGTCCCAATTAACCTTATAGCCTGAGTGGGCACCATATTAACGCAGTATTTGGAAAAGTGTCGGGATGGTATTTACCGAGTCCATAACATATAGTAGGATATCGTCAGAGTATAATGATATTTTCTCTACTTGCTCATCCTCCACTGCAATCCGGAACCCACCAACTCCAGGTTGTTGTCTTATCATGCATGCCAGAGGTTCAGCCGTCAGGGCAAATAGAAGAGGGGACAGGGGGGTAACCCTGCCTGGTTCCCCTACCTATTGAAAATTCGGTCAATATCTTCTCATTAACCCTCACTGTGGCTACCGGGCATCGGTACAATATTGCTACCCACTTCTGGAACCTAGGGCCGCAGTCTAATTTCAATAACGTCTGCTCGAGGAAAAGCCAATAAACAGCGTCAAACGTCTTTTCTGCGTCTAACGATAGGAAAACATGTGGGGTTGTTCTGGTCTGTACAACATTTAGCCAGTTGTGATTTTGCCGCAGGTTGAGGTGTGTAGACCTGCTGGGCATAAAGTCTGATTGGTCACAGTGAATCAAAGGGGTGATTACCTGTAACAGTCTGGTTTCAAGAATGGTGGCCAATAGTTTCATTTCCACATTAAGCAGAGAAATTGGACGGTAAGAGTCACACCTGTTTCTAGGTTTCCCTTCCTTGGGAAGGTTAGCTATGGTGGCCTTCTGGAGATCTGGAGTGAGTTCACCAGATCCCCACACTTCGTGGAACATATTAAGGAGATGAGGCACAAGGAGATTCGCTTATTGCTTATAGAATTCAGCTGGGATGCCGTTTGGCCCTGGTACTTTCCCAGGTCTCAATTTTGCGATGACTGTGTGTTATTCAGTTAGTGTTAAGTCTTCATCAAGGAGTTCCCTTGCCTCCATGTCTAATACTGGAGTGGGAATTGGCGCCAGATATTGTTGTCTAGTCTCTAAATCAGAAAGCGGCCTAGCTTTGTAGAACTCTCTGTAGTAGTAGGCGAACTCGCCCACTATGAGTTCATCCATGTCATATATTTCGCCATGTGGGCCTAGAATAGTGTGTACCCATCGAGCCTCCTGCTCCCGCTTGCTTAACCGAGCCAGCAGCCGACCAGCTTTGTCCCCCGTCTCGTAGAGGCTGTGGAGAGTAGCCATCATCTGTTTTTTGGCTCCCTCCTGGCCACATCTCTATATTCAGTTTGTAAGGATGCAATCTGTCGGAGAACCAGGGGGTTAGACTCCGTCCCAGGTGAGCTTTCTAGCTGCAGGATCCGTGTTTCCAGATCCTCCAGTTCCCTTACCTCGCGCCTCTTTTTCTGTGCTATCCGGTTTTGGGCCCCGATCTCTAAATACCGTTTTGAATGCTTTTCATAAGATTGTCTTGGAATCTACTGAGTCCTTATTTTCAGCAAAATATAGCTCAGTATCTGAGTGGAGGTCATGTGCCACCTTCCGGTCCTTCAAGTCCCAGGCATTTAATTTCCATCCTGTGGCCTGCCTATTTTTGGGTTGCCTAATTTGGACCAGCAGGGTGAGTGGTCTGACAGTCTCTACGCCAAATAGTCCACTTGCCTAATGTCCCTACCTCACCTCGTGGCACAAAGACAGCCCAACCTCGAATACACCCTGTGTTCCCCTGAGATGGGACCTAGGCAAAATATCAACCAAACCCACCAGATCAGCAAATTGGGCCAGTGCTGTCTTCTGGGGGGGGAGCCACAGAAAGACCAGAGCGGTCAGCATCCGTAGCCATCACGTCATTGAGATCTCCAACCTCAATATGTAGTACAGAGGTGATGTCCGTTATTTTGGCCTGGGTGGGTGCTTGGAGTCAGAGGGGGCATAGACACTTAGCAGGGTCATCTCTGTGCGGCCACAGTGGCCCTGCACTCCCACGTACCATCCCTGTAGGTCATCCCATGTCCTTGTTACTTTAAATAGGAGGCTTTTCCTAACCAATATAACCATTCCCATGGCCCCTCTGGTGAATCCTGCGTAGAATGGTGTATGCCCCTCTTCCCAGAAATCTGCAGTGTGTCCCCTGCAAGTGGGTCTCCTGAAGGAGAACCACATCTCGCTGTATTCGTTTAATATATTGTGCCACCATGCCCCTCTTAATTTTATTACCGAGGCCGTTTACGTTCCAAGTCCGTATCGTTAGAGGTGAGTCGTTTACATGTCCAGGCTGGGCCATTGGGAAACAAGTGGTATTGGAGTTACTATACAAGTGTGTGTACCTGTGCAAACGTGGGTGTGCTACTGTGTATCCTCCATGTCAACAAAATAAACAACAATAAAGCTGAATTCATCTGCCCCTCCATCCCATCCACCCCCCACCCTACCCCCCCCCAGTGCCTCCACTCAGCATTAAACCATGGCAACTGTGCTGAACCTTGCTGGAAGAGGGTTTGGGAGGCCTGTAGCCCACCCACCATCTCATTAAACAGAACCCTGAATACTTATACCAACATCAACAGATATGCAAAAAAGCTGAAAGGAGCAATAAATTTAAACAAGCATTTGCAATGCAATAGGTCTCGCATTTGCTGGAGTTTGAGCTAATGGCATTGTAAATGATGCCTTTTATTTATGTGTTTTAAAAACCTGCAAGCAGTACTTAAACAGGCACTCTGTACTTATAGTAGTTGCTTACGGGAAGCAAGGCTGGCAGAATCTTCGCCTCTTTTCCGCACCACTTGCAGGTTTTCAAAACACATAAATAAAAGACATTGTCATTTACAATGCCAATAGTTCAAACTGCAGCAAATGCGAGACCTATTGCATTGCAAATGCTTGTTAATTATGTAGCCCCCATTGTTTACATTACTCGTAGGTGTTGCCGGATACTTTTCGTGTATACAACACATATGATGGAATTAAGGATTTGGTTACCACATTTATTGATCTCAATTCGTTGGCCTTGCCTAAGCGGGAGGGGCATGGATATGCTCTGGCAGTCCCCCAGGAAACCTTCGGCCTTTCTGTGTAATTATGGAAGCCTGCAAATTCAAATGAACTCTTTGGTTATGTAAATAAAAAGATTTGCTGTGCTGCTGTGTGAAAGTGAAGGCGTTATTTTAATTTCTGCTGGATGGTTCTATAACTCGCAGGCTGAGAATCTGTGGAAAACATTTGTTTTTCGTTTTAAAACCTTATGTTCCACTTTTAACAAAAGAACTCCCAAAATGTATGAAATGCCAGAGATGCATTATCACAGGAGTTCTCAGACAAGGTTGCACGGTGTCTGTATTTTCACGCAGACCATACATAGCTCCTGGAAGCAGCGACCCAAGTGTAAAGACTCTCGTAAGCTGTGAGCAGACGACCAGTGTGGTTTTCGGTCCTTTGAACTGGGTTGCTACATCAAAAGGTAACCTCAGGTCTTTTTCCTGAGAAATGTGGCACTTTTACTTACCAGCGTTAGTCTAAATTGTAATCGAGGCTTTGAATGTCTGTCACACTTGTTGTGAGAAGGCCTTTACTTGGAAACCCATGTGAAAAGTTAGCTAGTTTTTCTCGAGTAGCCTAACCTTCGGGATGTGATGCAGAAATTGTATACACGGCACGTATGACAGTAATAAGTGAAGCTTCTGGGCTGTTAGTTCCGGCAGTTATTGCAAATAAAAAGTCGATATTCGTTTCCCTAACACCTCTGGACACCATGTGTGATCTTGGACATAATATTTAACCTGTAGAACCTCCGAATGTAAAGTGGGGGTGCCCTGAAGCAGGTAGGCCCCAGCTAACCGGTGTGTATATCTAAGATATAGCGCACATATTGGTTCAAGGAAAGGCGTGAACACTGACCAGCAGGAGAAACAATAACTGGAAAACACTTGTGGTGTATATGTAGTAATTTTACAGATGTTTTTTTTTTTTAAAAACAGGGGTCGTCGTAAAATAAGCCTCTTTCCGGTTAAAATTGCTCCACAGAATTGATTTACAATAAATGACAATTTTCTGAAGTTTCTGACCCCGTGATCACGGAAGTGGTTGTGACAGCTGCTGTTTACATTCAATTATTGTTCCACTCTCGTGTGCACAGTATTGCACAGACGTGCGCCGGAACACTCATTGACGCGGATTTCTGCCACTTGTGATGTCTGTCACTTAATGTGAACTTGTGTAAATGTAACTGGTGCTCATGTCAAGCGCTCCAATACCTTCAGGTCACGTGGAGTTCGCGCTACATCAAAAGGCCAACATAAAAAGAAGAAATAGTTAGTACCTCAATACGCTTTTAACTTTGTTTTTTTTTTAAAAGCGTTGTTTTGACGCTCGTTTGTGCTGACTGTGTTAGCATTTGTTTTGGACAAAAAAAGAAAGCCTAAAAGTCTGCTGTAGTGTGAAACATTAGCATGTTTCCTACAGTTGCGAAAGGAAACCAGGACGACCTAATTAAAGTGAGAAGAAGCCTTGTTGTAAAGATCGTAATCTTTTCGTCTGCAGCATCTGTGGGATGCAGAACAGTAACCTAAAGAAAACAGCAGGATAGTAGACTTAAACCGTTAACTCACCAACGAAAAAATTAAAATGCATACTGTATAAATTATAGAAACCGGGATTAAATGCAGATAACCAGGCTTCACATTGTGTAATAGTGTTTTAGATATACAGAGAGTGTATTGCAAAATATAAGCCGATCGTACCCGCAGCTCAGCACCAGCAATTTAGTTCAAAATAAAATATAAGCCGATTGTACCAGCAGATCAGCACCAGCAATTTAGTTCAAAATATAAGCCGATCGTACCTGCAGCTCAGCACCAGCAATTTACTTCTAAATAAAATATAAGCCGATCGTACCCGCGGATCAGCACCAGCAATTTAGTTCAAAATATAAGCTGATCGTACCCGCAGCTCAGCACCAGCAATTTACTTCTAAATAAAATATAAGCCGATCGTACCCGCAGATCAGCACCAGCAATTTAGTTCAAAATATAAGCTGATCGTACCCGCAGCTCAACACCAGCAATTTAGTTCAAAATAAAATATAAGCCGATCGTACCCGCAGCTCAGCACCAGCAATTTAGTTCAAAATATAATGCCGATCGTACCCGCAGCTCAGCACCAGCAATTTAGTTCAAAATATAATGCCGATCGTACACAAATACAAACATTAAAGCTCACCGGTCACAAAAAATACGTGCACAAGCAAAATCAGCAAGCAACGAAAAAAAACGAAAGAGTGCCAAGACAAATACTTCAATCCACTAGTAGCATGTTTACAGTAGTTAGGCCGTGCTGCATAGGCTTTCCCTAAGAAATAAAGGAGGAACTAAAAGCCACATTAACCTATAAACACGAAGAGATTGAAGCAGACAAGCCAACAGACCAATAAAAAGCCAATAGGTGTAGTTTCCCCACATATACTAATTACTGCATGACTCGGAGAGACAGCGCATGCGCTGCCTAGGCTCGACCTAAAAAGGATGGAAAAATGGGAAGAAATAGAAGAGGGGAGGGGGAAGAAAAATATAGAAGGAGGGGCAGTACGTTCACACCCAGAGACTATACAAACAGACATGTGAGAGAAGAGAAGAAAGTAGAGGGGGGGGTCAGTGAAGAGTGAATCAGTTTCTGTGGCTCCAGTTCCAACATTCGTGGTTGTCCTGCTCCACAACTCCACCAGTCGGGATTGATATAAATGTTCCTGTTCCAGGTCATCTATCTCCTGCGCCAGCGGGTGTGGGCTCTCAGACAGGGCCCTCTCCGACCCAGGCGGGGTCGGAACCGTTAAGTTATTATCCTTTCTGGTCTTCTTGAAAGTCAGGGTCAGTTTGCCATCGGTGTCGGAAGAGATCCCTAATGTGCGCCCCTGTGCATGGGCGACCAGTGGGGTCTCCTTACACTAGGGCAGTTCCGTTCGATCTTGACGTCACCTCCCTACACATCGAAACTTGGTCTTGCGCCCTCGGCCAGGAGGGCCCTCCCGCCAGAGCCATCTCCCGTGTTCGCCACCCTGGGCGGTTGCTCCTCCAGCCTGGTCCAATCCTCCGGCGACTGGAAGAAGTAGGATTTGCCCTCGAATAGCACCTTGATTTTTGCAAGTAAGATCAACATATATTGCAGATTGAGTGCTCGCAATTTTGTTTTCACTGAATCAAAGGTGCTCCTCTGTTTTTGTACCTCCCCTTTGTCAGGAAACACCATGATTTTAGAGTTCTCATAAAGGATCTCACCCAGACGCCGTGTTTCTCTCAAGATCATATCCCTGTCCAGGAAGTTCAAGAAGCATGCTATCCCTGGTTGGAGAGGGTAGCCCAGTTGGGGCCTTGCACTCGGTGCCCTCTGTGCTCTTTCTATTATAAAACAGGATGAAAATTGGTCTGAGGGAAGGGAGGTCTTCAACCAGTTATTCAGGAATGCCCCCATATTGGCGGCCTCTGCTACTTCGGGAAAGCCCACAAAACGCAGGTTGTTCTGTCGAGCTCTGTTTTTTGCTTCCTCCACTCTCCAGCATATTTCTCATGTTGTGGCACTGAGTTCCGACATATCCTTTCTCAGCCCCTGCGCGGTATCCTCTACTTCGAATATCCTGGATCTGGCTGTTGTGACCCTCTCAGGGACATTGCGGAGGTCTTGCTTCAACAAGGAAACCTTGGATCGTACCTCTCCTATATTCCCTTCCAGTGTTTGGTAGATCCGGGGCCTTTTTGGGTAGGACTGGGCTACAGACTCCACCTCCGCTTGAGAGGCCAGCACTTTTGTGTAGCGGTCCATCTTGCCCTGCCTAGTGGACCTGGAGTCTTTGGCCTTAGTCATGGTGCGAACGCCTCCCGCTCCATGTCCAGCGACATGCAGCGAAATCTCTGGACTCCGCAGTGTCCAGACACGCACTTTCTATGGCAGGCTGTGGTCCCATCTTTCCTCCGGCCGCATGCAAGACCCCACCTGTGGTGGTCACCACCTCTCACTGCCCCCAGTGTTGTAGGGCGGGCAGTAGCTGTGTATGCCAGGTCTGTCCTACTGTAGGCCAGTGTACACCATGGGGAGAGGGTTGCAGTAGCCACAGGTGCTTCTGGGGTATTGTTGTTGAGTCCGGTAGGGTCAGCGATATCCCCCAATGCACTCTTCGGCTCTCTCGGGCCCCACGTTCTGTAGTTCGGCGAGAGGCCCTGTCCAAGCCACCAAGCAGTGTGTGGCATCACCTGGTGGGCCCAAGCTGCTCCCTGCCAGTGATTACTGTTAAGGCACACAGCAGGCCGCACCCGCCCCTGGTAACCTGGGCACCTATCGAATTCTTGTGATCAGTGGGGTCCCCCCAGCAGCCAGGAAGGGGGGGGGAATACAGGCCCCGTATCTCAGGGCACGTCCTACATCTTTCCAGCTTCTGTCCCCTCGGGCCCCCTCAGCCGGTCCCAATTTCTATGAGGGGTCCTCGGTCACAGAGGCTACAGGCCTACCCTGATGTCAGCTGCCGCCCATTCCAGCAACAAGGGGAGAGCCTCTCAGTGTCATGCCCCTTGATTCAGCAGGCTGTATCCGTGGCACAGACGCTCCCCGTCTATGTTCAGGGACTCTTAGCTCCCATTATCGGCCCAATGTAGTCTCAGTGGGGGGGAGAAAGGATGGGGGCAGTCAGAGCACCAGGAGCTGGATTTAGTCCTTGGGGAGGGGGGGGGATGAAGGCGGTGTGCCGGGCAGCGAATCTCATTCCCGGCCACCCTATGCAGATGCAAGCCTCAATTTCATCATCCTCACCTCTGGATCTGTTGTGGGCCTGAGATCAACCTGCGCGGGCCTCTCCTCACATGCTGCGCAGCCCGGCACCTCCTATCACCGCAGCGAAGAGGGGTGACGGACTGTGCCCAGGGCTCCGCTGTGCATCAGGTACCGATCACAGCCTTAGGGGGAGGTCCTCAGCCTGCCACACATTGAGCCGTTCACGGCATACAAGGCCAGGCTGCCGCCATTCTCCTGCACCCAGCTCCTTCGCACTGTTCTGCTCCAAGGTCTCAAGGACACCCGGGGGAGGCAGACCTGAGCAAAAACACCCCGACCAGGGCCCCAGACACCAGGGGAGTTCAGTAACCTTGATTGATGGCAAGTGTTTGCAGGATTCCTGCAGGATTAATATCAAGCCGTCTGAGCTCACTGGAGACGCTGCTAGTCGGCCATGTTGCTGGCCACGCCCCCACGCTCCTTCTCACTTCTTGAATTCCTCAAGAAGTTGAAGACCTGGCTTTTTAATTAACCAACGTTCCATAGGCGGGGCTAGGCACACACACCTGCTCAGCACCAGAATACCCTCGCTGGTGATAGTGCGCTTTACAAATACACATAACATAAATAACACCAACAATGTTTCTGTCCATGCCCTGGTGATTGATTAGTGGCTGCCCTTGACTAGGGTTTAAGGTGCACATAGGTTGTACTCCAACTCCACTAAAGGAAGCCTTCAGAGTAAATGTGTGAAGTGTTCCCCAAAACATTTTGAGATTTGAGTCCATTGGGCAGACATGGTGCCAAGTCAAAGACAACACAGATCAATGTGTGGAATTCCTGTTACCAGATGCCCAGGGCATACTGTCTGTGGTCAGGGACAAGTCGTCTACATTTTTGTTTTGTTCATAGGACAAGAGGATTGTTTGCTGCTAAGGCAGATTATCCGTCCATAAGCATAAGGTATTTGAAATGGTACATATAGTGTATTTACAGAAAGCCTTTACTGTTGAAGTTAGCCTTAGTTTTAAGCTCAGCTTGAATTTATGAGAACGGTTTCACGTATACTACTTGTTTGCAAAATTTAACACCTTGAAGCTATTTATGCTACCTTTAGAAGCCTCTTTTTATTACTTTTTTAAAATTCTGTTTATTAGTGTTCATCAACAGCATCCAGTAACACACTTTCAGCTAAAAAAAATGTGAAAGAAGTTAAAACTGATGATCAAAAAGCTTCTCTGGGATGTTGGTGAAATGTTTTTATGCTGAGTGTGTCTCTTTCATAAGAGAACTTGTTTATTTTTCCCCTCTCCTTTGACATTTTGTTCTCACTGGTTTGTTGTTCTATTGCAAAACTCTGGCAATCAGCCGGTCTCCGGCCTCTTGGGGTCGTAAATACACCGTATCACTGGACTGCTAAGTGTTTGGAAGTTGGTTGATGAAATCCCGCGTGTTCTTTTTGTACATTTCCTGAGATATAAAGCCTGACGGATGAAGAGGTAGACTTTATGTAATGTTGTTTGTGTTTTCTCCCTGCGCTGCACCAGTGGGCACTGAAGAATGCCTTTTCTTCTTCATGACCCTAGCTGAGTCATGGTGGATCAGGAAACCCAGGCGTCCATCTCGGTGCAAATGTAGAAAGAGGGTGAAGGACTGTGAACATGTGAACATCTTATTTGCCTTTAACTCAACACCACTTTTAGGCCCATATGTACTAACACATTTTCCCATAAAAACAGAATGATAAATACCTTTCGTTCATCAGGCCTAATGACATTACTAACTTTTTTCCACGTGCCAAGGGCAAGCCGGTGTTTGTGACGGTGTGCTAAAGTGACCCTTTCACTTGAAAGTTGGATGGGCTGAACCCAAGCACTATATTTCTTTACCGATAATGGGTTAATTAGGAATGTGCGTGCTGTCATAAAAACCTTTAAAAATATATATCCTGTTACTGACCAAGCCTTGCATCCACCCATCCCATTACGTGGACTAGGTTGCATGTTAGTGCCATGCTGTGGCAACCTGAATCCCACACAATGAAAGGGCTCACGTTTCTGAGTTGAGTGTATAGGCATGAGTTTGTGTGTGCATGTGCGAATATTTGTGACTTGGCAAATACAGAAATTAAATACAGCTTGAAAATGAATACTCACAAACAGTTGGACACATGCTGTGCTTGAGTCATTCTAGAAGACCGAGCCCCTCCTATGAAGGGGGTCTACACTGCGAATGCCCATATTGACCCCTGTCTGTGAGAATCATGGTTATTGACAATGGTTTATTTTTATTTGTACTGGGATACTGTGGTAGCTTCCATGCAGCGCAGTCTCTCATGTTCTGTCTCTTCTAGAAACCTCATAATACTTCGGGTGCTGATGTGTCCGAGACTAGCTTAATCTCAGACCATCATGAATTTAAGTCTGTTAGAACCAAGACACTTTGAGAGTTCACCTCACCCGCCAAAGGACCAACAATATCCATCGCTGTATCTATCCGAAGTCCCTCAGGAAAAGCTGACAGCAATGACTCAGTGGTTTCCTAGCCAACAAAATATTATCACTGTTGCCACATTGCACACACTCTCTAAATAACCCCTCTGTTTGCACATCCATGCCTGGCCACCAGAAGCCTAGTCCTAATATTTCTTTGGTTTTAGAGATGCCAAAATGATCCTCGTACGCCATGTCTATCAATCTATCTCCTAAACCTGGGGCAGAATCACTTGGGTGCCTTAAAACAACCATCTAACTTCCCTGATTCTCCTCTGACCAAGCAAAAAGGTCTTATGTGTTCCCAATTCTCCCCTCTAGGTTCAGATCCTTCAATAAGCATTTTCTTCACCTTGCTCAAAATCTGATGACCCTCCATTTCTCCCTTCAACTCTTCCTCTGAAACTACCCCACCAGTTATTGCAAACATATCCTCCATTGTTCAGTCCTCCGCTTCACTCATCTACACAGTGTTCCCTTCAGTCGCAAAAGTATCAGTCAATCTAGACAAGCAATCCGCCGCCCTACTCTTAATTTCAGGCAAATATTCAACATCAAAAGTGAATTCTTACAAACTGATGACCCATTGCCTTATTCTGCTGGACACTGGCTCTAAACCCTCCTTCACAAAGATTTCCTTGAGTGGCTGGTAGTCAGAGCGTACCTTAAATGTGTTATCTGAAATTAAACTCTTGAATTTAGTCAAAGCCCAAAACACACACAAGGCCTCTCTCTGTTACTCTCTCTATAGATATGTAACAGAGCAACTAACATCTGCCCCTCTCAAGGCCCTTGAGGCAAATGCTGTGCTCTCTTTTCATGACAAATCTTCCTGTAATAATACTTCCCCCCAAAGCATCCATCGTAATAGTGACTTTAAGCACAGGAATGAATTGTAGGGATCCAATCCAAACAACTTTTGACATCCTCAAACTCATCACTACTGTCTTGACCCACTCAAAAGTCACTTTGCCGTTCATCAGTCCTCTCATAGGGTACGTCCTTCTCGCTAGAATGTTAATGATTAGCTGTAGAATTCCTCCATTCCTAAAACTTATCGCAATTCCTCTTTGTTCTTTGGTACAACTTGTCCCAAAATGGCATGTACTAGCTTCTTCTCAGGTTCCACACCCTCCGCAGCCACTCTGCCCCAGGTAATGGATTTCTTCATACCCAAACTTGCATTTTTCTGATTTGACGGTCAAGCCATATTCCGAAATTTCTCTTGAACCTATCTCACTCTCTCATCATGTAACTTGGTATTCCCACACACCAATACACAGCCCTGATAATGAAATACACCTGATATTGTTGCAAGCGGAGAGGACAGGAGAAAAAGAAGCATGTAATATGTTGCGGTGGTTAATGTCAAAGAACAAAGGAGCTACATGTGACCGTTCCAAGTAGGTGCTGGAGCAACTGCTGAACAATAGTTAGTCATAAGTTACTTTGGCAACAAATTAGCCATGTCCCACAGCAAGGACTGAGCAATAGTTGCTTACAAGTAGAGACTGACCCATACTAGCCAGCAATAACAACAACCTGAAGCAAGGCATGCATAAAGCCAAGATAGGCCATTGCAACATAGTTGTTCAGGAGAAGCAACTGTTGCCTAATAAATCAAAGCTAAGTCACAGTCTGATGGTCAGTAATTCTCCACTAAGGTTTGTTCTGTAAGCAACATAAATGCCAGTCTGGATTCAGACTCCACCTACCAAAAAGCAGACAAGAGGGTGCAACACAGCATAGGTACATCTCTAATGGTAGGAAACAGGATGTGTGTGGATTTACGTTAGAAAACCTAAATAATGTGTGCACATTTCACCCACATCTTAATTCCAGATGATAAACATTGTGAGGGACAAGTGCTGCACTGTGAAGTGTAGGATATTTTTCTCTTTCCGTTCCCCTTTCCTTTGTCACCCCTGAGCGTTGTTGGGGTGAAGAGCATTGAAAGGTGCATTGGGAGCACATACAACGTATGGCTGCTGGATCTCCTGGGATCCTGGCACTTTTGGAGTCCACTGAGATGGAATATGTTACCTTTACCACGCATCCTTTATACCACGCGACCCCTTTGCCACTCAGTCTTTCCCACACAGGTAAGTACCACGTAGGCCCTTTTTAGGTACTTTACAATGAGCAACTTTACAACTTCAGGTAAGTAAATTTTTTTAAATTACATAAAATATAAGTGTATGTGTGTATGTATGTGTATATATATATATATATTCATTCACAACAGACGTCGTCACCTTCCATGACTCACCATACAGCAGAACACAAGCAATTCAGACGCCGATCTTTGTAGGTATTGTATTCACCCTTTATTTCATTTTCGTTTCATTGATAGTCAGATTTTCACAAGATTCTGCATATTAATACTTAGATCCCAAGCCGACTTTTTTCAGCTTCCGCCTTCTACTGGGCCTCCATTTACACCACAACGGGCACCCACCATCCTTTTTAACAAATATATACACCACATACCACAGTGTAGCTCTAGTTAGGTCACAGTTTCCATAGGAAGAGCGTTTTTTGTTTTGCTAATAGCTTTGGCACCGTTTAACGAATTTAAAAAAAAAAAGAAGTTCATCCACTTCAATTCATTCATGGAAAGTCTCGGGGTTATCTGTCATGAAGGGGCGAGAAAAAATGTGGGATCCAAACCATGTTTTCCCCATGCAATTTCCCATAGGAATTTTAGAAAGTGTTTTAGAAAAAAGGTTGATCAGAATACACCAAATTTGCCAGAAAGCTACAGTAACAGACTTGGTCCCTGTGCCTTAAATTAAAAAACAAAATATGGTGTAAAGGGGAAGGTTAGGGATACCCTGACCCTTTTGCCCTTGTTGGGGAAGGGGGCGGGAGGGGATCCGTTCGAGAGCAAACAAGGCCTCCTGTGAAGTATACCGGGACTCTCACGAGACCCAACAAACAAAATGAGTGGTAGGTGTCCGTGGGGGATTATATGACCGTAGAGGATTGGAATTCCATGGGCGTTGGCGCCCGGGGAGTGTTGGGCGCCAATGGGGGATTTGGTACAGAGCCTGGCCTTAGGCCAGGATCTGCATCCAGCCCTCTAATGTGCATTGCCAAAAGGTATGCTTAGTGAGAGAGTTGGATGAATATTCTCCAAAAACCCCAGAAACATGAGGCTATTAATAGTTCATGGTGAGGGCACAAACACTGTGAATGACTGTGCAGTTGTTTCGGCTGCCTGTGACTAAATGTCTTGCTGGATGCCCGCTCTCTCACACAGTCAGTGCAGCAGTTTATTGTACTTGTTCTGCCATTGATGAAAAGCAGCCTTGTGTGGTGAGCTACACCACTCTAGCCTCATAGAACTCCTTCTAGGACAATTCAGATATATAGTAAGTAAGTAAGATTCCTGAGAATTATGGGTCTGGCCTGACTTCATATTGGACCTCCAGCTTATGCAAAGGGAGCTCCATGCCACCACGCTGTAATCCGTTGAATGCTGCCGATCCCTGGAAACCCTGCGACCCGGGTCGATCCTTGAGGCTCGTCGACACGGACACCCACTGAGAGGCCTGCAGACTGACATCGGAGGAGCAGGGAGGCTCGCTCGTTGATGGACTGGAGTGGCGCAGAGCAGTTGCTGCGTAGAGAACAGCTGGCTATGTGGTGCCGGGGCCGCAAGCTGGAAGACTTCTCATCCGCGGACTGGAAGTTGTGGGAGCGCCTCTTGCTGCCTCACCACAAATACCCGCCAGAGGAAATTGGACAGCCGGGCAGAGATGGTGGTGGGGACTGCGAGGTCTCGGGAAGCATTGAGGCGATCACTGCGGGTGTGGTTTCCCACCTTCCCTGCTTGGCTGCTGGGAGGCTGGTTGGAGCCCGGTTGCTTCCGGAAGTCCGGTGTGTCGACCGCTGGCCAGGCAGAGAGCCGGCATGAAACAGGATTTCCCAACAGGACCAGAGGACTGGCATCCTGGGTGTAACCTGCGAGCCACGGACACAGGAGGCACCACACATGGGGAGGTGAAGCCCCTGCAACACCGCTCACCAGGGGCTGCCGGGGACCGCCGAAAGCCGGCCTGAATCTGAGGTGAGGCGCCGGGGCGAAACCACGAATCGTTATCTGGGGGCTGGCCGGGGGGGCCCATGGAGTCTGCTTGCCGCCACTGTCCTCACAGATGGTTCTGCTGACGAGGGGGCCCCCGGGTCACCTTGGGAGGGGAAAAACCTCCACAGCCAGGAGCCGTCACCATATACCTCTCCATTATGGCGCGGACATCGACTGGGCGCACTTGAGAGGCGGCATCCATGGTTGCCCCTGCATCCGCGGCTGCTGTTCCACACCTGTTGAACCTCAGCACTCTTGGCCTCTAGTCAGTGGCAAGATTGAGCCGCGAGGCACACTGGGTGGATACCCGATGCCCCTACAGACATCCACGATCCGGTTTAGGAGCAGTGGGAGTGACTGCTGACCTCCACCCCCATCTGCATGAGAGTACCATATTGGAGGGGAGCCTGCGCTTCGAACTGAGTGGCCCTCATTGAAGGCTTTGGAGGGAACAAGGGAGATAGCCGCACGGCTCGAGACAGAAAGGGCACATTGAAGGGAGGTGCTGAGGCATTAAAAGGGGGGCAGCTTCGCGGGCTGAGTCTACCCCGCCATCTCCTACAAGAGACCATGCTCTCCACTCGTTCTGTGGGAGGAACTCAGTACCCTTGAAACACATGCCAATGGACGCTGGACTCTAGTCATATCAAACCGCCCCCTCCCCCTTCCCCCCCATCACAGCACGTCACAAGCTCTCTGCCCCCACGGCACAGCAGAAAATTGATAAGTACAACAAACAAACAACTTTGCTGGAGGAGGCTGGGGCAGCAGGTGGAGGAGATGCTCGGACTGAGGGGCTTCAGATGCCTTTCATCCTACAGGCTGTTCAAGATGTCAAACACACAATGGAGGGCAAGATGGGGGAATTGAAAGTGGACCTGTCTTTGATCCAACAAGGCCTGCGGAACACAGTAGCCAGAGTCATGGAGGTGGGGGGCAGAGTCTCTTTCATGTTGCAAGAGTCTCGACTAACTTCTCTGCAGCGAGAGGTTGACCAATTGGAGGCTAGAGCAGAAGACTCTGAGGGATGATTGAGGCGCAATAATCTGTGCATTATGGGCATCCCTGAGGGGGCAGAGGGAGCTGCGCCGACCACATTCATTTCGGATTGGCTGAAGGACTGGATACCGGCCTCCCAGGTCTCATCCTGCTTCTTAATAGAAAGAGTGCTTAGGGCCCTTATCACAAGACCTCCCATGGGTTCCACGCCACAGCCTTTTATTGCCCGAGTCCTCAATTATGCTGATTGTGATGTTATCCTCCGAGTAGCCCGAAGGCCTGGTCCTTTCAATACCTTTCAATCCTCCCCGGTGATGGTCTACCCGGACTACACGCTGAAAGCCCTGCAGCAAAGATGATCATTTCAAGAGGTAGAGTAGAAACTGAGAACAATATATGCTCCTCTTCCCAGCTCGACTGAAAGTTATCTTCCAAGGAAAGACTATTCTTTGACACTCCAGAAGCAGCTTGGGACTGGGCGGACAAGTGGCCTAATCTGTGAGGCTGTAACACTCTTCCGGGGGGAGGTAGCAGGGGGCGTGGAAGCAGGAGGATCGGTAGAGTTGGATAGCTGCCAGGCGGATGGAACACAGCCCTACGTCGCAGGATCAGACAACAAGAGCGCAGGGCTCACTATCTAGGCCTGAATGGTTCTCCAGTGGGGTGGTCAGCCTCCGATACAGAGACATATTTTACACACGAAGGTGCACAAAAGTTCCCTTGTTGTCCTTCCAGAAACTTTCGGCTTGACGTGTCTCACTAAAAACTGGTGGGTGCATAATCACTCATCAATGATCTGCGTGGTGGTGCCTAAGGAAGGCTGGTAATCCAAACCCCGGGTTGTTGCAATTTGTTTTAATTTATGTTCTCAGGTTTTTGGGGTTGTGGGGGGGGGGGTTTGGGAAATGTTTGGGAGGGGGGTTGCATAACAGTGGAGATGTCCATATCAGGCTATCAGGCTACCTAGTTGGCTACTGTTCTTTAGCTGTATCATGACAGGTACTTCTAGTTGGCAAAGTATGAGGTGGGCATTGGGTCAGGAGGGAAGAGGGAACATTTGTTTTTCTTGTTTTAACCTAGCTCTCCCACATTTATTAACATGCATCTTGCGATCTCACACGGAACATACATGCAGGTCATGGTCACTATTATTTATACTGTCATCCCTCTCTCTACCCCCCCCCAGTCAAATTGCTGTTACACAACTGCCCACCTTCGCAGGGAGGCTACGTGTTTTCTCGTGGAATATCAATAGTCTCCTAGACCAATTCAAGCGGGGGCATTCCTGAGGCTGGCACATGAAATCAATCCAGACATACTCTTCTTACAGGAGACCCAGTTAATAGGTAATCACTGTCCCTTCCTGGCATGCAGGGGGTTCTCAAAGGTGTTTCACTCTGGGTTTTGGCATACTATCCCAGAGATGTGTTCCCCTGGTGATGTCCCAGGTGTGGCATGATGCTCTGGGGCGCTATGTGGTGGTGACTGGAACTATACAGGGGGCCCGATCGATTTCCCTGATGTGTATCTATGCCCCTCTATCATTGGAGTTCGCAACGACCTTGAGGCAACCACTCTCTGAGCTTCTGGTGGCTCCATGGGCTCTGGGTGGAGATCTTAACGGGGATCAATGACTGCGTCTTGGTTCGCTCCTCCACTGCGACCGCTGCAAGGTCACGCCCAGCAATACTGGGCACATTCCTGCATAATATGTCCCTATTGGATGTTTGGCGAGCGCACTAACCACTTGAGTGCTGCTACACCTTCTCGAATGCCCACAGATCGTTCTTACGCCTTGCCTTCCTTCTCCCTAAAAGGGAGAAGGAAGTAGGGTACTTTCTATCCAGATTCTGGTGAGGGGACTGTCCAATCACTTGCCAATGCTGCTCGACTTGGCCTGGGGGTTCGAGAGGCCTGCCGCAGGGTGGCATATGAGCTGTTGGTGCCTGCAGGACCGGGAGTTTTGTGAGGCTTGCCGGCAAATGGGAGAGTGATACTTGAGGGAGAATATTAGATTGGTGGACTCCCTGAGTGTCCTTTGGGAGGCCATGAAAGCCACTCTTAGTGGGGAGTGCCCTGAATTAGTCTACAGAAATGCTGTCGGCCCACCTTCAAGGGCCTCCACGATTCGAGGTGTTTAGGGACCCAGCTTACACAGTGGAGTAGCGGGCAAAGAGTCAGAACTGTCTCACACATTTCCTATATGGCGGTGATCTACCTCACTCTCTACCCGCCTCTACCAGAGTGATGCTGACCATTCAGAGAGCAGCCACGAAGGCTACGGGATGGGCCAACATACTCATATAGGAGACTCGTTATGGCAGGACACCAGACTTCCCCAGGTGTCATCGCTTTGGCACGTTGCCAAATGGGACACCATAAACATAATGACGCTAGGAGATATGCTCACAAACAGGTTTATTAAGTCCTTCAAGGAGCTGCAGGCAGAGTATCAAATGCACCGCACCCAGTTTTTCTGCTACCTCCAGCTTCAGCATTCACTCACATCGTACCTGCTGTTGAATGTTGAAATACTGGCATATTCACCCCTGGAGGTGAAAATACTACTCACAGATATAAAAACTCACAACTATCTGTTCTATACCACACACTGTTACGTCATCAACCAGACCCATTGTTACAAATCAGGGAGGAGGGGTCCTGCGACCTGGGGCAGCTAGAGGATGAGGACTGGAGAGAGGCTATAGTGGCCCCCAGGGAAATGGTGGTGACCTCTCAATTCTGCCTTATACAACTCAAACTGTTGTGTCGCACATACCTCATCAGAGCACAGCTATTCAGAATGAGTCTAATCGACTCTGAGTGTTGTCTGCGATGCACCTATGCTGCGGGGGATCTACTGCACACCTTCTGGAGCTGTCCAGTACTATCATACTTCTGGGAATGGGTACTGGAGTCTCTTGGGTTGGTGGTGGGTTGTAAGATCCCCAGGGAGACAAAACTAATCCTCTGCACATAGCGGGTGACACGGGCGGTAATAGGTGCGAAAGGGCACTGCTTTGTTTGGGTCTGCTCATAGCTAAATGAGACATAGCAAAACCTTAGAAGAACACAGAGGCCCCTTCTCTTGAGGGATGGCCAAAAGGCATGGACTACTGCATGGACCTGGAGCGCCTTGTGTACCAAGCCAGGGTTTGCCCACAAGAACACTACAAAATCTGGAAGAACTGGGCAGATCACCAAGGGATACATATTGATCCCTGTGCGATTAGGCCATGATCCATGAACAGTGAGATACTCTCCTTTAGGGCCATGTCACAGTAAGCTTCAGCGAGAAATGTCTAAATGTTTCGATGTGTATATGTTTAAATGCTTCGAAGCTAGAAGATTTATCGCTCAAATTATGTTCCAGAGTGTATCTGCATGACCGACTATATGAAACTGCATGTTGACTTTGATTGCAGTAGCCTTATTGTATCACACTGCAGACTCATTATACCTCAGTCACCACTTGCACAGGTCTCTTCTCTTGCAAAAAGCTCTTTTACTCCTGGACAATATTAAGCGTTGAAGTCTCAGGCGAAATGAATCGCAAATCCTTCCACACATGCTAAGCTGTCGGCTGCTCATTTGCACAAAATAGGACTGGATCTTTTACCCGGGACACCGATTTATGAACATTGAAACCTTTCTGCTGCTATATGCCAAGGAGTTTTTAACTGTTCTAATGAATTTTATACATTAATGTATTTTATATTGTAATGATTTTAATTAATCTAACAATAAAGTTTCCTGGCTGTTGTCATATATGTGGCAGGTGTGGCTTCTGTTCTGGATAAAATCTCAAGAAATAAGTAAAAAAAAAAAAAGTCGCAGTTACATAGAGCCACTATATTGGTAATTTTGTATCTCTCGCCTAGGCAGCGCATGCGCTGTCTCGTCGAGACATGCTGTATCTAGAATATGAGCTTCAAGAACTGCAGATTTTTTTTCATTGGTTCCTCTTGCTGACCTTTGCAAATGCTGGCTTCTGATTGGAGATTACACTTAGTAGTCCCTCCTTGTGGACTTTTGTAACCTCCCATGAGAACTGCGCATTACATGTGCTATAACGCTTTCATTTTATTTACCATACCTTGTGGTCACACCTTTTTGTTGGTGACTTTTCCCTTTTGAAGCTAACACACACAACATTTGCATGTCTTTGTTTTCTGCTCATCAGACCCGATGGCGCCTGTTCTGTGCACTATCCCCCTCCTGCTTGTTTTCTTTTGATCCTAGATCGTTTGTTCACCCGATCCTGTAACTGTATAATTATATTTGTTATGCATTTAAATTGAATTGTTACCATCAGCATGTTTTTTGTAGAGCCCGGAACATTTGTTCATGCGATCCTGTAACTGTAATATATTTGTTACTCATTTAAATGTAATTGTTACCATCCGCATGTGTTTTGTAGAGCCGATGCCGAGACTCAAACCCGGTTCCCCAGGCCCAAAGTCGACAGCTCTGTTTGTTACGCCACATCGCTAACTTGTTTTTTTTACACACCAGTGTCTACTAGCTGCTTGACTGTGCCTCCACTGCAGCTCTTTTATACGGGTATACTTGCAGCCAATCACAAGCTGTCCTGCAGGTTTGAGCCTGCTGTAGCCAATCTGTAAACCGCACAAGTCCTAGGCACATCATTTCACTGCTGCACGGAAATCCCGAAATGGACATCATGTAAGTGGTGAGACGCTGTTAGAATATTTAGAGATGGTATCTGACCATCCAATAGCATCATCGGTGCTTTACGGATTCATGCCTCCGCCTACTCCACTGAGCAGCTTCTGTTGCGCACCACTCGGACTATTAAATAGTCATGAGCTTGTCATCTCCTGCAACCCCCATTCCCTCCCACCTCTCCTGTGCACCTCGGCTCCATGCCCGGGCCTAGGCCCCACACTTGGCTACCACCGATATCCGCCCCTTTTGTGCGGTATGTTTAGTGCGACCTCTTTGGCTCCAGCCTCCAACAGCTTCTCTGCTCCTGCTACAACCCTGCCATCTCCGCCTCTGTCGCTGCTTGTTGTGTGGTGAGTGCTGCTCACTTCTCTCACGCATGGATGGGGCTGAGCTCCTGCTGAGCATTGCACCGCAACCACCCTTGAGTAGTTGTGGAGCTGGACCACCCCCCCGCTTTCTGCATGGGGCGAGCTGACCATTGCTGTGTGAGGCTGCATCTGGTTGCTTCTCATGCTAAACAAACTCCCCTCTAAGGGATTGATGTCACCATGAACATATGACTTTTCCGTCTGGGCTCCGAGTCCCTAGTCGCCACAGCTAAGGCTTGAGGATGTGCTGTTAATGATTCAAGTCTGCGGCTTTTCTTGAGGTGCGGTTGCCTCCTGGATTTCTCTGCGTTCTGTGGTTGTCTTCTCGGATGTCCTGTGTTAGGCGGTTTTCTCATCAGTTGCCCTGCGTTGAGTGGCTATTGCTTTTGTTGTGTGATATTTTGTGGTTTGTTCCAGTGTTTATCTAGAATTGTGTGTAGCTTCTCCTCTGTTGTTCGATATTAAATGTGTTACTCCTGTGTTAGCTGATATTGTGTGTTTCTCCTGTATTGTTCTCTGTAATATTTTACTGAGCATTCGAAGCATTCTAAGCAGCATATTACATTTAAGAACGCTACATGCTTGTGAGTCAGGAGAACATCAAACCACTACTTCCAGCATAACATGGGGTAATTTTTCTTGGCTGTCTTTGTATGTCACCCCACATTTGATGATATTAAAACAAAAGGAGAATAAAAATCATTTACTTTAGTACCCTTTGCCCTCTATAGCTGCAGAAAAATGTCAATGTAGTGTTTTCTGGATTCCCGAGAATGAGCAAAGGGAAACTTGAGACTGTATGACTTGTGCAAGTAAAGAGAAAACATGGTGCGAAGGCCTGAGTGAGTGAAGCTGGGAGAGACACCGGGAGCGGTAAATGTGGAATATGAAGGGATAATTTTGGAGACCTTGCCTTTATGGTGTCCACCATTGAAAGCATTGCTGCAACTCTGGGCTTTATGTGAACAGAATGGCTTTTCTGAACCGTGCTCTGTACGACACACACTCGTGCTCACCCTCTTTAACAAAAAAACAAAATTTCTGCAACGTCTCGCTCAAAATACTCCGAGGTGTGTGTAAGTGTGTGTGTATGTGTGTGTATATATATATATATATATATATATATATATATATATATATATATATATATATATATATATATATATATATATATATATACATATATATACAAAGAAAGAAGTGACTCAAACAGATAGATTGACCAAAGAACAAAAATATATTTCCACTACAACGTTTCAGCTTCCGCCTTCCTCAGGTAGTACAAGATGGTTTGCTCAGTGGCTGCACAGATGACACAGCTGAATTTTCAAAAAGCATCATGAGTGAAGATTCCATTTTGGTACTACCTGAGGAAGGCGGAAGCTGAAACGTTGTAGTGGAAATATATTTTTGTTCTTTGGTCAATCTATCTGTTTGAGTCACTTCTTTCTTGGATATTTTATTTCTTTGTGACTCATTGTATCCTTTGGGATCCAGATTTTTGCCCTGGCTGGCTGTTGTTTTCTTGTGATCCTTCATCTTCAAGTATATATATATATATATATCCATATTTCATTATTGTATCCAAACAATGATCCACGGCCGTGGATCATTGTTTGGATACAATAATGAAATATGGATGTTTGGGGTCCCGCTAACCCGCCACGGCCCGCCGTCGTGTGAGGCAAGGATTGAAGCGAGACTTTGTTTTGTATATATATATATATATATATAAAAATCATGCTTCTAAAAGTTTGATTCTAAGTGCAGAGATTATTTGTTTCTTTTTTTATGCAAGAGCAACAAACTTATGCTGTCACCTGCTTTGCATGTAACTGATGGAAAATGTACACTCTGTTGTTAAATAGTCACTTGTGCACTCCGTGTTTAACAGAGGCTGACTCAAAAACCTTTCTAAGTATGAAGCACGATATGCTCCCTATAAATGGCACAGGAGCTGACATGTTAAGCCTAAAAGCTAGGTACTTCAAATAACTTATTTTATTAAATGTCAAAACATGAACTTCTCAAGTTATTTAGGGCATGCTCAGTTTGCTCCAGATTTGTGCACATGAAATGTTGCTTCAGGGCCAGTTTGTCAGTTTATCAGTGCTGTACATATAAACACAACTAACATCTATTGTTTTGTCTCTGGTTACTGGACAAAGACTGGTTCTGCGAGATCAGCATCCTCTTTCCCACTAAGGTCCTTTCCAATGACTCCCCCCAGCTCTCTCTTTCGTCCATTCTGTTCTACTCTTTTTCCTCACAAACTCGCAACGCCCTCTGTTTCACACTCCCTCTCCTACCTTCTCCCCTGCCCCATTCTTCTCTACCCATCCCTTTCTCCCCGTCACTCACACACACGTCTCTCTAAACCCTCTTTCGCTCTCTCTGTCTCACAAGCACATTTCCTGTTCCAGTATCATTCTGTCTCCTGTCATGGCATTATCCCTGACCCTTTACAGCATCTCCTTCTCTATTTTTTAAATTCCTTTTTCCATTGGTGTCATTTATTTTCCATCTCCCCTCCCTTATAACCTATTTCCCACTTTCTGGTTCTCCAGCGCCACAAGGTCATATGAATGGCAATAGCGCTATGCAAATATAATCACTCCACTGCAAACAAAAAACCACTACTAAAATTCTTTGTCATTTACAGCGCCAGTAGCTCTAACTTTCACAAATGTTCACAAATGTGAAACCGATTGCATTGCAGATGCTAGTTGATTGTAGTTGGTAGTAGATGTAGAAGCTGAAAGAAAGCCGAAAGCAAGGCATGAAAACCACCCTGAAATCAAGGTTGAGAAAGAGCTCAGCATAAGATCTTCCAGAAGAAAAAATCTCAAAGAAATCCTGCTGCTGGAAAAGAAACCAGAACCAAAATGTACTTGAGCGATCGATGTACACAAAGAAAACCATGTATTGCAATGCATCCTTCTGGAAATGGTGTTGTAGAAAAAGGCTGACACCATTAATTCCAAGTCCTCTTTGTGCACCTCAAGTGCATGGCCTGGGACATGATTCACGTGTGCCCTAGCATGCATGGGAGGTCCTAACTATCACAAGTGCAGTGAGACTCTGTAGACACAAGAGGCACTGTTTATTTTGCTCACAGGTGGAGCCAGTGGGTGTGGCCAGTAAACTAACCTTCTGCAACCTATCACATCGTACTGGCACTAGTGTGGAGAGCAATAAACACTGCAGATTATGGGTAGCAGTCAGTGCTCTGCTTGCTCTCTCTTCGCGAGAAATAGGGCTGTCCAAAGCATAGGCTGATGATTCACCCTCGGTTGTTGAAAAATAGAAAGATATCTAAAATGGAGCTCCATACCATCTCCAATTTAAGGTAAATTCATGGAGTTTCCTTCTCCCTGGGGACATCGACATGTGAAATCATTCTATCAATGTGCAATGTCATCAGGGCTCAAAAAATAATAAAAATGTTACTAGACCTGCAGGTCTAGTAACTTGAATAATCTACTCGGCCTAAATGTAATTACTTGACCTATGAACTGGTCTCAAATTGTGTGATCCTAGGCAAATATTTTGTCTTATGGAGCAGCCTTTTTCTTTATTATCACATAAGAGAGCGCCTTCAAATATGCAAGTTCACTATTTCTGCTGTACATAAAAACTCTTTATTTACTAGACTAAATGTTTGCTCCATGTATAATAAGAATCAAGCCCATATATAGGGTACACATGATCACTGGCTTGCCTCTTAGTTCGCGTTTTTCACGTTTATTCACGTTTATTTGGACCAAAGATCCTCATACATTTTTACAAATACATTAAAAAATACATCTAAAATCTCACATCATTGTAAAAACATCAAAAAATCATATTATACACTCCGCTTCCCTTTCAGCTTAGCCCATAACCTTATGCATCAGAATGTATTACATTTCAGTTCTAAAACCATTTAAAAATACTTTAACCCTTTGCATAAATTTCCCGATGGCAACGGCTATGTCTAAATGGCTCAATTCTGTTACAAGGATTACTGCCTGGGCCCTATTTTTAATATCATACTTCTTAAAAATCGGCCGTAAAAACTGTATTCGAATATCTAAAAGCTTCTGACAATCCATTAATATATGTAAAATGTCACATGATGCGCCCAGAGTGCAGGTGCATTTTCCTTTATTGTCTATCATAGAGCCTTTCACCCCATTGTTTGCGTAGCAGGGGTTCACCCCAATTCTTAACCTTAATAATTCTCTTCGTAATTGACAGTCTGGTAACCTATCGACGTAAGGGAAGCATTGTTCGTTTTTCCACGCGATAGCCATAAAATGTACTGAGATTTTGTTCAAGAGATAGTCTTGATCCTGTGCCCGCGAAATTTCTTTCCCCTGCACCCTAAGTTCCCTCTTGTCCATTTTAATCAGGTAAGTGTTGGGGCACAATTTAACCTTCATCAGACCACATGCCTTTGTGATAGTAGCTCTAATCTCTTTTGCCCAACTTAATTCACTCTTCTCAATTTCATTTTTACACCATTGTGATATTTTAAAATCCTCTCCTGTTCCTAAACGCTGCCAGAAACGAAGTAGGGCCGTACAAGCTAGAATGCCCCATGAGGTAATTCCCAATTCAAGTCTCACTGCCTGGACCATTGCCTGCTTTGGCAATGAGAATACATTTTTCAGAGTTTTACCCTCCTCGGTATCCCAACCATATTTGCCACTCAGGTAAAGTAATTCTGCACCATACAAAAACTAAGGGGGTACCATAGCTGAGTAAGCTTTTAAAACCGGTCTATCGGACATCGCGCCATAAGCCTTATTACATTTTTTCAATCCGCTGACCGATGCTGATGATCTCAGCTTTAGTGCATCTAGGTGCGTATGCCATTGCAATCTTCTTTCAAACCACATTCAGAGATACCTATATTCTACAACCTTTTCCAGCTTCTCAGCACCCAAAAACCAAGTGAACCCAATTTTCTTTCGGCCAAATCCTAGGATCTTTGTCTTGTCCATGTTGACAACAAGTTTTTTCAAGCGACAATAATCATTGTACCTACTTAACTTCCTTTGCAGGCCAATTTCAGTTTGATCCATAATTACTAGGTCGTCCGCATACAATAGACATGTAATGTGCTTACCATCTTGTTTCGGGCTTGCCCCATTTACCTTTCCTAAAATTGACGGCAAATCTGCTAAGAACAGAGAGAACAGCAGAGGGGCCAGTACGCACCCCTGCCGTAGCCCATTTCCAATCTCAATTTTTTCAGATAGGCTTCCCTCTGTATCTAAAATTATCTGGGCCCAGTTATTTGTATGGAGAGTTTGTATCAATCTTAACAAGTCCTTTGGGATACCATATCCGGTTAAAGTCTCCCACAGCAGCTCCCGGTCCACCAAATCAAAAGCTGCGCGGAAGTCCACGAAGCAGCAGAACAAACTTCCCCTCTGCTCAATCGACTTCCGTGCAATGGACCAGAGAGCAAAGCAATGGTCGACCGTAGAATGTCCCGCTTTAAACCCCCCCTGTTCAGGGGGTACAATTTGATTTTCTTCAGCCCAGTCCCTGAGCAATCCCAATATTACTTTCGCAAAGACTTTTTCCCCTATATCCAGGAGATTTATTAGCCTGTAGTTCTTTGGAGCTTTTAAATCACCCTTCTTATGGATTGGTCTTATAATGGCTCCTCTCCAGTTTTCTGGTACAATCCCTGACTCTAGGATCCCCTGAAACATCTTTGCGAAAAACTCTGCCCATCACTCAGGTCTTGTTTTTATTATCACTGCCGGCAGATTATCTGGGCCTGCGGCCACGAGTAAGGTTCAGACTTGTTATTATTTTCATAGTGTAGCTAGAGAAAAAATATTCTTTTATATCGTCCCTCACTCGTATCCATGCTATTGTGCTTGCATTCTCTTGTATTGGGCATTTCCCATGTATTTCTCCCAGATAGCCCACCCAGTCGTCTTCAGGGACCATACAATCTAGGGATCCTATTTTCCTACCGGCACTATCTTGGACCAACTTCCAAAACCCTTTCACATCTTTAGATTCAATTACAGCCAACAAGTTTGCCCAGCAACTATCTTTATAGGTTCTTTTTTTATTCCTAATTAACGATTTATATGTTATCCTTAATTTCTGGAGGGTCAGTGATACTTCCACATTATACCTTGCCCTCAATCTTCTCTCGCTTTGCCTGATATGTGCCTTGGCTATACGACATTCCTCGTCAAACCAGGGACGCTCATTTTTGTAAGATCTTTTACTTCCTGACCCCGGTTTACTTCCTTTAAATTTTACCCGTAGGCTTTCCACCAACTTACTTATTGTATTTTCAAACCAGGCACTACCATTTTTGGTTGAGATTTCATCTAAGGGAATAGTCTGCTGGATAGCCCTTAACTTTTCTATATGTTCTTCCGATATACGGGTTGTAAGCCGTTTTGGGTAGTCCACGTGTACCTGTAGTGCCGTCTCTCTATGTTTGCCCCTTGTTATATGTAGTTCTGACCTCAGTGGGTAATGGTCACTGCCTTTAATTTTTACTACCTCTAAGTGTTTAATTAGGCCAAAGCTCCAGGCGTGGGTGAACACATAGTCTATCGGGCAGAGTTGCTGGCCATTCGCAAACGTACGCCTTGCTGGCCAATCCGTCTGCACTCTCCCATTTACACATACCATACCTAATGAGCCCATCAACTGTGTAAAAGCCATATCTTGAGGCGAGATCTCTCCTCTAGGGAAATTGGCCACTTCAATATTATAAGATGTTAACATTTCCTTACACCTACGGGGGTCCAATCTATGGTTAAAATCACCCAACACCAATAATACATCCTTCTGATAGTTTTCACTCACAGACACTATATCCTCTTTTAGTTTTCCCAGATTCTCATTATATTCACTCTCATTTCCCTTCTGTATATACACATTTATGATGCATATTCCTTCGTAACATGGTTCAGACTTCTGTAACAACACCCTACAACCTAATGCCCATTTACAGTGTAGATTCACGGTTTCAACCTTCCTGGCAATTTTTGTAGAGATCAATGTTAATTGCCCTCCCGAAGGTCTGCCCAAGGGATTTTTCCTTGCTGCTTTAGAATGTTGGGCAAAACCTTCAGTAACTAGGGTAGCTAGGGTATCGTCGCACAGCCAAGTCTCCTGCAGGCACACAATATCGTTACTCCTAACAAGCTTGTTAAAACTGTCCTGGTTCGATATTTTCTTATAACCATTTATATTCCACGATAGTATTCACAGGCTGTGCGGCGACCCATGCTCCTAGTCGATCCATTCACAGACAGATGGCCCCCGCCGAACAAGCCAGGTAGCGCGGAGAGCAGCGCGGAGAGCAGGAGAGCAGCGTTGAGAGGAGAGCAGAGAGCGGAGGTGAGCAGCGCTGAGAGGAGAGCAGAGAGCGGAGGTGAGGAGCGCCGGCCAGATTCCAGCTTTGGTTTCCCGGTTTGCTGTTGAACAGCTGATTTCCGCTCCCGCCTGGTGGCTCAGCATCGGTCATGCAGCGGGAGGTTTTCTGAACACCTGAACTCCTGTGGCTGCGGGTGCAGCCTGTTGCCGGCGCCGCGGGGGCTTGGACTGCTTGCTGCAGCAGATCTGCGGAGCAGCGGTTCTGCACTCCTGCTTACTGCCCGCCTGCAAACCTACAACAAGGGACTTTTAAAACCGGGACCTTGGGACAAAAAGAAAAACTGTAAGTGCGAGCTGGGAAGGAGCCGGGAAAAGCTGGGATGGAATTTTGGAGTTGGAGCAGGAGCGATGCTGCAGGGGTGTAGCTGGTACCGCGCTTGAAGGGTGCTTGAAGGGTGCTTGTAGCGCACTTGCAGGGCTACCTGGCTACGCTTGTTGCTGGCTTCACTGCAAAATCCCGGAATTATTTACAGTATTTGCAATAGGAACTATTCTTCAAAACTATTGTTAATAAAACCAATTGATTTGGGTAAACTTTTATATAGTTAGCTGTAACCATTATTATTGTCATTATTATTGACAATAACACGAGGTCCTCTCATAATTGGCAGTACAAGCAGTATGCACGCATAGGAGCAGAGGTGCTGGGGCTGGGTCTGAGGAATAGAGGAACAGAGGTCCCACATTGCGTCTTTGCCTCATTTGCTCTATAACGCCACCGTGACTGCTCCTGGTCTGCTGCAGACGTGAATATTGTTGATATTGCGGATACTGTGGATAATGCGAAATTAAAAAGAAGTTAAGAAGTAGACCGATAGGCACACCTTATCGAGTGCTTCTGCGAGTTTCAGCAGCCACAAGGCTGTGAGAGTGTGCCCAGAGGACACTGAGGAGGCTCAGTAAAGATCCGAGTGTTCACCCTGAGCCCCTGCTGGTGTTTTGGAGCACAAGATAGTAAAGATTTTGGTTGTAGTGGCTACAGTATGCGCTCAGGTAGAGAAAGAGCCTCTGGAATTACTACTACAAGAAGGACAAGAAAAATACAGGCATTAAAAACGCCAAAAACAAAGGCAAATGCAGTAGGAGGGAATCAATCCCTAATTTCTCCTATTGCAAGAATGTTTGAAAAATCAACAAAAACTCCGTACAAATTTGATTTTATGAAGGATCCACTGGAGGCAATTATGTCTATGCAAACTGCAGTAGAAGCAAGCAATCTGCAAACACCGATTAAACCAGATAATAAAAGTGAACAAAATTCTGGTCAAGACTCAGACGGACAAACACAGATGAAGTGTGTGTATCCTTTAGAAACGGAAAAAGTGGTAAAAGCAAACACAACAAATGGTCATGTCACAGATCTTGAAATGTTAAGTGTAGCCTCAGCAACTCAAAGGTTACTGGGTGATCTGGATATACCTGAAAGATCATTGGATATGTTGACTGTCAGTAACCCGCCACCTTTGGAGGTAAATGTGATAATCGAGAAAATCAAATGGGAAGCTGGCACAGAAACTAACACAATATTACCAATAGCAAAACAAGAAACTCAAGAATCATTCAGAGCCGGAACATGCACAGCGATCAGTGACGTCCGTGTAGAAACTGATGGGGATATTGATCCTAACAAAAGATCTGACAAAGATAATAGTACAACGTATTCCCTTAAAATGGATAAAATGGATGAACTTGGTGCAAATAAAGGAGAACATAGAAAAAATAAAGAGGAAATACAGTTATGTAGTACACCGAGTGATAGAGCTATTTTTAATAACAAAACATCCAATTGTACTTCAAAACAATTACAAGGAAAACAATTGTATAATGAAGGGGGGACCGAGAATGTAACTCAATGTGATTACAATGGTCAAAAAAATCAGAGTAATCGACAACACCATAATTCCACAGCGCCTGCTACAAGCAACCAGGAACTTGGGTCAATTTGGGATATTTTCTATCGTACATCCACTATGACAATAGAAGCTCTGACATTCCAATCAAGTAAAATGGAGATTCAAGTCGATCTACTTAACGTGATGGCAAGTGCGGTAATGGGCATAGATCAGAAACTAGCTGAGTTGAACAGTCTGATAAAAAGAGCACAAACGCAGGCCTCTACTACAATCACGGATTGTACATGTGCCCCAATAATAAATAAATTAATAACATTACCAGAGGCAATGACTACAATTCTAGAAGACGTAAGAATAAGTCTGCAAAATGGGAGACATAAGAAAGTAGGCGAAAACTGGAAAGTTAATGACGTCAATCAAATAAATGAGGCTAACCATCAATGTGACTCTGACCAGTGTTTTTCACCTAGGGAAATGCCCAATACAGGTTATTCAATTATATTAACAGGTCAGAACCAGCAACAAGAAGGTATGATTTCTGATGAGGCAAAGAAACCGGTCATTTCGAGTAAAAAGATATTGTGAAAGAACCATCAATAAGTGAACTTGAACCCCTTCCAACCAGTGAGATGAAGCCAATTAAGAAAAACCAGGTACAGCGGCAAAAAAGTTCAAATGTAGCCCAATATTGGCAATAATGGATAGCAGAAGAACGGAAGCTGACGAGAGTCAACAACATGATATAAGAAATTCAGAAAGTTTACATGATGAAGAAGCTCATATTAATGGGGAGGTAAGGGAAGAGCCATCCCCAAAGTTTTACTTATTGAAAAAGCATAAGAAAAAACTGCGTAAAGCAAGGAATAAAGCAAAATCCAGCTTGGTAATAACAACACAACCTCTAGAAGGCCAGTCCGGTGCTTTGAGAGATGACGATCCTAACCAAATCGAAGGCTCTAAGGGAAAACAAGATAAAGAATCACAGGTGGATAGGAGCTCTTTAACTAACGAAAGTAGTAAAAAGTACTTTGCCTTATAAAATAAAGGCACCAGGGAAAACTATCCTAAGGAAGGCAGAAATGATATACAAAAACAAAAAGGCATAGATAGCTTATCATCAACTAGTGAAATAAACCCTCATGATCCAGAAGGAGATGGGAAAGAGGGAGGTTTGTTAGGACCTTATGGGGTATCGGAGAAGATTGCATCGGATAAAAACGAAAAGGAAAAACGAGCAAAACCAAAGATCACCCCCAATAAGGTAAAATCGAAGGAGGAGCAGAGTGAGAAAAAGAAAGACATCTCCTACAAACAATACAAAGGACAATACAGGTACACGTGGAAAGTAAGGATAACACAAAAATGTCAACCATAAATGAGAAGAACATGAAGGGAAGAAAGGATGAGGATGAAAAACAAATTCAACCTATATTTCAAAGAACAATCCAGGCTCAATATAATTTAGCGCACAGTGTATGTGAAAAGATGGAAACTGTTAAGAACGTAAGTAGAATTGAAAAAACTAATGTCGCGAGGAATGAGCACATGGATGGTCAACTAGTCAATATAACACTAGAACCAACTCAGAGCGATTATAGGATAAATCTTAATAACCCTCTTGATCCCCAAAGGCAAAAAAACACAACTTTTGAAGGTATAAGGCGATATGACAAAGAGCCTCGGCAGACTTCAAATTATGACCTCCTACCGACTATAGATTTGGGAAGTCTAAAAACAACAATATATGACAAACCGCAATTGATTTTGATTCCTGAATACTGTTCAAGAGGCAGCTACGATATCCTAAATAGAGGAAATATCCTCCACCTCTTTAAATCTATTCGCTCACTTGAAAAAGTTTCAAGTGAAAATATTGAAGCAATTGAATTTTTTACAACGCCAGATAGTAACCAGGAAAAGACCCTGATAACATTGGACAATTTACTTGTAGCTGAACTAATTTCAAATGTAAAGGATGTTTTCTCCAGTTGGGGAATAAAAATCAATAGGCCACAGCCTGCGGTGTATCCGAAACCATTTGCTACACCTCTATCCCTGAATCGTTACCAACAAAATAAAGTAAATTCACAGGTTCATTCAGTGTTAAAAAATGCAATTGGAAAAACAGACTCACTGCTCAAACTACCATTGGATCTAGTAGAAATTGAAAAGCTAACTAAAGTAAATGAAAAATGGATTGGTATGGCTCTCCATGGCAGTAAAGCACAATGACAGAATACAAAAGTAAAATCAATACCTAAAATAAATAAAGATGAAACTTTAAAATTGTGTTCATGGAATATTAATGGCCTACGCAAAAAAATAAGCAATGCTTATTTAACCCCAATGACTAGTTATTGTCATGTTATATTGCTACAGGAAACATGGTGTGTCAACCCCGTAATTCTTGAGGGATACAAAGGATATTTCATGCCAGCAATTAAACAAAGTAAATGGGGGCGCCCCAGTGGGGGTTTAGCCACATTTGTTGCTCTAGAATTAAGAGTGGAACATGAGCTAATTGATATAAATAATTCTAACTTATTGATAGTAAAGTTGCGGTATATGGAAAATAATCTCTCAAAAAACCTGTTTATAATAAACGTATATATACAACCTACAGCTACTGCGAGAATCGATATGACTAATACCCTGATTGCATTTTTATCTAAGCTAATGATGAATGACCCTTTCTCAGAGTACATTATCACAGGGGATTTTAATTTAAATTTGTTTGTACCTTACATGAGAGATGAGTTAATCCAAGAACAAGATTATCTCTGGGCAATTCCGCAACAATACCTTCCAACAGTTCCTAACGTCTTTCAAAGCAAATTAAGCGTAACCTTTGTCAAAGATGTGGAAGCACTGGGCTTAAGAATCCTAAATGGGAGGTTACCCCAAGACTCCCCACCGGCATGGACATTCCAATCGCAGGATCATAAATCACGAATCAACTATACAATGGTATCCTTGAATATCTTTATTAATGTGATCTCTTTTTCAATTGTAAAAACATCTGAGAGTGATCACGGGCAACAAATAATTATTACCAACTTGACCCTCGACAAGCATACTGAATATGAAACACTGCCAGGACAGACGGGTTCAGTAAATTACAGGAAACTACTTTGGAAGGAGCACAGCAAAGATGTGACTAACATGATGGCCCTTAAATTGGTGGAAACTTCTTTTGAAAATAACACCTTAACTGCGATTGACCAATGGGTGGATTTTATACAAAAACTTGTTAATACCTTTAAGCAAAAAACTTTTAAAAAACAACCGGTGCAAGCAGAAAGTGGGAAGAAATTTACGTTAACCTTAACAACGAGAATTATGAAAAGATCGCGTAATCAATTGAGGAGACAGATAAAAAGAATCCGAGAAATATGGACTTGTGTTTAAAATTAAAAGGGGTCAACCGCAACTTGCAGAAGTTATTGTGGGACGAAAGGAATAAAAAAAACACGATCTGTGGGCTAAAGTACTCTTTTGTAGTAAAAAATCAAATTCCAGAGAATTCTGGACATTAATAAATGGTTTAGTGCGACCAAACAGAACAGCTGTAACATCTTCCTTAACAGAGAATGAATGGATCAGGTTCCTGTCTATACATCTTAATCCTTGTGGGGATAAAACAGAGTTGAAAGTTAGGGCCAATATGATTGAACTAACAAAGAACGACATGATACAAGAGATTGATATAACGAGTAAACAAATATGTAAGTTAATCCAGAAACAAAAAAATGGTGCGCCTGGCCCGAACGGTATCCCGTTTGCACTTTATAAGAATGACCCCAGTCTATGGTCAGGTTACCTGACGAAGGTTTTCAAGGAAATTGTAAAGTCAACATCGATACCTGAAACTTGGAAGGGATCATTGATAGCTCCTATTTACAAAAAAGGAGATTGGTCTCTGCCGGAAAACTACCGACTCATTACGCTCCAGGATACTGATGCCAAATTATTTGCAGGTGTACTGTTATCTAACTTAACTGATTGGGTAAGAGAAAAGCAGATAATCCCTCCGAACCAAACTGGATTTACACAAGGCTTAGGTACTACAACAAATATCCTTGTATTATCTGTCCTAATGGACAAATACATTGCAAAGAAACAACCACTATACTTATGCTTTGTAGATTTTAAGTCGGCTTTCGACTGTGTGCATAGAGATATTTTATGGCAGAAGTTAATTGATCAAGGTATACCACTCTCCCTTTTAAAATTAATCCAACTTCTTTACACTGACACATGGGTTAGGGTTCGGACGGGTGATGGACAAACAGTATCAGAAAAAATACCAACAGCGTCGGGTTTGAAACAAGGATGTGTTCTGGCCCCACTGCTTTTTAACTTATTTTTAGCTGATCTTACGCAAGCCTTAGATGAGGTGAATGCTTGTCCACCGAAATTAGTCAATACTCCAATATCAAACCTGCTATATGCAGATGATGTCATCCTACTAAGTCAAACGAGGGTTGGACTACAACGCCTGCTAAATAAGATCTCTAACTACTCTAAAGAAAATAGAATGGTGATCAACGAAACTAAGACAAAAATTATGGAGGTTAACAAATACTCAAGGTCAAAACATAAGTATAAATGGATTTTGGATAACTCACAATTAGAACAAGTGAGTACATATAGATACTTAGGAGTACTATTTGATGACCGAGGATCATTTCAACCACACAAGATTGATATTCAACGGAGAGCAAAAATATTACTAGCGGCTTTCAGAATTATACAGAAATCGATAGGATGGCAGAGTTATGGACCGCTGTTGAAAATAATATCAGCAAAACTTTTGCCAACTCTGACATATGGAAGTGAAGCATTGTGTGGAAAAGACTCACTTATAATCAACAATTCAGTTACGAACATCTATAAAGCTCTCTTTTTAATTCCACATAATGCATCACCCGCGCAGATACGAATGGAATTTGGGTTGACTAATCAGGCATTTGCGCGGAAAGGCCAATTTATTAAAGTCTGGAAAAGGATAAAAACGGATACTACAAATCAATTGTCCAAATTATTGTGGCAGGAAATAAATTTAAACAGGAAAGCCCAGGAGTGGAAATATCTATTTACATCATTAGAAGAATATTCAGTAAACTCGGTCTGGGAAATGCCAATTACTGCGAACTCATTTAAAAAAGTTATCAATAGTACAAATAAGCATCTATCATTACTCTTGGATAAAGAGACCTTCTCAAAAAGAAAGCATGCGTGGCCTCTAATGAATGGATATACCAAGGTAAAAGTGCAATCGTATCTCGAAATTCCTTGGTCTGTTAAGTATAAGCAAATATTCATAAATGCTCGTTTTGGAGTGTTCCCGGGCGTATGTCATCTAATGCCATGGTTGCGCACAGAGGCACCAACGACTTGTAACTTATGCAAACTTGGTGAAGAGAACATCATGCACCTCCTCTGTATTTGTCCTGAACTGAAGGTTGAGAGAGTATCCATTCTTAAAAGACATTTTTCTCAAACATCTGTTTATTATGTTTTATCCAACTTACAGTACATAGCCACAGGAATTGTCACCGCTCGCAGGGGTTGGCGCGAAATTTACCAAGTCTAGGTAAGATGCTAACGATATATCGCGGTCAATGATAGCCTGGTCTCGTTCCTAACAGGTTATATAAAGGAAGGATACAGTGTGCTTATTCTCAGAGACCAGGACAAAGCATAAAACTCTAAACTCATTTTGATATAGAACCGGCATGCTTCCCATCTTTCTTTTGTGACGGTTAGCATCCCCCTCACACCCTGGCAAAAAGGTCTGTGCTTAACTAGGAAACAGTGCATAGAAGCAACCCCCAACCGGGGGGTCACAAACCGAAAAAACAAAAAGCAATTCCCTCCCCCTCTCCCCTACCATGGTGGCGGCATTAGCTGTACCTTGTACAATACTGGCAGCAGTGACAGCAGCTCAAAATTGAAAGAGATGCAAAGCTCTGATGGACGGGGGGCAAACCGCGGAAGGTAGACCTCTGGAGAGGTAGGAAACCAACGGGCCCCACTGGAATTCAAAATTCTTAAAATCCTCCTTAAAGATCTCCGACATGCGTTCTAAACTTATAAGACTCCAAAGCCTAGAGTGCCAGAGTGAGATTGCCGGAGCCGCCTTACGCTTCCAGGCAGCCGCTAGAGTGATCTTCGCTGCTCCTATGCAGAGCCACATGATTTTCTTGTCAGCTCGTGTTTGGTGCTCTAGGGAGGGATCGCGCAGCCCCAGAAGGACTTCCGCCATGGTAGTCGGGACAGGGTACCCAAGTATGTCCTTTATATGCGCTAGGATCTCTTCCCAGTAAGGGCGAATAGTCGGGCAGTCCCACCAGATATGCTGGAAATCCCCCAGTAACCCACATCCCCTCCAGCATCTGTCAGAAGTCTTCGGGAAAATTTGTTTAAGCCGGGAGGGGTGGAGGTACCAGTCCATCATTGTTTTGAGATGGGCTTCCCTAAGTGCAGAGGAATGATTGAATCTGGCTATATCGGTCCATAGGTGGCCCCACTCCTCTTCAGTGATATCACGTTGTATCATACCCTCCCACATAGACATGTAGCGCGGACGCGGGAGATGGTGGTGGTGAGAAGTAATTTATATAAAAGGAGATCGTCCCCCTCATGACCGGTGCTTTAGTGAGAAAGGACTCAAACTTCGTAAGGGGCGGGTGGCAGCTTCGCGCACCTGCGGTGACAAGGCCCAATGCATTAACTGAGTATAATGATACCGCTCTAAGGTCCCTACGCCGTAGTCGCGCTGGCAGTTGTCGAAGGAGAGGGGATCGAAGTTGTGAAAAAGATGGGTCAATGCAAGGCAACCACCCTCCCGCCAAGCATCAAAGGGACCCTCCTGCAGTCCCGGCGGGAACGCTGGATTAAAATGGAGTGGTGTAAAGGGAGAGGGAAAGGAGGTCCATCGCTCATCCCCCGACACTGTATCCCAGACTCTAAGGGTGGAGCGGGTGGGAGTGGCAAGATAAGCATTCCTGGGTCTGTCTTGTTTGGGGCGCCATATCAGGTCCCAAATAGTCCTCCCCGTTACACTACGGTCCATGTGGAGCCAGTGTTTGTCGGATTCCCCTTTAGACCATTCAACTAGGACTCTTAGTTGTGCGGCTTTGTAGTACAATTGAACGTCTGGGAGTCCCACTCCCCCTGGGACGGCGAAGAATAGAAAAAGAGAAGCGCGCACGACCACCTTGCCAAATAAAGTGCAGAATCATTGTTTTAATGCAGCGGAAGAAGTCTCCAGGCATCTCAATTGGTAGGGCTTGAAACAGGTAGAGGTGCTTCGGGAGCAGGGTCATCTTCACCGCATGAATACGACCGAGCCAGGACAAGAAGAGAGGCTTCCACTTGGTTAAGTCTGATTGGATATGTGTGAGGGCAGGCGGGAAGTTGGCTGCGTATAAGCCGGCGATTGAGGGGGTGAGGTGCACCCCCAAGTATTGTATAGAGGTGTGAGACCACGAAAGCGAGGTAACGGATTGGAGTCTACCGACCTCCGTTGGTGGTAAAGTAAGGTTGAGAATGTATGATTTGTTGTAGTTGATTTTAAAACCGACCACCCTCTCAAATCGTTCGAGTTCCGCTTGTAAAGGCGGAAGAGATGCTGACGGGTCGGAGAGGGACAGGAGAACATCGTCTGCGAAAAGGAAAATTTTGTGATTATCACCCGTAAGAGGAATCCCCTGAATCGCGGGATTATTTCTAATTGCCATTGCCAATGGTTCAATGCTGAGGGCAAAGAGGAGGGGAGACAGCGGGCAGCCCTGTCTAGTTCCTCGAGAGTTGATAAAGGAGGAGGATTGTAGCCCGTTGACCATTACCTTAGAACGGGGTTGCTGGTAGTTAGTTGGCTTGTATCATGGTTAAAAACTTGGAAGAAAAGCCAAATGCCATGAGGGTCTGGAAAAGGAATGCCCAATCCACCCTATCGAACGCTTTCTCAGCGTCGAGACCCACCAGAACGGCAGGGAGTTGTCGCCTTTCGGCCTTTTCGATAAGGTGGATAATCCTCCGGGTATTATCGTGGGTCTGCCGACCCTTAATAAACCCCGATTGGTCAGGGCGTATGAGATCAGGAAGTAAGTCGTTCATTCTCTTGGCGATGATAGAAGAGTATAGTTTAGCATCTAAGTTTAAGAGCGCGATGGGTCGGTATGAGGCACAATGGTGGGGGTCCTTCCCAGGTTTAGGTATCACAGAAATCGTAGCCTCTGTCATAGAGACAGCAGGCTCCCCCTCTGTCGCCATCTTATTAAACAGAAGCGTAAGGTAAGGGCTGATATCGGGAGCAAAAGTTTTGTAAAAAATGGCAGTGTACCCATCGGGGCCCGGAGCTTTATGGGGTTTGAGGGCGTTGATGGCTAGGGTGACTTCCTCGTGAGTGATCGGAGCGGTGAGTGTTGCATTCCACTCGTCAGACACCTGGGGGAAAGTCAGAGTCCGAAGGAAGTCCTGCTGGGCTTCCGTATCTAACATTTCCCTCGAGTATAGATTCCTGTAAAAATCACCGAATATTCCAGATTTATCCGCATCGTTGTGCGTGACCTCGCCCAAGGATCCCCGAATTCCTCCGATGTATTCCCTCTCTCTTTTATCGCGTAGCTGTCTCGCGAGAGGTTTCCCAATCTTGTTACCCTGAGTGTAGGAAAGCTGACGCAGCTTAAGGAGTGTATACTCCGCTCTATTGTCATAGATGGCTCGCAGCTTACCCCGGAGGGCTGTAAGGTTACGGAGAGTTTGACGAGAGGGATTAAGTTTGTGATCGCGTTCGACAACTGCCAGTTCTTGCTCTAAGCGCTCCCTATCCTTAGCGCGATGGGCATTAAGTGCCGAGTTAAGGGCGATGCATTGCCCCCTAAAGACCGCTTTAAATGCATCCCAAGTGTTGAGTTCAGACGTGTCCCCAGGAAGATTAATGTCAAAAAACTCCGCAATGCCCCTTCTAAGCTGAGTGCAGGATTCCTTATCGCGGGTCAGCGCCGCAGGGAAGTACCATCTATAGGTCGCCGGTACATTGGCCTCCCAGGAAAGGTTAATGGCGAGGAGGCTATGATCTGAAACTGAGAGCGGAAAGATTTTGGACTCCCGGAGGGAGCCTAACAACGACTGGCTAATAAAGACATAGTCTAATCGGGAATATGAATGGTGGACGTGGGAGTAAAGAAGTGTAATCCCGGGTATGTGGATAGAGGGTATGCCAAGCATCTAGGAGGCCCATATCGGAAATGCGCTGCTGGGTATCAGAGGAAAACGAGCCTACAGCTGAGCGGGATGGGTGTGAGCTGTCAAGGTCCCCTTCCCACGTCAGGTTAAAATCTCCCATAAGGAGCAATGGCCCATCTACAAAATCTAGTAACCTACCCAAAAGAGTGTGTATAAAGGAAGTCTGACCAGAATTAGGGGCGTATACCACTACAAAGGTGCAAGTTTTCCCTCGCAGGCGACCTTTAACCATTAACCATCTGCCATCCTTATCACCAAGGACCTCTATGGGCTGGAATTGGAGTGCTGCTCGGAACATCAACGCCACCCCTCTATGCTTCGTGAGTGCTGAAGACCTATAAATTAAGGGGTACTGCTTATGTTTAAGGCGAGTGTCCTCAGCCCTAGTTAGATGAGTCTCCTGCAAGGCTATAACATCCAAATGGTGGTCAATGATATATTTCCACACCTTTTGGTGTTTTTGAGGGGAATTAAGGCCTTTGACGTTCCAGGTCGCTATAGTGATTGTCATGGCAATAGGAGTAGGAACCTCATCCCTCCCGTAGTGTCTCCCCGTACCTCCAGTTTCATCCCACGTGTTACATTTCAAACGCCGCTGCCTCGCAAGACTAGTACAAGTCGAGTTGGTCATATTGCCGTCAGGGCTATATAATAGAAAGCCGCCACCATGTCCCACCCATCTCCCCCCCAATACCCACAACAAAAAAGGAACACCCAAACATAAAAAGACATATTCAAAAACCATTACGTAGGTCCCCGCAGGAGGGATTAGTACCCCCTCCGGGGCTAGGGGGGACTACGGGTCCGAGGACCCCGTCCACGCCCGCTCCGGCAACATGCACTAAATGGAATATCAAATAGACTATCACCAGAATGTGACTGAAGGTTATCAAGCGGTACAGTCCCGCAGCCAGCATGTGGATAGTTCATGGGACTCTAGCTGTAGATGTAAGCCCCAACGTGTCGAGCCCTCATCTTTAAGAACCCCTTGTAATACCTCGTGTAACAGCCAAGTCCAGTCTACAACAAAAGTTCAAAGGGAATGCTGCTCTTACATTTGAGAAGGGGAGAGTGCATATCTCCGCCGCGTAGCGACCGGAAATCCAAAGTACCAGTGTCAATGTGTCCCTAGGGCTAGAGATGAGGTGAAGGATCGGGGCTCCCCCTCTGTCGTATGCGTGCTCCCCCAGGCTCCGTCGCCAGGAAAGGGTGATTCGTGGTCCCCCTCCCTCTCTGCTGCAACAGGGAGCAACACCTTCAGGGCGTCTCTGGAGAATTCCTCAAGAGCTCATCCACATTTCATCGACGGCCCCTTCGGGAGACCACCGCCCACGCCGAAGGCTTCAAAGATCCACGGGGGGATCCCCCGGTCGTGACCCGTGAAGGCCCGGGCTCCTCGACCGGTAGGCCCAGCAGTTCCAGACCCTCCTTTAGGTCCATGATGAGGCGACGTTTGTTTTTTAACTCAAAGCTAAGACCGAAGGGGTAGGTCCACCTGTATCTTATGTGTTCGTCTTGGAGCTTGGTTGTGAGGGGCCGAAACGTTTGTCGTCGCATCAGAGTGGAGGGCGCCAGATCCTGGTACACATCGCATGAGAAGCCCTGGAAAGAGATGGCTCCTTTTGTTCTGGCCGCTTTAAGGACTGCCTCCTTGACCGTGAAGGAGTGAAACTTCACCAGACGTCTCGTGGTTTCCTCCTCTCGCCCGCCTGCAAGACCCCCACCCGGTGGACCCTGTCCAATTTGATTTTAGGGGTCTGGGGAGCTAGGATCTCCGCAAACAATCCTTCCACAAAAGCCACCAGGTCCGGGCCCTCCGCATTCTCCTCAAGATTCCGAATTCGAATGTTCTCCCTCCGGGTTCTGTTTTCAAGGTCCTCTGTCTTGAGCTGCGCCTGGTGTAGTTGGTCCCGCAGAGATTGTACATCCCCTCTCACCTCAGTAGAGCACTGTTCTTGCTCTTGGTGTTGCGTCTCTAAATCCAAGACTCTGGTACCGATTGAGTCCATGTCTTGCTGGAGAGAGGTTAGGCGCCCCGTTAAATCTGACCGCAGTTGGTCGATAGATGATTGGATGTCTTGTCCCAGTTCTTTGCGCAGTTCGCCTTTGAAATCCTGCAGCAAGGTAAGTAGGTCTGACTTCGTTAGGGCCATGGCTGTGACTGCTGTATCGCTTTTCTGCGCCGGGGCTTTGTCAGAGGGCGCAAAAAAGTCTGGGACTGTACTCGACGGTCTACTCGGCACCTTCTTTGGCGGCATAGAGAGCCCCCCAGCACGAACCCAGGGACCCAGGTGGTTTGGCAATTCCGGGTAAAGATCGTGCTTAGCAGGCCCGGGAATGACAGAATGGCGAGGGCCGGCAAAGACCACAGCAGATTCAGCGGAGGTAGGGGATGGCCCGGGCACACAACAGTCTCAGTGATGGTAAGGGGTGGCCCGGGCTAGGTATAGGCTTCCTCTGTTTACGGTGCCGGCTTCATCACGTGGGACCACGGCCACCCGAGGTTAGTAGGTTGTGGTAGGTGGAAGTTAGACTCAGTGTACAGTCCAGGGCTGGCGTCGGTACGAGGTTGGAGGCGGCGGGTGCTGGTATAGTCCCGAGATGTCCAAAGGTCTCGATCAGAGGGTCTGCAGGCTGTGTATTAAGGTCAACGCTGGCGGGTGGTGTATCCCATGGCAGGGTGCCGTCCGGGATCCACTGATCAACACAGGACAATCAGGGTCCCCTGTCTATGGAGGCAGTGCGTGCCTCAGAGGCTGGATGGCGGTAGAGTCAGGGGTCCTCCAGCAGCACACCCCCTCTCTCGCAGCCGGTAGCTGCCAATCTTCAATAACCTCCCCTCCCGGAGATGCAGGCCTACCTCAGCCGCCCCGTCAGGGTCAGGCGGGCGCAAAGGAGTCCGCTGCAGCGAGCTCGTCCGCAGCACCGGCAGTGGTAGGGGCCTCTTCAGTGGCGGTCACAGGGCCCAGATGTCAGCAGGGAGCAGTATCCCCCCAGCCGCCCACGCGGGAGTAAAGGCGTTCTTCTACGCCATTGCAGGGTCAGGCAAACATCGCAAGATCCTCGTTGCGGGGGCCCTGCTCCGCGCGGTGTCGCTGGGGGAGCTGGGTCGCGCTAGCGTAGGCTGCTCGACTATCCGCGGCAGCTCCTCGCCCGTACCTCTATTGCTGTGGGCCCGGTCCAGTCACCACCTCCGGGAAAGCTCCGTCCGCCATCTTGTGGAGCCCAGCAATACCTCGCGGCGCCCGCAGGTCTCCATCGATTCCGCGGCCCCAGGAGGGATCAGGGCTGCTCCGCCGACTCCTCCGGCTCTCCGCTGCAGGTGAGGGTCATCCAGACCGGCACAGGAGTCCTCCAGTCGCTAGGTGCAGGGCCAGAGCAGAGCGCGGACCGGGAGCCGAGACGGTCTACGTCCGGTCGGCCATCTTGCCCGGCCACGCCCCCCCTTAAAAGACATTTTAATGTTCGTGGAATTAGGAGCTGCAGGCAAGCTCTGATAAGATGCCTTCATACTGACGATATAACTTTAACTTCAGCTTTTGTAAAGTTCTTAACGCAACTGAGAATTAAGTTAGAACATCAAAAACTAAAAGAAAGTAATGTAGGATGTACATAATATGTAAATAGTATAATGAATTTGATGCCCAAATGTTTTTATAATCAATTTTTATAATTGGATTTTTATTATCAAGAATTATTGCATATATATTGTAAGGTTTTAATTAATCAAACAATAAACCTTCATTCATTCCTACTCGATCTCACTCAGATACCCGTCCTCCTCATACTCCTCATACTCTGGGGGTGCTAGAGCTCTGAACCTATTCCCAGCAAACATATCTCTTTCGTGTCTTACTGTATCTTTATCAGTTATGGTTATTTCAAGATCCACCTTCTTATCCCAACTTGAGTTAATTAATCTTATCTGCCGTACTCCGAATCCTGCATGATTCGTAAGGAAATGCAACCCCTGCTTTTCTTCCTGCATTTCCTCCCTTCTTACCAAACTAATGCCCTCCTTTTGCAACTCGTTTTTAGCTTTTTCTACTGCAGCCTTTACTAAAGCTGAGTAAAAAAGGACCTTAGTTACTTCACCCCCTTTGCTGTTTATGAGGAACCCTACTTCTCTAAGCTCCTCTGTGCCAATATTACGGAGGCTTGCACATTTTGATAAAGAGAAGAGGAGTTGTGATCGGTTTAGGGGTTTTAATTTCCTAGCTTTTTTCCCACTTTTGCCCTGATCAGAAGGCTCTAAAAGGACCCATAGGTCCGGGGTACGTTCTGACCTTAAACCATGAAGTCCCCCCAACGGTGAAACTTCCCTTCTACCCTTTGGTTCCCTCACTTTATCATTCTTCCTAAGGACATTACTGTTCCTTGGGCTTCTAAGTCCCAATTATAGCTTCTTTCCCAACCTCCTTTCCGTATCTTCCCCCTCTTTCTCCCCTGGGGTTTTTCTAGGATTAGTTTGACTATTCTTTGATTTACCTAGCTGTTTCCCAAGCCTCCCCTGTCCAACTAGGGTACTGGCATCTATTTCTTTTTCCAGGGGCTTTTTCTTCTTCTTAGGACTTATGGTCTCTTTCCTTCCTAGACTCCCGTGTTCATTCCCAACTCCCTTCCCTTTTCTCGCCCTCCATGCAGTTTGTCTTTTACTAGGGGCAATCTCCTCCCGCTTTGACCATGGGAAGCACTTCTTGTAATTCCTCCTTTCCCCCCGTCTGTTTACGATCATAGGGTATCGAGATATATATATACACTTGGTTCCTCTTTCTGTAATGGGGCAACCCTTATTGCTACTTCCTCCCTACTGCTTGCCCTTTCCTGGTCTTCTCCAACTGGCCTGACTATAGCCGGCATTAACCCTTTAATTTGTGTCAGCTCTCCTAGTATTGCTTCAAACTGTCCCCCTTGTGTTTTTAAAATTTCGTTATTCAGTAGTGATACCTCTACCAAGCCTTGCAAGGTTTTTTGGAAGATCCACATAACCTCAAGCATGGAGGCACTCGAGGTTCCAGTAACCTCTAGACTATGCATTGAAGAGCGCAGCAAATCATTTCCTATACCAAAAAAACTCTCTACTCCATCTTTCTCGTTAGATTGATCATTAGTTCCATTATTGGCCCTTTTACTCTGATCTTTGCTACTTGGGGGATCATCTTCGCCTCCTTCCTCGTTTTCTTGTTCCATTGACGGCTGGAAGAGTCTTGGCGAAGAAGAGAGCCGTGGGTCCAGGGATATCCCTGAGATGTTCAAAATGGTTTAGTTTGGGGGGTCTAAGTCCAAGTCTACCAGATCCCCTGATATTGGGTGAGCCACGGCACTCATCTCCTTATCGGTCGTGTCCTTCCCTTTAAAATGTCTCCCCAAAAAATCTTTAATAGAGTTTGACACTGATGAGCCTCCTTTTGTTACCTTTGATTTTGATGACTGCGGTGTTAGGGTCAAGGATTGGGCATTTCTCAATGCTAGTTTTTTCCTTCCGGCAGGATCACTTAGGGCTCCTTTTATAATGCGATTTTCACCCACTTCGTCTGCCACTAATGCATTAGTCTCATTCTTTTTCGCATTTTTTGGGCCTTTACGGACCTTTGCTTTGCCTGGTGCCATCCTTTGTTCTTTTCCTTCTTCCTACTTCTCTCTCTCTCTCAGGCCCCAATCCTGCAGCCTTAGTAAATTTGCCTTTTCCTGACACGAGTTTCCAAATCCCTTTTTGCCAGCCAAATGTCCAATGTCAACCAATGTCCGCTCTTTATCACTGGGGTAGATATCCTATTTATCACAGATGCATTCCTTTAACCATTTAAAATATAGACAGCTGCACCTTACTTACCTCCATTCCGCGGTCGTCACCGCTCTCTCCGCTCTCTCTGCTCTTCCAGCCACTACTGCAGCCACTGCTTCCACTGCTGCAGCCACTGCTTATCAATTACTGGCATCACCGCCGCTCTTATCGGAGCCACTCGCTCTCTGCAGGCACTGGCGTCTTTCCTGGATCACGCGCCTTCCTTTAAGCTTTAGGTCGCGTACTAATTCTCATGTTCTTCCTCCGGTCACAACAGCCGCCGCGGCAGCAGCAGCGGCGGCCTTCTCCCTGGCTCGCGGCTACCGCAGCGTATCGGCGTTTCGACGTGGAGCATAGGGTGCGTAATGCGTTGTGCGTCGTGCAAAGCAGAGTGGCCTCTGGGAGTGAGAGCAGAAAGCTGAGAGCGTTTGCGATCGACCGCGCCCGCGCATGCGCAGTTTTTGCAAGGATTACCAGAGATGGCGAGGAAGAGGAGGAGGGCATCCCGGGGACGCCGCAGTACAGGTGAGTGGTTTTTAATTTACTTTTAATTAATGTACAATTAATTGTAAATAGGGGGGGTGGAGGCGGGGGCTGGCCAACTCCGCTCCGCTGCCGAGTGTGCGGAGATTTGCCTTCTCCGCGAAATGCAGAGTAGGCAAATCTCCGCACACTCCGCGGGTGGAGCGGAGTTCTCCGCCCACCCCTACTCTTACCCCAAAGTGGGCATAGCCCGTGCGCGGAGATTTCCACCACTATTTATTTTGACTGCAAAGGTGTGAGTGAGAGTGGGGGAAAATGGACAAGACTTACCCTCCTCTAGTACTTTCACCTCTCCACCATCCCTAGAGAGTGCGTGCTTCCTCATTCTTGGTGTGGTGAAGGATACTATGTCCGCTCCTATTCAGAACATACAAACCTCAAGATACTCACCGTCCTTTTTCTTCTTTTCGAGCCTCCTGGGGATTTCCGCCTGGAGAAGAGTGACCTGTAAAAGAGAAGAAAAGCGAAAATAGCGATCTGTTGCAGGGATTCTGCGCAAACACAGAACTATGCGTAGGATTATGGGACCTTAGTATATAGGGACTGAGTCATCCTACCACCTTAGTACCCATGAGCCCGGTACCGACTAGCTATAGTGTCTCACTTGCCCTCCTACTCACTCACAGAGTAACAAGTGATTAGACACCCCAGAACACAACACTCCCGACTCTCTCAGGAATCGCGGTTGCAAGACACACCCTTTCACTCACACTCTTGTACTCGTCCACAATAAGATCTGACAGAGACACGAACAAGTTTAAAATATTTATTTTAACTAACGTGCTCTAATATGCAGTATACGTTTCACAATAAGCAGAAAAATGCATAACACAAATACGGTCAGCATAGCGAGTAGTCCATAAATAAAGGAGCTGTCATAGTGAAAGACTGCGTAGCCTAATCTCTCTGCCCTTGTACAGAAGCAGGATGATTATATTTTAGAAGATCTCTGGGCATTATCTGCAGACCCTGTACCTCAGTCTTTAGATGGTAGATCTATATCATAGGCGCTGTAATTCTCTTCTCCCTGGAAAGGTCCCTCTCCAAGTGTGTGCTACCTATCCGTGTATTCCAATAATACCAAAGTACGTATTCCCAAACAACAGCTGCATCTGTATGTTTTGTCTAGGTGCTAGGGCCTGACCAGAACAGAATAACAAGGGGCATTGTTGTTTGACCTTGTTCTCAATGTTCAGAGTAAATCCCAGTAACCTGTAAAGTGTGAACACAGCGGTAGGTTCTCATGTGAAACTATCAAAAGAGGCATTTGCAAAATAAGCTTGTGTAGTAACGTGTGCAAAGCAGCGGGCAGTCTAAAGCGTCCTCAGGCTAACTTAGGGAAGACGACAATGTCCCCATGGGCCACATGACACCCTCCCCTTGGTCAGGATGTTAGCCCTGGACTAATACAGACGTCACTGGTAAGCAGATCCAAAGCATTTTCATCAGATGATAAAGTGAATTCAAAGTCATGAAGCAGGACTGGGACAGAAAGGAAAAAGAGGAAGAAAAGTTTGTGCGCAAAAATATATCCAATTACAGCGCATCATCCGGGACAAAAACTTTGCGTGACAAGTGAAATGCCATGAGCTCCAATAAGGCGTCAGAACCTTTCAGAGCAAAAAGCGAAGCTATCCAATTAAGTAATTCAAAGGAACAGACGTTCTCCTCATATCCAGAGGCCGCAAGGAGCATTCTAGGGCAACCTGTGTCGATCTGATGAAACTCAGATCCAAGAGGCGCTGTGCATGGGCACAGGGACTCGCTTCGAGTGCCGGCCCCAATGAACGATCATACACAAGACTCATACCCACGGAATAGTCCTGCCTATGGGACATCAATGGACCCATCAATAGTTCATAATCCAAGGCAGAGGGTGACATAGTGGACAGGCAGATGTCCAGGGCCCATTGAAAAGGTCACCGGATGCAATAGAACACCGGTAAAGTAGGCATAACGAAAGGTCAGCCAGTAGTCGATGTCAGGAGCTTCCAATGGCATTAAACCAAAAAGCTGCCGCTTCCTATCACGGTACAGCTGCAACTGTGCCTGGCTAGGCAGTACCACAGATCGAGCAGCCATTGCGGAACAGCAATAGAAGTACCAGAATGCCACAAACCAGGAGGAGCAGCAGGGGAAACCCTCCGAATACGCTGTAAAAAATAGAATGATTAAAAGCAAGTGTTACTCCAAATATAGTCTGAAACGATGAGACAAGGCCGGAGCCCACAACTTTAAAAAAGTGGGCTAGGCCTGCCATATCAGACACATTAAAGATTTGGTGAATTAATTCCCTAAAGTGTAGGGGAAGATTCGTGTTTATCACGGACTGAATTTCACTAGATGTTCTAGGCACCTGCAACTCGAAGGTCTCACAAGCTGACGTGATAGCCACTTCTTGTTGAAACAATAGCGCTTTGAGTCTGCTTAGCTTATTGAAATCTGTTTTCAAAGTCGGAATGGAAGTCCACAGCGAACTATCTACACTCCTGTGCGGGGGGGAAACAGGGCATTGCTGTAACAAGTAACCCATTGTGAAACTGTTACTATGTTCGGGATGCCTGCCCAGAAACCGCAACAGTTCTGATTGTTGAGAATAAGATTACTGCCATTAGAAAGCAAAGTGAGAGTTGGAATAATAGCAGACACCGGGGTTCCTTTTAAAAAACAAGCCAAATAAGGGGCTGAAAGGTTGCAGGCACCGTGAGGTTTTACTTGCTTGCGCACAGGGGAGTGGCCGACCGTAGAGTCGCAATCCTCCCCTGTAAGGAAAACTTCCTTTTCTGCTTGCTGGCAACACAATACGAATGGCAGGGACCACAATTCATGTATGTAACTGCTCCCAAGCGGTTCGTTATCTACCTACAGGATAGTGTTTCATGCAAGCTGTAAACTGGAAAAGTGAGATGGGCAATGAAATAATACCATGTATTAAACATACTGCTGAATCTGTTTCTGCTACAGTAAATGGTAACTGCTCTAGTTTCTCAATGTGTAACATAGTGTACGTTGCGTCTTTCATAGACATCAATTTTTGTTTAGCTGTCAAATTGAACAGTAAAAATAGTGCGAAAACATTCAGGTAATCCCATGGTACTCTCCCATTTTTAAGTGTCTGTAAGGTCCAACCAAATTGCATAACTGATACAAAGTAGATACATCAGTCTGAACAATATCAATAACAGACGACACAATATTGTCTAAGGTATATATACAAGAAGACAGTGTGTTTATATTGTTATCAACTACGGCAAGAACTTTTTCCAAATTATCTTGATCAATTTGGCATAAGCGTAAAGCTGCTTCCATTTGCGATAGTTTCCAGAATTCATTATAGGCTGCATAAACAAAACATTTAGTGCGAGGGGATTTTGGACCGAAAAGAAAATCTGAAAGATCAATGCCACCTGACAGAAGGAAAAGATGGTGCTTCACAGACGATAGTGTGGAATGTTCCAACAATTGTTGACATAATTTACCAACTAAATAAATGGTAACTGTATGTAAGTGCGGGTAACGAGGATCAGGCCTATTTTGGGAAAACCCGTCAGCAGTATTTATAAAACCCAAATGCCAAGCATTGGTGTTTGTAGGCCATAACACCCAGCCCTCAGGATTTATCATAGAGGAATTAAAAGTGACATTTTGTATCTTACCAGTCAATTCTTCAATTGTATAAATAGTATGTGTGTGCCACGTCTCATATTGAGCCAGAGACGGAATGGAGGGAGTATTAAATTTTTTAGCAGTGGCTAAACCGAAACAGGTGGTTTGTTGAACCATCTGATTTAAAAATATTAGTTGAGACAGTATTAAACATGCACGGTGCAAGGACTCACTCCCTTGTACCTGCCACATTTTAGTGCCCCGAATGGACTTTAAGTCAATAGTGTCCTTCCAATAATCGTAACCTTTCAGGGACAGATTTGCTATGAGGAATAAATTAATTTAGTCTGTGTAAGTATATATTTGTTCAATGTGGGGATATTCAATTTGAAATAGAATAAGGCTGGGTCGGACAAATTGTAAGCAGAAAAATATGTACATTTATTTTTCTGTGTAATGGAACTTATTTTAGTTGATGTTGGACAATGTTCCCATTGTGTATGATTAAAAGTGGGTCGCTGACTACTGGTTTTGTGAAGAAAGTGGTGTTCATAATGTTGGTAACAAAACAAATCTGCATAATTTGCTGAATTTAAATATAGATCTTCTGTATCAAAAACAGTATAATATTGCAAATCGGAAAACTATGAATTTACAGCACTGACATCCCAATCATCTGAATGTATTCCAGGTATAACGACATCTCCTAAGGAAACACGGAAGACATATGGAATTTGCAGGGTTTCTGTAGGACCGTATACCCCGAATGGCACCTTGTCTCAAACCATGCCTTCGGGACTGCTGAAATATTAACAAAAGTCTGGTCTCGTTTAATTTTATACGAAGAAGTGTGCGGGGCCAGTACTCCGTCAACCAGTTCCACAGCAGAGCGTTCATACAAGTAGTGGCCATTAATTAAAAGGAAAAAGACAGTCACAAACCCAATCCACATGAAAAGGAACACCATTGACAACAGGATCCAGATGTAAGTCCATGGTGGGACTAGGTAAGTTCTTTTCAACCACATGATGAAAACACAAATCCGTGAAGGAGGCACAGCTGTAGACGAAGACAAGGAAGATGTATCCGAAGAAAAGTTATCTTTGTTAATATAGCAATCGCTGGAGCTGAGCTGAAACAATGGGGGCTGTTCTTCATTAGAAGCTGAATGTATTGTAGTTTCTGGGATATCAACCTAAGTTCAACTGGTGGGGAAGTATACTCGTTTTCCCCAATTGTAGATGTTGAAGGCAAAACAGGCAATAAATCAATTAAAGACTCAATCTCCCCCTCCAGTTGTCGAGGAGATTCCAGAGAAACAGAACTCAATTGATGAAGTGACACATCCCGACGCGGGATGCTTGTAGGCATACTATTAAGTATCCGCCATATGGTGTAACTTGACATGTTCCATTGAAATGAACCGATTGTCTTTGCATCCAGGTAGCGGAGGTAAGATTACAGTTCGGGTGCCCTTTAGACCAAGTACCTGTACCGGAGCTTGGTATGTGGGACCAAATTCCTTCTTGTATGCCACTTTTTCCCAGACCAGATCACCAACTTTAGGAATCCAGCCCGAAACAGGAACTAGCACTGCTGCATCTGTTGGCGAAGGCAAATGGGTTTGTGCTAGAGCATCTCAATTCTTTTGTAGATCCTGTAACATAGCACAATGGTTATCTACGTCAAATGTTGCGGCAGCCGCCACAACGTCTAGACCGTCAAGGTCTGGCACAAACATCTTAATGCCAAAGAGCATTTCGTACGGGGTCCACCCACCCAGAGATCTTCTAGGGAGATTATTTAGTGCACTTTGAGCCCCACAGAGATGAGTCAACCAGCCCCAGCCGGTACCTAATACCCTTGCTGTTAAAGATTGCTTTAAATCATGGTTCATCCGCTCCACAACAGAGTTACCCTCAGGCCGATATGGAGACGAGAAATGCACCTGCACCCCCATCGACTTCATCGAATCACGGTAAGCCTTAGAGGCAAAATCCGGACCTTGGTCAGACTGGAAGGTGCCACAAGCATAATTCCCTACAAAGACATGCAAATCTTTTATAACCGTACAAGTGTCAGCACAGCGCTGTGGCCAAACCCAGAGTAACCTAGTGCACGAATCCACTGCAACCAAAATATATTTGAAAGCATTGTCTGACGTCAAAGGACTGCAGTGATCAAGATAAATACAACCAAACGGTTGATTTGAAATTAAAAGTTGAGTATGTGGTGGACGTGAAACAGTAGAGGGTTTAATCTGTTGACAAATGTCAAAGGAAAGATCATATTTACACGTTTGTTGGTATAAGCCTCGCCACCAATAACGTTGCTGTAAAAGAGAAATTGTGGCTGTTACTCCCACATGTGCGGAAGCCATTCCTTCATGGGCAACCACAATCAATGAAAGTCTGCGGTCCTAGTTGGGAATCACCTGATCACCCACTGAGGAATAGTCACAAACTGAACCTGATCAGTGGTTAAGTGATAGGAATAACGCAAAGGGAAACCCTGGGGAAACATTGTCCCCTCCTTCCTCGCAGCAACAACTGCTAAAATATCATCATAAATTTTAGTCATGGACCTTGTAACAGCTGCTACGGAGCATGTGGCTACTGCAGATTTGGCTGCTTCATCAGCCATAGAATTACCCACAGTGTGTGCTCCCACACGCTGATGGCCAAGTGTATGGATAACATGTATGAGTGGCAAATGGTCTTTAAGAGCAGCCACCCGGACCCAAAGCATTTTATGCTTTATTGTGCTACCCTTAGAATCACAAAAATCATTCTGTTTCCAAAAGAATAAGTTGTCATTAAAGGATTGTACACAGTAGAAGGAATCGCACAATATAAGAGTAGGTACTTCAGGATCAGCAAATTCAAGAGCCAAGTGCAAAGCATGTAACTCGGCCAATTGTGCCGTGCAATCCCCAAGAGATTGTGTGTGAACCAAGGACAACTTAAAATCACCGTCCACTATTGTGCCTGCCACAATAGCACAGGCTGCAGAATAAGCATGTTTAGAACCAATGGCCGGCTGTGCAGAACCATCAGTGTAAATGATACTTTTGTACTGATCAAGAGGGAGTAGGGGCAAAGGAAGAGGATGAACCTGTTCATATTGTAAAAACTCTTGTGGTTGCAAAGAAGTATCAAAGAGGAAATTGACATCAGCCGACGTCAACGAACTAGCCCATTGTATCCAACGAGGATGCAGAGCTTTTGAATTTGGTACACTCGCCTTCGTGTCAGCTTCTAAAGCAGGCATGGGCGAAACCATGAAAATGCGTTTGCCCTGAGCCAGAGAGCTTTCCTTCAGAATCGCCATCTGTACTGCTGTCAAAATCTTTTCGGTAGAAGAAAAACGCATTTCTGCAGGAGTAAACTAATGCGATTTATACGCAATGGGAACTGTGTCCCCCTCATTAAAAGTCACATAAGTGAATCCTAATGTTCCTGGTACAATCCTTATGACCAAATTTGTGGTATTGTCTCTAGTTAACAAGAATTCAGTTGCAAGCAAATCAGACTGCAAAGACCTTAGCACTGCGGTGTGTTCTGGAAGCCAACTGGAAGACGAAAAAGAAGGTTGTATGAACGCGTATAGCAGTTTGATACGCTGGGCATAATCTGGAATGCAGGTTCTGCCGAAATTCAAGAAACCCAGTAGCGATTGTAACTTTTTGAGGGTAGTTGGAGGTTGCAATTGAGCACATTTCTCCAAAAAGTGGGGTGCCAACTCCCTACCCTCATTATTCAGTTCATAACCAAGAAAAAGAACTGCCAAAAAGGCAATATGTGATTTTGCTAAATTGAATTTGGGGCCTAAAGAAGCAAAATGCGTAATAATGCGATCTACACGCATGAGATGAGGATTTAGTTCATCATCCGTCAAGTAAATGTCATCGACATATGAAAAGGCATCAGGGTCGATTTAATGTAAAATCGACACAATGCGTGCCGCAAAACCCCTGGGGCTATTCTTATAACCCATAGGCAATCTCGCATAGCGTCTCTGATTGCCGAGTGCGCTGAATGTGGTCAAATCACGGCTTTCTGGAGCCAAGGGGTGACTGAAAAATCCATTGGAAATATCTAACGTTGTTTTGAATTTCTTTCGACCAATGTTATTTACTAATGCAGACCTGTGCGTGTTCTGGACTGCAAAGGCACGAACATGACTGTTCAATTGTTTATAGTCCAAAACTATGCGATATGAACCATCCGGTTTCAGTATCGGAAAAAGAGGATTATTCATAGACGAGACACAGCATTCAATTACACCCTGATATTCCAATTGCGTCAGAATGTCACTAACGAATGCTCTAGCATCATGTTTAATGGGATATTGTGTTTGGGGCTGAGGTGTAGATCGTAAAGGAATAACATGCAACGGTGAATCCTTATCCCAACCCACCTGATTGCGATATAAAGCAGGAGCCAAGGCAAGAGCCCACTCCGAAGCATAAGCTTGTTTAGTTTCCTCTGGGACATATTGTGAAAAAGACGGTAGAATTACATCCTCACCCCTAGGGAAAGCGAGGACAAAAGGGGGAGGCCAATCAACCTCCGCTAGCAAAATGTCATAAGAAGACGTCAAATTGTCCCAAAAGACTGCATTTACAGTGCGTTTAATATCACCTTCAATCTAGAGGTCTACTTCATAGAGTCTATCGGGGGGGAGGGGGCTACACGGGTGTCTGCAGTCTCAACAGTTATGAAAGTATTAGTTGATTTCGACTCCAGACGCTGGAGGAGTGTCTGCTGCACTATAGTAACTTCCGCCACGCTGTTGAGGAGAGTCACCGCCCAACTCCTGTCTTGGAGGAGGGTTCTCACCGCCTGGTGCATAATTTGCAGTCAAAGCGGAAACTTTTTTCTTCTGAAACGGGGCTCGAGATTGAGGTGGTTCCTCCTGTTTGACTTTCACGTCAAACTGTCGCTGTGGGTCTCGCCTTGGTTGCGTGGACTCGCCCTGTTTGCGATTCTGTCGTCCCCCTCCGCCAAATTGTTGATCCGACGATTCCTGAAATGAACGGGGATCAGGAACCTGGAACCTCTCAGGTGTTTTAATTTTAGAGCAGTCACGTAAATCATATCTACGCTCAGAAGCGTCAGGTGGCGGCGAACCAGCACGAGACCTAGGCTTCTGCTGCTGCATATTTTTGTTCCATGCCTGTTTTGGAAAGACTGGACGACCCTCCTTGTCCGGAGGGGGTTTACTCAGTACTTGTATAAATGGTCTGACTCCTAAATTATTGTGACCTAGGGATGTATAAACATCCGCAATAATAATCAGCAACTGCCGCTCCCGATGAGCGTACGCCACTGCCGCTAGGCGTTGGCGCACCTGCAAGCAAAGCGCTTCACCTTTAATGTTGGCCAGAATCAAATCGGAGACAATAGGGAACATACCCACTAATTTCATCCCCAAATCCAGGGCTGGACCAGCCCTGTGTTCATCCTGTACACCTTTTAGAATGCTCGGCAGAACGCTCATGGAGGGGGTGCCAAAGCACAGTGTATACACTGAGGCAAACACCTTCCCCCAGGTGTTGCATCCGCTAAAGGAGGAATCAGACCACTTGGCAAACACATAGTAAGGATTCTGTGTTTCTCAACAGGACTAGTGTGTGGGAAAACAGCATCAAGCTGTTCAATTTTCTGAGCCATCCAGAAGGGTAGGTCCTCACGATTTTGAGGACGTTTGCCCATCACAGAATTGATCATGACCGGACTAATCACAAGGCCTCCGCCCTGCACTGGTGCCGGAGGTGCTGCTCCAGCCGGAGCCATTAAAAAAGAACGAGAAACAAATTGTATGACTAGTCTATAGAGTTGAATCACTTGCGCATATAGCAGATAAAGCTCCACTACAGTAACATTTAGATAGTTTGGATGCGGTGTAAAACTAGCCAAAACTGGCCAAAAAGCCCTATCAATACTCAAGGGGCCCATACAAACAAAAGAGACCGGGTGAGGAAGGGTGCCATTAAACCAAATAGTATGCTCCCAGGACGTCAACGAACTTCAATCATCGCGTAAGGACGATACGCTGCTGGAGGAGCAGCGACTGTAAGCATGGAAAAAATGATCATTTGCATCTACTGCAGGAAGGGTAACCCAGGAATAAAACACCTTGAAGCAGTATGCTGGATCTGCCTCGACCACAAAAATAATGGCAGCCCCCGCATTTGGGACCCCATGCTGCATCAAATGGTGTGTAACTTCCACCCGGTTATGTGCCGGAATAGCGACTGGTTGTGCCATATGTATGTAAATACTGAACAAAACGGTAGCGCAAAACGGGTCTGAAAACCTTTTAAAATTCAAGCTTGACAAGCATGCAGAAATACCTGTACCCTACAATCGCAGGAGGCCAAGCCCTCCCACCACGGACGTCTCCAGAAACCGGTGAGAGGACAAGCACAAGCGCTACTCAGGGGTCCCGTGAATAAGTACCAGACCAAACGTTGGCGGCGCCTGTTGCAGGGATTCTGCGCAAACACAGAACTATGCGTAGAATTATGGGACCTTAGTATATAGGCTCTGAGTCATCCTACCACCTTAGTACCCATGAGCCAGTGACTGACTAGCTATAGTGTCTCACTTGCCCTCCTACTCACTCACAGAGGAATAAGTGACTGGACACCCCAGAACACAACTCTCTCAGGAATCGCGGTTGCAAGATACACCCTTTCGCTCACACTCTTGTTCTCGTCCACAATAAGATCTGACAGAGACACAAACAAGTTTAAAATATTTATTTTAACTAAGGTGCTCTAATATGCAGTATATGTGCCACAATAAGCAGGAAAAATGCATAACACAAATTCGGTCAGCATAGCGAGTAGTCCGTAAATCATAAAAGGAGCTGTCATAGTGACAGACTGCGTAGAATAACCTCCCTCCCCTTGTACAGAAGCAGGATGATTATATTTTAGAAGATCTCTGGGCGTTATCTGCAGACCCCGTACCTCAGTCTCTAGATGGTAGATCTACATCATAGGCGCTGTCATGCTTTTCTCCCTGGAAAGGTCCCTCTCCAAGTGTGCACTACCTATCCGTGTATTCCAATAAGACCAAAGTACGTATTCCCAAAAAACAGCTGCATCTGTATGTTTTGTCGAGGTGCTAGGGCATGACCTGAACAGCATAACAAGGGGCGCATTGTTGTTTGACCTTGTTCACAATGTTCAGACTAAATCCCAGGAACCTGTAAAGTGTGAACACAGTAGTGGGTTCTCAAGTGAAAGTATCAAAAGAGGCATTTGAAAAATAAGATCGTGTAGTAACATGTGCAAAGCACCAGGCAGTCTACAGCGTGCTCATGCTAACTTAGGGAAGACGACAATGTCCCCATGGGCCACGTGACAGATCAAGCAGAGAAAACCAGAAATCCAGGAAAATAAATTAAACAGTTCATATGTGAAGTCCATTCTGTTAATAAAGAAGCAAAAATTGAGAAGCATATCAAGCCTTCTATTTCTGCCCGTCCCTGCCGCAGGTGGTGTCAGAAGTGAGATCCCAGGAAATGGAGGCTGTTATGCACAAAATGGTGGAAAACCAATAAAGGCCGGGCAAAATAATGGAGAAGTTCCTAGCGATAGCTGAGGAAGACCGAGAAAAGCTACATAAAACCCTCATGGAACAAAGTCACAGTCTCTGTCAGAAAATGGGTCATACCAACCTTCCCTCCGTGGTCATGCAGATGTAAGTCAGCTGAGAGGATCCAGATTTTTTTTTCTCCAATTTTGTGAGAATTGCAAGAGCTGCCGCATGGCCTATAAATGAATGGGGACAATATCTTGGCCCTTTTCTCTCTGGGGATCTCCAAGCCGCATATCAAGTGGCCAATCCACTTGGGATAACTCCCTATGAAGACGTCAAAAGGAGCATTTTAGAACGAATGGGAGTTAATGAAGAGACATATAGAATCTGTCCTAGACAAATTCGAGAAGGGCCCCAGGAAACCCCAAGGGCTCTATACTGTCGGTTATGAGACATGGCGGACCGTTGGCTGAATCGCTCAACCTCGACAAAGGAAGAAATAATGGAAAAAGTATATTTAGAACAATACTTATCATCCTTACACCTTACACCCACCCATTCAAAAATGGGTCAGACGACATACCCAGCTTACCCAGGAAAGGGCTTTCAAAATTGCCAACGCCTTTAGTAGAGCACAAGAAATGCAAAAAGGACGAGAGGAGACCCAGTGGAAGCATCCTGGGGAGGGGGGGTTGCACCCAAACCACATAGAACCCCTCCCCTAAAGAAAACGGAAGCTGTAACCCTCTTACCGGGACCTGTACCTATGCCAACAAGACCTCCACCTAATCCTGGACCTCAGTGCTTTCACTGTGGTATGTAGAGACATATCGCCCGTGTGTGCCCCCAAAAGGAGGAACCCATGGGGGTGGGACTAACAAGATCCTTCTATTGTATACTAGAGGGACAAAACCCACCCCCTCCCCCATCACCTACAAGTGTCGATTAATGGGGAACCCCGAGAGGCTTTAATAGACACTGGGTGTCTCCAAAGCGTCATGCAACTACAGGCTGTCCTGGGAGGGGTGCAAAATACTACAGGGGTTGTAAACATTCAATGTGTACACAGAGACAATAAACAATACCCAACCACAGAAGTATGTATACAACATGAGCCGTCGGTTGATCCGGTGCCCCTTAAAATAGGACTAGGGGCGTGGCTTGCCAACACCCAAGATGGCCGTGCCGATGTAGAGCTCCGGCCGTCGCCGTAGCCTAATTCCCCCGTATCCGCCGCAATTATCCGTTACAACGACCCAGCCTTGGGAGAGTGACCCCCTTGGGACGCTGCATCGCCCGCTGCCTTTCTGCCCTGAATTGTCAGCCGGGATCCGCAGATATCGATCCCGGCGTTCTGGACCACCGAGAGGACGGAGCTTCGGCCGTGACGTCACACGGCGCTCCACGGCTGGCTGCAAGGTGAAGACGACCGGGGGCTTTAGCGGCCGCGCCGGTGCTCTTTCGTCTGCCTCCATCATTGCTATGCCGCGGTGGCTCCCCCGGGTCCCCGTCTGGTTCACTGGTGCCTTGATTGTCTGCTGACGGGAGCCCCCGGCCGTCGTAGCTTGTGACGGTTGAGCGTGGGGGCTCCCGATATTGGGGGCCCGCTGGGACTCAATTGTGGGCACATGTGGAGGTGAGTGAGTAGGGGCCTCGTTGGGCTCACGCCACCCCCAACGACATTTTGGTAATTTGCCCGGGGAGTTGGCTGCAACATCTGGCGCGTCCGCCATTTTGTGGTTCCACTCCTGTTTGTGGTGGACCGGGCCGGCTGGGTCCTGATGGTGTGGAGCGCCGGCGGGGCAGTAATTTACGGGGGACCCCCTGATTGGAATCCGGAGTGGCGGTGCAGCGGGGGTCGGGAGCGACATTGAGGCTCGTTGCAGGACCGGGGCTTCCCCCCTCCCCCCCCTCGACATGCTGCTTGCTGCTGGCTCTCCCTGTCTCTGTGGACTGCGGCCCCTGTCGAGCGGGGCGCTGATCAGGGCTCCCTGGAGTGTCACTGGGGCCCGCTGGTGCTTTTGGACTTTTCCAACTCCGAGTGCTTACCGTTGCGTGCTCAGGGAGGGCTTCTGCCCTGTTGCTTCCTTTATCCACTGTCCGGCTTAGGACCCCAGTGTTCGGACCCGCAGCGCGACAGTGTATCGTCGAGATGGCTACCGCCAAGGGACCCAAGCAACATCCTGCGGCTAGACTGGCAAAATATGCTCATACCAGGTCGGAGGGAGCGGAGGGGCGTAGAGGCTTGTCTGATTCAAAGCACCACTCTGAAGAGGAGGCCCTAACTCTGGTTGACGTAATGGCGGCTATTCAGTGAGTTCGCACGGCGCTGGAGGTGAAAATTGACACGGTGACCACGGAAATAACTTTGATTCGCGCTGATTTGAGAAATATGGGGGACAGGGTTAGGGTGAACGAAGATTCCATATCTACCCTCCAGCAATCTCATAAGGCGTTGGAAACTACGGTCAAGCGCCTTCAAGCGCAGACGTCGGATCGAACAACTAAGCTTGAGGATTATGAAGGGCGAGTGTGCCGGAACAACATGCGAATTCTGGGGGTGCCGGAACGGGCGGAGGGGCAGGCGGCGGACCTGTTCATAGAAGACCTTATCCAGAAGCACTTGCAGCCTCGTTCCCTCTCGCACTTTTTTTCGGTGGAGCGCGCTCATAGAGTTCCAAGAGGTCCTCCTAAGCCAGGGGCTCTGCCGCGCCCTATCCTTGCCAGAATCTTCAATTTTCGGGATAGAGATGCGATCTTGCAAACTGCGAGGGCTGCTCCACCGCTCAAGTTGGAGAACTCCACTATCACCTTCTTCCCTGACTTCACTTAAAAGGTGGAATTGCAACGCAGGTCCTTTTTGGAGGTAAAGAGCGCACTCGGAAGTCACAGCTTGAAATATGCCATGCTCTTTCCTGCCAAACTCCGGGTGCAAGCTGACGGCAAAACATTGTTCTTTTCATCTCCTGAGGATACCTGGGACTGGTTGGAGAGGTGGCGTTCGGAAGAAGCGCGGAAACGCTCTTCCCCATCTGGTGAACCTCGAACGGAGGAAGTGTAGGAAGTATAAAGCTGCGTCAGGACTCATAACGCCTTGGTGATTGCAGATTGGGGCGACGAAGTTGGTATGAATCGCCAAGAGACAATGAGAACTTTCTGAGCGGCTCTGGTTGGTATGGGCCGGTGACAGACTTATGTGTTTCAGGGACTCTCATAATGGGCTAGTCGCTCTGTTTCGCTCTTGGGGCATTTTTGCATGTCCTGGGATGGCTGGTGGGGCGGAGTGGGGTGGTGGGAGGGGAGGGCAGTCTAGGTATGTTGATATGCGTTTGCAATTGTGGTGTGAAGCTCTTTATGATGTTTAACATTGGGCTGGTCGGTTGGTCCTGTAGGGGGGAATTGGTGATTAATGATCTAAGGCCTTGGGATGTTTAGGCTGAGTAGCGTTTCCCTATATATAGTCTATTTGTTTTTGGGTATACAGGCACTCTGCAATTTTGGGGGGTGGGCAGTTTTAAGTCCACGTTGCAGGGAAGGGGGGTAGTGTTTAGTGGTTCCTGGGGTTTGATTGGTGTGTTTTTATTTGTTTTTCTTTTTCTTTTTGGCAGTCCTTTTCAAGTGGTCGTTTTTGACAGTCTACATTGTATGAGCATTTTTATGACGGCACAAACAATTCTAGTAGGAGATCGTGAAAATTTTGTATCTAACTGTTTATCAGCTTTGCAGGGGTTTCTGCTGTGGGGAATTTTTGAGAGGTTTGTTATGTCCCTCCGAGCCAGGAGGGTAGGGGGACACTGCCATATCTTACATGATGAGTGTGGTTGATCAAGCTGGTCCATCTATGGGCCGTTTCAAACTTCTCTCCTGGAATGTTAATGATCTGGGTGATCGGATCAAGAGGGGATAGTGCTGCAATATCTTAAAAGGCAGTCCCCCGACCTGGTACTTCTTCAAGAGACTCACATACAGGGCCCTACTTATTGTGCGCTTAACAGATGGGGTTATAAGCTCATCGCCCATGCAGGCTATACGCGTGGCTCCAGGGGGGTCGGTATTCTGGTGCGGAGTGCCTTCCCTTTTCGAATTCAGAAAGTGGTCCGTGACCCCTTGGGTCAGTTCGTTTCAGTCTCGGGAAGTGGGAGGGAAGGTCTCTCAATGTTACATCCTTGTATATCCCCCTAAACTCCACTCCACCACCTTGAATGACTTGGGTGCGCATCTGCTGGGATTACCTGATGGAGATATGCTTTTGGGCGGTGACTGTAATGCAGCTTTGGATGGTTCATTGGATCGTTTGCCCCCCCGCTTGAGTGATTCGTCTGGGAAGATATTGTCCGACTTTCTGAGGGCTCTCGGTATCATAGATGTGTGGCGAGTTTGTAATCCTGCTGAGAAGCAATATACCTTTCATTCTGGTGTGCATGGTAGTCTCTCCCGTATTGATTATTTCTTTTGTAAGGCTGATCAGCTCCCCAAGGTCGATGGTTTGTCCTTCCTTCCTAGGGGGATCTCCGATCACTCGCCAATTGTTGCTTGTTATGGTGGCACACCCCTGCTAGTCATCGTGACATGGTCCTTAACCCCTGGTATCTTAAAATTCCTGTAATACGCACCAAATTGACGGAGGTTACTGAACAATATTTTGTTGAAAATGACGGCTCGGTCCAGTCTGTTGTGATACTGTGGGAAGCCTTTAAAACCGTAGTGCGAGGGTGTGGGGTGGCAGCTGTAGCGGGACACAAGAAAGAAAAGCGTCGCCAACTGGAGACTATTGAGGAGGAGATTGCGGCCCTTGAGCATGACCTGATTTCTGGGATGTCACTGGAGATCTCGCACAAGTTAGCTGTCAAACAAAAGGAATACAGGGACATAGCGGACGAAGCAGCTAAGACTTACTATAGGACCTCTCAGCACAGGATCTATGATATTGGGGATAAAGCCAGCAAGTTGTTGGCCTGGCTGGATAGGAGGGATCTGGCTAATAGATGCGTGGCGGAAATCGTTGACGACTGCGCCATTCAACATCATGACAGAGTTGGAATTGCAGCCGCCTTTGGCGCTCATTTTCGCCAGATTTACTCCCCTATGTCTACATCCACTCGGGATGAAGCGGCTGAGTTGCTGGCTACGCTGCCGCTGCCGAGCCTGGACTCCCAGGAGATCGAGGATTTAGAAGGGGCATTAACGGTCCAGGAAATCTGAGGCCATCTCCTCTTTACAGTCCGGGAAAGCCATGGGCCCCAGCGGACTCCCGATTGAATTGTATAAAAATGTGGCTTCGCTCATCTCCCCCTACTTACTGCGTATGTACAATGCGAGTGTGCAAGAGGGCGTTCTCCCGGCTACACAGCGGTTAGCCAGTATAGTTGTCATCCATAAACATGGAAAGTCTCCGGATCGATGCTCCTCCTATCGGCCCATCTCTCTTCTCGACCCCGAGGTTAAAATTCTGGCCAAGATCCTGGTTATTCGCATCTCACCTCTTCTTCAGAAACTGATCCACCCGGATCAAAACGGGTTTATGCCAACCAAAAACACGGCACTTAATTTGCGCCGTTTGTTCGGGGTTTTGGGGTGAGCTACCACTATACGGGAGGACTCGGTTATTATGTCCTTGGACGCCAAAATGGCATTCGATATGATCGAATGGCCTTTCCTCTTCGCCACGTTGGAGAGATATGGTTTTGGTGGTCGGTTTTTGTCCTGGGTGCGTCTCCTCTACTCTAAACCCCTGGCGAGAATTGCGGTGAATGGTAGTAGGTCGGCGGTTTTTGAGTTGGGGCGGGGCACGAGACAGGGGTGCCCTTTATCTCCCTTGTTATTTGCCCTAGTGCTTGAGCCTCTCGCTTTTTGGCTCAGGGGAGCTCCCACGATTCGGGGGCTTAATTGGTCACCGGAGTGGATGGACAAAGTGTCCCTCTACGCGGACGATATTTTGCTCTATTTGGCTAGGCCCAGATTTTCGATTCATTACGTACTCCATATCTTTACTCTTTTTCAAAAATATTCCGGCTATACCATTAATTGGGACAAATCCCTGATATATATCCTCAGCGGTCACCCCCCCAGGCTCCCACCGGGCTGTGGGGCCAAAGTCGTGTCGGAGGGCTTTCAATACTTGGGTATTTATATTACGGCAGATGCGGAGATCTTCTAACAACGTAATCTGCTGCCCCCCCTCCAGCGCCTCAAAGCTGATGTACAGCATTGGAAGACCCTTCCTCTCACGCTCTTGGGGAGGGCAGCCCTCTACAAAATGATGGCGCTCCCCCGCTTTCTGTATGTGTTGCAGAATACACCACATTTAGTTCCGCCTCAATATTTTGCCTCCATAGACTCTGAAGTTCGCAGCCTGTTATGGAGCGATGGACCACCCCGAATCGCACTCGCCAAACTCACCAAGAGCTGGTATGATGGCGGCATAGCGTTACCGGCCATCAGATCCTACTACTGGGCTTCACAACTTATTGTTCTCAACCACTGGATGCATCGGCCCATCACCGACCCTGCATATCGGATGGACATACTTGAGGGCATTGTATGGGGGGGTCAAAACTGGAACCGAAATTTACTCCGACCTCTACGACTGTCTCCATCTGGCATGCGGCAAACTCGGCCCTCGGATGGAAGGGTAGACTTACGCGAGCGACACCACTGTTCGATTCCTGTCGCCTGAGTCTGCTTTGGCGTCAGCCCGGGTTTGATAAGTGGGACTTGATTGGACTGTCCAAGTTGGGTGATTTGTGGGTTGAGGGTGGCATAGTGCCGTTTAGTGACCTGCAGCAGAAATTTCACTTACATGAGAACGAAGCTTTCCGTTATCTTCAGGTGCGCAGCGCCTTGTCTAAGGCGCTTTCCAGGGGAGACGAACTACCCGTGTCCTCCCCCTTGGAGGATAGACTCCTAGATGACTACCTTCCAGATAGGGCCATCTCTCTAACCTACCGAAAAATCCTTAATAATTCACCTGACCTTCATGACAAAGTCCGTACAAAATGGTGCGCAGACGTGGGTGATATTGACGATGAGGACTGGCGGGAGGCCCTCGCTTCGCCTCGCGAGGTGGCGATTCGGTCCCGGTTCAAATTAATTCAACTGAAATTGCTGCATAGAGTCTATTGTACGAGCTCCGTCTTGGTTAAAATGGATCTGCTTAATTCTCCAATATGGCCACGTGGCTGTGGCCAGGTAGGCACCTATTTGCATCAATGGTGGGAATGTCCAACTCTTCAGAGGTATTGGGAGGAGATCATTTCAGCCTTATCCTTGGTTTGTTGTAAGGAGATTGAGGCTACTCCGAGGCTATGTCTTTTGAATATTTGGGAAGCCACTGACCTGACTAGGCCGGAGCGACTGTGGGTCTCCCTGGGCTGCATGGTTGCTAAGCGCAACATCGCGAGAACGTGGAAGGGGGGAGCGGACTTGAAGTGTTCGGATTGGGAGTCCGATATGGACTAGTGCATGCAGGCTGAGAGAGCAGTGTATGAAAGCAGAGGTTGTCCGGGCAAGTGGACAAATATTTGGGCCCCCTGGAACGAAAGTAGAGGTTGGCTATGCACCCCCTTTAAAGATACCTCTCCATTCGCTGTTTACAATGAATCACCGTAGTCCTATGTTCCCTGAAGTCACCCCCTAAGTAGGCACCCCGGATTCTAGCTCCAGTATAATGTGCCTAATCGAGCTGTTTACGATTATTTGTTGGCCACATTTGATTTCATCCTTATTGTAAATTTTCATGACTGCTCTTTTGTATTTGTGTTGTTGTTTATGATATTGTTTGCTTTGTTTTTATTCTCTTTTTTTCTCTTAAAAAGATTTTCACCAAAAAAAAATAGGACTAATTCCTAAATTGCCTGAGACTCTAGTTCTGAGTAATGACTACCCCTATATGGACAGACTAATACGAGAAAATTGGACAGAGGGAGAAGAGTGGAGAAAAATGGCCCAGATCTCTCAACTATCAGACCAGGAATGGCCCCAAGGAAAACCCAAGAAGAGTAGAGGACAGAAGAGAAGAGAAAAAAAAGACTGGACCGAAATTGCTTTAGCCCGATCAGATAGGTCCAATATTTGAGGATATGATTAAGGCTTTCATGCTGCCCTAAGGAAATACCCTGCCCTTCAAGAGACTTGGAACAGAGCATTTTCCGTATAAGATCCACGTCAAGTAGGTCCCCAGTTTCTTGTAAAGAAAGGGTTACTATACTGAAAGGGGTAAAAGACCTTACACCTGAGTTATTAGTGCCCCACCCATATATGGAAAATGTACTGTCCCTTGCACATAGCCATTTACTTGGGGGGCATTTTGGAGGGGAGAAAAGGAGAAAGCTATCTTAGAACATTTTTATTGGCCTGGGATTTACCACAAAGTTTGTAAATATTGCAGAGAATGCACAATTTGTCAAAAAAATAGTCAGAACCTTCCAATAAAAGTTCTGTTAAAGCCCCTACTCGTAATAGAAGAACGATTCTCCAGCGTTGGGATGGACATAATGGGACCCCTTCTTCCATCTGAGTGGGCACCATTATGTCTTAGTCTTGGTAGACTATGCAACCCGATTTCTGGAGACAATCCCTTTAAGACAACCTAACGCCACTCAGATAGCAAAACCCACGATTCACATTTTCTCCAGATTAGGGTTCCCGAAGGAGATCATAACTGATCAGGGAACACCCTTTATCTCCAACTTAATGAAATGGGTCTGCCAACAGTTGAACATAAAACAAATACGCACTGCCGCTTACCATCCACAAACAGATGTATTGGTAGAGAGACATCAAGCCACCCTTAAAACAACTCTAACAAAATTGCTAGAATTGGAAACCACGAAAATGGGAAGACATGTTGCCCTTAGCCCTATTTGCCATCCGTTGCAAATAACAAAAAAGTACTGGGTATTCCCCCTTCGAGCTTTTATATGGGAGACAACCCGTACCTTGCTGGATATGGTAAAAGAAGAATGAGAGGAAGAACTCAGCGCAGCTAAACCCCGCCCTGAGTATGTATGTAACCTGAAATCCCACTTGCATCAGACCCGGAGTATAGTTAAGACCCATTTAGAACAGGCTCAAGAAGCACAGAAAAGACAGTATGACAAAAAAACTAGATAACGAACCCTAGACAAAGGCTACTTAGTCTTATTGATGATGCCCACTTCTGACCATAAATTGATAGGTCAGTGGCAGGGCCCCCTTAAAGTCCTTGATAAAGTAACCACTGTAAAATATCGTCTGGAGCTAGACCCTAATAACAAAAAGAATACTCAAATCTATCACATAAGTCTGCTTAAAAAATGGGAGGGGGCTAGTCCTGCACTACTAGGAAAGACAGAGTCACGCCCCCATATACCAACAAAGCATATATTCTGATTTTCCTATTTGCCAACAACAAGAGCTGAATAATTGGTTAATCCCTTTGCAGGGCGTATTTTCTTTCCCCCCAGGAAAGACTTCCTTGATTAAACATGCAATACATACAACCCCAGGAAAGAAGATACGACTACGCCCTTAGCATGTACCCGAGTCCCGGCGGGAGGCCATTGAACGTGCATTTTGCACGGGAACCTAGGCTTAGGTCGGCGTTCTATTCACTAACGCTGATGCGCACGCCCGACTTTAAAAGGGGCGGATGACGCGTCCGTGGCGAAGGCAAGCCCGTCTGCGCCCGACTGGGACCAGGGGCCACAACCCCTGTCGGTTACCTAAGGGAAAAGTATTCATATACTGTGGAGCAGCTTAACCTTCTTAGAGGGGTAACTATGAGTAAGTGTGCTCATTCTATTGTGCCTGACAGCAATGTCAACCATTGCCCCCACTGTTCTTTTAAACTTTGTCCTGTTATTAAATTCCCTACCGTTATACCCTCCCAGATTGTTCGTAAAATGTTTTTACTTAACTGTCGATCTATTTCTAAGCACTCAACAGAAATCCGGCTACTTCTGGAAGAAGAGGGTCCTGATGTTCTGTTCTTGACAGAAACATGGCTGAACAGTGAGGCTGATCCTGCCATTGTTCAGGCTCTCCCCCCTGGGTTTGCTATTCAGAGGCTTGACCGGGAGTCAGGCAGAGGAGGCGGCATAGCTATTATTTATAAAAGCGATTTTAATTGCCGCATCTCTGCAAGCCCCTTACCCGACTGCGTGAGTCTTTCTTTTACAATTGGTTTATCCCATGTTTGTACTCTCTCTGGGATTTTAATCTACCGCCCCCCAGGCGCCCTTGGTCAATTTTGTAAGGATCTCCCTGATATGACAGCCAATCTTGCTAGTCCCCTCCCCAATTTTACTTTATATGGGGACTTTAACCTCCATTTTGATGACATCTTACACCCAACCACGTGTGAGCTGGTTGATGGTCTGGAGGCATTTCAACTTAATCAAAAAGTTGGGGGTCCGACTCACTCTAAAGGCCATTTACTTGACCCCATTTTCTCAAATATCGAGAATCTTTTGGTCGGGGATCCTATTCCCGTGCCCTGGTCAGACCATTTCCTGATTCCATTCACCTGGGTTTTTCAGGCTGCTATCACACCGGCTGTGAAAACCAGAAGACAGGTTCGCACATGGTCCAAACTTCCAACAGAGTCCTGGGTGTCAACTCTCAAACACCAGACCATTACCTGATTTAAATCCCACTATTGCTAATCATAAGTTTAATGAGTGGCTCGAATCATCATTAGATACTGTTCTCCCTAAAAAATGGATCTCCAATAAGGTAGGAGCCAATCGAAATGCTTGGTATTCCCCCAAGCTTCGTGAGCTTAAGCAATCTTGCAAAAGACTTGAGAGAAGTTGGAGAAAGAACTTCTCAGCGGTTAATAAAGTTAAATACAGGGAGGCCATAAAAGTCTACAAAGAGGAAATTAAGTCTGCTCAGGCTCTCTATTATGAAGAGAGAATCACTTCGGCATCCAATTCTCCCCGCGAAATATTTCGCATTGCAAAATCCCTCCTCAAACCTCCCTCCTCCCCTATCGTATCTGACGATATTTTATCTCGCTGCAATCGAATGGCAGAGTTTTTCTTTAACAAAATACAAGAGATATATATATCTTTTCCTCAGGTTCCAGCCCAACAAAATGTTCCTCATGTGGATAACGGTTCTCAAATTAGAGAATGCTCTCTGGAGGAAATTCCACCTCTGAACCCGATATCACTGCGAGGTATTCTCAACCTATTAAAATCTGGCTCCCCCACAGACCCTGTCCCTCCGATCATCATTCTGAATCAAGTTATTGATACCGTGTCCCCAGCTATTCTGGAACTGATTAATGCCTCTTTCGTGACGGGACTTGTCCCCCCCCTGGAAACGGGCAATGGTTAAAGCACCTCTAAAAAAAAACAATTTGGATCCAGAGGTGTTGGGGAACTACCGTCTGATCTCATTACAGCTAGGTATTAGTAAAGTTGCTGTGAAGCTTGTTAATTCTGCTCTCTCTGCATTCTTGGAGAGCTACAACTGTCTCCATCCTTCACAGACTGGATTTAGACCTCAACAAGGCACTGAGACCGCCCTTCTGGCAGTAGTAGAAGAATCCAGAAACATTTTAGATGGTGGAGGCTGTGCTGCTATTATTCTTTTAGATCTCAGCGCAGCCTTTGACACGGTCAATCATCAGCTGCTGATTCAGAGACTTAGGGATGTGGGAGTGAATGGGAGAGCTTTGAAGTGGTTGCAATCCTTTCTGGAGGACAGGTCCTTTCAGGTTTTCGAAGATGAAATCACCTCCGAACGTATGCCCCTTAGATGTGGTGTTCCTCAGGGATCCTCCCTGAGCCCCACTCTATTCAATGTTTACATGAGCCCTTTGGCAGAGGTAGTTAAACCTTTTGGAGTCCAGATTGTTACCTATGCTGATGATACTCAGCTGGTTGTCTCTCTCAACAAGATGGACAATATTGGGCCTGGTCTAGCCTTGTGTTTGGAAAAGGTAGCAATCTGGATCATACCTGAAACTTAATGGGGCCAAGACGGAGCTGATGCTCCTTGGCAAGTCTCCTACTTTGAACGTAGGATCATTTTGGCCTAGTTGTTTTGGCCCTGTCCTCCCCAAAAAGACCAGATTAAGAGCCTGGGCATCTGGCTTGACTGCAATCTCAATTTTAAGGAGCAAGCACGGAAGGTTGCAGCTAGTTGCTATGGGATTTTGAGGATGGTGCGAAAAATTCTCCCTTTGCTGCCTTTCCCTGCCAGAAGACTGATGGTTCAGGCATTGATTCTTTCCCGGCTTCATTATGCCAATGCCCTTTATTTAGGAGCCCCACGCTTTACTACCAAAAAACTACAGACTGTGCAAAATTGCGCGGCACGCATGCTCCTGAATATTTCTAATCGTCAATCGGCAAAGCCTACCCTTGCTACTCACCACTGGCTTCCCATTCAGGAAAGAATTGAGTTTAAGGCTCTGTGCATTGTACACAAGGGACTATCAGGCAAGGGACCGCCCTTCATCAGTTCCATTATTCTGCCCTATTGTTCAAATAGGGCCTTGCGGTCGGATAGTAAACATCTGGCGGCAGTTCCTAAAATTAGAAGATCACGAAGTGGAGGGCGTATCTTTTCTTATAATGTTGCTAAACTATGGAACTGCCTTCCCCTCCAGATTCGTCTTGAGGCCAATTATCTGACTTTTCGAAAACAAATTAAAACCTTTCTGTTTCCCTAATACTGCTCGGAGTTTGTGATTGCACTGCTAGCAGCGCTGGGATGCCTACGGGTAACCACGCGCTTAAGAAATGTTGATTCATTTATTCAATACAGCAAATGTTAAAAATGGGGATAATTGAACCCTCTAACAGTGAATGGTGTTTGCCCATCGTCATAGTACCCAAGCCAGATGGCTCTATCAGGTTTTTTATTGACTTTAGAGAGGTCAATAAAATATCCCAATTTGATGCGTACCCACTACCTCGAGTGGATGAAATGATTGAGAGACTGGGTAAAGCCCAGTACATTAGTACCTTAGACCTGTGTAAGGGATACTAGCAAGTGCCTCTACGGGAACAAGACAAGGAAAAAAACACCTTTTCCACACCGGGGGTCTATATCAATTTGCCATGCTCCCTTTTGGGTTACATGGAGCTCCCACCACTTTTCAAAGGCTTATGAATATGATCCTCAAACCATGTGAAGCCTTTTCCGCAGCCTATATAGATGATATAGTTATCTATAGTGATTCCTGGGAACAACACTTGACCCATCTTAAGAAAGTAATTCAGGCATTAAAGGAAGGAGGTCTAACAATAAAGCCGGCCATAAGCCGTTTAGCTGCTCGATCAGTGAAATACCTTGGGTACCTCTTAGGTGAGGAGTATATTAAACCACAAGAAGAGAAGGTAGCAGCCATCTTCAATCTACCCTTTCCCAATACAAAAAAGGATCTACGAACCTTTTTGGGTATCTTGGGATATTATACACGGTTCATACCCACCTTTTCCCAAATAGCCACCCCTTTAACCGATCTCCTAAAAAAAGATGTGAGAACAGAAAAAGAGCTTAAACAACCATCTGCGAGAGCCCTGCAGGTCTTTCATCAGTTAAAGCAATCCCTTACGACCAAGCCTGTACTTCTCAGTCCCGATGATACCAAACTATTCATATTACAAACTGATGCTTCAGAACATGGCTTAGGGGCCGTCCTATCCCAAAGAGATTCCCAAGGGCAGAAAAAGCCTATAATATATATCGACCCGTAAATTGGGAGAAAATTACGCTGTAGTGGAGAAGGAAGCCCTGGCCATCAAATGGGCCGTTGACTCTCTGAGGTATTACCCGGACGGGAGTTCACTCTGTACACTGATCATGCCCCACTAGAGTGGCTCTCCCGAAACAAATGACATAATGACAGGATTTTGCGTTGGTTCTTAGCCTTACAACCCTTTCGATTGACTACCCGTCATAGAAAAGGTAAAGAGCAAACCAATGCTGACTATCACTCTAGGTACCCCTTGGATCCGTTTCTTGCAAGCAAGAAAGTTAGTGAAGGGGGATGTGGGAGAGAGCCTGACCCAGAGTCCCCCAAAGCCCACTACTTACCGTGGGTAAATCCGTTTTCCCGCGGGAGGACGCCAAGACCATCACAGACCTGGGGAATAAAAGAGTAGGAAAGGGTTAAACCATTCCTCCTGGCCTCTCTCTTGCAGGAAGGAGGAGGAGCCCACCCAGGTAAAGGCCAATCTGGAACCCCACAGAGAGGAGAAAAGGTCAATCTTTCAGAGCAGGAAACGGAGGCCTGAGCGGGGGTCAAGAGGTGGAGCCGTGAGGAGCAGGAGAACGCCAAGAAGGGAAGCCCACGAGGAGCGCTGAATGGAGGATGCTGAGAACCAGAGGAAGACTCTGGGGACGAAGAGGAGACTCCCAAGGACTGGAGCGAAGACTGGTGGATTCCCCCCAGGAGATGCGCAATTGCCGCCGCAACTCAGGAGAGTTGCAGTATGGGCGGTGAGTGACCCAAATCTGGGTATAACCGAGCAGAGAAATTTTAAACGGGGAAGGAGCGGGGTCGGGAGACGTTGAGGAGCGCTCGCTTACTTTTGTAATTTTGTATTACATACCTTTTACAGGCGGCCCAATAGCAAAGGGCGGGTTTTGGGTGAAACGTGGGCGAGTATTGGGTTGGTGAATTTTCCTTTTCTTTTTTGTACTCCGTACTGAGGTACTGCCAAATAACCCTTGGGGTAAGGACCCAGGAAGCAGGTTGAAGATTAAGACAAGACAGATAGAAGGGCCTTAGGGAATTGACCAATTTGGCTAATTATGGAACGCTCTTCCTTATAAGTTTCTTTTACATCAGCTCTGACCCTAAAGTGGGTATACCCTATGCATGGAGATTTCCACCACTATTTATTTTGACTGCAAAGGTGTGAGTGGGGAAAAAAGGACAAGACTTACCCTCCTCTAGTACTTTCACCTATCCCTAGAGAGTGTGTGCCTCTTCATTCTTTTCACGCTTGGTGTGGTGAAGTATACTATCTCAGCTCCTATTCAGAACATACAAACCTCAAGATACTCACCGTCCTTTTTCTTCTTTTCGAGCCTCCTGGGGATTTCCGCCTGGAGAAGAGTGACCTGTAAGAGAGAAGAAAAGCGAAAAGAGTGATCAAGCAGAGAAAACCAGGAATCTAGGAAATTAAATTAAACCGTTCATATGTGAAGTCCATTCTGTGAATAAAGAAGCAAAAATTGAGAAGCATATCAAGCCTCATAGCTTCTATTTCTGCACGTCGCTCCCACAGTGTCAAATTTGAGGCATGAGCCTCGAACGCTGTAATGTTAACCTATAGGAGAAACATACACTGCATAGGTATACTTGCAAATGGTTGGTAGAGTTGATTTCTTGGACTTAAGGTGCCTAGGGGCCAAGGTCCATAGACCCACCAGCAGTTTGGTTCTACCTGCCCTGGTGTGTTCAGGTGCAGAGGTGCTGGTCATGGTGGTAGCCTAGAGCGCTACACAGAAAAGTCAATGGAGAAACCTGTAACAAGAAAAAGGCTACAAGTGGGGACTCTGGGATAAGTCTGGCTGAACACAAAGGGGGGCTCAGCTCTTGAGGGTCTCTGGAGCATGGGGACACTGGTGGTTGGCTCGGACTCGGGCTGTGGGGCTTGGGTGCAGAGGTGTTTTGTCTGGCAGGTTGCTTACATGGGAGGCTCTCACTTATTGGGGTCGACCTGGTAATGGGGTAAATAGGACAGGAGGGACACTCTTGGTGCTAGCCTCGGTGATGCTGACGTCCCTCGTCGGTAGGTCGGTCTTGGCAGGGTTGGTGTCTGGACTGGACATTTAACAAGGGTATTGGTGCTGGGGGGCTCTTGAAGGGTCTATCGGCTCAAAGCTCACTGGGGAGATGAAGCTACTTCTGGGAACCACGAAGTCCTTCTCCAGGGGTGCTGCTTCCTTGGTGCACCTGATGGTCAGCAGAACGGTGTACCGGGCAGATGTGGTTGGTGCCTGCACACTGCAGGGAAGGGGCTTCTCCATTTCAAGGGAGATGCTGACTGGTTGGTGAAGTGCTGGCGACCCTCCAAGGCTTTAGGAGGATGCACAACTGCTGAACGAGTCAAGTCTTTGCAATTGTCGGGACAGCAGCAGGCAGGGTTTGGGGCCAGTTCCGGAGCTGGTTCACAGTTATTGCGTTGTCGGCACTTCTTTGTCCTTCTTCTGTTCCCAGTAGACAAATTTGAGTTCCTGGTGTCAGGGGGGCCCTTGAATACTGAATTTAGGGGCATTTAGGGGAGTAAAAGGTAGTAGCCAATGGGCTACTTACCACTGGGTTGACTACACCCCCTATATGACCACTTCCTGAGGAGAGTGGGCATTAACCTGACCCAGAGTTCCTAGCTTCACCAAAAACAAGATGGTGATACCCTTCCTTTGTTGTTCACTTCAGGGAGCCCACCCTAGGGGTGTGACTAGCTTGAGAGTGAACACGCCCCCTGACTAGCTAATTTTCCTGCATGTCCTTGTGCCAGATGGGCCTCAGGGCAGGGCGTGGCATTCCCAGGTCTGGGGGAAGCTGGGGTTGCATATCAAGTGTGGCAGAGGCTTTGAAGCCTCTGGCCTTGATATGCTAAAACACTAGCTATCCTGCTGGCGGAGGTGTGAACACCTTCCTCTGGACCAGGCATTGTTTCTGATCTCGGAGAACATGGGCTCTCACCTGCAGGGGGTCGGAAACTGGTCTGTGGTGGCAGTCTGAACGATACCAGTCAGCCAGCACACTAACAGACAGGTAGTATTCAGGGGGCACCTTTAAGGTGCTCTCTGGGTGCATATCTGGACAAATCCGATAATGGCATCAGTGTGGATTTGTCAAGATGAGGTGTTTGATACCAAACACCATTATTTTCAGTGAAGCCATTATGTAGCTGGGTAACTCGTAATGACGAGTGCCCAGTACATATGCTTAAAATGGCTTACTGATCACTTGTAATATCTAGCAGTGGAACTAGACATCACAGGGGCATAACTGCTGATGCAGATGTGCCCTCATATGTAATATAATGTACCATGCCTTAGGGCTTCAAGGCATGCTGTAGTGCTGACTTACATATATTGCATGCAATGTCTGTGGGCATGGCACACCTGGAGTGTGCCATGTCCTGTTTTCACAGTGATTTGCACCATTTCACGCATCCTGCAATGTCAGACTCCACAGATTTGGGTGTGAGTCCCTTAGGGTGGCACAATACATGCTGCAGCCCTTGGGGACCCTCTTTAGTACCCATGCCCTTGGTACCAGGGTTACCATTTACTAGGGACTCATAGGGGTGCGAAAGTCCTTGCCAATTGGTTTAACAATTGAACATGTGCTTTGTTTTAGGGAAAGAGCACTGGCACTGGGGCCTAGTTAGCAGAGACCCAGTGCACATCAGTCGAAAAATATCAGTACCAGTGGTAAAAAGTGGGGGTGACCATGAAGGGGCACTTTCTTACAGTAGGATGTTTGGTTTCCTTATAAGTATTGGAGAGAATGAAGCATGTCTGGGTGCCCTTTGGCTGTAATAGGGATCATGAACGGGTTTCATGTATTTTTGAGCATGTGGTATGGTATGACAGAGGTTATTGTAGTGTATAATGATGTGTGCATAGAGTGAGCTGTGATTGGTACACCCATGAGCATTTTTAAGTGCGTGTTTTGACTGTGGTGTGCCCTGTATGTGTTGGTTTTTTTCAGGATTGAGAGGTAGGGCTATGGTGTGTCCTCCGAGTGTATGTTGTTGTGTTTCCTCTAGTGATATTTTTAGTGATCTCTTATCCATTTGACAGAATTATTAAACAAGCATTGGCATAGCCAATAGGTCTCGCCTTTGAGACCTCGTAAGTGTTTAGCTATGCAGCATATTATCTATTATATTATATTAGCTATTAAAGACATTAAAGTTTGTGGTAATTTATCACGACTGAGAGCACTCACATGGCAATACTCTCTCAGCCCTTAGACTATCATTGTATTTAAGTGTTGACTTCACTGTAATGTTAGTGCATTAGCCACTATATTTCACTATATTTTAAGTCATTTAGTGGTGGTTTTGAGCTTTTCCTGTTAATAAGGATGCTTGGCTACCATGGTAATCAGTGAGCTTAAGTTTTATAAATGAAGGGTGACTTTTTTGATCTGTGTACAGAGAGGTGCTAGTTTCGGACGTCAGTGGTTTTTGGTAAACGTATGCAATGTCTCTGCTGGGTCGCGCCCCCCCCCCCCTCACAGCCTCGCACAAGCTGCAGTGGACGCAAGCCCTTTGGAGCGAGCCCTTACTTTGTACTTTGACCCCCGCCTTCTCCTTAAGTGCGCAGATCATCAAGTAGGCAGGAGCACTCTTGGCCCGGACTTGCTCTGGAGATTCTGTCTGCCGGTGGACAGTGCCTATGCCTCTTTCTAATGCCGAAGGTGGGCAGCACAAGGGTAATGTCCTCCACCTCACACTGCAGCTTCATGATGCCTTAAGGCACACAGCGGAACTGTCATCCTAATCCAGCCGGCCGTTTGGCGTTCGCTGAACTCCACAACTTTTTAGAAAGAGGCGGGCTCAATCAAAAAGTGACCTAGGCTCTCCCGTCCCAGCGTGCATGCAGCGCGGGGTGGAGCTTGCAGCAGAACAGAACAATATAAAATGTAAAACACAGAAAGGGATTAGCGGAACAGAATGAAAAATGTAAAACAGAGAAAGGTAGTATGCACTTTTTACATATCCGTGCATTACGAGGCAAGAGTGTCTATTTTGGGTTATAAATAAAGTAACGTCGCTCAACATCATGATACGGCGGTTGTTTTCGAAATTAAAAGGAAAGCTAACACTTTTGTAAGGGCTAAATCTGAGCGGGGAGCGCAATTGAGTGGGGGCCAGCCATGCCTTCAGGGCCTTCAAAGGGAGTAGTTTTCGGAACAATGGTCTTGCTGTGGGGTGTGAAAACAGTGCGCAGGTCCTCTAACACCAACTGCAATAATTAAACCAGTTGGGCGAGCTGCGCAAAACAAAACAAAGGCGCCCTGCACGAAGCACCATAAAGCGGACACTGCGTCAGGAAAAAAAACACAAGCCACCGGAAGGGCATGGATGGGGGAGTGGTGTGTGCGGGCCGCCATGTAAAACAGAAAGTACATGGCCTGCTGAAAAAAAATAATGAAAGAGAAAGTGCGCTTGGCGCCGCGCTAAAGGAAAAAATGGATTAAAAAGTTAGTGGTTGTTACCAATATCTGCTCTTGGGGTATGCAAAGTCGTGCCGCTGCCTTTGAGAGGAAATTTTTGACCGGTACTCGCCTAGTATGCCCGGCAGTGCTGCATCAGAATGTCGTTAATGCTTTTTCCACATTAACAAGATATGACAGCTAAAATGATTATTAACTATGTAGATTGTCGGAAGACATAAAAAATCCACGGCGGGCTAATTGCAGCTGCCGAAGATAAGGAAGAAAAACGCCCTGAAGATCTTTGCTGGCGTTCTGTCACCCCTTTAACAGGATCCGGCATGGTACAGTCCGTTGACAATAAAATCAGCTGTGTAACCTATAAGCTGTGACTCTTACCGGCTGGCTTGAAGCTGGTGGGCCACTCCTCAAAATGGAAACTCACGCGCTCACAGCACTGATGAGTGCACACTGCAAGTGGCGAGTCCCTGGCGGAAAGTGGCCGCCTCACCTCTGCCGCACGGGAGTCTCCACTGCTCATATTCAAGTGCCTGGGTTCTTCTGTATTTCCATAGGCAAAGAGGAGCTTCTAAAACTGTTATGGCGTAGAGTCGGGAAGGTTATCTGCTCTCCTGTCTTCTAAGCTACAGGTAGGGTGGGACGAGTGGTGAACACAGCGGATGTCGTTTTCATAAGAGTGAATGGATATTTAATTGTTGGACATTGTGCGTAGTTAATTTGTTACTGTCACGGGCTGGCAGCGTAGACTTGCAGTTTAAGATGTACACTGATTTGCAAGTTGCTGAGTTTGAAAATGGTGCGTCATTTCTGTCTCGCCAAGCTTTTGGGTGGGGCGTTGTGTTTCTACCCAATGTATTTGGAACGGGGGCACTCATAAGTGCCTTCGTGTTTTGAAATATGACGCAATAAGACCCAGAAAACTTTCACGCTCATTAAACTAAAAAAAATAAAAAAGAGCGCGGTGAGAGGTTCTGTGCGCCTAAAACACAACAGCAAGCAAATAACAAGCCCACACAAAACAACAAGCGCGGCCGCTAAAGTGAAAGCGACCGCGCTGTTTAATTAGTAACCTGATCCACGATGAGGAATGCAGCTGCCACCCTGCGTGCCGCTGCTCGCTCCCGAGAGCAAAACGCCGTGGGAGTGAACCTTTGGAGAAGAGGTGGGACATGCATCCGCCTTTGGCCATTTGCGAGCTTTCATTATTGAAAGACACATACAAAGGCCAATCCAATGTGTGGGAGGAGTCAGACCCACACGGAGAAGTTTAGAGTGCTCACAAGAAGCCTCCCATAGAGCAGCGAATGCGCGCTGCGCTAGGCTCGACCTAAAAAAAAAAATATATATATATGCCCTGGGATCCTGTTACTTCAGAAGACACATCATGAATGCAAAGTCTTTTTCGTAAAATATCTTTAACAGTTTCTTGTTGCCAAATCACAAAAACATATGTCCCTTAATTCAAAATGTATTATATGCACAACAGAGAAACACACGCAGGAACATAACACATCCCTCAGTTCACAGCATTAAGCTCCATATGCACAATGGATATGTAATTGTATTTCTTCACACTATGTACATAGGTTTCTGGAGATCAGTGTAATGCGCGTCCCTAATAGGTTTCCCTTACTGAGTCCAACATTCAATAAGGCGCGTATGTAAGGTTCCAAAACATCAATTTTTTTGCTGGATAGGACTTAGCTGAGTTCCTGCGATGGGTCCTTCCTCTGGTTAGCTGAGTTCCAGTGATAGGAATCGCGCAAGTGGAATCAGGCAGTAAGTAACCCTAGCAGAACGGGAACTCCTCCAGATGCCACGCACACCCTCTAGTACACTCAATGGGAATTGCAGAGAATAGGAGGGACGTGGTGTAAATAAGGGTGGAATCAAGATGGCCACCAAAACTTGCAAATCCAGTTACTACAAACAGCAAATCTGTAGACCTTGGTCTTAAATATCCCTAGCAATTGAGGAACCATACCACTTGCAATTCAGAGAATGTTATTTATTTGATTAAATGTCCTTGTGGCTATCAATATGTAGGAATGACTACAAGACGAGTAAAGATTAGGATTATTGAGCATATAAGTAATGTTAGTTGCAAAAAGACGATAACAAAATTGATTGCACACTTTTTAGAAATGAAACATTCTGAAAAAGATCTGAGATGGGTGATAATTGACAAACCGTACCTTCCTACAACAATCCGATGTCACCAGCTTCCTGCTCCAGCGAGAACAAAGATGGGTACATAGACTTCAGAGCAGTGAAAAGGGACTCAGTGATTCCATTCCTTGGCACCATTTAAACAATACTCGGTAGAAGGAATCATGATTTGTTCTTTAGGAGCCTCTGACTGGTCCCTGTAATCTAACACATCCACATGACACTAATGGAAGATTAATGAATCCCACTATAAGAACCAGTAGATTATAATAATAAATACCGTGGGAATATATTAATAACCCAGACGCCCATGGATGAGACAATCCCTACTAGTCCCTTAGGTGACTAACATACTTGTGTTGAAATTAAGAATACCTACGATTAACAGAACAGTAAGTAGTCCAACAAGGGATATAATGCTTTAAAAAGCACCAGGGTTAAAGTGGATGAACATCAAAAAATATACACAAAGGATGCAAATATTACCATTATTTAAAAAAAACCTTACAGGGTCCTGGCACAGTATTGACCTTTCTCTTATAGAATACCTGAATCTCCGACCATTCCAATATGGCCACTTGAGGTTCCAGATGGGAAATGAGGTCCCCGCCTGAGCTGTTGAGCCGTGTAGCGACAGGAAGTCACAAGACTTCCCGTAGCAGGCTCGGAAGACTTCTAATGGAGTTGCCAGTTCTCTACCTTAGAAGCTGGGTTCCCTTTTAGTCCTTCTCATTTAATGAGTCCAAGAGTCTGGTTGGGAGAGCGAGGGAAGGCTCATTCTCTAGTCCCTCGAAGTATTTACAATTGTTGAAGCACACTCATCTTGTAATAAAGTAAAATACAGTAATGTATCAGAAAATAGAGCAATAATAAATTGGGCTTTTGTTGCTTCTTTTATTGTAATGGGGTCTTCCACTCCCTTACGCCAACGCGTTTCGTTGTTTTTTGGAAATGACCCAACGACTTCCTCAGGGCTTACAACTTCTTCCCATCTATTCACTTCAAGAGGTCATATCCTCCATCCAATAAATCTCATTCTATGGTCTCTAATATCCAGAAACCAATGTTGTTCCACGATCCTCCAAAAAGATGTAATCGTGATACCAAATATTCTCTATATTGCTTTATATTAACGCGGAGACAATCACTCCATAAATAGTAATGTAGGTCCCTCGTGTTTGGGGTACCTCAACACAAGCTTGCTGTAAATGAACGATATAACGGCGTTCTCCCGATAACACGGAGACAGTCCCTCCGAGAGCTACAACAGGTCCCTGTAGTACGGGGCACCTCTGACCGCAGCCGCCACCCGGATACAGGTAAAGCTGTGGATATGACCTCTTGAAGAGAATAGATGGGAAGAAGTTGTAAGCCCTGAGGAAGTCGTTGGGTCATTTCCAAAAAACAACGAAACGCGTTGGCGTAAGGGAGTGGAAGACCCCATTAAAATAAAAGAAGCAACAAAAGCCCAATTTATTTTTGCTCTATTTTCTGATACATTACTGTATTTTACTTTATTACAAGATGCGTGTGCTTCAACAATTGTAAATAGTTTAATCAATCTTTGATTGAGTTTTGGGGATTTAGGGTGTCTCTCCCTTGTTGAATGCACCGTAAGATACTAAGATCAATTTGTGTATTGAATATTAGTGTGAACGCTGTATGAGCGCCTGATTACCCTTTACACCCAGCGTGGATTATCTCTAGTCCCTCGAAGGTTTGTGTATAATAGGAAACTATTTTTACCATCTTAGTTTGTCTTAACACATAACATCAAAGCTTTCTCCAGAATTCCTTTTCACCTTCTGCTGCGAGCTCCTGTAGGACTGCAACAACAACAAGGTTATGGATGGAATGCTTGAGTTAATCTCAGCCACAGGCAATCGCTCGGAGTAGAATCCCAATCCATTGTTTTTCACCCACCATGTCACCTAAGTTTGGACCCAACATATAAAAATCAGTCTTAACCAATAGAAACAGTCCAGCCCGAACTGCCATGTCTGGTCCTCCCTGAACCGGAACACAAGCAACCCCCAACAGGTTTTGTCCTGATTATGAATCATCAGTTGGGTATAGCTTGGTTCCAGTGGCACAGTGAGCATAGGACCCATGTCTAGGCATACCAGTCGCACTTAGGGCATCAACTGAAACAACAATAAGGTGATGGATGGAATGCTTGAATTAATCTCGGCCACAGGCAATCCCCATTCATTGTAGTTTTTGCACACCATGCCACCTCAGTTTGGACCCAGCCATACGCAAATCAGTCTTGACCTTGCCTAAGTCCATTCTTAGACACTGTAAGTGTAGTAGAGCCATAAAGAGTATATGGTCTGGGAGATGGTCACTACGAACTCCACAGCTCCATAATGGCTTCACTGAAACCCGGGATGTTTGGTAGCAAACTTCTCAGCACAATAAACCCACTCTGTTTCCAGTGTGGGTTTTAATGTAAAATGCACTCAGAGGGTATCTAAGAGATGAAGAACGACCAGCCCTGGTGTGGTTCCAGAATGGCTACCCGCCATTTGCCACCACCAGACAGGATTCTGGACCCCTGGGTAGAGGGCCTCTGCTCTCGAGTTCCAGAAACAAAGCCCATGCTGTGCAGAGGTGTCATGCCTCCTCCCCCAGAATGGGCTGGGTCCACGAAGGGGAAGCTTCAAAGGCCTGCCGCCTTTGTGAGCTAACCCTGCCTTTTTGGCTCTCACCAGTTCTGACCCCCACTTTGTACAGGAAAATCGGCTGGAAAACTAAGTGAGGAAGACAGGTGTGCCCACCTTTGCCAACCCCACCCGTCAGGTGGGGGAGGCATGGTGAAGCACACATCTCAGCCTCCTCAATCTTGAAGATGAGGGTACACAGCCAATTAGAGAGAGGCTCATGCCCCCCTCCCGCTGGAGGGTGGTATAACAGGAGTTGTACGCACCCCAAGGAAGGGACCTGTTAAAAATCTTTAAAAGTGTCCACTATTGATTTGTCGCCCATGATATGCTCTCTGTTTTGGGTGCGTACGGATGACACTCTCGAGGCCTGCCTCTGTGCATGTAGCTTATTGTCCAAAAAGTGACCGCACTTGTCTCCTCCGACATAAAAGGAGTGGCGGAGGCGAAGGGTAACGTACTCTGCCCGATCTAGGTATATGCTTGCGGAATCTGGGTCAGAAGTCCCGCGTCTATGCCAATGTGGCCGGTGAGTCGTCGGGCAGGGAGGTTTTAGAAGCTAGTCCATCCGCAGTTGAGTCTATGCCTAGGACATGACATGTCTCCTGCAGATATCGCAGTTGGAAGAGTTTCCTATCCAGACGAAAGATGATGCGAAAAGGGTGCCCTCGTGAATAGGCCACCCCCATGTTTCGCAGGTGTGATGTGACAGGTCGGAACTCCCACCTTTTCTGTAAGGTGATTGTCGCTAGGTCCTGGTAGAGTGTTGGTGTTTGGTCTCTGAAGGTGACAGGATGTCTCGCTCGGGCCTTATGTAATATTTGTTTTTTCACTTGGAAATCGTGTATGCAGACCAAAATGTCTGCCGGGGGGATGAGGGTGGGGTCTTTTCTGATTGTGGCATGCCAACACGGTGGGCACTGTTTATTTTTATTTCCATCTCCAGCGATGCCTCCAAAATGTAGCGAAAGAGATCCGTGACATAGCCAAAGAGATCCTCTCCTTCTGCTTTTGATGCTATTCCCCTGATTTGAATATTTTTCCGGCGAGACCTGTTCTCGAGGTCCTCGGCATGGGCCTGAAGATCAGTTTGCTGTTCATGGAGACAAATGATCTCTTGCTGAAGGGTCTCCATATCCTCCACCTGGCCGTTTCGCTGCTCCTTCAAAGTCGCTACGCGGTCCCCAAGGAATCCAGGTCTCTCCGGATCTCTTTTATATCTTGAGATGGGTCCCTTTTGACCACTTGCAGATCGTCTCCGAGAGACATAAACAGGGATTCGAGGAAAGAGCAGGTCATTGGCTCTTCCACCGAGTCGTCTTCAGCATCTGGGGTGGGTTGGGTGGAGAGGCGTGGTCGAAAGAGGGGTCCCCGTATGGCCTGGTAAGCATCTCCATGAGGGTGCGGTCCTTTTTAGAGCGGCCTGTCGCCATCACTCCTAGTACTCAGTTGGGGCTTTTCGGGCCCATCTCGGTACAGGTGGCCTCCCCAGGACGCGCCACCAAGGGTAGAGCTCTGAGCCCGGCTCCGAGGGAGTAGAGGGTGTCATATTGCTATGGGTCGTTGGGTCAAGTGTTCTGATGGTCTGTGTTGAAGAGAAGCTTGGAGAGAGGGACTCCTGACTCCAGGCGAACCCTACCGACGAAGTGGACCCGGGGCCAATCGGCCTCTTGAAAAGTAAGAGTCACGCCCTACATGGAAGGGGTGTATCTGGTTCAGCCCCCAGCACGGACAGTCCCAGGGCAGGCCCAGCGGTGGGAATCTCGGGTCGCCAGTTTCCGCTCTCCCAAAGGTAGGTAAGTCTCTCTCGTCTTAAGAGGGGGTGAGACGTCCAGGAGGGATGTCCAACTCCTACCCCCTGTTCCACTCACCCTCAAGACCAGGGAGGCTGGACAGCATTCAGCGGCCCCGCTCCAGCGAGGGACAGCACAGGCGGCTGCCGCCCAATTCCAGTATCATCAGCTCGGGGCGATGCTCCCACCGGGCTGGGGAGATGCAGTCCACTCCACCAAAAGCAGGCCCTGTCACGTGTCTGAGGCCTCCCCTGGCCGAGGTGACTCAAAGCTGCGGGGACTTACTGACTGTTCCTGTCGGTCCTCAGCAAAGTTGGCGCGATGAGCAATGAGGGTTCTCCCTCCTCATCTCAGACAACTGAGGAAGGCCCGACCCCCAATGGCTCCCACAAGCCGGGCCCGGGACAACCACCCAGAACTAGGCGGTGCTCCGGAAAACCCCCCGCACCGCTGCAAGGCAGACAATTCCGGCCCACACGCTCGCCTGCTCACCAGCGAGACAGTCCCAGCCGGAAGCCCGAATCCAGGCTGAGCAGGATCCCCGTGCTTTTCTGAGCCGAGCATCTCAGGGCCCCGCACCACGTCGGAGCGCCGGGCCGCTGGCCTCCCTCGTAGGCCCACCAGTCGCCAGAGCCTGTTTCCGATGACAGCCGGCTCCACCATTGAGGTGATTTTGGGTCTGTGTGAGGGCTTCCCGGGGCCCCGAAAGTGCCAGCTATGATCGGTGGCTGTTGCAGGGCAGTCAAGTAGCGGTAAGCGGCTGGGCCGGTGGCAGGAACGGAGAGGCAGAGAAATACGTTCTAACCGTCCGCCATCTTGGCCACGCCCCTCAACACCTAAGAGATGTTTTAAAGGGCTAGATGGTGGCTGGCACAATCAGTGCTGCAGGCTCACTAGTAAAAAACAAGGTGATGGATAAAATGCTTGAATTAATCTCAGCCACTGGTATTCGCTTGGGCCGCATCCCCAGCTATTGTTTTTTTGCCCACCATGCCACCTCAATTTGGACCCAGCCATATGCAAATCAGTTTTGACCCTGCTCCTCATGGAAACAGTCCAACCTGAACAGCCAGACCAGGTACTCCCTAAACAGGAACACAAGCAACCTAGGACCGGTTTCGCCTTAGAGCTTTTCAACCAGGTGTAGATTGGTTCCAGTGGCACAGTGAGCCTGAGACCCACATCTGGACATACCCAGTGCACTTAGGGCGTCAAATGCTAAAACAACAAGGTGATGGATGGAATGCTTGAATTAATCTCAGCCACTTGCGATCTCTCGGGCTGCATCCCTTTCCAAAGCCCACTAGTAACATTTAATTTACAGGCCCTGAGCACATGTAAAGCACTTTACTAGGGACTTATAGGTAAATTAAATATGCCAATTGTGGATATGTCAATCAAAGCATGTTTAGGGGAGTGAGCACAAGCACTTCACTTAAGCACTGGTTAGCTGTGGTAAAGTGTGCAGAGTCCTAAGGCCACAAAAACGAGATCAGCAAAATTGGAGGCAAGCAGGCAAAAAGTTGGCAGAAGACCACTCTAAGGCTGACAGATCTAACACGTGTCCTCCGCAGCTGAAAGTGGGGAGAGCCACCTACCCTCTTGGGAGTTCTCATCACTAAGGCAGAAGAACCTGGAGAGACTATAAGTAATGGCGTGGTCTGCCCCAGGTCTGTGTCCCACCGTAAAGTCCATTCCCTGTAGGGAGATGGACCACTTTAAGTCCTAAGGCCAACAAACATGAAATCAGCAAAATTGGAGGCAAGCAGGCAAAACCTTTGGGGGAAGACCACTCTGAAGCTGACAGGTCTAACAGCATGCTTATCTGTTATGGTGCCTCAGGATGCAGTGATTGGGCTGGTAACCCTGCAGGGTATCCTTTGATTAATAATGCCAACTTCATCAATCAATTTGCCTGAGAGAAGAAGGGAACGGAAGTTGCGGAAGCCACCAGTATAAATAAGACAGAGTGGGTGTACTATTAATGCTTCATTGGAAATGAAGCCCCCTTTGGTCTACTGGAATTAGTATGCACGGAGCAGTTAGCTTCTCATGGATTGTATTGTTTTTGGAAGCGGGGCAGATGTAGGGAAAGAGGAGAAAGAAAACTGGGATTTTTCTGTTGCACATGGGGACTTTTTGCACTATCCTTCCTCCAGTAGGCTAATTATCCACAGCTAAAACAGGCTAAGTTCTCTGGTAGGATAAACCAATACTCTTCTCTCCATTCATCACTCCTTCTGCCAGCTTACTGTAGTAAAGGCAGCAGAAATGGGAGTTCGTCTAGGGTATTTTCACAGCTATCTTCCTAACTTAGGGAAGCTGCCTTTCTTCTAATCTTTAAAATCTGTTCTTGCCTCAAAACAATTCTTCCCACTGTTCATCGGACACTGTTATTATCAGGATCCTATGTTGCACCCCCCCCCCAACACAGTGTTCTCCATTCAAAGGCTTGATGCCAGTTTCCTCTCTTTCTATGAACCCTAGAGCCGACCTTTGTGCCCCAGTTGCCTAACCAAAAATCTTCTTGGGAGCAAAACCCTGAAAGTTGCTGTGACTTCTTTCAGGATTCCTGAATCCATCTGCCGGATTCCTGAGACCCCTAAGTCGCAGGCTTTGTTAAGCCACCAGCAACCATGTTTGGTGCAGCACCCTATTTAATTAACACACCCATGCTGGAGCAAATGCTTTACCATATGAGCCTTGCCGTGTTCACATTGTGGTCCAGTTGTACTGGAGGATAACTCACCTCTTGCCTAGCTACTGTTTAGGGATAGTCTACTTTTGCTTTCTTCTTTTGGATTTCAACATCTTCATTTGCCTAGAGATTCAACATTGGTGTTGTCCAGTCAGTGGGTTTGTGCAGAGGCAATAATTCAACATCTTCATCTTCCAGAGCTTTGGCATCTTATTTGCTCAGACAGTGGTGTTATGAAAAGGCACGCTCATTGCGCACTTGAGGGAAAGTTTAACTTGGTTAGACAGACACTGCCGCATTCGAATATCGTAATCACAGGCCTCGTTAGACAATTTTCCAAAGAGGCTTTATTGTTGTGTCGCACCAGTGAAACACTGCTATTTTTCATTGCACCAGAAAGACAATGCTACAGTTAATCGCACCAGAGAGGCATAGGTATTGTGTTAAAAGTGACAATAATGAGTTACTTTTCTAAAAGTGAACTGGAACAACTAACTCGAGAGTAAAGAAAGTTGTGGCACAAGTCAACCCACAAAGCATATTTGATCCTCAACTGTTGTACACAAACAGTTATTCAAAGTCTAAGAGATTGATGTTTGAAAAATGTATTTTCGGTGATTTAATGTTGTTTAGGTACACTACTGTAGCACAATACAACTGTCAAAGGTTCATGCCAATCCCATTCCGAAGTCTGTCCTTTGTGGTTCAAAGCGCGTAGAGGAAGAAAGTTGCAACACATTACCAATGCCTGAATGCAGAAGATGGGTTAGCAATCTGGAGAATGAGTCTCTGGAGGGAGTCTGGAGATATATCTAACTTTCAGACAAACCGAGATTGCATGATGCTCCCTCAGGGTTCAGTTAGATGTCCACCTACCTACAGGCAGCTCCTTTTCATGCCCAGATGACAGCACCAGTGACGTCGTCACCATATCCTCCTCTCTCCCATAACTTACATTTCAATTATTATGGGAATATCTAGATCTGTATATATATCTCTATCTGAGACTGTGGCGGATACAGTAGAGGAGGTGGAACCCATATAGCTCCTGCAGGTCTGTAGAAAAATAAAGCAAGTTAGTGGTTGTGCAGTTCTGTGCAGTGACCATCATGGGTAAAATTGAAGTGAAGCGACAGTCCATTCTTGGAGCTAATCTCAGGTTGGAGCGGTACTGACCAGATCATCATAGGAGGCAGTCAATTGAGGTCTTATCGGGCCAGCTTCTCCTTGTATCCCGTAAGTTGTTGTGCCCTACTCATTGTGCTATCACTCGCTGCGCTTACTGAACCTCCCCGCACTCCTCCTGCAAGTGCTCCATCACCTGCACTGTCCCACTTGTGTGAGTACCTATTTGTACACCATCTACGTTCACTGGATGAGGCAGGTGCAACCTATCTAGGCAGTCCTAGCAGCTATCCTAGTTAATCTTCTTGGTAACCTAGGTAAAAAGTAAGGGGAGGTGATGCAGTCGGGGGCATGCTCTTAATTCTAGCATTCATGTGGCTAATACGGTATTTTAGCTTTTCCTGGATGTCTTTAAGGCTCCTAACCTGGGATTCTTGATGAAGCTTGGTGTCCTCCTCCTGAGGATTGCCTGCCATTGGCCAGATGGAATATTAATTTGTACTTTGATAATTTGTTTGATTGTCTTTTCCATTTTGATGGTACCTTCCAGAGGAAAATGTTTGCTCCTATCCGTCTTATTGCTTTTAGTTCAACCCTTTAAATACCTGAAGATGCTTTTGCTGTACTGTTGATACATAAAAAGGGTAGGTGTCCCCGAATTTGGATCCGCTAAGATTTTAGGGTCTTTGGCTCTTAATTCATTATTGTTTGTCCTGGATTGTACCAGAAAAAAAGGGGTTAGATTGCATGTCAACTAATGACAGTTCATACTGTGGAGAGAAGGATGAGGGGTGCAAAATTACACCTATTGTCACTAGGCCGCACTGGCCAACTTGCTTTTGGGAACATGAGCCAGCTTCGATTGATCGAGCTGCTGCAAATCCAACGTCATGGCACCAAGATTGTTGAAGAAATCTTATGTATTCTGTCTTTGGGATGAGTCTATATTCGTATTTATAAAAAATCTGCGATCAGAGCAAAATTGGCAAGTGTCTCCCGGGCAGCTGTCAATGAGAGGAGCACGTGAGACAAGAAAAAGCGCGCATTTATAGTAAAAGTTCAGGATGTTCATCCAAGAATTGAGGGTTATTTTAAATTGCTAAATATGTTGTCTACACACTATATTTACTGGCCATGACATTAAAAGTATTTCCCATGTTTGTGTTACTGAATTGGTGCACCAAGCACAGGTTGAAGGGGGTTGTGTGTTTCTCAGCGCAGGGACTTCCACTACAACCGGTGGTCTGGGAGGGCATAGAATACAAAAATCTTGATTTATGTTTTTTGCATTATGCACATTCGAAGTCTTTGATTCTGTATGGTACCTATGCTGCTTCATTAGAACACATTTGAAGTCGCCTCTCTTCACAAGCCTGCAAGATGCTTTGCATGTTAAAAGCTCACTGCTGATTTGTGGTCTAGCCCTCAGATTATGAGATCATACTAGGCCATTGAATGGATAACATTTCTACTTTTGGAAAAGAAAAATGCGCCTTGCAAAATGCAAGATGGCTATGCAAAGCCTCTAACTCTGAAGTTTTGTCATGATTTGGTAAAAGAGTTGTCTACTTCTTATTTATAACTTATTTTCAGTGCTTCCCCCAATGCAACAATTTCCTGTATTTTTTTGCACTTCGCTGAGCACTTTTTTGTGCGGTTTGTGCACTTTACTATGACCCACAACAAAAGTGCTAACTGAAAGTGACCCATGTCCACTAATTTCAAATTAGTGGAAATTGTCTGATATTAAAAAGGCGAAGCCTCCGGTTCATTAAAGTCAGCAAGAAAGCTCAGCGTGTTTAAGTATTTGAAGGAACGATCAAGGTGGAAAATTAAGGTTAAAGATGGAAAGAAACCCCATGGGGATAGGACTTGTCAAGCTTTAATTGGTTTAAAGGTGATACAGTGGGTGCCATTTAATTTGATTAACATGGCATGGTTTGTGATGATTTAAATGCTGGCTACATTCATTTGTCTGTGACGTGCAAATAAAGAACTTATATCCCTGTTAGGTCAGCTCAGCACTGGATAATTGTTGCACCTAGAAAGAATAAAACATATGTTATGCTTGATCTGGCCAAGTAGCAACTTTCTAATAATTGCATGAGATGCTTCTATTCTGTCCACCCCTTTGTTGAGTTTGTTTTCCCTCATTTGTTGTTCTGCAGTAATTGGTACACAACATTTAATTCTCACCACAGTCCTTTAATTTTGTGAATCATTCGTACTACTTGGTTTTAGACACACACTGCTATCACACCCAAGGATTTTGATGAGAAACCGCACAGCCAAACTGTTCTTCGCTGATCTGAAATAGGAAATGAAGAACAAGTGAAAGGGCTTTGTTTGCTTAACTTATCTATTTCACCCTCGCCAGGGTGTGAAAGTTTGAAGACCTGGCAATACGTGTCCTCAGTGCCAGGAAACGTGTTGTTGGCAAAAATCCTCTTTAAGCCACTCTCAAAAACGTAAGAAATCAAAAAAATATTTTTGCTTGCCTAAAATTGAATGACGAACGATTATTTAGCACATTTCAAAGAAAGAGGCAATTTTTCACATTTGTTTACAACCAAAACATGTACTGGAACTGAGTGGCGGAGGTGGAGGGGTTGTGCTGCACACAGGCTGCCAGGTACTCTCTTGGCCCATCTGGTGAGCCTGCATTGTGAGGTGCTCTCCTCACTTAAGGAGGTCGGTGTGTCATGTTGACTTTGTGGCCATCTTAAAAGAGGACATGCACCTCATAATCTAATGTAGCTTGACATCATCTATATATTAGTAAAACTGACTGATACCTCCATGTCATAATATTTAAATGCATTGGGCATCTTTAATGCAGGGAACCTTCGGTAAGTTGTGCCATGTTGAGCCAGCCAAACTGCAACTGGCCCACCAGCAGCAATATAGAATAAGCATAGTTGGTGTACTTTAGGGAAAACATAGGAAAATATATTTTAAATCAATAGAACTCCATTGAAATACATGGACACTTTACGGCTCACTGGAATGTAACTACTTAAGAAGTGGAATAACACAACTGCTGAGCAATTAAATACCTGTAGATTGACATAGGGACAGAGTGTGAATCGCCTCCTCTCAGCATTGCTTTTAAATATTTTTTGGTGATTACATGAATTTAGGGAGGTGGTGTAGGTTAGAATGTAGATCTCTAACAAGCACACAATCATCCTTAATAAATCAGTGTCCCGCTAGTGCTTTTACTTTTCAAAGACAAAGTACTGTAACGTACACACAAATTCTAAACAACATAAAAATAGAAGTGTAAATTATGACAACCAGACTTTTCTATCCCCTCCTGAGCTAGAGATGTGTATGAAAGTCACTCCCTGTTAAACACGTGATGGAGCAGGGTAAACGAAATAATTTTGTACCCCTTGGAAATTAATGACCTCTTAATAATTAATAATACTAACCGTTTGAAATGCATGTACTAACCAACAAACGCACCTTTTTAGTAAACACTACACGTGGGTAATATGCAGATTTGTGCAAAATCTAATCTACTTACAAATGTGAAGTTAATTAACCTTAGTATTGTGATTTGCGTACTAATTAGAGTGAAATTGCATGATTTATGTTGCGTAGTAGATTTGTATTGTGGCAAAGAATGCAGATGGTAAGTAAAATGGCTTTAAATGTCGCTTCTGCTAGGTAACACCTAACACAGGTTTTTAGAATGGCGGGTGGTAAACAGAGAGGCTTATTTTCTTTGTTTTAATCTCGGTTGTGTTTGTTCTTATGATAGTTCGTTCGGGCCTGCTAGGCCATGCTTCGAAAATGGCTGCTGGAAAGGATGAGATCACGTGAGACGACTAAGATGGCCTCCGCGCAATACGGTAGTCCTAGTCACGTGAATGCGGCCTGTGCCCGGAGTGAGAGATGTCAAGGTCAATCCGACCTACAATGAAGAATGTGCCAAGAGATTCAGCATGTATTCCTGGGAATGGATGGGAAAGAACTGAGTGACGATGGATGAACTAAAATGTGACCATCAAAGATCGCTACAAAATGAATGGACAAGTTGGACTACTTTTGACCCCAGAGTCATGAGACTTATTGTGTGCTTTATTGTCCCCAAACCAGTTTGAACAAGGAGGGCGATGAGGTGACCATCACCACCCCTCCAATGGACCAATTTGCGTGATTCTTGCCCCTGAGGATTGCAACTTTATGTGTAGTAAGCCAGAGAATAGGGTATAAGAGAGTCTGCCCTTATGTGGGTTGGTGTTGCTGTTGGTGTTTTCTGCCATGCCGCTTCTTTATTTTTCATTTTTCCACCTTGATACTGCGAAAGACTCTGTCATTTTGGACTTTAAACTTTGACTGGGGAAGGAACGAGATCGTTGCGGGAATTCTGCCCGGGAGGTGCGTCCGAGGAGGTTAGCGGGACAGTCAGTCAGTTTGGGAGTTCTATTCTGTGATCTGCGGTTTATCTTCCTTTGGTGAACCATTCTTGTCATCGCCCCATGCCGAGGGTAATGCATAATTTTCACTTTTCCTAAAACTTTTCTTAAATGTTTATTGATATATTAAATGTGTTTGTTTAATAAAGAATTTCACTTATTTGATTGAAGAATTTAGATAAAATTATATTCTAACTTTAAAATGAGTCCGTGGTTTTTTAGTAAAGTTATGATTTATAAATGTTAAAGGTTATAATTGTGATTGAGCTGGTCTTAATCACCATCAACTTATTCTACTAGTTGGTCCATCGACCGAATAGCGGAGTACCTTGATGTTTAGAACCGACAGGATCAAAGGTTAATGCATATAATGTATGAATTATTATTCTGTCAAATTTAACAAGGTATCCCGTTCGTCCAGCAGCACATTCTCTTTAGCGTGTAATCCAGAGATTGAATGAATGTATGTATGGTATGGTATGGTATGGGGGGTATTTGTTAAGCGCACGGCTACTCCGGGGAGTGTCCCGGCGCTATCCTTGACCCCTGGACAGAGCGTAAGCAAGACCTACACGCCCAAAGGACGGCAAGCCTATTGTTGGAAAAGCCAAGTTTTGACATTGCGTCTAAAACTGAGGAGATCATGCTCTTGTCTTAGCGAAAGTGGGAAGCTGTTCCATAGTTTTGCGGCTGCTACCTGGAAGGAGCGTCCTCCTTTACGAGAACGGCAAAACTTAGGCACAATAGTCAGTTCCTGGGTTGATGAGCGCAGAGTTCTAAAAGGTTTATAAGGTTGGATTTTATCCCTGAGGTACGGGGCGCCAATATTATTTAGGGCCTTAAAACTCAGAACCAGAGCTTTAAAACTGACCCTTTTTTTCACGGGGAGCCAGTGCAGGGTTCTGAGATAGGAGGACATATGTGATCTGGGTCCGACCATAAGCACGGCCCTCGCCGCTTCATTTTGGACCACCTGGAGACGGTTCAGTAGGTAGTCCGGAAGGCCCAGATACAGTACATTTGCGTAGTCCAACCTTGATGTGATAAGTGCCTGGACCACAGTTTTCCTATGAGAGATAGAAAGTAGAGGGAGAAAATTCCTCATCATTTTTAGTAGCCCGAAACAGGTGCCTGCTACCATTTGGACCTGGGACTTCATGCTCAGGTCGGAGTCAAATTTTACCCCTAAATTTTTTGCAATGGAAACTGGACTTTCAGGAGGGGATAGATTTTGTGGCCACCATTGACGCCATTCTGCGCCTGGGGTATGTCCAAAGAAAATGATTTCCGACTTATTAGAGTTGCACATTAGATGGTTTTGCCTGAACCAGGCAAATACCTTGGTTAGACAGGCATTTACTGCATTACCATTGAACGCCTCAACCTTTTCACAGGTAAATAGCAGCTGGGTATCATCAGCGTATGATACAATTTTAGCCCCAAGCTGTTCCGCCAGTGGAGCAAGGGGGGCCATGTATATATTAAATAGGGTAGGGCTTAGAACGGAGCCCTGAGGAACCCCTATATTCAGCGGAGGCATGGTGGCTGAAAAAGGAGGAGACCAGACCGTTTGCTGTCGGCTTTCCAGGAAAGAAGAGAACCATCTGAACACCGTGCCCCCATACCACTATCCCTCAGTCTACAGAGGAGTCGATCGTGGGGCACGGTGTCAAAAGCCGCAGAGAGATCTAGTAGTATCAACACGTGGTGTCATGGGCCCCACCGACATAAGATTTAAATGACAATAGGTTGCGTAAGTGTTTTTACCTGGATTGGTGTCCTAAGGAGAAATTTATATTCGCTGCGCTGGATCAGATTTCTTGGTAGCAGAGTTATGGTTTCTATAGATTAGTTTGGTGATTATTGATTACCGATTTATTGATTTTTCATGTCTAACACTTTATGTCGAGTTTGTATTATGTTATGTGTAAGTCGAAATTTTGAAGCTTCCGGAAAGTAGGAAGTGGACACGTGTGGCAAGAGAACTCACACGAAATTGTGCATTGTCTGATTTTCAAATTGGTGATAACACAGGATTGTGTTATGTTGGGGACATTTCATGTATGAAATTGCGTTTGAGTGAAAAAGCAACAGGTTTTCTGGTGAAACTCTGGCCTTAATTCTCAGGAGCAGTGTAGTCTCCACATGTGTTTTATCCCCAGAGAAACGGGTTCACCCCTTGCTTGAGAGAAGGGTAAGGTAGAGAGAAGTGCTACACTTATCGAACGAAACAGTATTCTTGTAAGTTAGAACAAACTATTTCTTTTGTTTAGCGAAACAGACAATGGTAATGTGTTTTACGTCGTAACTAATACATTTTGTCGAGAAGAGAAGGTAAGAAAAGTGCCGATAATTTTTGTAAAGGAGGGGTCAGTAAAGACAGGAGTAGAACTGACGTCAACAAAGACCGCGCTGGTATTGGCCAGTTGTGGAAGAGCGAAGAGCTTCTTGATTGGTGCGTTAGTGTGAAGACGCGCTGGTATTGGTTAGTGTGAGAGTGACGTAAAGCTTTTGGATTGGTGCGTTGGTGTGAGACGCGCTGGGATAGGTCCGAATAGCCGAGCAGTAGAAAGAACAGAGTGGTGAAGAATTTCGTGTATTTGTTTTGAGAAAAGAACAGTGAAATATGGCTTATTATGAGTATGGGAGACAGAAACCGTCATGGTTTGCAAAGATTAAAAACTTTTTCAAGAAAGACAAGAAGGTTGTGACTAGGGAAGGAGAAGTACTTCCTCCGCTGAAAACGCCAGCATCACATATGATGTTGAAATATGGCTATCATTCCTGTATTTGGTTGGAAAATTGGGCGAAATATACCCAAGGCGATGGAGTATTGGCATTTCCAGAAAATGGTTCGTTTAGCACAGCTGTACTTCGAAATTTGAGAGAAAAGATGATGAAACTTGAACCGAGACCTAGACCAACACAGTTCGAAGCTTTAGGTGAATGGGAAGATGAGATGTATGAAAGGGAAAGACACAGAGGTGCAAAGAATTATAGTTTAGTCCATGGAAGAGTATGGGGATTGAATCATGAAGACAGGATGAGACGATGGTGGTATGCTAACATGACGGATGGTTTGTTTTCTGTCAGAACAGTTGAAGAGATTACAGGGAGAAAGTGTACGGAGAAAGAGAAGCATGCAGTAACAGAAAGGTATGGGTATGGAGTTAGCGACACAGAGGATGAGTTGCTGGAGGACATTTTAAATAAAAGACCCCCTCCATATCAACAGAATTCTGCGGTGGTGACTCCAAATGCACCGCCAATGGAAACTGTAAGAAATCAAAGCCCGGAACGAAATTCTGAAATAAATAGGTCATTTGATAAATTAGAAACACCACAGAATGTGAAGCATGATAATGGTAATACAACTGAATTAGCCAGAACCACAAGAGAGTTGACTGAAAAGATAAGAAAACTAACAAAGAATATGGAAGCTGTGACTGTGCCAGTGATGATAGGGCCAGTAATTCCGGTATTTGAAAATTAAAGAATAGATGAGCATTCCCTGACAATTCCATTGAACTCTAGTATGCAAAAAGTAAGAGAAGGGATAATTCCAGAAAATAGGGAGGCAAGAGATTCTGTTGCTTCATGTAGGTCGAGTCCACCTACAAATTTGACAATTTAATGAGAGTCAGATAAATAGGATTCCTATGGGAACCGAATCAGCAACTGAGACCCCAGAGAGAAGTACAAGTTGGGCAGAAATAAATAAAACCCCTGTGGGTCCGACTGCAGAAGAGTTAAATAAGTGGGTGAGGAACTTACAGAAGAAAGATGCTGAACCACAACCTTTGGATGTGATCAGATTAAAAATAGATATGGAGGAATTGATTCTAGGGACTATTGGTACAGATCGGTTGAAGTCCTACCAAGATGACGAGTTAATGTTTATGTGTAAAGCGTTACTTGGAGAGCTAGGAACTTGCATGAAAAATTGGAAGAAACAGCGAACGAACTAGGAGTAGAGTTTGGAAAAATCAGAGGATTGCAGAAACCGTACAGGGTAGATTTTAGTGAAAAGGATATAGAAAATCTGAACACTTCAGGACGATTAACACAGATAAAGGAACTGATTGTGTTATTGAGAAAATGGGGAGATGTGGACAGGTGGAGAAGCAGGTGGATAAGAAGAAAGGAGGGAACGACTGATAAAGCTTCATTGGCTTTTCCGGTGAAGGAGAAAGAACCGATAGTAATGGAGTATCCAATGAGGGAAACTCCAGGAGGAAGCTATGTACATGTCCCATGGTCCAGACAAGATATACTGTCATTTACAAATGACTTTCCAAGATTGAGAGAGAAACCTGTAGAGTGGTATAGACAGGTAGAAAGGTTTGTAAAAGTTTCAAAGGTGTTGTGGGAAGATTTGGATGGATTGTTTGAAATTGTTGTACCAGCAGATTTATGGACAGAATGTAAGATTACAATTGACTGGCTGAAGGAAGAATATCCTAGAGATGCAAAAACAGGAGCCCCAGGTTCAGAAGTAATGAGAAAATATGAACAGGCAATCACGTTTCTGAAAAATAAAATCCCACCAAAAGAAACGGACTGGGTAAAGATTGATAGAACAACTCAGGAGAGTAAGGAATCTGTACGTGCATACTATGAGAGACTGCTTTTGGTCTTTAAACAGTATATTGTTTACGAGAACTTGAGTGAAAAAGACATGAGTCATTTTGAGTATAGATTCGTGTATGGCTTGAAACCTGAGATAAGTGAAATGATTAAGCAGCATATGTTGTGTTGGCAGAATAGCACAGTAGATGAAGTATTAAGGTATGCAAAATATTGTAGTGACGATATTGAGTGTAGACAAGCGTAAACTCAAGGAAAAGGCAATGTGGGCACAAGTAAAGGTTGCAGAAAAGAAAGAAGCTCAGATGAATAATCAGTCTAGTGATGCAGGGCAGACTAAATCCAAACTGAATATTGGTAAGGGAAAAGGTCAAATGAGTATAGAAGAGGCTAAAAAGAAATGGCCATGTCATAATTGCGGAAAATTAGGACACTGGAGAAACAAGTGTAAATTTCCTCCAAAAGCTAATACAGAAAATCAACCATTAAATCCACAGGTGCAGAATGAGGTGAGTTACCAACAGCTGCAACAACCGCAGGTAGTTACTCAACAGTGTCAGGTGCCGCAACCACCTCTTCCAAAGAGTGTAAATCCTCAGAGATACAGTACAGAGGCAGGATTCTACGGAGGAGAGCAGGTAACAAAATTGCCGCGCGCAGCTGCAGTTTCGCAGTATTGGTTACGGCAGGATGGAGATGAATCGGATGAAAGCTTATGACGGTGCCTAGGAGAGGAAGAAGAGTGCGTCAGTCAGGTCCATTTGTGGATGGAAAAGTGAATGGTGTAAATGTTACATTCCTTGTGGACACTGGAGCTACCCGTTCTACTGTTAGATCAGTAGAAATTCCAAACCTTCCTTTCTCAGGAGAATATATCCAAGTTGTAGGTGTTTCGAACAGGCAGATTAAAACCCCTCTTACAAAACCAGTAGAGGTAAAAGTTGGACCATTCAAAGAGATGCATCGCTTTGTGGTTTGTGATTGCAGTCCTGTAAATTTATTAGGACGCGATCTACTTTGCAAAATGAATTGTACCATCTACTGTACCCCAGATGGTATTGCTTTCTAGACACCAGATGAGGATGTCCTGTATAAAATGACAATGGCAGAACTAGAACCATGAGTGAATTACATGTTTCCTGTGTTTGATGCAGAGAAAATCCCTATTGAATTGAAAGGAATAGTCAGGTCTGATGTATGGGATTTCACAGGCGAAGATATTGGACTAATGAGAGGAATTGATCCTGTAAAAATTACTGTAAGGGAAGGAACAAATTACCCAAATACCCCGCAGTACAAATTAACGCCAGAAATTATTGAAGGAATAACACCTGTAGTTAATAAGATGATTGAACAAGGAATTTTGAGAGAGATGATGAGTAGCCCATGTAATTCTCCTATAATGGGATTGAAAAAGCCGAATGGAACATATAGGATAGTGCAAGACTTGAGAAAGGTAAATAAGATTGTTATTCCTTGCTGCCCAATTGTGCCAAACCCCGCTGTAATACTGTATCAGATTCCACATGATGCAGAATGGTACACAGTTATTGATTAGTGCCATGCATTCTTTTCTATTCCATTGCACCCTGACAGCCAGCCATTATTTGCGTTCCGGTTCGGAGAGCGTATTTTGGCATGGTGCCGAATTCCTCAAGGGTATACTGAAAGCCCTTCAATCTTTAATCAGATCCTAAAGAAATCATTAGAAGATTTAAAAATGCCTGAAAAATCTGTGATGGTCCAATATATTGATGACCTATTGGTGGCATCAAAGACTAGAGAAGCATGTGTTACGGACACAATTGCTTTATTGAATCATTTGGCAGAAGGAGGACATAAGGTGTCTCCATCAAAACTGCAATTTTGTCAACAGGAGGTACAGTACCTAGGTCATAAGATTGAGAAAGGGATGCGAAAGGTGACGACAGAAAGAATAAGGATTATCCAAGGAATGAGAGCCCCAATGACGCAGAGAGAGGTGAGAATGTTCCTTGGAATGGTTGGTTATTGTCGACAGTGGATAAGTGGATTTTCATTAATTGCGAAACCTTTACAGCGATTGACAAAGAGGGATGTCAAAGATCCGATTGAATTGGATGAGGAGGAAATGAAGGCTTTCAAGGAACTGAAACAAGTTTGTGTGAGGCACCAGCATTGGGAATGCCTGATTATGAAAAAGAATTTGAGCTGTATTGTAGCGAGAGAGTCGGATGTGCACTTTCAGTATTAGTGCAAAAACATGGAAAAATGAAAAGACCAATCGCCTATTTTTCAGCTGTTTTAGACCCGGTAGCAAAGGCGTTGCCTGGATGTTTGAAAGCAGTAGCTGCTACTTGTGTGAGACTGGAACAGAGTGAAGGCATTGTGATGGGATATCCTTTGAGAGTATATGTCCCACACTCCATTGAAATCCTTCTGACCCGAACAAAAACCCAATTCATGACACATATTCGGCTGACTAGGTATGAAAAAGTGATTTTGGGTGCAGACAATGTAACCATTGTAAGATGCACGAGTGTGAATCCTTCAACTTCATTGCCAGATGAAGTAAATGTAGAAGTCAAAGATGATGTTGATCATAAGTGTTTGGATGTGCTTGAATTTTTCACAAAGCCTCGCCCTGATATCAGAGATGAACCCTTAAAAGAATCAGATTATGTGATGTTTGTGGACGGATCATGCCTGAGAACAAATGAAGGAGTTTTCAGTGCTGCATATGCTGTATGTACGGTGGCAACCATAATGGAAGCATCCTGTTTGAGAGGAATACGTTCAGCCCAAGTTGCTGAACTGATTGCTCTGATTCAAGCGTGCAAACTGGAAAAGAACTTCCGAATTACGGTGATCACGGATAGCCAGTATGGCTTCGGAGTGGTCCACGATTTTGGACAGATCTGGTCCCAGAGGGGATTCCTGACTTGTGCAGGATCTCCTATTAGGAATGGTGAGTTTGTGAAGAAATTGCTTGAGGCGATACAGCTACCTAAACAGATTGCAGTGGTAAAATGCGCTGCACACAAAAACAGAACCGATTATATTGCAGTGGGTAATAAATTCGCTGACGAATTAGCTCAATATTGTGCCAGAAACATGGCCTCAATGAATCGGAGAAGGGAAAAAGAGAATGTTTCATGTCCCTTGCTGTTTACTAACACAGTTGAAACCTGGGATGAGGTCAAACAATTGCAGGAAGAAGCAGATGATGAGGAGAAAGATGGTTGGATAAAAGCAGGTTGCAGACAAAGAGAGGAAGATGAAGTCTGGGTTTATAGAGATGAAAGACCAATTATGCCTGATAGCATGATCTCTAATATGGCACGGATGTACCATGGGCAGGCACACATTGGTAGGGATGCCATGATCAGTCTTTTCAGACAGACCTGGTACAACCCAAAATTTAGGGCTATAGCTGAAAGCCTTTGTCAAAGATGTCTTACATGCCAACAAATAAATCCTGGAAGGAAGACAGTAGTGAGTTTGGGAACAATAGGACGCGAAGGAGGTCCTTTTACCAGAATGCAACTAGATTTGATTGAAATGCCCCCAAGCAATAGATTGAGATATGTCCTGGTGGTCGTCTGTTTGTTTTCTCGTTGGGTGGAAGCCTATCCGACAAGAAGGAATGATGGAGTTACTGTGGCTAAGCTCCTACTGAGAGAATTCATTCCTAGATATGGCTTTCCAGTAACGATCGAACCAGATAGAGGAACACATTTCCAGAATGAAATAATCCAACTGATATGTGAAGCACTTGACATTCAACAAAAACTGCACTGTGCTTACAGACCAGAGGCTTCTGGAGTGGTAGAGCAAGTAAATGGGACAATAAAGAATAGGTTAGGGAAAATGTGTCAAGCCACAGGACTCAAATGGCCCGATGCCCTGCCATTGGTGCTGATGAGCATCAGAAGCATACCTGACAGAAAAACCGGTCTGAGTCCTCATGAAATAATCATGGGACGAGCAATGAGACAAGCACACGTACCTGTCAACAAACTGCTGACTATAACTGATGATCTCGTATTGGACTCTTGCAAAGGATTGGCTGATGTGGTGCATTCTGTGTTTCATCAGGTTGGACCGGATGCGACCACTCTTGAAAGAAAACCAGCTCATGATTTGAGTCCAGGAGACTGGGTTCGCATTAAAGTCCACAGAAGAAGAAACTGCTTGGTTCCTCGCTGGGATAAGCCACGTCAAGTGATCCTGGTGATAACTGCTGTAAAGTGTGCAGGTGTGAAAAATTGGGTTTATGCCAGTCATACCATCAGAGTTCCAGATATTGAAGCTCGACCTGTAAGTTGACATCTGGAAGAAACAGGTACCAGTTTGACAACTGAAGAAGAAACTGAAACGATCAGGGTTCCAGATCTTGAAGCTCGACCTGTAAGTCAACATCTGGAGATATCGGATACCAGTTCGGCATCTGAAACCGACCAACCTGAATCTGGTGAAAGACAAAAAGAAAAATCAGGAAACAAAAGAACTGATATTGAAACCGGAGAAACCGAACCAAGAAACAGCGACAGTGAACAGCCAAGTACAAGTTTTGGGAAAATTCCTCCAGAGATCGTTGAGGTAACTGAAGAAAATTTAGACTCAGTTAGAGAGATTGGGGAAAGTGCAGAAGAAAAACGAGGAGTAGTAGGGTCAGAACTACAAGCAGAAGAAACACAGGAAATTTAGATTCAGACAGAGAGATTGGGGAAAGTGCGGAAGAAAAACGAGGAGGGTTAGAATCGAATTTTCAAACAGAAGAATCACAAGAAGATTCGGATTCAGACAAAGAAACTGAGATCATAAAGTTCAAAGTTAGAGGAAGTGAAGTGAGGTCTGAGACAGAATCTGAAGAAAATGAAGAAGAAAGAAAGCAAAGAATAGGACCAAGAAAGAGAACTTGGAGAGCAGAACGAGAAGAAAAAGAAAGTGAACTGAAAAGGCCAAGAAAAGGAGACAATTGGCCCAACGAAATTAAAAGACTGAGATATAAAATAATAAATTTGAACAAAGATAATGCGGAACAAGTAAATGAAATAACAAGTCAGAAAGGACAAAGAAAACCAAGTGAAAGACAGTTGCAGAGACCAAAAAGAGTGAAGAGACCTAACTTGAAATATAAGTCACCTGAATGGCTATACATAGCACTGACCGACATTAAAGAAGTGGATAGCAGTCACGAAATCCCAGACAAAGACTGTGAACAAGTGGGTGAGAGTGAATTGCACCAAACCTGAAAGACAAAGAAAGAAAACCGGACTGGACACCTAAACTGAAAAAGACAAGAAAAAGTTCTGAAAAGAACTGAGACACCAAAAGAGACTGATTAAAGGGTAGAGCGGCTGAAAAGTCATTCTGAGGTGTGGAAACACATTTTCTGTACATATATATATATATGCTAGATAGTATTACAACATGGTAGACACTGAGAATAGAAGATCTACATGTGAGTTTTTACGTAGATGGTGTAGGATGTGTTTTTATTGTACAGGTTTGCTAATGCTTATCTGGTTTATTTTAGCAATAATAATTCCACTTAGGTTAGTTGTAGAAAATAGATCTGTAATAGTGAATGACACGAATAGTGACAAGAAAGCTAACATAAAGAACACTGCAACATTAGTGGATAGTACTGATTTTCATAGGGATAAGTCAATAACTGATTTCTCCAAGAATGTCTTCACGAAACTTTTATACGAATATGTGGAGACAATGGATGTGAGAGATTGTTATGTCTGTATGCAGTTACCTGCGTCTGTAACAGAAGGTGTGACATATCATCACCTTCCTTTGACGTATGGAATAACTTGTAGCGTTTTAGCGTAGCTTATTTTATAAAACAGGTAGATTAGAGTATTACTACACTGACATAGATGCTGTTTTTGCTAAAATTCCTGTAATCCCTGAATTAAATAAGGTAAAAGTTGCAAAGGTATTTGGAGAGTTTTTCTTAGAGACAAAAGAATTAACATTAGAGTATTCATTTAGACATAATCTTACTTGTGAGTTAAGGAAAGAAGAAAAGATTTTCTTAGACATGGTAGAGGACAGAAGAGTTAAGTTTCAAAGAAAGATAGCAGGAGAAAAGACAAAAACCCCATCTTGGGCGTTTGAAGAGAGAAGTTACGACAAAGGTGAAACAAATGCAGCTATGGTTCTAGATTGGCCCCAACAGGGAAAATTGTGTATTAGTAGAGATAACACTATGTATGATAACTATTTTGTGGGTTCTAGTGAGTGCCGAGATACATACAAAATTCTAGGTGGATGGGGATTTAAAGGAGGAAAAGATCCAGTATTTCCAGGGATCTATTATATTTGCGGAAATAGAGCTTATTATAGGTTGCCGGACCATTGGTATGGAACATGCTATCTAGGCCTGGTCTTTCCAAAGATTTTTCATGTGGAAAGAGGAATAAAAGGAATTCACGAGATAGGTAAAACATTAACCCGTAGGAGGAGGGAAAGCTTCTCAGAAATAATAGGTGACATTTTTGGAGCATTGATACCAGCAGTGGGCATATCTTTGAATGCATACAAGATTCGGAAATTGTCTACAGTAGTAGATCGTTTATCAACGAATACTGCTGGAGGGTTCTTGATGGTAAATACCGAAATGGTTGCCATGAGAGCTATGGTAATGCAAAATAGACTTGCCCTTGACATTCTTTTGGCAAAAGAGGGTGGAGTCTGTGGAATGCTGAAGGTACAACATTGTTGCACTTACATTCCAGACAAAAGTGAAAATATACAAAAGTATATCACAAATATTACAAATTTGCACAAAGAACTAGTTCCACTGGAGGTTGAAAGTGTCCTTGTATATAAAGAACATTACTGATTTGCATAAAGAAATTGCCCCACTGGAGGTTGAAGGTGTTTGGGAGAGACCTGGTAAGAGTTTTTCCTCAATGAAGAAATGGTTCACAGAAATAGGTAGTTCTCTTATTGGGAAAATACTAATACCAGTCACAGTATATAATAGTAATGCTATTATTGAGATTAGCACATGTGTGTATTAAAAGAAGAAAAATACAAAATAGAGTAAAAAGAGAAAATGAGAAAAATAAAGAAAGAGAAAGGGAGATGGGAGAGAGAATTGGAAGAGTTAAAAGAGAATATGTACAAAAGGTCTAAAAGACCAGATGAAAAGAACACAGTTGTTTAAATTAATAAATACAAGTGGACAAGAAACATTTATCTGATAAATTTTTGTAGGGATAGGTTTTTGTGGTGATGTTAAAAATCACCAAAGGGGGAATTGATGGAGCAGGGTAAACGAAATAATTTTGTACCCCTTGGAAATTAATGACCTCTTAATAATTAATAATACTAACCGTTTGAAATGCATGTACTAACCAACAAACGCTCCTTTTTAGTAAACACTACACGTGGGTAATATGCAGATTTGTGCAAAATCTAATCTACTTACAAATGTGAAGTTAATTAACCTTAGTATTGTGATTTGCGTACTAATTAGAGTGAAATTGCATGATTTATGTTGCGTAGTAGATTTGTATTGTGGCAAAAAATGCAGATGGTAAGTAAAATGGCTTTAAATGTCGCTTCTGCTAGGTAACACCTAACACGGGTCTTTGGAATGGCGGGTGGTAAACAGAGAGGCTTATTTTCTTTGTTTTAATTTCGGTTGTGTTTGTTCTTATGATAGTTCGTTCGGGCCTGCTAGGCCATGCTTCGAAAATGGCTGCTGGAAAGGATGAGATCACGTGAGACGACCAAGATGGCCTCCGCAGAGCAATACGGAAGTCCTAGTCACGTGAATGCGGCCTGTGCCCGGAGTGAGAGATGTCAAGGTCAATCCGACCTACAATGAAGAATGTGCCAAGAGATTCAGCATGTATTCCTGGGAATGGATGGGAAAGAACCGAGTGACAATGGATGAACTAAAATGTGACCATCAAAGATCGCTACAAAATGAATGGACAAGTTGGACTACTTTTGACCCCAGAGTCATGAGACTTATTGTGTGCTTTATTGTCCCCAAACCAGTTTGAACAAGGAGGGCGATGAGGTGACCATCACCACCCCTCCAATGGACCAATTAGCGTGATTCTTGCCCCTGAGGATTGCAACTTTTATGTGTAGTAAGCCAGAGAATAGAGTATAAGAGAGTCTGCTCTTATGTGGGTTGGTGTTGCTGTTGGTGTTTTCTGGCATGCCACTTCTTTATTTTTCATTTTTCCACCTTGATACTGCGAAAGACTGTCATTTTGGACTTTGAACTTTGACTGGGGAAGGAACGAGATCGTTGCGGGAATTCTGCCCGGGAGGTGCGTCCGAGGAGGCTAGCGAGACAGTCAGTCAGTTTGGGAGTTCTATTGTGTGATCTGCGGTTTATCTTCCTTTGGTGAACCATTCTTGTCATCGCCCCATGGCCGAGGGTAATGCATAATTTTCACTTTTCCTAAAACCTTTCTTAAATGTTTATTGATATATTAAATGTGTTTGTTTAATAAAGAATTTCACTTATTTGATTGAAGAATTTAGATAAAATGATATTCTAACTTTAAAATGATTCCGTGGTTCTTTAGTAAAGTTATGATTTATAAATGTTAAAGGTTATAATTGTGATTGAGCTGCTCTTAATCACCATCAACTTATTCTACTAGTTGGTCCATCGACCGAAAAGCGGAGTACCTTGATGTTTAGAACCAACAGGATCAAAGGTTAATGCATATAATGTATGAATTATTATTCTGTCAAATTTAACAAGGTATCCCGTTCGTCCAGCAGCACATTCTCTTTAGCGTGTGATCCAGAGTTTGAATGAATGTATGTATGTGGTGTCATGGGCCCCACCGACATAAGTTTTAAATGACAATAGGTTGCGTAAGTGTTTTTACCTGGATTGGTGTCCTAAGGAGAAATTTATATTAGCCGCGCTGGATCACATGTAAAGCCCCTTCCTAGGGCCGTATTACAGAAAGTGCCCCGGGGACGCAACTGGCATTTGCGCCCGCTTTGCGCACCCCTGGGGCACTTTGGTTTTACAAAGAGGGCCGCAGACGCTTGTGCGGCCCCATCTGTAATACTGATAGCTCTCGCGCACATACAGCGCCAGCGCTATCTGCAGGGGGTGTTCCCTTATTTGCATGGGGGCGTGCCCCATACAAATGAGGGAATTCCTTTGACTATGCTCCCGCGCCGTATTACAGACACTGGCGCAGAGGCAAAGAAACCCTCAAGAGGCACACTGACAGGCGCCACCTAAAAGGTGATGGCAGCCCTCTGGCGGGGAAAAGGGGGGGGTCCCATGGACCACCCCCCCCCCGACACCCCCTTGCAGTCGGGTAGAGGCACTGACTGCAGCCGTTTGCAAGGGGATCTCTAATCCCCTTCAAAAGTGCAGGCTGGTTGCCGCCTGCACTGAAAACATGAAGCAGCTGTAAAGCAGCCGTTCTGTTTTTCACCCAAACGCGCTGCCCTGAAGGCAGTGCGAGTTCGCGGCTGCCCTGGGAGCAGCGCATTCATTGGTTACGACGGATGCACTTTTTTAAAGGTGCACCTGGCACAAACCATCAAAATGCACATATTTTGTAATGTGGCCCCTAATGTTTTTGTGATGGAGTTCACTACATAAAACCACTTCCTGCTGCCTTTGTCCGAATGTTCACAGTGTAAACCCCCGCCACCATGGTATTTGTCCTGGTATTACACCATGCATAGGAACTGCTGCATTATTTGACTAAGGATTTGCATTAAGAATGTCTCTATCAGTTATGAGCAATGAAACGACTTAATGGGTGAAATCACTCAACTGCTGATCAAAGGCATATAGAAAGAAAGTTCAGCATTAGGGTAGAGCCAAAACCCTTCCCTCAATACTGCTTTTAAAGCTGTTTTTGGTGATCACATGAGCTTTGGTAGACAGCTAAAGCAGCCTTTTGTCAGACCTAGAAAAAAATTTGGGAAATCGCATTACAGAGAACGATTTAATTTAAATGATGAATTGTAAAATGAGATATGAAATTTGTTTTATAACCTTTAAAGGAAAGTTTGCAGCAGATGCCTAGTTCTGAATAGGCCCATGTATGTAACATTAACCATGTTTAACCACTCAAAGGTATCTTGAACCACCGCTTTAGTAGATGCTGGTGGACCTCTATTCTGTCTCATTAAATGATTTAGGGCTTCATTTAGAGTTGCGGGACATGTTACTGTGTCACATACGAGACAGATATCCAGTCTGCCGTATTACAAGTCCATTATATCCAGTGGCGCTTGCAATACGGCGGATGGGATGGCTATCACGTTTGTGACGAACTAACCCCTCCGCCAAACTCTAAATCATGGCATCTTTGACTTAGCTGGGACACGCAAAGATATCTGCAAATAAGCTTATGATAACATGACAGGGCTCATGGGGAGGGTTTATCACTTCTCAAGAAGGAAACCACAGTGACACAGTGCAGAAATAATGCATAGTGGAAAGAAAAGGAGAAGTGAGGAGAGCATGAAGAAAATTGTGAAAGAAGGAAACAGAGAAGCAGAGAAAAGATAAAAAGAACTAAATAAGGCAAGATTATAGAATGGCAGAGAAGATGAAGTAGAGAACGAGGGAAAATTGGAAGCAAGAACAATAAAAAAAGAAAATGGAATGCAGCAAGGACGTGAAAAAAGGGAGAAATAGAGAAACAATAATGCTGCAAAAAAGATAGCAAGAACCAAGATAAAATGTGGAAAGGCAGATGGAAGGGATGAAAGAAAAGAGAGAAGGAAAGCAAGATGTAAAGAAAGTGGAAAGAAGGCTGTAATAAATAAACAAAATATCGTAAGAAAGATGCTAAGAAAAATTGGCCGAAAGAATAAAAAAAACATAAAAGGGGAAGAAAAATGTGAAGAAAAAATAAATATGACTGTGAGAGGGGAAAAAAAGGTAAGAGCAAAGAAAGAGACCCTACTACGCAGGGCTCGCTTTTAGCAGGGGCGAGCTGGGCCAAAGCCCAGAGCGCCAGTATTCTGAGGGGCTCACGAAGCTTTGTGCATTAAGGTTATGCCAACAGCAGTACCCCTGACATCTTGCTCCAGCCTTGTCCGTGTCCCTGCTTGATCCTTTCTGTCTGATTGGCCATTTTAAACTGGTTTAAATCCTTCATTATCAAATACCGTGGGTGATGTTTTTAACACCTCATTAGCCCCCTTCCACTCCTGCTGACACACCAACAAAACCATCAACTTGAGCCATCGGTGATTTAGTTGAGCTGAGGGAGGTCCAGAGATGGTTGTGTTCAGGGGCCAGTCTAACTCAAAAAGCCCCTCCCTGCTGTCTCATTTTACTCACTAGCATCAGCAAGGGCGCCAAGTTTCTCTTCGCCCAGGGAGCCATCTTAACAAAGGCCGGCTCTGCTACTACGGATGTTTCAGGCTCACTTGCATCGTTGAACGCTCACTCAATACTGGCTACTCAGGAATATGCTTATACAGGAGTCCTTTGACTGTTTTGCACATTTGTATGTAAAACTGTTGAGGTTTCGCTGCCCCGTTGGAACGTGAGTGGTAAGAAAGGTGCAGTGTGGTCTATCTTACGTGGCTGCTTTCTCTTTTGACCAGTAAACAGATGGAGGAGTTGAACCAATCCGGCATGCTTCGTGGGTCACTGAGTCCAGAGAAGCAGATGTCTCTGATCACTGGCTGCAGTGATTTAAAGTCGGCATTAGATGGCGCCGTCTTCATTCAGGTAAGTTAATTCCCATTAAAAGAAAGACGCTCGGCCGCTACATTCCAGTTTACTTTATTCAACAGGTTCCGCACGCTGAAAGCCGAACGAGAATGCAAATGAAATGTTTAGCCAGTTATCTGCTGGTACATTGTGTTTCTACACTAGGACTATGTGGCTACCTGTGTGTCCTGCCTTTCAAAACATTTCACAACCCGCATCGTTCTCCGGCAGAGGCGAAGGTCGCACGGATTAGAACGCGTTTAAGTATTTCCCTCGTGTGATAGTGCTCTTCCATATCATATTGTTATTAAGAAACAATCGTTCTTTCCCCATCTTTTTCACATATTTCATTTTCTTATAATTATACAATTGTATTTGTTTTTAGAAAAATACTTAATGCAGGTATTAATCGAAAGAATTTTCTTGGCTCCTGAATGCGTATTTTTCTGTTTAAAGTGTTATATGATAATAAATGAGAGTGTATTGGATATATTTTCAATAGGTATTTAATGTCTTTTTAAATTAACTTTCGCTCAGTATATAGGAAGCATGAAAGTATATCATCATCTATCGACGTGACTTCACAGCAGAGCAAAGCAGCGTGAATATATCATTATTACCACGAGACACAGAAACAAACAGTACATAAACAAACTTGATGTACATTGTAAAATACTTCTCTAATCTCGGAGTCTTACAGAGGGGAGCGGTCCCCCCAGGTCTCATCCCTCGTTCTCCTCTCGGTACCTACGCCAATTGTCCCAGACTTTCTCCCATTTCTTTGGGCAGCCCCTGCTCTGATAAACCACCTGTTCAGTTCTTTGGCACCAATCAACATTTACCTCCCAATCTGTAACCTGTGGCGTCTCCTCTGCCCCCCAGGCCCGGGCTGTTTCTTTTGGCTATCCCAGAGGCTAATTTAAGCCATATTCTCTGGTATTTAGGCCGTTCTTCATCACCGGTTATACAAAGGATATGCCATCTGGCAGATAACGGTATTTCCAGTCCAGTGACCCTCGCCATGATACGGAGCACCCCACTTATTTAGATTCTCTAACTTCTGAGGTTCTTACCTAGGAGACAATGCATCAAATGTACTTCCTACTGAGGTTGGCAGCCAGTGGGTCCATCCGGTGATAATGCTTGTGGCGAGAGTAATTACATAAACTTATAACAGTAGTGAAAAAGTAAATAAAAATGATTGGTTAATAAAAAAACAATCATGTATGCATGCATATTAAAATTTAAAAACTAACAATCCAGTTGAAAAATGTCCCAGTAGGATTCTGTCATGTATTGCATAAAACATAAAGTATTGGCATTGCCAATTGGTCTGGCCTTGGCAAGCCTGTATTTATTTTGTTGCAATCATGCAATAGTCATTAAAATATTAAAGGTAATAAAAAGTATAAATGCCTCACTCTAAAGGTGATGTACATATGATTGCAAAAAATAAAAAAATAACCCATTGTAATAATTTAAAGCATGCAAAGAAATAAAATCAGAAATTTGCCTACTTGCCACTAACAATAGCACTGAAAGTAACTACATGTTAAACAAATATGCACTTGTGAACAAGCAAAATGCCATCACTCACAGTGAAGAGAGCCAGTGGCTGAAGTGGGTCAACCCACTACCCCTGCTGTAGTGTGTGGAGACAAACTTTCACACTTGAACAGAGCAAGGGGTCAGTAACCACATCAATATTTAAAATACAGGTCTTTTGACTTTGTCATGAGATGACCACATCAGTGGTGTCCTCCTAATAACACCTATTGGCTATATCAAGAGGACACCGCAGCATTATATGAAGACAAGCCTATTGTCTTTGTCTAGGCGTGACCACATCATTATACAAGACAAACCTACTGACTTGTCAAAGGCTTACCACGTTAATATAAAGGCAAGCCTATTGGCTTTATCAAGGGGTCACCACTTTGTTATAAGAAGACAACCCTATTGTCTTTGTCAAAGGGTGACATATCAATATACAAGGCAAGTCTGCTGGCTCTGCCAAGTGTTGACCACATCCGTATACATGGCAACCTATTGGCTTTTTCAAGGGGTCACCACATAATTATATAAAGGCAAACCTATTGGCTTCGTCAAGTGGTGACCACTTCATTATATGAAGACAGAAATTGGCTTTGTCAAAGGGTGACACATCGATATACAAGGCAAGTCTGCTGGCTCTGCCAAGTGTTGACCACATCAGTATACATGGCAACCTATTGGCTTTTTCAAGAGGTCACCACATAATTATATAAAGGCAAACCTATTGGCTTCGTCAAGTGGTGACCACTTCATTATATGAAGACAGAAATTGGCTTTGTTAAGGGGTGACCACATCAATATACAAAGCAAACCTTTTGGCTTGTCAAAGGCTTACCACGTTAATATACAAGGCAAGCTTTTTGGCTTTGTCAAGGCGTCACCACATTGATATATGAAAACAACCCTATTGTCTTTGTCATGTGGTGACCACATCATTATACAAGACAAACATATTGGCAACATTTGAATCTCACAGTTGAACAAACCAAGGTGTCACCACATCAAAATATAAAAAGCAAGCCCATTGGCTTTGTCAAAAGGTCACCACATTATCCTATGAAGACAACCCTATTGTCTTTGTCAAGGGATGACCACATCAATATACAAGGCAAGCCTATTGGCTTTGTCAAGGGGTAACCACATCATTATTCAAGTCAGGCCTATTGGCTTTGTCACTGGGTGACCTCATCAGTATACAAGGCGAGCTTATTGATTTTGTCAAGGGGGTCACCAAATCATTATATAAAGTCAAACCTATTGGCTTTGTCAAGTGGTGACCACATCATTATATGAAGACAAACCAATTAGCTTTATCAAGGGGGTGCCACATCATAATACAAGACAAGCCTATGGCTTTTTCAAAGGGTGACAACATCAATAAAAGGCAATCCTATTTTTTTTTCTCAAGGGATCAAAACATCATAATATAAAGGCAAGCCTATTGGCTTTGTCAAGGGTCACCACATTAATGTATATGAAGACAAGCCTGTTGACTTTGTCAAGGGATGACAACATCATCATACAAGACAAGCCTATTGGCTCTGTCAAGGGATCACCACATCAGTTTAAGAAGGCATGCCTATTGGCTTTGTCAACAATATAAAGCATGTGTTAGAGTCTTTCTTTTATACTCCTCAGGCCACATAATGCAGACCAACCACAAGAGGGCTCTGCAATCCTCAGCTAAAGAACAAACACTACAGGTCCAGGAGTGCTTAGAAACACCATCAACTTTTCCTGGTCTCACATTGTATACACCTCAGCAAATCTAAGATTACTTTTGATAAATGATTTCTGAGGGACTGCTGCTCTCCCTGCAGCCCCACAACACTTTTGTAACACGGTGCTGCCCCAGCCCAGGTTGAAACACCAGACAGCAGGGAAAACATGCAAATTAGCCCACATAATTAGCATTATGGGGCGCTCCTGGCCAGGAGCAATGAATAATAAATGAGCCCCTCGGACAATGAGAAAGCTTGAATTTTTCGATTTCAGCCCTTCAATCCAGATAGCTATAAAATTTGATCCTTAATTTCTCAAAAATTAAGGAACAGATTCACACCAAATCACAAAAGCACACTTTCTTTGTAAAGATCTAGCTTTCTGCTAAATTTGGAGTAATTCTTTTCAGCAGTTTGGAATGTAGCACTGTTCAAAATTTACTATGAAAATTGTATGGGGAAATTGGGTTTTGGGACGACCACCTTCCCCCTTTTTCCTGGCCCCTGTGTGACAGATCACCCTGAAACTTTCCAGGAAGGAGCTGAGTTGGTGAACTTTTTTTCTGGGAAAGTTTTATGAAGATTAGTCTAAACGCGCCAAAGTTATTAGCAAAACAAAAAATCATTTTCTTTAGATAACTAGGTCATAATTATTGCTACACAGTGACGACTGACGCTGTGTGCGTGTGTTTGTATATATGTGTGTATGTGTATATGTATGTATGTGTGTATATATGTGTGTGTATGATATATATATATATATATATATTTTTTTTTTTCTTTTTCATTGCACTGAGCCAATGAAATGAGGCTGCATATTTTAAAATAAGGAGAGCACTCACCGCGCCATGTATGACAACAGCTTGCCTCTGATGAAGAGGATGTTTTTCCTCGAAACGCGTCAGGCCTGCATAACAAGCACTGGAATGCTGGGGGAGTTGAAGAGATGCGAACTGTCGAGTGCGTCCCCGAGATCTGGGCGTTTGGTGGAGAAAATTAATCATGCGGCGGTCCTGCCGCGGGGGATGGCACCATCACAAATGGAAGTGAGGCTGAGGTATGGAACTATGTCCAGGCCATGCAGCACAGCAAGCCAACAGGAAGAGAATCTCTCCCCGGCAGTTCTGGATCCTACTACAGGACATAAATATGTTTTAATATATACAAAGGCGCATGTGGCCCACTTAGGGTATTGAAACAATATGGCTCTCGGGACTACATATCCCAATATGCAGCGTTACTGTGAAGCGCACTTACCCAATTAAAATACATTGCACTGAGCCAATGAAATGAGGCTGTATATTTTAAAATAAGGAGAGCACTCACCGCGCCATGTATGACAACAGCTTGCCTCTGATGAAGAGGATGTTTTTCCTCGAAACGCGTCAGGCCTGCATAACAAGCACTGGAATGCTGGGGGAGTTGAAGAGATGCGAACTGTCGAGTGCGTCCCCGAGATCTGGGCGTTTGGTGGAGAAAAATAAATAAATATATATATATATATATATATCTTTTGTTTGGAATGCATGAGGTTTATGACTCCACTAAAGCGGTCTCTTGGCCAGGCCTAAAAAGAGTCAATCATGCTCCCATGGTACAGGTATTGTATAAATGTGACAATGCATGATCAGCTAAACCCAAATAATCTGCCAGGGAGAAACTCCTTTTGGAGCTCACCCTCTTCTACGGAATATCAATGTCAGTCAGTCACAGCCCCATAAAAAGACAGAATAGATGGTTACAGTTTAGACAGAAAGCATTACAGCTGCCCTTTATTCACCGCTGTAATCATAGTGGGACAAGCACTGGTGAACTCCCATTCTAATATGAGATCTGTACCTGCAAAGTATAACTTGATAGAGGATCGAATGGATGCCCTTCATTCTAAGATGTGGCCGCAATAAACAGAGTTCAGGGAGAATAACGGGGTAGCTACAGAAGGAATGGTTTATGTATTATCTTGAACTAGCATTTGGCAACAACAGCAGTAAAGAAGCAATGTCAAAGTCAATAGGCATAGGTTTTTGTTTGAGGAAGTGTTTGGTAGGTGTTGAAGACTTTGTGTGTTGCCCCCACTGCCCTAGAAAGAGAATCCCACAATGACATAACACATTGTGCTAAACCACTATGAAAGCTGGCAGTAGGGTGCCTTCACTGATTTGACAGCCCTCGCAGAGTTAAATTGTACATTCAGAAATGTTGTGGTAACAACGAGTCGTAAGGTGAGGTTTGCAATCGATCTGGGGAGCTTAAAAGGCATTCAGATGAAAATACTGCATCGTAAATACTTTTGACAAGGACTAGTATTATCCATTCCATTGTCATTGCATTGGTGAGAGCCTATTTGTGGGCGAAGTAGTAAATTCAACAACGGGATCTAATGAACGTGCAAGAGTGATTAATGAAAAGCACTGTGATTTTGTGGCAGACTGAGGTATTCAAAGAGCAAGCACTTCCTAAACAAAGCCTAAACCAGCAATTAAAATGTCATGTTCGCAGAGTAATTACATTAAGCAACACACACAGGATCTCAGTTTGAAACCAGGCGTCATGTTGTGTCTGCAGTCTGACAAACCAACTATTGGAGTCCATCATCAAACCCTAAAAATAACGCATATGTCACAGTGTAAACATCCTCACAAAATCATGGTATTCCAATCACGGTAAAGCATGACAAAACTCATTAAATCCAGTAACCGAATTGGGCTGACACAAAGCCTGCTCTCTCGGTACTTTTTGTTGCTGTACTTTTTTAAAGAAATGATAGGATGAGGTCCATTTGACAGCATGAGCTTTCTAAAGCCAGACCTAAAAATGTTAGACTAGGCCCTTCAAAATAGCTTTGCAAGCAACGCTTTCAGGTGGAAATTCATATTTTTGTTGGACATATTTGAAGTGCGCGTCGTGTATAGTTGAGGTGACTGGGGAATGTACAAGCACATTTTGAAATTGTCTCATGTTTTTGTCTCCTGCATCAGCTCGGCACCCGTTCCCCTTCCACCCCCCGTAGTTAAAGCAACCCCTCTCCCCTACAGTTGAACATGGTTTGGCAAAGTTAATAGGTTTGACCTATGCAAGATCTATTGGCTTTGTCAATTTTTGCTGCACAGCAACCCCCCCTCAATAGGTCTCGCATTTGCAAGAGTTTAAGCGCTTGGCATTGTAAATGACAATGCCTTTTATTTATGTGTTTTGAAAACCAACACAAATAAAATGCATTGTCATTTATAATGGCTATAGCTCAAACTATCACAAATGCGAGACCACTTTAATGGGAGTAGAGTGTTGTAGAGTGGAAGGGCTTACAGTTGAGTGGCATATTGTGGAGCGCAGTGTCAGAGTAGAGTGTCGAGGAGTGGTGTAGAGCAGAGTGAAGTGGCATAGAGGGTGTTGCCTAGAGTGGAATAGAGTGGCGTAAAGGGGAGTTGATTGTCTTAGAGCGGAGTGATGTAGTGTGACAGAATAGAGCGGAGTAAAGTGGCATGGACTGGCATAGAGTGAGTTGCGTAGAGCATCGTAGAGTGGAGTAGTGTCATAGAATGGCATTCAGTGGAGTAGAGTGCTGTGGAGTAGAGTGTCAGTGGAACAGAATTTATTGGAGTAGAGCATAATAGAGTGGAGTATTGTGGAGTGGAGTGTTGTAGAGTAGAGTGGCCTAGAGTGAAGTGGCATAAAGTACAGTGGTGTAGAGTAGATTGGCGTAGATTGCAGTGATGTAGAGTAGCATAGAGTGCAGTGGCATAGAGTAGAGCGGTGCCGAGTAGATTGCAGTGGTGTAGAGTGCAGTGGCGTAGAGAGGAGTGGTGCAAGGTAGAGTTCAGTGGTGCAAAGTGGCGCAGAGTGAAGTGTCATAGAGTGGTGCAGTGGCATAGAGTGCAGTGGCGTAGAGTGCAGTAGAGTTGAATGGTGCATAGTAGAGTGCAGTGGCATAGAGTGCAGTCATGCAAAGTAGAGTGTCGGAGTACAGAGCCATGGAGTGCTGGGTCGAAGAGTTGTGCAGGGAGCAGTGATGTAGAGTACGTAGAGTACAGTGGTGCAGAGAAGAATAGGGTGGTGCAGAGTGCATTGGTGTAGAGGGACATAGCGTGCAGTAGGGTAGAGTGCAATGACCTAGAGTAGAATGTTGTAGAGTATGGTGGTGTAAAGTGCAGTGGTGCAAAGTAGTTGGCGTAGGTGCATTGGTTTTGAGTAAAGTGGTGTAGAGTGCATTGACATAAAGTGCAGTGGTTTAGAGTACAGTGACATAGCGTAGAGTGGCTTATAGTGCAGTGGCATAGAGTGCAGTGGCGTAGAGTAGATTGTTTTAGAGTGGAGCGGTGCAGGGTAGAGTATGGTGGTGCAGGGTAGAGCACAGTGGCATAGAGTAGAGTGAGAGTAGAGTGGCACAGAATTGATTGCAATGGCGTGGAGTGGCGCAGAGTAGATTGTTTCAGAGTAGAGTGATGTGGTGTAGAATGGAGGGGTGCAGAGTAGAGTGGAGGGGTGCAGAGTAGTGGCATAGGGTGTAGAATGCAGTGTTGTGGAGTGGTGCAAAGTGGCGTGGCCCAGACTGGAGTGGTGTAGAGTGCAGTGTCATAGAGTGCTGTGGTGCACAGTAGATTAGAGTGGCATAGAGTGTGTTGGTGTAGAGTGCAGAAGAGTGGCGCAGAGTAGAGTAGTGCAGAGAGTTCAGTGGCAGGGAGTTCAGTGGCGGAGAATGCAGTGCTGCATAGTAGAGTGTCATAGATTGCAGTGGTATAGAGTAGAGTGCATTGGTGTAGAGTGTAGTGGTGCAGAGTAAAGTGACCAAGTGCAATGGTGTATAGTGGTGGAGAGTGCAGTGGTGCAGAGTAGATTGGTATAGAGTGCAGTGGTGTAGAGAGTATTGGTTTTGAATAAAGTGGTGTATAGAGCATTGGTGTAGAGTACAGTGGCACAGAGAGCAGTGGTATAAAATTGAGTGGCGTACTGTGGATTGGCGTAGAGTGGATTGGCGCAGAGTGGAATAGAGAGGCATAGACTGTAGTGGGATAGAGTAGATTGTTTCAGAGAAGAGTGAAGTGGCGAAGAGTGCAGTGGTAAGAGTAGAGTGCAGTGGTGCAGAGTGGATTAGAGTGGATTGGCATAGAGTACAGTGGCGTAGAGTGGAGTGATGCCAAGTAGAGTGGCTTAGAGTTCAGTGGCAGAGAGAGCCGTGTTGCAGAGTCGAGTGAAGTGGCATAGAGTGGAGTGGTGCAGGGCAGAGTGCAGTGGCATAAGAGTGGAGTGATGCAGAATAGACTGATGGAGAGTGCATTGGCACAGAGTAGGGGGGCGCAATCTTGCAGAGTGCAGTGCCGTAGAGTGCAGTGCCATAGAGTGCACTGTTGTAGAGTGCAGTGTCTTAGAGTAGTGCAGAGTGGAGTGGAGCAGAGAGAAGTGACATAGAGTACAGTGGTGCAGAGTAGGATAGAGTGAGATAGCGTGAAGTGGCATAGAGTGGAATGTTGTATAGTGGTTGTTGCAAAGTCATCCTGTGCCCTGGGCACCCCCCAACGTTTTGCTGACTGGTACTGGTGGTAACTGACTCTGACTGACCCTGGGCTTTGCCTAACCAGGCCCAGGGCCAGTGCTATGCTGAAAACACTTAGAATACAGTGAAAACACCTACATACACTAGGGTACACTATGGGTTGGGGTACCCCTGTGATTGGCATGACCTACCCTATAAGTCCCTAGTATATAAATAGGGCAGGGGAATTGAAACTACCTATCAGTCCCTAGTATATAGTAGGGCATGGCAGTTTAGAGGCCAGCAGCTTTCTGCACTTGCATGTGTGCACTGCTGAGGCCTGAGGTCAGTTTTAAAAGCAGCCCTGGGTGCCATGACTGCTTTTAAAAAGTAAATTGTGCCCAAACTCGACTTTGGTGTTTGGGGCACTTAAAAATGGATAGCCTACAATGTTATGGCATCTTAGGAACCCCCAGGCTCTCCCCTAGGTGTCCCAGGGGTGGGGGGGGTCAGGTATCTATAAGGTAGACCCTTATAAAATGAGTTTTATATGCCCAGGGTTAAGTGAAATTTCACATTTCACTCCCCACATTGTGATAAAGTGCTGCCCAAATTCGACTTTGATGCTAGGAGCACTGTGAAGTGTGGATCTGCAATATTTCTACAGATTCAGAACCCCTAAAGTCTCACCTAAGTGTCCCATGGGGTGGGGGTCCTGTAGATATAAGCAAAGTACTTATAAAATATGTTTTTGTAAGTCCTGGTGCTGGAAAAATGGCCCAAGTCATTTTTCCCATTGCAAATCCCTGCTACATAGGTTAACATGGTAGGAAGTTATTAACTAATAACTCTTGATAGGAGAGGGCTAGAAGTACCATTGAAAGACTTCCCCGAATGGTATTAATAAATCCCACAATATGATATTGTTGAATTTCTCCTAAAGTGTACATACAAGAAGTTATAAGACTTTCTTGTTTGTAGGTCCAGATTCAGCCTTCCAGTGGTCTGCCCTGATTGGTCAGAGTTAAGTGGATTAGCCAGGCTGCCTTGAAGAGGTGATAAAGAGCCCCTGGGGTTAGCCAGCTCTGCTGGCAGGGCAGTGTGCTGTTCCACAGGAATGCCAGGCCAGGGGAGGAGTCGTAAACCATGGTCTTCAAAGAGGAGAGCAGAAACCAGTGTCATTTACAACTCTGAACTTTCCACCTCAGGCAGATGGTAGGATTAAGGAAGGTATGAGCAGATGCAGGGGGAGAGTCTAAGTAAATTAGCCATCCTAGGGGTGTGTTTAGCCAGCTCTTACCTCCCTGCTGGAAAATCAGCCATTATGAATTTGGAAGATTTGATGCACTCTGGGACAAAATAATGCCACACTCTACAGGATGTGGTCATATCTTTGAGGAGTTACCCTGCTCTCATTGGTCAGGAGTGACCTCCTGCCTAACCCAGAGAACTTGGAATAAGTATCTGAGAGGGGCAGAGCCCTCCAGATCTGCTGCTTGAAACTTAAGGAAGCAAGACGTTGCCATGCTGAGAAGTTGGGGGTGCAAAACTCTAAGGCCTGTCCTCTGAAGACTGCACCAGCTGAAACTACAGCCCTGTGGATTACCTTGCTGCAAAAGAACTAAAGAGTGGACTCCCTGCAAGCTACAGGTTAACAGAGCTCACCTGGACCATCACCACCAAGGATCCTCAACTGGAAGAACTACCAGTGGATTTGTAAGGGTTTTGTCCAAGTGGATTGTGGGAACTGAAGTCCTCAACTTTCAAGGACCATCTTGGAGCTTCCAGACCCTTGGAGTGAGTTTGAGACACTTTGGGACTCCATTGAGGAACTTCAGGAAGAAGTTCAAGAAGTTTGGAGAACTTTGGACCAACTTCGAAAAAAAGCTCCATAGAGGGACCGACTCAACCTGGCCAGTCAAGCCGCCTGCCTTCTACCGCGAGCCGGCCAAGCCATCCAGGTTCGTCCCGCTAAAAGCTCCGTAGGTCCAACTTCCAGAGTTTGACCGGGAGTAGAAAAAATCCGAGGCCGGCGAACCCTCACCGAATCCGGCCTGGTGAAGAGCATCAAGGGACCCCGCGAGAAAAAGCTCCGTAAAAGTTTCTAAGTCCAAACGAAGAAAAGGTGACCGGGAGCAACCGCGAAAGCCAAGCCGCCTGCCTTCAACTGCGTGTCGGCCTGGATCCTGGGTTTGCCCCGCTGGAACCGGACTTCCATAAGTTTGACCAGGAGCTCATCGCAAGGCTATCCGGCGAACCCTCACCGAATCCGGACTGGCTGAGAGCTTCGAGGGACCCCAGGAAGAAAAGCTCCAGAAAAGTTTCTAAGTCCGAAGGTAAAAACTATCACCGGGACCTTCCGCGTGGGGTAGCCACTCAGGGCTCCATCGCGGTCAGCCTGAAACTTTGACTTTGGGTCGGTCTATCGCGAGCAGGTATCCCAATATGGTGCTATATGTTTCTAAGTGCTATAAAGTTATAAATCTTTAAAAAATCATATCTCCGGTTCCCTACATTGGATTTTTGTCGTTTTGGTGTAATTTTAAAGATAAAAATATTTCCTATTTTTATAAATTGGTGTTGGATTTTTATTATGTGTTGTGTCTTAATTATTTACTGAATTGGTGTTTTTAAATGCTTTACATACCTATCTTTGAAGTTAAGCCTGTCTGCTCGCAGCCACGTTACCAAGGGTTGAGCATAGGAATAATTTTCTAAGAGCTATTCTGAGCCCTATACTGTGTTAGTGGCCTTATTGCCAGTGGCAGACCTACATTTGCCCCTTTCAATAATCCACTTTCCAACATTTGGTGCTCAGTGGTGTGGATGAGGATTTGTGTTTAAAAAGTACACCTTTCAGTAAAGTGAATTAAGATTATAAAAATCCTCTAAATTGCCTTAGAACAAAACTTTTGAGTTTGATTTTTAGAATTTGGACTAAACTGTTTTTAATCCATTGTTTTGATTTTTCCAAATTGTTCTAAGTCTGTTGTGCCTAGTTATTGTAACCCAAAACTAGGGAACCATGGAGCTGGACCTGGCTAAACTGTCCCAGTTTAAGATAGCTGATCTTAGGGAACAGTGTAGGCTTAGGGGGGTGCCTGCTACCAAGAAGCTTTGGAAGGCAGGGTTGATTGAGTCCCTAAAGGCCTGGGCTGGGGGAGCTGGGGAGAGTCAAGGGGGGATAGAGGGTGTCCCCCCCAACCTCATCCAAGAGGAGGTTGAGGATAATGCCTCTTCCATTTTATCTAGTATTAGCCATATGAATCCAGATGGTGGGAGTTGGGAAGGGTCCCTTACTCAGGGACCACCACCGTCCCTTGCAGAGAGACAGCTTCAGGCTCAATTAGCTTTGATTGCCTTGGAGAAGGAAAAATTGGAATTGGCTAAGAAGAGATGGGAGAGGGAGGAGGCGTTCAAAAGAAATGGTGGCAGTGAAAATGATGCAGATTTTGAAATGTCCAGGGGTGGTGGATTTGATCCCAAACTTCCCAAGGATATAGTACCTAAGTACACTGAGGGGGATGACATTGACAAATGGCTAGCAGCTTTTGAGATGGCCCTTAGAATGAGTAGGGTCCACTCTAAGTATTGGGGTGCACTCCTGTGGGAGTTGATTCCAGTAGCTGGGAGGGATAGGCTCCTGACCCTGAAGGGAGAGGATGCAGAATCATACCAGCAGATGAAGGCATGCTTAGTCAAACGGTTTGGTCTGACTGCAGAGCAATACAGGGTGAAGTTTAGAGGCACCCAGAAATTAAGTTCAAAGTCTTAGGTAGACTTTGTGGACGTTTCAGTGAAGGCACTGGAAGGCTGGATTGTTGGTAACAAAGTTGACACATATGAGGGATTGTATAATTTGTTTTTGAAGGAACATATTTTGACTCATTGTGCAGAAGAGAAGTTATGCCAGTATCTAGGGGACTCTAAGCTGACAGACCCCAGAGAGTTGGGTGAAGCAGCTGATGAGTGGGTGAGAACCCGGGTTTCCATACAGCACCAGGGGGGTGACCAGAAGAAAGGAGGACAGGTCCCTCCCCAGGGGAAAGCCCAAGGGAAAGAAGGTCAAAACCAGAAGGAGTCCTCCAAAGACCCACAAAAACCTTCACAAGGAGGGGGGCCCCGAGCCAACCCAAATCCAAAGGGAGGTGGAATCAGGGAAAGAATGGTAGGTTCTTTGATCCCTCAAAGGTGGGTACGTGCTTTGACTGTAACCAGCCAGGGCACAAACAGGGAGATGCTGTCTGCGCCAAGAAGCTCCCCCCTAAGGGGCCATCCACAGGGATTGCCAGTGTAAGTATAGGGGTGGAGAGTAATGCCCCAGAGAGGGGTAGTCAGGTGGTGGAAGCAACCTTAGTGTCCCTGGGTGGAGTGAATATTGCAACCCTTGCTGCCTTACCTCCAAACATGGACAAGTACAGGCAGAGGCCTAAAGTGAATGGGACTGAGGTTGAGGCTATCGGAGACACTGGGGCTAGTGTAACTATGGTCCTGGATGAGCTGGTGCCTCCAGAAAGGTTGTTACCTGGTGAGTTTCACCAGGTGACTTATGCAGACAGCACTACCAAACTCCATCCTATGGCTATGGTGGACTTGGAATGGGGAGGTGTGACAGGCCCTATGAAGGTAGCTGTGTCAAAGGTGCTCCCAGTCCAGTGTTTAATGGGCAATGATCTTGAAGCCTCTGTGTGGTCAGAGGTGGAGAGAGGACGCCATATGAAAATATTGGAGCTCCCTGAGTGGGTATGTGCTGTGACTAGGTCACAGACTAGCCAGAAGGGAGGGGCTGGACACTTGGACCCTGGAACAAAGGGCCAAGCATCCAAGGACAAGGGTACTGGGCCTGGTGAGCCAGCCCAGGGATCTCCAGAGGTGCAGGCAGAATCTAACCCTGATGGGGAGGATCTGGCCTCTGAGGGAGGGACTCCATCCCTGCCAGAGCTGTCAGATTTGGCACAACTGACAGGAGCAGGTGGAACCTCCAGAGAGGAGTTCAGTAAGGGACAGCGTGACTGTCCCACCCTTGAGAGCTTGAGGCGGATTGCTCCTAAGCAAGAGGAAGAGGATGACAGTGGGTTTCACAAACTCTACTGGGAAGATGGACTGCTTTATACTGAGGCCAGAAACCTCAAGGAGGTGGCCACCAGGAGGTTGGTGGTGCCCCAGAGGTAAAGAGAGTTCATCCTGACTTTGGGTCATGATATCCCCTTGACAGGACATTTGGGACAGACAAAGACATGGAACCGGTTGGTGAACCTTTTCTACTGGCCCCATATGTCTGAAAAGGTAAAGGAGTTTTGCAGCTCCTGTGTCACCTGTCAGGCCAGTGGCAAGGCAGGGGGCAAGACAAAGGCTCCCCTAATACCACTGCCAGTGGTTGGGGTTCCTTTTGAAAGGGTGGAGATGGACATTGTTGGTCCCCTGGACCCACCTACTGCATCAGGGAATAGGTATATCTTAGTGGTAGTGGACCATGCCACTAGGTACCCTGAAGCAATGCCTCTTAGAACCATTGATGCTCCTGCAGTGGCTAGAGCACTGCTTGGTGTGTTCACCAGAGTCGGTTTTCCAAAAGAGGTGGTGTCAGATAGGGGCACGAACTTCCTGTCCAGCTATCTGACTGCTATGTGGGATGAGTGTGGTGTCAACTACAAGTTCACCACCCCCTATCACCCACAAGCAAATGGTCTTGTTGAGAGATTCAACAAAACCCTGAAGGGCATGATAAATGGGTTGTCAGAGAAACTCAGGAGGAGATGGGATGTTCTCCTCCCATGTTTACTGTTTGCCTACAGGGAGGTGCCACAGAAAGGGGTTGGTTTCAGTCCCTTTGAGTTGTTTGGACACCCTGTGAGGGGGCCATTGAGCCTGCTGAGAGAGTCTTTAGAGAAGCCTCTTAAAGAAGCAAAGGACAATGTGCTTGACTATGTGCTAGGCCTGAGATCTAGAATGGCAGAGTGCATGTACAAGGCAAACAGGAAACTGGAGGCCAGCCAGGAGCTCATGAAGCACTGGTATGATCAAAAGGCTACTATGCCTGAGTATACTCCAGGACAATTGGTGTGGGTGTTGGAGCCTGTGGCTTCCAGGGCCCTCCATGACAAGTGGAGTGGGCCCTATCCAATCTTAGAAAAGAAGGGTGAGGTTACCTATTTGCTTGACCTTGGCACCCCAGGAACCCTCATAGGGTCCTGCATGTGAATAGATTGAAACCCCACCATGACAGGGCAGACATGACCATGTTACTGGTCACTGATGAGGGTGTGGAGGAGGAAACTGAGCCTGTGCCCGACCTCCTCTCCACTAATGTGCAAGATGGGTCAGTGGAGAGGTGATACTCTCTCCCAAGTTGACAGACCAGCAGCACGGAAACTGTAAGCAAGTGCTGGAGCAGTTTGCTGGCCTGTTCTCTTTGACCCCAGGCATCACTGAGTGGTGTGTGCACCACATTGACACTGGTGACAGCCTACCTGTCAAAAATAAACTGTACAGGTTGTCTGACCATGTCAGAGCCAGTATTAAAGCTGAAGTTGCTAAGATGCTGGAATTGGGGGTAATTGAACCATCTGAGAGTCCATGGGCCAGTCCAGTGGTGCTGGTGCCTAAACCTAATCCTCAGGGGGACCCAAGGAGTTAAGGTTCTGTGTGGACTACAGAGGATTGAATGCAGTCACAAAGACTGACGCTCACCCTATACCTAGAGCTGATGAGCTCATTGACAGGTTAGGGGCTGCTAAGTACCTGAGTACTTTTGATTTGACTTCAGGTTACTGGCAGATTGCCCTCACTGATGGAGCAAAGGAGAGGTCAGCATTCTCCACACCAGAGGGACATTATCAGTTCAAGGTAATGCCCTTTGGTTTAAAGAATGCACCTGCCACCTTCCAAAGGTTGGTGAACAGGGTCTTGTCTGGGTTGGAACAGTTCAGTGCAGCTTACCTGGATGATATAGCTGTATACAGTTCTACCTGGGGGGGGTCACTTAAGCCACCTAAGGGAAGTGCTTCAGGCCATGCAGCAGGCAGGCCTGACTATTAAGGCAAGCAAGTGCCAAATAGGGCAGAGTTCTGTGGTGTACCTGGGCCACCTGGTAGGTGGGGGCCATGTACAGCCTCTCCAAGCTAAAATCCAAACTATTTTGGATTGGACAGTTCCTGTTACCCAGACTCAAGTTAGGGCATTCCTCGGACTGACAGGGTACTATAGAAGGTTTGTTCAAAATTATGGGACCATTGTGGGGCCCCTAACAGAACTCACTTCTAAAAAGAGGCCCAAGAAGGTGGATTGGACCCCAGAGTGTCAGAAGGCTTTTGACTCTCTGAAAGCTGCTATGTGTTCAGCACCAGTGCTACTGGCCCCTGACTACACAAAATAATTTGTGGTTCAGACAGATGCTTCAGAGCAAGGGATTGGGGGAGTGTTGTCACAGCTAAATGAAGAGGGCCTTGATCAGCCAGTTGCCTTTATTAGCAGGAGGCTTCTTCCCAGAGAGCAGAGGTGGAGTGCCATTGAGAGAGAGGCTTTTGCTGTGGTTTGGTCCCTGAAAAAGTTGAGACCATATTTGTTTGGGACTCACTTTCGTGTTCAAACTGACCAAAGGCCTCTCAGATGGCTCATGCAGATGAGAGGGGAGAATCCCAAGTTGTTAAGGTGGTCCATTTCCCTACAGGGAATGGACTTTACAGTGGAACACAGACCTGGGGTTGCCCATGCAAATACAGATGGACTTTCCAGGTTTTTCCACTTAGCTGATGAGGACTACCAGGGTGTAGGTTAGTAACCCATCACCTTTCGTTTGGGGGGGGGGGGCTATGTAGCAAAGTCATCGTGTGCCCTGGGCACCCCCCAACTTTTTGCTGACTGGTACTGGTGGTAACTGACTCTGACTGACCCTGGGCTTTGCCTAACCATGCCGAAGCCCAGGGCTATGCTGAAAACACTTAGAATACAGTGAAAACACCTACATACACTAGGGTACACTATGGGTTGGGGTACCTCTGTGATTGGCATGACCTACCCTATAAGTCCCTAGTATATAATAGGGCAGGGGAATTGAAACTACCTATCAGTCCCTAGTATATAGTAGGGCATGGCAGTTTAGAGGCCAGCAGCTTTCTGCACTTGCATGTGTGCACTGCTGAGGCCTGAGGTCAGTTTTAGAAACAGCCCTGGGTGCCATGACTGCTTTTAAAAAGTAAATTGTGCCCAAACTCGACTTTGGTGTTTGGGGCACTTAAAAATGGATAACCTATAATGGTATGGCATATTAGGAACCCCCAGGGTCCTCCCCTAGGTGTCCCAGGGGTGGGGGGGTCAGGTATCTATAAGGTGGACCCTAATAAAACGAGTTTTATATGCCCTGGGTTAAGTGAAATTTCACATTTCACTCCCCACATTGTGATAAAGTGCTGCCCAAATTCGACTTTGATGATAGGAGCACTGTGAAGTGAGGATCTGCAATATTTCTACAGATTCAGAACCCCTAAAGTCTCACCTAAGTGTCCCATGGGGTGGGGGTCCTGTAGATGTAAGCAAAGTACTTATAAAATATGTTTTTGTAAGTCCTAGTGCTGGAAAAATGGCCCAAGTCATTTTTCCCATTGCAAATCCCCTGCTACATAGGTTAACATGGTAGGAAGTTATTAACTAATAACTCTTGATAGGAGAGGGCTAGAAGTACCATTCAAAGACTTCCCCGAATGGTATTAATAAATCCCACAATATGATATTGTTGAATTTCTCCTAAAGTGTACATACAAGAAGTTATAAGACTTTCTTGTTTGTAGGTCCAGATTCAGCCTTCCAGTGGTCTGCCCTGATTGGTCAGAGTTAAGTGGATTAGCCAGGCTGCCTTGAAGAGGTGATAAAGAGCCCCTGGGGTTAACCAGCTCTGCTGGCAGGGCAGAGTGCTGTTCCACAGGAATGGCAGGCCACGGGGAGGAGTCGTAAACCATGGTCTTCAAAGAGGAGAGCAGAAACCAGTGTCATTTACAACTCTGAACTTTCCACCTCAGGCAGATGGTAAGATTAAGGAAGGTATGAGCAGATGCAGGGGGGAGAGTCTAAGTAAATTAGCCATCCTAGGGGTGTGTTTAGCCAGCGCTTACCTCCCTGCTGGAAAATCAGCCATTATGAATTTGGAAGATTTGATGCACTCTGGGACAAAATAATGCCACACTCTACAGGATGTGGTCATATCTTTGAGGAGTTACCCTGCTCCAATTGGTCAGGATTGACCTCCTGCCTGACCCAGAGAACTTGGAATAAGTATCTGAGAGGGGCAGAGCCCTCCAGATCTGCTGCTTGAAACTTAAGGAAGCAAGACGTTGCCATGCTGAGAAGTTGGGGGTGCAGAACTCTAAGGCCTGTCCTCTGAAGACTGCACCAGCTGAAACTACAGCCCTGTGGATTACCTTGCTGCAAAAGAACTAAAGAGTGGACTCTCTGCAAGCTACATGTTAACAGAGCTCACCTGGACCATCACCACCAAGGATCCTCAACTGGAAGAGCTACCAGTGGATTTGTAAGGGTTTTGTCCAAGTGGATTGTGGGAACTGAATTCCTCAACTTTCAAGGACCATCTTGGAGCTTCCAGACCCTTGGAGTGAGTTTGAGACACTTTGGGACCCCTTGAGGAACTTCAGGAAGAAGTTCAAGAAGTTTGGAGAACTTTGGAGCAACTTTGAAAAAAAGCTCCATAGAGGGACCGACTCAATCCTGCCCAGCCAAGCCGCCTGCCTTCAACCGCGAGCCGGCCAAGCCATCCAGGTTCGTCCCGCTAAAAGCTCCGTAGGTCCAACTCCCAGAGTTTGACCGGGAGTAGAAGAAATCCGAGGCCGGCGAACCCTCACCGTATCCGGCCTGGTGAAGAGCATTGAGGGACCCCGCGAGAAAAAGCTCAGTAAAAGTTTCTAAGTCCGAACGAAGAAAAGGTGATCGGGAGCAACCGCGAAAGCCAAGCCGCCTGCCTTCAACCGCGTGTCGGCCTGGATCCTGGGTTTGCCCCGCTGGAACCGGACTTCCATAATCCGGACTGGCTGAGAGCTTCGAGGTACCCTGGGATGAAAAGCTCCAGAAAAGTTTCTAAGTCCGAAGGTAAAAACCGTGACCGGGACCTTCTGTGTGGGGTAGCCGCTCAGGGCTCCATGGCGGTCGGCCTGAAGCTTTGACTTTGGGTCGGTCTATCGCGAGCAGGTATCCCAATATGGTGCTATAATTTCTAAGTGCTATAAAGTTATAAATCTTTAGAAATTCATATCTCCGGTTCCCTACATTGGATTTTTGTCGTTTGGGTGTCATTTTAAAGATAAAAATATTTCCTATTTTTATAAAGTGGTGTTGGATTTTTATTATGTGTTGTGTCTCAATTATTTACTGAATTGGTGTTTTTAAATGCTTTACATACCTGTCTTTGAAGTTAAGCCTGTCTGCTCGCAGCCACGTTACCAAGGGTTGAGCATAGGAATAATTTTATAAGACCTATTCTGAGCCCTATACTGTGTTAGTGGCCTTATTGCCAGTGGCAGACCTACATTTGCCCCTACCAATAATCCACTTTCCAACAGTGGTGTAAAGTCCAGTGGTGCAAAGTAGTTGACATAGGTACAGTGGCGTAGGGTGCATTGGCTTTGAGGAAAGTGGTGTAAAGGGCAGTGGTTTAGAGTAGAGTGGCGTAGTGAAGAGTTCAGTGGCATAGCACAGAGTGCAGTGGCATAGAGTGGTGCAGTGTAGACTGCAGTGGCATAGATGGGAGTGGCGCAGCTTGCAGTAGAGTGCAGTGGCCTAGAGTAGATTGTTTCAGAGTAGAGTGAAGTGAAGTGGTGCAGGGTAGAGTATAGTGGTGCAGGATAGAGTGCATAGAGTAGAGTGGTGTATCATTGATTGCAATGGCATAGAGTGGCATAAAGAGTAGTGGCATAGAGTAGATTGTTTCAGAGTAGAGTGAAGTGGCGTAGAGTGGAGTGATGCAGGGTAGATTGGAGTGGTATAGAGTAGTGGCACAGAGTGCATTGGCGTATAGTGCAGTGTTGTGGAGTGGTGTAGAGAGCAGTGGTGCATAGTAGAGTGGGGTAGAGTGCACTGGCATAGGGTAGAGTGGTGTAGAGTCAAGTAGAGAGGTGTAGAGTGCAGTGGTGCACAGTGGATTAGAGTGGCATAGAGGGCATTGGTGTACAGTGCAGAAGAGTGGCGTATAGTGGTGCAGAGTAGAGTGCAGTGGCATAGAGTTCAGTGGTGTAGAGTAGTGGCGTAGAGTGCAATGGTGTAGAGTGCCATGGCATAGAGTAGAGTACAGTGGTGCGCAGTGGTGTAGAGCAGATTGGCATAAAGTGCAGTGGCGTAGAGTGTATTGATTTTGAGTAAAGTGGCGTAGAGTGCAGTGGTAGAGAGTAGAGTGACCTAGAGTGCAGTGGTGCAGAGTAGATTAGAGTGGCATAGAGTGGATTGGTGTTAGAGTGACAGAGTACAGTATTGCAGAGTATACTGTCGTAGAGTGCAGTGGTGCAGAGTAGAGTGGCTCAGAGTGCAGTGGCACAGAGTAGCTTGGCGTAGAGTGTGGCGCAGAGTAGAGTGACTTGGTGCAGAGTAGATTGGTGTAGAGTGCATTTATTTTGTGTAAAGTGGTGTAGACTGCATTGGCATAGAGTGCAGTGTTGCAGAGTAGGGCGGGATAGAGTGGAGGGGCGCGGAGTGGTGTAGAGTGCAGTGGCGTAGAGTGGAGTAGCGTAGAGTAGAGAGGCGTTTGAGTGGTGCAGAGAAGAGTGCAGTGACAGTGTGGAGTGGTGCAGAGTAGAGTGCAGTGGCGTGATGCAGAGTACAATGGAGTGGGGGTAATGTGGAGTATGCATGGTATGGTAGCGTACTGCCATTACAGACAACACATCTTCAATTGAAATTACCATTACATTTGCACTCACATACAGTTTTACTGATAAAAGTATACAGCTCACAAACGATAGTGTGGAAATGTCATCACCCAATGTATTGATCTGATCGTCAGCACAGTTTATTGACAGACATTTAAATTTTGTTGTGTGCTAGGAAAAAAAATAACATCTGTACATCCTTCCCCAAGCAGGCCCCCAGTAGCCAGCATGATTGTCACATAAATCCTCTCACTTTGAAGTCGGAAAAAATCAAAATAAACACCAAGCTCCCTGGAATACATAGCCTGACATTTGACCTCTGTCTTTGAATGCACACCAAATGTGGCAAGATAAGAACTAAATTGAAAGGCCTGTTTACAGAAAGCGAGTTTGTGGAGGAATACAGTAAACAAGGTTTGGGCAACGGGAGGGACAGCCTCAAACTGGACAGCCTAAAGCAAATAAAGCCAGCAAATAGAAAGCTAGAAAATGTGAGTTACAAACCACAAAGCCAATGGTAAGGAACAGGCGGAATGCATTCCTAGGTTAACTTTCTGAATGTCCCCAGGATGTCTTTAGCAAACCAGACAGCTATGCTGTCTGGTAGGCTGCGACCTAAAAAACGACCTGAATCCAAGCAGCGGAAGGACGCTAATAAATAAATTAATCAGTACATGGTCCATGCTCCATTGTACAGACCAACACAATGAAGAAGAAAGTGAAACTGGTGCACGCTGACCAATGAAAAGCAAGGAAATGAGTAACGATGAAGCCAGCCAATAGTGAGTAATGGACAGACTCTAAGCTTTTTTTTGTTAACAAAAGATTTTGCGAGAGACACCATATACGCTGTCTCAGGCGAAACCTAGAAAATGATAAGCAGCATTTTTCTTCCAGCAGTTCATTTACTTGCGAAGCTGGATCAGAAGCAGGACCTCTGTCATCCATTTCCCAGAGGCAGATGGAGCCCCTGGAATCTCCCACATACACCAGTAGGTCTTAGGACCCACCAGCTTCCCAAACCAGCACCATGCACAGTTAGACCAGCAGTAGATTTGTCTAACTGTAGCAGTTGTTTGCTGATATCTCCAGAGAGCTGTATGTCAAAACTATCTGTTTTTGAGTGTCCTACCACCTTTACTGCGCATGTGGATGCATTGCAAGCATGGACACTTACATGCCCATCTTTTTCTTTTCCGTGTTTGCTGAGACTATAGGAAGTGCATCAAAAAACACACTTTGCTCAAATATTGGAGGACTGGAATTTGAATAGCATAGTATGCTGTAGAAGATTTAGACGTATTTGTGTGCCTCCCCTCTGCTTTCGAGGGGAATCATGGACATGCGTCTACTCCCAGGTGACATACAAATACCGGAGAACTTAAATGCTTTGAAAGCCAGCATTGTAAGGCTGAATTGAAACTGTCCCTGGTGTAGAGAAGGGTAGGATTGCATTAGCATGTCTCTATTCTAATACAGACATGCCCGTCACAACTGCCTCTTAAAAATAATAGCATGTTCTTATATCAATCAATACTGCGCATCTCCCCTTTCCTAGAGCGGGTAATCGCAGTTGGTGCCTTTATCTGATTTAATGATGCTCTCTACTGGCCTCAGAAGGATGGAAGGCTGAGTTGGCCTTGCCGGGATTCAAGTCTTTTGGCTCTCACCATTGGTGTCAGCGGCCAGTGTGTAATTCATTGATCCAACCTGCTGCCAGTCATAAAGGCCACGGAGGCAGCTGCGCCACCATAAATAGATCATTCGGGCTACAATATTTAGGGAAGCAAGACTGGTAAATGCTTCTGAACCCAATAACTCCGAGAAGCTAAATTGTACACTGTTTCTCGTCATGCACATAGATGGCTGTGTCTGAAAGCATCACATTTTTTAAATTTTTTTTTTTACTTATAACGCTGAATGAGTGAGAAAGTAAACCACAGTCCAGCTCTTTAGCCAGGCTCTTATTACGAATGTGCTGGCATCTGGTTCCAGGTATCAGCTGTTTTGCACAGAATGGTATTAGCAGTTCCACGCATTTCTTTTCCCATTCATGGTAGAAAAACATTGACTTTTTCTGCCTGCTCCTAGCAGGTGATGTCAGTGGGAGGGCTGGTGGGGGAGGCAGATGGAAGGAAGTTGAGGGGATCAGGACAGGATTCAACGTGTCCGTGAAGATCACTGCTCGCTCCCCACATGCTGCTGCAGGAGCCTGGCGGGGTCTGGCCTGTGCTCTCTCTCGCCCCAAACCCTGCCCCTGCAGCATGTAGCACGGTCCAGTGTCTCTGGGCTTTGAATTATTGGGTCCGATGTTTGTGGCTGGTGGAATTCCTGCTGTTATATCTGCAAGTGAAATTTCTCATCTCGAAATTAGGGCCACAGTTGTAAGTACGGATGTTTACCCCAGTACTAGGTGTTTAAAATTTTGGGCTTGTGAAAGAAAAATGTAGCCGCCCCACATAATAGATTTAGGCCAAGTGGGGAAGCCAACATTAGAACCTTGCTCCTGAGTCCTTTTTTGAAAGTTGCCAATGTAGCCAATGACAGTCGCGTAGCCCTTTTGCCGCCCGTGGCGGTACCTGTGTTTGCGCCAGCGGCGGCCGCATTTAAGAGCAGGGGTGGGTGGGGTTGCTGGCGATTCCTGCCTTTGCTGCCCCATGTCGGCCACATGTAAGAGTGGGGGCGGGTGGGGAGACTGCTGCCCGCAAAACACATGCCCCTCCCCCTTGCTACGCCACTGGCCATTGAGTAGACCACAACTTACCCTTGGGTGTGATAAATCCAGGGTCGGATTGGGATCACAATTTGGCCCGGGCACTGACGAAAAAAGTGGCCCATATTCGCGGGGCGTGGCCCACATTCGTGGGGCATGGCCCACATTCGCGGGGCATGGCCCACATTCGCGGGGCGTGGCCCATTTTCACGGGCGTGCCCTTTCATGAAACACACAAGGAATGTCAGTGGGAGGATATTGTTCTTGGGAAGGACACAGGACCAAGGTGACAATGTCCTACAAGCTGAACAACTGAAAAACAGCGAGGCCCCTTTCTCTTAAAAAATTATTCCCCAGTCCTCCTGCGCAGGAAGACCTGAAAAGCAGCGAGGCCCCTTTCTATTACAAAATTATACCCAGCCCTCCAGCGCAGGAGCACCTGAAAAACAGCGAGGCCCCTTTCTCCTAAAAAATTGTTCCCCAGCCCTCCAGGGCAGGAGCACCTGAAAAACAGCGAGGCCCCTTTCTCTTAAAAAATTATTCCCCAGCCCTCCAGCGCAGGAGCACCTGAAAAGCAGCGAGGCCCCTTTCTATTACAAAATTATTTCCCAGCCCTCCAGGGCAGGAGCACCTGAAAAACAGCGAGGCCCCTTTCTCTTAAAAAATTATTCCCCAGCCCTCCAGCGCAGGAGCACCTGAAAAGCAGCGAGGCCCCTTTCTATTACAAAATTATTCCCCAGCCCTCCAGCGCAGGAGCACCTGAAAAACAGCGAGGCCCCTTTCTCCTAAAAAATTGTTCCCCAGCCCTCCAGGGCAGGAGCACCTGAAAAACAGCGAGGCCCCTTTCTCTTAAAAAATGATTCCCCAGCCCTCCAGGGCAGGAGCCCCTTAAAAACAGCGAGGCCCCTTTCTATTACAAAATTATTCCCCAGCCCTCCAGCGCAGGATCACCTTAAAAACAGCGAGGCCCCTTTCTCCTAAAAAAATTGTTCCCCAGCCCTCCAGGGCAGGAGCACCTGAAAAACAGCGAGGCCCCTTTCTATTACAAAATGATTCCCCAGCCCTCCAGGGCAGGAGCACCAGAAAAACAGCAAGGCCCCAGCTATTTGTAAATTACTCAGCCCTCCCCAGCCCTTCACTGCCTCGGGGCAATGGCCTGGCAGGAGAGGGGATAAAGCAAAAAACACAGCTGCTGGGCCATCCATGGGGGCGGGGGGGGAGGTTCAGGTGAAGATGGTGCCAGTTCCCAACATTACCTGGCCCCCACAGCGAGACCCATTCTTCCTCGCCCACTATGCCCTGAATGAGAAGGGCTGTGGGCGAGATGTTAATGAAAACACTGTTTCAGGGCTGCGTGGGCCCCAGGGGGGCCCGAGGTGAAAATGGCTCAATGGCCTGAGCAACACCTGGCCTCCTGGGAGGCCGATTCTGGCCACAATCACCCCTCCCCAGCCCACCATCAGCGTGATTGCTTGGCAGGGCAGGGAGTCAAGGAGAGGCGACAGCTGATCATCGCTGAAGGGCCGCACAGCGAGGCTGCTTTCCTCTCCCTGTCAGTGCTCTCTGTGGACTGGGAAAGGGGGAAAAAACGGCCCACAGAGGGCACTGAGACACCGGCCCTTCGGCCAATGCCCGAGTGCCCGCATTACCAATCCGTCCCTGGATAAATGGCTTCACTTTCACTGTTCGCTCATTTCAAATCTGGCATTAAACAATAACGCCGTGGCCGATGCATTTGAACATATTCCTCGCTTTTTACTTATTCGCAAAACTTTTTTGTTCTGGAAGTAGCTCGGGTTTTGTGAGGCAAACTCGTCTTCCTATGAAGGTTTAGTATTCACGTCCTTCAAGAGCGTAAAGGACAATTGCAGCGCAGATGGAGGAAAAGTATTCTGATTGGTTGCTTTGTGAATTCTGTATTGTTTATGTTAAATGGTATACCCGCCACAAATGAAATAGACTTAACTTGTAAAAGAGGCCTTGTTTTATTTCTGGACCTCTATATAAATACAAGAATTGACAAAGTCAATATGTCTTGCCTATGTGAGATATATTGGCTTTGCTAATGTTTTTTTAACTATGTTGCAAATGGCTGAAAGTACTGTAATAAAATAAAACTATATGACACAGCCAGCGTTGTCTACGTTATACTACTTTTTTTTAATTCACAGTTATGCTGTACTGAAGCTAGCGCTGCTGTATAATATGGCTAAAAAACATTGACAAAGCCTATAGATCTCGCATAGGCGAGACCCATTTGTTTTGTCAAAGCTTGGTATGGAATGCCACATGGTAAGATATCATTATTTATATAGTCTTTACAATGGCTGAAGTGCTAATGGTATAGAATGGAGAATGCCCTTGCAAGGTGTTAGTGTGTCCAAATTCAGAAGCATTTTAGGACTATACAAAAACTGTAAAATTTGTGCCAAATAAATGCGCTGAATGTAACATAATTTGTAAGTAGACAGAAAAGTCCAGTAGGTTACAGCTTTTATTACAGTGATGCTTTAGGCTATGTGTTACTTTGGATGCAATGGTTACAAAAGAACCAAAAAAGCACTCCTGACTGCTGGTTTAGTAGTAAAATATTGCAATAATTGGTGTTCAGTGGGTTTCCTTGAACTTTTGGCCTCTGTGCCACTGCACCTGCTGCACTATTCAATTCATTGCTCTAGTGCCTGCAAGGTAATTACACTTGTGACTGCTTGTTTAGTAAAATATAACAATAATTGGTGTTCAGTGGGTTTTCTAGAGCTTTTGGCCCCTGTGTTCCAGCACCTGCTGCACCATCCAAACCATAGCCATAGTGCCTGCAAGGTAACTGCACTTGTGACTGCTTGTTTAGTAGTAAAATAAAGCAATAATCAGTGTTGAGTGGGTTTCCTAAACCTTTTGCCACTGCAACTACTGTACCATTCAAATCATTGCCCTAGTGCCTGCAAGGTAATTTCACTTGTGACTGCTTGTTTTTTGTTTGTTTTTTTACACAGATTTTTATTAAGTTTGCAGTTTTGTTGAGAGAAAGTATTACATTTCAACTGTACATACAAATATGAAAGTAACAGCACATTTTTCCTGATACTGGCAAAGGTAGCATTCACAATGATAGGACTACAATGACTGTATCTACAAGATATCTGTTCACATAAGTAGTTTCTGAAAAATGAGTAAAACAAAGAAGGAAAAAACCCAACTCAGATATGCGTTATACATGTACAATTAATATGCTGGTTATAATCCTAACCGTTCTGTCTGTTATCTCAACATTAAGCGAAGATCTGTGCCGAAAGTAAAGAAACAACAATAAAGAACTGTGCTGCTAGAAACAACTAAATGTCTGTTCCAATCTTCCATCGGGGGCTGGTCAGGGCAAGGGCACCACTTTATAACTTCCTCCCACCATGCCTCCACGCGTGGTGCCCTGTGTGACTTCAGTGTACAGTAGCGGCCACGTTGGACAAGGGAGGGTGTGATCGGTCAAGGTGAGTATCAAACACAGCATTAAAATCCCCCCCTAATATCCACGGATATTGTGTCCAGTCTGAAAGGGCCTGTGAAAGGCGAGAAAGGAAGGCATCTTGGTCAGTATTAGGCACATAGATTGCCCCCAAGACCACCCGTGTACCATCTAGTGTCCCCTGCAAGAGTACATATCTCCCCTGATCGTCAATTCTGCTGTCAGTCAGTAAGAAAAGGGAATCCCGCTCGCAGCCAAATCGCAGCTCCTCGGGAGAAGGCAGAGTACACAGTACCATACAACTGACCCCTCCATCGTCTCTGCACCTTAGTAAGCTCGGAGGAGATCAAGTGTGTTTATTGAAGATACACTAGCTGTGCCCGGCGACGGTATAATTGGGCAACTATCCTATGCCATTTCTGTATCAAACCCATCTCCTGTATATTCCAGGAGATGACAGTGTATGACTTCGCTACAGACATGACAACAACACATATATCCCATCCCCCCCCCCACCACCACCCCGCAGGCCACCACCCCCACACTCCCAGGAACATCGGGAAACAGATCAGTAGCTTAAACAAAGGAACAAAAACCCAATACGGGGTCAAACGACTAAACTTCGGTCGACCAAACTGTGTGCGAGCAAGACACATAACACATTGTATAACAAGAAGGCTTCTTGCCTGTGGGGTAGGCTGCTTACTTTAGGTACGTAAGTATCAACTATGAAAAGTGGAGTAACCCAGGACAGGCCGGGCCACAGGGCTCTAATATTCGAGCATACCCTGTAACCTCCCATGGACAGCCCATGTTTGGATCAGGATTCAACAGATGAGACATGGCATGCAATGAGAAATAAGTGTTCCCACTCAGGGATGGACAATTACCGGAGAAACCGAAAACAATATCCCAGAACACAACACATTCACATTACTTATGCAATCAATGGATCATTGCTAAGCTGCGTGGACACAGAGGGAAATAACGCCATACTGCCCCCAGAGTCTGAGTCCGATGAGACCTCCACCGATGGGCTAGTGCTGATAGGCGCACGAGGAGTCCGCAACGCTGAGGCCGAACAGAGGGCCGCACGTCTACCCTCCAATACTGATTGCTGCGACGGAGGATTAGTCACAATGCTCTGTGTAGTGAGTTCCCTCCTTCTTTGGCGTAGAGGGCGCCGTGGCTTCGGCTGCAGTTGTGTAGGGTGAATGACACGTGCAGTGTCAGGAATGTTCTTGTCCAACCATTGCCATGCGCTTTCAGGCGTGTCAAAGAAACAGGCCCTTTGGTTGTCTTGACTTTGGCAGGGAATAAAAGGGCAAATGTCAATCCTGCAGCGCGGGCTCGGGCCTTGACCTCTATGAATGAGGAACGAAGGCTTTGGACTGTCAGTGTATAATCCGGGAAGATGGAGATTTTGGTATTGTCAAAAAGAATAGAGCCAGTTTCTCGTGCTGTTTGCAAAATGTGGTCACGATCCCTGTAGTTTAGGATTCTGGCCAACAACGGTCTAGGATTAGCGCCAGGCACTGGTTTTCGCATAGGAACTCGGTGGACCCGTTCTACTGTGAAATGCGCCGACAGACCAGTGGGGGGCCACCTTGGCCCTCAGCCATTCCTCAATGAAGGTCGTGGGGTGTTGCCCCTCCGCACCCTCTGGAAGCCCAGCAATACGAAGGTTGTTGCGTCGGGCCCTACCTTCAGCATCATCAGCCCGGGCCTGTAAGGCTTCAAACTGTTGCTGTAGTAGGTGAATGTGCACATCATGCTCCTTCACTTGTGGTTGTAGTGTTAAAAGTGAATGGTCACAGTCCTTTACTTTATCTGCCAGCTTTTTATGGTCATCTTTAAGCAAGTTCAGTTCGGTAGATATAGTGCCTATTTGTTGCGCTATAGCAGAGCGCGATTCACGGATTTCCTGGAGTATCATATCCAGTTTACCAATGGGAGGATGAGGTGTGGTTCCATCATCGGTCCGATGAGATTGTATTGAGGAGGTCTCAGAAGGCGGGGAGCCAGCCTGGCCCGAGTCCGCTGTGGCCTTCGTCCTGTTTCTTCCCATTGCTGTCAGCAGTGAGGTTGTGTCACAGAGTATGGTGCGGGCAGTAGTATCTTGCGAGATCCGGTGATCCGCAACGCGAGCCCAGTAATAAACACAACTGCGTCTAGTATCCCTTGCAGATCGTCTCCACCGGGATCAAGAGAGGTGCACCCCAACGAGTGTAGGCATCAAGGGTGGGTAGGTAGTTCCGGGCCCACGGTTGGATAATTGAGTGGGCAGGTGGGGGGGGGGTCAGGTAGGCCACTACGAATCAAAGGCTGCACCAGCCAGTCCCATCGGTCAGGAGATGGGCCTCCTATACACCCCTCCGGCACCACAGGCCCACAGGGCATGAACCCCAGCTGCAGGAACGATGGACACCATCACTGCATCATTCAAGTACCGTTCACTGCACCTCTGCAAATGGAGCACCTCAGGCAAAGGAGGAACAAGTGTATAAGGGGGGGGGGGGTAAGGAGCCACAGCTGCCCCTGGCGCAACATCCACAGCCCTCACAGTACTCACTTCAGGCACTGTCCACATATCAGGCCGCAAGCCGGGGGGCTCACGTGATGGATCGCTCCTCTATGCTCGATCCCCGCACCGAGCGAAGCACCAGGAAAGGCCGGTGTTGCTAGGCCTATCCCCACTCAGCGATAGTTCGCCCCCAGCGGGTCCAAGCCAGGCTGTAGGGTGGGGGGGCTCCCAGAATCAGGCAGCTCCGCCACGACAGCGCTGGACACACTCACCGCGTCTCGTTCTTGGAGATCACTGCGCCACGGTGGAGGAGCGACCCACAAGCATCAGAGGTACAGGCGGGGGGGGGAGCCCCAATCACCTCCACCAGGGCTCCGGCAGTCCCCCACCCGATGCCCCCACTCATCGTCCGCGCAGCTCCAACCAGGCCGCCAGCCGGGGTCTCGCGTTGCGGAGCACCCCGCTGTGCTCGGACAGCGGCGCAGCCTAGAGCACTAGGGTAGAGCGGTGCTCACAGGCCCAGTCCATACAGCGCCGGCCTGTTGCATCAGGTCTGCTCCGGGACGCCGGGCGCTCCACAGCTGCACTCCACGAGCTCCGAAAAGGGTCCGCCACAATCAGCAGGGGATTCGGTATGAATGCGCTGCCCCACAGGGACACAGGGCCGCCCAGCGCATATAGGAAATGTCGGATGTAGATCCCGGGCCCGGAGCTCGTCACTTAAGCGACCTCCATCTTGGGCTGCTAGCCACTTCCCCGTGACTGCTTGTTTAGTAGTAAAATATAGCAATAATCGGTGTTCAGTGAGTTTCCCAGACCTTTTGGCCCCTGTGCCACTGCACCTGCTGCACCATTCAAATCACGACCCTAGTTCCTGCAAGGTAACTGCACTTGTGACTGCTTGTTTAGTAGACAAATATAGCTATAATTGGTGTTCAGTGGGTTTCCTAGACTTTACCACTGCACCTGCTGCATCATTCAAATCATGACACTAGTGCCTGCAATGTAATTGCACTTGTGATTGCTTGTTTAATAGTAAACTATCGCAATAATCAGTGCTCAGTGGGTTTCCTAAACCTTTCCACCCCCGTGCCACTACACCATTGAAATCATGACCCTAGTGCCGGCAGGGACAAATGAGAAAATAATTTATATCCAGTAGTAAATGTGTTCCGAAAAAGGCACAGTTGTAGAAAGAATACATAATTACTGTGTAGCTAAACATAAATACAAACACTTTCATAAAAAAGTGCCTTTAAACTTCTACAACCCTCCAAAACGAGTTGCCACAGATGTCATAATTAAAGCATATGCTTTACACATCAAAGTGAAAACCAAGCAATGTTAAATTGTATTACAATGTGGCTGGCTCTTTATTGTGAAAAGATCTTAATCTTTGCTTGACAGTGAATGGGCCATAAACAGTGTAAATTGCCCAAGATCACCATATGTTAGGCTGACGCTGAGATTAAAATACTTTTTTGTACTTTGTTCCTCAAAAGGTAGTTTCACAAATTAAATGGGCTCACCAAAGAAGAGGAATTTTGTAAAAAAACGTGCAAATATTTTGTGCAGCTGAAGAAAGATACCTTATGAGATGTCTGTGTCTAAAATGAAATTTTTAAAAAAAGGCACAAGCAGGCTCCATGCGAAAGTACGCAGCATTCTTCTTTCCTGTAAACGCTCTCACTTTGAAGTCAACCGAAAGCAAAATAAATACCAGGCTCCCAAGAAAACACAGCTTGACGTTCGACCTCCGTCTTTTAATGCCCAGCAAATGTGACGAGATAACAAGATTTAAATGCCTGTTTATTACAGAAAACGAGTTTGTGTAAGAATACTGAAACACAGCTTTAGCATGGGGAGGTACGAACTCAAGCTGCACAGCCTAAGCAAAATAAAACCAGCAAACGAAAAGGCAGAAAAAGTGAGTTACAAACCACAAAGCCAATAGCAAGCAAAAAGCGCAATGCATTTCCAGGTCAGCTTTCTTGAAAGTCCCCAAGATGTCTTTTGCATCGCCAGACAGCTGTGCATTCTGGTAGGTGGCGACTTAATAATATTGCACCATGCTTTTATTCTCTCTTTCCTGGACCACTCAACTTAATATTTCCCTCCTCATGTAAATGTGTTTGAATTTTTGACACACATACTAGTGTACTCAATGACTGTAGCTCTGTTGAGCAGGACGTGCATTCATAACTAATGCAGAAAATGAAAATGAAACACTGTGCTAAGTAATTGAAGATGTTGGATGCTAGCCACATGGATAATTGTTTTTTTAATGGTTACACCTAGAATGAAGTTTTATCGAAGCGTAATCACATCCTCTTTCTCAGTCCCTTTTAAACAGTGATTAGTTCACAATGTCCATAGGTCTTCACACAGTTAGTACGTTGTTTTGTGTAATCTGTTGAGATGTGGGGCAGCATAAAAGGTTAGCAACAGAAGGCAGTTTTGAAGGCAATGGAGGTTGCCTCCTATGCCCCCTTGGTCATTGGAGTAACCAGGTTGCTTATCTTGACAGACCTCTCCAGTTCTTGTGACTGAGTGCTGGCCCATACTCACCGCCATGAGTATGCGCAGGTGAGGGTCCACCCTCTTTTTTGGGTGCCATTGCAGTGTGAGAAAACTCACTTTTCCAAAATTGGGGAGATCGTAACTTATTGAAGTTGAAGAAAGTGTTGTCTTGTTAGTAGTGACATCCGTAAAGAAGTGCTGAATTTTTAAGATACAAAACGTGTTGTAGGTCATTGCATTTTACTGTGCTTGTATTGGAAGTTGTTAAGTTTAAGAAGTGTCACAAGAACATCACCACATAAGGATGAAAGATCAAGAATTCAGGAAGGACACTGCCAGTGAAGCATGAAACAAGGCTCTAAAGTCAGAAAGGTGAAAGGCAAACTTGCGGCTAAAAAGTGGGTATCAACGTTCAAAAAGTTCAGTTTGGAGCAATGAGGAATAAAAGTTTATATTTTGAGCTATAAACGAGGATACTTTAATTTCAACAACATCAAGTTGATCTGTTTTGATGTTGAGGTGAGGATAGTTATACTTTATTTGCTAGAAGTTTGAATATTTATGGTATTAATTTAATGTGTGAGGCGTTGGAACCCAAGTTGTATCACTTCCAACCCCCATGTGTTCTGCCTTTTTCATAGCCACGTGCCTGTCTCGTGCGCTGCCTGCTCCAAAGGTGTGTTGGAGACTCTCCTTGCAAACCATGGCAATGTGCCACCCTGTCATTAGTCACAGTGCAAGGCTACAAAACACACCTGAGGGGAAAAAAGGGAGTGCTGTTGTTGCTATAATCCAGAGTAGAGAGGGAATCTGCCCGGCACTTTCAAATGGCTGACGAATTACATAGGTGGTGAGAGATGGTGCAAACCACATGCAATATTGAGGGCATTTTCCATCAAACACACCTGGCGAGGAAACAAGTATATATAATGTTGTTTGATGTTCACCACTCACAGAGATTGTCATATTTCTGAAGCCCATATCTTTGGCCAGATAACGCCTGTGAGGTTCATCTAAACATCTATATTTTACCTAACCCTAGCCCCAGGGACACTCATTCAATCACGATCTGTAAAACCATGACCATCCGCCCATTCGTCTCGATGTACAGTGTTTGTCTTACAAATAGATATTGATTCTATTAATCAATTAAAAGTGCACACTTCTGTGTATAACACTGTTTATTTCATGGTTTTGTTCTGAGGTTCCTTTACATTAAATCAGATCTTCCAATTTATAACATTTCTGCATGTAATAATGATCACAGTCTTTAAGAGACATGTGTTACATTCTCTACCCGTTTCCAGACCAATCCTATCACTTTGTCAGGAGTGTGTGTCATTTTTGGCGGTGATAGCTATACATATATTATTTTCAATCTGCAGATTTTCTATTTTACTGTTAATCATATAATTAAGCATATTATATTGCACATAATGAGGACTTCACCCAAGTACTCATTACTTCCTCTTTCAACAAAAGGACGGCATGTTAAATCCACTCAGGATGATATGGACACCATATTAGTAAACCACATGACTTCTATTTAATCTCCAACAGCTTCCCAGGTCTTTATAAAATTACCATTGTAGTTTCCTATCCACAAAATGTGATCTATGAAGTTTAAATGTTCAATTCACAGTGCACGAAAAATGTAACTTGTCACACAGTCCCTGCTTTTGCGCATAATTCCTCCTGATTACCTATCCTGATCTTTTTACCTTTGTTATTGCAGTCATGGCATAATGTAAGACCTTAAAGACAAAGGCATGAAACTACTACAAAAATTTGTGTACAGAGAATTACTTTATTTTTGGTTAAAGTAAACAAGAATAATTCTGATATTTAATCCATCTGGGTGAATAGTTTTTAAAAACAAAAGTATATCCAAAACTTTCTTATTGTAGTCAAATTTGCTTACTGTTGCCAATCTTTAATGGTGTCTTGATCTTTTCAAGTATGTGAAATCTAGATTGTGTGATGGTCTGAGTCCCACATTAAAGTGTCTGCCTATACTCTATTTTGAATATTTGTTTTGTATAGTAGATTATCAAACTTTGAGAGGTTTGACCTACATAGCCTTTTCGTGATAGACATTTTTATCAAGTAAATGACAATGACTGGATTTAAAGGTTTTTTTAATGTTTCAAAATGATGTAATTTCCTGTCTTTAGATTCATAAATCTCTTGCTTCTTCACTTGAAATTTATCTTCCGAATTCGTATTAGTTGGCTCTAAGGATTCAGGCAAGGTAGCCAGTAGTAATGTAAAAAAAGGCTTTATCAATGTGGAATGCCTACACATGGGTAATGCATGACAACCTTAGCTGCAGTGTCCCTGGCATCCTGGTTCAAATGTTAGTAATAAGTCTCCGAAGCTGCATGATTCATTACTCCCATCTCCGCTTCAAATATGTTTTGGAAATTCAACCGTTTTCTTCAAACATCAGCTTATGAGTTTTGAAAATCATTTCAATGTTGAATACACTTTTTTCAATTATGGAATACATATACTAATTTAATCAAGTAAAAGTTTCAAATGTAGTAGGCTGGCCTGCAAAAAGTAGAGCTAATTACAGGTAGCCGGAGAGCTACTAGTAGCTCATGAGCTAATAATTGGAGAAGCCTGCTGTAGACCTGTGGCAGCAAACAGGGTACCCCAAAATGCAGACACCCTTCAATTTACCTCAAGCAATCCTCCTACTGTTTAACCCTCAATATCATGAGGCAGTGTGTCCCCGTGTTAAAGCATCTCCACTAGCATCCAAGTCAGCAGGAAACTCAATTTATTAATAAAAGTGAAAAGTGCTCCTCAAGGCAACTCTTCCTCACATGCTTTCTGACGAATATAGAGTCAACAGGGCTTAAACTGTGACGTTGTAATTATTTTGTTGTTTCAGTTGCAAGCTCACCTGGTGATTCACCATATCACCCAGACCTTTGCAATAATCTAGAATGATGTCATCGGTAATTGAAACTAGTGCAGCTGAAGGAATATAAGTCAATCTCATTCCTATGTCATGATTACCTCATAGGGTGATAGATCAGTCTTTGGCAGGAGTAGATCGAATGGTCATCAAAACAAGAGGAAGAGCATCTGACGACTTCAAACTAGTAGAAACACAGACTATGGCCGGTTTGTTCTTGAGAGTTCCATTCATCCTCTCCACCACTACTGAAAATTGAGGATGAGTACTACAAGGGAACCTCTGATCAATTTGGAGAGGAGTACAAATTAATTGCAGAATTAAATTTTATAAAATGGAAGCCATGATCAGTCTCAATAGAAGTTGGGATTCCGAATCGTGGTATCAGTTCCCTCAACAAACGTTTGGCAACTATCAGGCTGTCTGAACTCCGGGTAGGATAAACCTCAACCCGTTTAAATAACCGGCAGACAATCACAAGGATATATTTTAAGCCATTGTAAATTGGTATCTCCACAAAATCTGCCTGAACTCTTATAAATGGACACTCTAATTTGCCAATGTGATTCATAGCAGTTATAGTCCTTTTACCCAGCTTATTCTTCTTGCACACTAAACAGCACTCACATAAACTCTCAGCAACGTTTCTGAAATTTTATATTTTCCCAATATTTCTTAAAAGTTATAGTCATCGAGACCCCCTATGAGTGTGATTGCTAATGAAAGTATCTAGCGGTGGGATACAGCATCTCATCAGAAAGTATATGTTTATGTTTAGGGCTAACATACATATCATGATTTTCTTGGAACCTAATCTCATTTCTTTTTCTCATCTTCTGTAGCTTCCTCCCTAAGGCCTCTCCACTCACTTAGAGAAACATGAATTGAACTTGACAGGAAACAATTTACATTTTCAATGATTTGCATGGAATTTTTTCTTGATTCATCTTGTTACTCCGTTTCTTGGACCACTATTTGATTCTCAAGTGCACAATATCTAGCCATTTGATCAAAATAATTATTTTCTTAGGTGGCTAGATCCTCTCCAGCATTATGGGCAGCACGCTTGAACACTGCAATTTATTTTGGCTGTTGTATCACTTTCATCCAATCATATATGTAGAGACTGTTTCTAATGGGGGCTCTAGAAGATGTTTTAAAACCTCTTTGTGACCAGAGTTGGCCAAAATCATGGAGCACTCCAAAACAATACCGGCTGTCTGTATAGATTGTCACATTCAAATGTTCCCACAGGCAGCAAGTTCTTGCCTATGCAACCAAACTTGTCACTTGTGCTAAAGCTACATAATCCGCATTCAATGCTCTATCTTGGTTTCTTAAACAAGAGACATCAATAAACAGTCAGATCAAACGTTTCAAGAGGAGTATCTTTAATATCTGGTCTTGTTTTGGTACTTAATTCAGTAACTGCAATGCAGTCCTGTTGTGGTTCATCATCATCATTTTCACTATCGTCACAGTTTTTGTTTGGAATTGGAAGTAATGTTGCTGGGTATAAAGAATTACATCTCTCAATCAAAATGTTCTCTGCTTTCAATATGATTTGCTAATATCTTTTAAATCAACTGTTTGTCATGTGCTGAGTTCTTGTACATGTCAACACAATCTCAACTGAGTGTGGGACATATACAATTAAAGTATGGCCCATTACTATTCCTTCACTTTGTTAAATTGCAATGTAAACTGCTATAACCAACTTCTAACAACCTGAAAGACTTATAGCCCATGGATGTAACACAACTGAAAGGTAAGCTACTGGCCTCATAGTTCCGCCATACTTCGGAGTAAGATTTGATTGTGCACACCCACCTTTTTCATGACAGTAGAGACACTTTCTATTGAGACTTTCTTTGTGCCTTTTTCATTGTGATGACAAAGATACATCACTTCCTTTTTACAGTGCTACATCTTTGTTGGGGAAACCTTGTGTCCACTGTCAGCTAAATGATTCAGCAAAGCAATTGTGTCAAGTTTACAGTCCTCTTTTGTCTTGGATGTGACCAGTAGGTAAATCAATATACTCTGCAAACACAACAAGATGATGGACGGAGTACTGAAACTTTCAAACACTCGCCTCCAGTCAAGAGATCTGGGTAAAATGCATTGTTCATTTGCGCACCATGCCACCCCAGTTTGGAGCCAGCCATATGCAAATCATTCTTGACCCTGCTACCAATGGGAACAGTCCAGACCGAACCGCCAGGCCAGGTCCTCCCTGGACCGAAAACGAGCATCCTGGGGCCGGTTTCGGGGTATTACCCCATATCAGCCAGGCTAGCTTGAATACAGTGGCACAGCAAGCAAGACTGGGTTACAGGGCAATATCACATTTTTAAGATCTTTCTTTAGAATAAAAATTGAAGGACGTTAAGTATACCCTGGTGAAGTCCTACACTGAAGGAGAACTTAATTTTGAAATTGAAACGCAAAGAGAATTGACTCTTCATGAAGAGGAATTGAGAAGAACGCTTGACTTAAGTCAATGACTGTATACCATTGTGCATCTGATGGAATTTGGAACATAATTAGTGCTGGTTTTCCTACCACTAGACAACATGGATTGACAATTTTGTTTATATTTCTTGAATGCTGTACGATTCTCCATTTGCCACCTGGTTTCATTATCCAATCACAAGAGAGTTGCAAGGACTACCAAGCACTTTCCGAAGAATTCCTTACTCAATAATTTTTTCAATGACAGGTTTCATTCTTTCCTCTGCTTCACTTGAGAGTTTCTATAGTTTAATTGTGGGGAAAACCGTATTGAATTTCACTCTAAACATTACAGGCTCAGCACTTTGTATTGGTGCTATCTCTTTATCAAACAAATCTCATACCTCTTCTTTGACAGCATGTCTTAAATCAGTAGTTTAATTGTCTTTATTCAAAGCTAGGAACAACTGAACTATTGAATCTTGTACTTTAATTTTCAAACACTGAATCTTCATCTTGTCTTGAGTTTCAATTACAACACCTTCCAGTGTTCATTAAATCACACAGTTCATCTTCAAAGCAAGTATCTACCCAACAAATTTACAGGACTTGAATCAGTAGAAGGAACTAGTGTCTGTTTTCCACTGCACCTATTTTACTGGGACATCTGCTGTCACCCCATTAACAATTTGTTTATTACTAATCCCTACAACTTGGACGTCTCTTCCAGAGAGGAGTTTGGGACTTCCAAAGAATGACCTGTAGAATGGGTAGGCTCTGTATCTATCAAGAAAGAAACTGGGTGACCATTGATTTCCCCGTCAATGTATGGGCCACTTTAGTTTGCCTCCAGGACTTCTCCAAGTAGGCAATACTCCTCCTCCCTCAGGCACCATCATTGTGAATTATTTCCTGAAGAAAACCAAGAAAATCATTAGTCAAAACCAATGGATTCTGTTGGTACCCTGGATTGTATGCCATCTTATTTTTAGTATTTTGCTGCACCACTGCAACTGTAGGCATTGTTAAGTGGAACTATTTATGATCATGCATACTGTGCGCAGAAGTTGGTTTGGCTGGGACCGTTGACTGTATCTCTCTGGACTCAAACCCATAACGAAGATAGAGATAGAACCATTGACACCATCTCTCTCTGGATCATTGACTCCGCTACGCTTCTTAAAAATCTTCATAATCCTCTCATAATAAGCATGCACTGACTCCTTTGGCTCTTGAGAAGATCTCAAAATGTTTGCCCAGTTAACATCTTATTCAGGCCACCTTCTTTTTCAAATGCTCAATCACCCGTTTATATCTGTTTGCCACTTTCTCAGAAGAAGCATTATTAGGCACAACCAACAATTTCAAACAAATCATTCAGATCAGTCCACAGCATTTGCAAAATCATAGTCAACCTATGAACTTTCTTGTACCATCAGTCAGGCTCCTTTCACAATTTTGGAAAATTTGTAGTAAAGGCATAAAGATCCTTCCTAGTCCAAGGCACATGCATATAATACCCTCCATGCACTTCTCCCAAAGGAAAGCCTAATATGGCCCCTGCTTCTGAATCACTAACAGACCTCTTCACTTTCCTGTTTGCCTCTGTAGCTTTCTTTTTACTTGCTGTCCCTCTCTTCCATCTTTCTTTGTATTTCTTGAAATCACTCCATCCCCTTGTCTTTTCAACAAAATCCTTAATTTGGGCTCTCAAAGTCATTATACCCCATTTCTTTATTTCATCATGAGGCAAATTAATTTTATACCTCCTCACATTCTTCTTTTTGCTACTGGCTACTTTACATTCATCAACCAATTCTTCTAATTTATTGTGTGCTTCATTTGCACATCTGGCTGCTTCCTTGATCAAATATCGTATTTCATCATTATAATATGACAACAATCTGCCTACATAAATTGTCCCTTCCAAAAATTGTCCAAATTCAATATTTAAAAGTTTGACATTAATAACTCTGTCTTTAGGAGGTTCTTCAATAGTAACTGAAGAATCATTTGAAGCTAGAAACCAGCTTTAACATCTCTACTAGTACTCGGCAAAGCAGTCTGTGCAGTCTCAAGTGGGGCACTTGTTATTGTACTCACAACCACAGATGTGGCTGGCGCTTCTATATACACACCAGTGCTGTCTCCTGCTGCTCCCATATCTGGTACTCCAGAAGGGCCATAACTAGATCCCTGTAACATATCTGTGTATGGAGGAGGTCTGGAATTCAAAAGGTCATTTCGGAAATTATCTTCCTTACCTGAGTCCTAATTCTGTTTTTCTCTCTCATCAGATTTCTTTTTGTCTCCTTCACCTTTTTCCTGCAATGAAAACACTCACTCCCTCCATCATATCTTCCTTCCAGCATTTCACCTGCCAATCAAGCTTGTTTTTCAACCAATGTCTGAAGGAGCCTTTCACTTGCATTGTCATTTTTTTCTTTTCTTCTCTGTGGCCATTCAATCCCATTGATTCAGCGCATCAAATTGTGTTGGTCTAGGTAATGGCTTTCTCTCATTCATGGCTTATCTCAGGAAACCTAGCCTTCTAATGTTAAAGGTACCCTCTTAAGGAGACTGTAAAGTTTTATCAGAAGCAGTATATTCTTGCCATTTAGAAATCCAGGTATACGTATAAACCTGTCATTTCTATAATTTCGTATGCAGGTGTTCCCTCAACAGTTAATTTCTAACCCTCAGTAGAAGGTACAACTGAAACATTAGGTTTTATCAACACAACACATATTATGTACATTTAAAAGAATCTAAAAATCACACAAAACAAACTTGTGAACAATAACCAATCCCACCACTGCTCTGTCAAAGGTCAGTCTATCACAGAGCGTCGCTGTCGGCAACCAGCCAATGACAGTACTGCTTTGTGGTGACGTCTCACCAGTCCCAGTGTGGCTCTCTGTCTGACTAACCAATCACAGCGGGACTTCTCCCTGAACAAGGATAACAATTGCAAAGCCTTTTTAATGTATTTACACAAAATACATTTTATCTGTTTAACTTAAATAGAGAGAATAAGCAAGTTAGAATAAAATGGATCTCACAAACAATAGAGACTATCAGCTCCAGGAAAGGTGCTAGTCTGCACTGATTTAACCCAGTTCATGCTAGGCAAACCCCCGTCCAGAGGCAATCTACCCTGGCTAATGTAACTACTCCTTTGCACAAAGGAGCAAGAAACACCAACCTAGATTAGATACACAATCTCCAGAAAATCCTATCTATGTGTAGGCAGCGCCTTGCAAAACACACTTCCTTTTGCAGACAGGTAAACCACAATATCTCGAGATCTTGGATATCAGCGAATCCAATAACCAAATCAACCTATAATAATGCAATATTACAAAACACAGAAATCACAAATAGTAATAGTACATCTGAGCAATAGTGATCAAACCAGCAGTTGAACACAAAGTCAGCATTTCATACCCAAAATCCTCACACACTACATAACAGTCTATCTCTCGAACTCGAAACCTCAGTAACACCCTATGAAAACACCAGAAGCACTCTCAATCAACAGAATAATTCCACCCTGTTCATACTTACAATCCAGAGTGTTCAGGAACAGAACTGCAAGTCAGATTCTCGGCAGAATCCTCCTGGAAATTCCACAGGGAAAAATCCATTATCGCTCTGGATAGGGCACAACGAGGGAACCCCTTTAGCAAAAGGAGGCGCTCTTTAATGTGCAACCATCCTCTGCTGACAAATTTGTGGAAGGAAAAGGGGTAACCCAAAATTTAGACACCCGACAATTTGCCTCATGCAATTCTCACACTGTTTACTGGATCGAGGCTGTGTTAAAACGCAGTTTCATGAGGCAATGTGTCCCCACGTGTTAGACCTGTCAGCCTTAAGATGGTCTTCTCCCCTCCCCTAATTACCTCACTATTTTTCTGAATTTGTTTTTGTTGGCCTTAGGGCTCCCTGCACATTACCACTGCTAACCACTGCTAAAGTGCTTGTGCTCACTCTCTAAAACTTGGCAAAATTGGCTTACACCTGATTGGCATATTTAATTTACTTGTAAGTCCCTAGTTAAATGTTATACCACATACCAAGGGCTGGTAAATGAAATTCTACCAGTGGGCCTGCAGCACCTATTGTGCCACCCACTTAAGCAGCCTTTTTAAACATATCCCAGGCCTGCCTTTGCAGCCTGCTGGCAGTTTTTAACTTCCAATTCGACTTGGCAAAATAACCCTCTTGCTTAGCCAAAAATTCCCTTTTTATTACATATAATTCACCACTAAAGTAGGCAGCCCGTAGGGCAGGGTGCATTGTAATCAAAAGTTGGACATATACTGTTAAGTTTTACATAACCTGGTAGCGAAAAGCTCACAAATTCGTTTTTCACTACTATGAAGCCTGCCTCTCCCATTCAACAGCACTGGATGGATTACCTTATCACATTTAATAAGTGATAACGTTTAATTGGGAGCCAGAAGGAAAGTTATGTTTGGTGTCTAAGGAATTCTAGTTTGAAATCCTCTCTAATGGTAAGGTCGGTTTTTAAGTCACAAATCTGAAAATGCCACTTTTAGGAAGTTATAAACAACAAAGAAATGCCAATACTGATATTTTTTCTAATCCATTACTTATGGAAAGCACACATAGAACAACTCAATATGAACCAAACAATAATTCTTAATCATTGTCTATTTATTTCTTTTTTAATAAATTCTTCTTTTTTCAAGTATCAAAAAAATTCAAATTTTGTTCAAACATTACAATATTTACAACCCACACCCAATAATTTTTAAAGTCATAATCACATACAACAAGTCTTACAACTTCAAAAATGACTAAAACATCACATACAACATATAACAATAAATGACAAAAAAGTTTTTGGACACTGACAAAAAACAAATCAACACATAAGTAAGACAACAGAACAATGAAAAAATATATAATAACGAATTATTCAATTGATTTTTTAGAGCCTCACATTTAGGCTAATGAACAAACAGAGCATTATTTACAACATTCTCACAGTGTTACAAGCATGACATAATGGTTTCATAAACCCTTTTCAGGAGTTGTATGCTTGAAAACACCCAGGAGTAACTACCCTTTTCCTTGCACTTGTTTGTGTGATAAATGGTCGACGCGTTTCAAACCCAATTGCTATTCCATAGGGTTCTCCTCAGGACCAACAGCTCTTTTGGAGATCAGCCGATCTCTTCTGTTCCACTCGACTCATGCACTCTTTTGTGAAATTCTATATCAGGCCGGGGTAAGTATCGCAGTCAATTCCATCAAAGTTTTCGGAGACTTCTATCTTGAGTTGTTATTCCCCGCGATAGGACGTCATCTCGATTCTCTTCGTGTTTCAAATGAATGCATCCAACGTCTTCCTTTCGGCGGGCGTGCTGGTTTTCAATCACCACTGTGATAATATCACAAAAAGAACTGAAATCATATGTGTTGTCACCATATTAGACTGGATGGACATATGATTCTTTGACCTCACTGTGTCTTTTAGGGGATTTACAAAGAAGTAGAGTGGGAAAATACGTGCAATCCCTGTTTTAGATATTGTCCTATAGCCAGTATTGGTACGAAAAGAAGTGGAAAGGTCTTCATGCTATTGTTTGCACTAGTAATTACATCAATAACTTTACTCATTAAACAATGTTGCTGGACAAACAAACATTCTGTCCATCACTGGAGTGTTTTCCATCAAAAACCATATCTTTTTTAACACTTTTTATTTGGTTTAGTAAGACAACATAAAACCTCATACAGTGGGAACCTTCTTCATGGAAAATGTCCACAAATCATTAAAAGGCATTGTTACATCTCACACTTATTTTTTTACTATATTACATGCACTGGGATCCAGTCCTTGATAGTAATCCCACCATGGCTCCCACATTTCCACTAGTGTTATTTACAAATGATTCATCTTTAGAACAGTAGTCATGCCACAAGTCCACTGACTAGGGACGTGTGCCCCGTCAGAACGCAAGTAGCAAGGAATGTCTCACTTGGGTATTAACATACCCATGGCAACCAGTGGCCATATCTCTCTATGACCATCCCATTCTTCCATCATTGTAAGAATTGCCAATCTAGGATCAGGTAGGATAGGTTGGCCTGATACATTTTCTGAAAGTTTTCCAGAATACAGCCCGAGTTTTGGGTTCTCTAGACCCTCTGACAGCGCAGACTTAGTCAACATACCAACTTATGACAGAGAACCCAGTGGAATGTAACCTATTAACCAACTGTGAATTTCATAATGATGGTAGTTTCTGGGCAACAATCAGTCCTGTGAGACTCACAGGAATAAATGTTGTTAGTAGGTTCCAAACCTCATTTCACCATGTATAGCCATACCCAAAAATATACACTAAGAACATACTTCTATGACTTGTATTAACAACAAAATCCTATTCTACTATCTGTAATATGTAAAGTCATAACTATAAAAACAAACATAATAGTGGCAACAATAGCATCTAATAAATATAATATAATAAAGAATTGCAAACTTATAATGGTAAATGAGGATTTCCCTGTATTTGTTCTTCAACCCCTCAGTTCTTAACTGTAACGTAACTTCTTAGCATCAAAAGGAGCTGGTGCAAGTTTCTTAGGTGGCCCTGCCTTTCACCCACATACCTAGATAGAATAAAGCAGATATTGTTCGGTGTGAAGAGAGAGAGTTTCCTAGCAAGCTGATAAGTCTTGTCTGGTGGCACATGGTCCATGTGCTTGGCCTTTGAAAGGGTGTTTACAGCTCCTATTTAACCGAGCCAAATCTCTCAGCTGACCGCTCTCTGGAAGAGAGTTTTCCCTCTCCCTAGCATTTGTTTGTATTTAGCTTATATGTTCTTTTCAGTTTTTCTTTCTTAAAAGAATGGGATTTTAATTGAATGTTATCAAAAATAACAATCCAAATTTGCTTTCACCTATTTCTGCTTCTATGAATCATGGACTGTTTAAGTTACATATATAAGCAATTGTAAAACACACATTAAACAATATAAAACTTTGTTGACGGTTGGAATTACATACATAAACAACTGCTGAGCTATCTTATCTCACTGAGACACACATTAAACAATATAGGTGTGCTAACAGCACTAAACACAATAGGCATATCTAATTGAAAATTATGCACTTGAATACATAAAAAAGCAGTAAGGGATACATAAGCAGGAAAAAAGCGAACATTACATCAAGTCCACTATTTGGGTTGATTGTCCTGTATCTAGGATCAATAGCATCGTATAATTGAGCTCATCCATGTGGTATGAAAAAAGGTGTTGGGCTTCTCCTTTCACCTAAATCAATCAACTTTTCAGGGCGTCCAATGTCCCGAGCATCCCCAGTAAAGGGCAGACAAAGGCATTGCTGATTGAGCCTACTATCCCTCCCTCCATTCTCCATGTTTCCTCAATGATTGTCCGTGTTGGCCCTTCAACTCGTCCTTCCTCCATTGTTCATATTGCTCACCCTCCCATCCGGATAGCATAATAAAAGTGCTGTGACGTGGACATCCGCTGGCCTTGTCCTAGAGCTCTTTTTCCCCACCTGTCTTTCCCCGTTGTCCATATTGACCTCACCCCTTCCAACCCCCCCCCCACAACAACAAAAAAATGACACGTCCAGCGCTGCTCGCATCATAGTGCTCCCCCCACCATTTTCCGTGTTGCCCCCCCACCACACACCCTCCCTCTGTGTAACCTCCCTACCCTCCCGCTGTTTTTAAAAAGCTCTAAGCATAAAGCGCTGGCTGCATCATAGCACTTTTTAGGTCTCGTTGAGACATGCAGTGTACACTATATCGTGGAAGCTTCGTGGAAGCTCCGCCCACTCTCCGCCCATCATTTTCATTGACTTGTGTCTTAAATGCTGCCTTCCGATTGGTTGTAGGCTTGTTAGTCCCTCCTTATGATGGACATGTCTTCATTTGTGTCCTTCCACGGCTACTGTCCCCTTTACTGCACAGACTACTTTCTTCCCGTGCCTCCCCCCCCTTCCTCCCGCAGTCTGATGCCTTCTCGCGCCCCCCCATTGCATTGCCAATGCTTGTTTTATTTGTCTCTCCCCATCTGAGATCTATGTTTATTTATTTATGATTAATACAGCCCACGCCGAGGCTCGAACCCTGTTCTCCAGCTCCAAAGTCGGCAGCGTTATATGTTGAGCCACCTCCTCCCTTCGATTCTCTGCACCGTTTGTTTCAGTTTGTTTCAGATGCTACATTTGACCGTGTTTTTTTAAATTTTATCTGTCTCGCCCCTCCACGTGTGTTGTGTTTTTTTTATTTGTCTCTCCCCACCCCCTCCGAGATCGCTGTTTATTTATTTATGATTAGGTGAAACAGCCCACGCTGAGGCTCGAACCCTGCTCTCCAGCTCCAAAGTTGGCAGCTTTATATCTTAAGCCACCTCCTCGCTTCAAGACAAGCCCCTTAAAGGGGTTTATCTTTGTTTCCCTCACCGAGTCACCCTCCCACCATGCACCCACCCTTAACCCCTTCCTCCCTCTCACTTTCCCTGAGCTCCCCCGTAAGTGCATAGGAAGCAGTGCATAGGAAGCAATGCACAAAGTTGTTAATGCTCGTTTTTCATGCCGAGAAAATATCCTCGGAACCTTGCCAGCCTCTGAATTGCGCATAAGACCATAAAGGGTGGCGGGTGGTAATTAGAGCATTGCATCCATTTTGTATTTTGTATTTTTGGGGCGTCACAAGGGTTTGGGGTGGGCGCCGGCGCCGTCGTAGAAAGAAATATTTTGCGTCTTTGCCTCCCTTTCCCATTCACACAGTCTTTACACGCATCAAGATGAAGATCTTTGTGGGCAACGTGGATGAGTGAACGACGCAGGAAGAGCTGAGCGCGCTCTTCGAGCACCACGGCACGGTGGTGCGCTGTGCCGTCATGAAGCAGTTCGCCTTCATTCACATGCGCGAAGAGGACCGGGCCCTGGCCGCTATAGCGGCACTGAACGGCCGCGAGCTGAAAGATGGTGGTGGAACTGAGCAAGCCGCAGCCTCTCAACACCTGGAAGGTGTTCGTGGGCAACGTCAGCGCCTCGTGCACCGCGAACGAGCTGCGCAACCTTTTCGAGACCGACGGCAGGGTGGTGGATTGCGATATTGTGAAAGGTAACTGGGTATTGACCTTCCTACCGCTTACTAACTACAGCACCTCTCATTGTCTCTTCAGTCGCAGGTTCTAGAGCAAACAATTCAAAATTCCCCCTGAGCCCAAAAGATCAGACACATGAACTCGAACTGCTACGACCACACATTTACATTCACCGACTACTCTCCCACCACACTACGAAATTTTGCCTTTCACGCAAGTGTTTCGAAACATTTACCGGCGTTTGTTACACTAGTCTCTGACACAAGCGTCAGTCCCAGAGTAATGGCCTTTAGAATCCAACTCTAGGCCTTACTACCCATAACAGGCCTTTTGTCAAATCCTTCGAAATTGCCTTTTTTGATTGGTTTTAGTATGCTCTTTATATTTAAGATGATTTTGCTATTTAATGCCTTTAAACCTTTGTTTGGTTTCTAAGAATGAATGTTTGACTTGTACGGAAACTAATCACTAATAGTGGATGTTGGAAATGGGGTTACCGAGTCCGGCACGGTAGCATGGCGCGAGGCGGGAAAGCACCCGAAGGCAATGTGTAAGGCAGTTGTGCAGCACACTCTTACTTTGACTCAGGAATGCGGACGCAATAACGTGACACCACACCAGGCTTGTGTATTTAAAAACAAGATCTTTTATATAAATCAATGCAGCATCAGATGAGGCAGATTAATTCAGGTCAACATTTAAAATCATTGCATTACTCAACTGGTGCGTACTTTCATTAAAGCATCATAGCTCATCAACATTGTAGGCCCCTAAAAGGCCGCAGGAATCATCTCCTAAACGTAGCACCAATAATGATCACAGGGTGCACTAATAAAACATGGGCCTAAAACATGCAGTTCACCTCATGAATATTCAATTACTTATAAAGGGCATTTCATGTTACATTTCAAACAGGGCCTGCATTAATCTAGGCGCACCCACATTCAGTACAGTGGGCGTCGCAACTCCGGTACACCTGCAACATAAAACACTTCAACTCTTGGCGGTGTACACTTCAGCTCAATTCAATTAAGCACCTTCACACTAGGCAAAGACTTTGCAGTTATAAGCATATGCATCAGGCCTAGACAGTAATTACAGCAGGCGTAACAATGAGACTGGTGAACAACTTAGGGAACCCCTCAACCTGTCCTTTATTCTGGGGCCTTCCTGTAAGTGAGGACTTCTGTGTCTCAGGGGTTAATTTAGGCCAGGCCCACTCCTCTCCGGGGCCTCGCCTCGGGGGTATAATGCTTGATGACTTCCCCCTTGTTATCAATCGGGTAATGGTGGCCCCCGGCCCCCAGTGGCATTCTTGCGTGCCCTAGGGGCCTCCCGGGCTCACCTGCAGTGTGTACGTTGGTCGCTCTTCAGCGCGACTGACTCCGTTCTGGGCCGGCCCGTGTTTTGCAGGGCGGGGCCCGGACTGGGGTCCTTGGCCTTCCGGCCGGTATTGCGGGTCGTTGGGGGGCCGGTATCGCTCTCCTCCGGCCCCCGTGGTCAGATGGGGCGATTGCGGGGAAGGGAGCGAGAGCCGGCAGTCCTCTCCGGACGGCTTCCCGTCTCCCTCTGTTGACTCGGAGCTCTTCTCCGGCCTCCGTCGGCGCTGGGGGCGTGGCGGGAGCCGGCGCCCAATCACTGCGCGGCCTTCCCGGGGGCGCGGCCGATGACGCGGTCGGCGTCCCCGGTCTCCGGGCAACGGCGTCGGCGGGGCCTGGAGGCCTCGTTCTTTCCGCTAGGCCTCAGTTTCTTCACGCGGGCCCCTGGGCCGCGGCGGTGATCTTTTTGGGCCACGACTTCGTCGGTGGGGCTCCCGGGCCCGGCGGTGACCTTTGGGGCTAATCTTTAGGCTTCGGTGAGGGCGCGGACGGCGCACCTCACCACCACGGCCTCGGAGAGGCCTCGCTCGCCTCCACAGCTCTCCACACGCGGCGGCGGCCGCAACGGCAGATTCTAGCCACGAGGTCAGTGGCTTGGGGGCAATTTCTCCTTCGTGGAGGTATAGCGCGGGGCGCGCTGGCAGCAGGCTGGAATAGATGGGGTGAAGGTTTAGCGCTTCCAGGCACAGCGCTTTACCTGGTGATCCCCAGTTTGGCAGTTCAGGTTTCTGGCCTTGCTGGTCGGTCAGGCCTTACAATTTTAAGGTTACTTGCGGCAGTTCTTGTTTGGTTGCTTCTTGGGGGTTTCTTCTTAGGAGGGGGGGAATGAGTTGGTGGTTCTGGGGGTGCTGGATGATACTTCCCAGCACGCTGAAGGTGGTTCCCTGGGTCCCCTCACGCTGGGCAAGGTCAGTGGGTGGTGGGCGTTCCTCAGCTAACTTACTACAGCAGTGCCTAAGCCTTGTCAGCAGCAGTAGTGTAGGTCTCCCCCCTATGTCCTACAGCCTGTACTCCGGCAGAGGTTCTCCCAGGATCAGTGGTGCCCCAACTGACTAAAAGATTTCCCTCCAGACCTCTTATACCCCTAGGTCAGGTGACCCTCCTAAAGGCGGCAAAACATAACTCCTCCCACAGCCCGGAAGGTTCTGGAACCTTCCACCATGTCTGGCTATGTGGCCAAGAGGCGGGGACGGAATGGATACTGTATCCCTATGCCCTGACCCTGGCTACTAGTGTGTATGTGTGCAAGGCCCCTCTGCAGTAGCAGGGGCCTGTGGCAGCCATCTTGAGTGAGAGAGCACCTGCACCTCAGCACTGGTTAGCAGTGGTAAGGCGCCCGGAGACCTAGGTCCAGTAAAAAATACGGTGGCAAAAATGAGGCGCATAAGGGAAAAAAAACAGGGCAAGACCACCCTAGGGCTGACAGGTCTAACAGTGGACATGTAGTTGAATCCCCACCAGATTAGTGCAACAGCCTAGCTGCATTAGGAAGATTACCAGGTATGTATTTAAAAATGCACCTGGCCTTCCGACGGTTCCTAGTATGTAAATCGTGTTTTTAAAGCTCTTTCTAGGTCTGTCGATTGGGGGTTAAGCTCTGGGGACTGAGGTGCCGTACATTACTGTCGTTAAATCAAAAGTACATGCCCTGTCAAATGATAAACTCCAACTGTTTGGCTAGTTCCACCCTCCTCCAGCAAGGGTGACAGTGTTCCTGTTTACTACTTTAACTGTGAATTATTTATATAGCTCTTACCACCCCTGTGTGGGGGTACTGAAACGCTTGCCTACATGGCATGTTACACTGCTGTGTAGGGTGTGAATTTGTAAGAGTGTTTTTGTAGGTGTTCCTCTGTGGGAAGTGTCTCATTGTCGTGTGTGATGGCCACCTAGGTGCGGTTATGGGATTAAAGGATGCATCACTTACAGTGTGGCAGATGAACTGTGAAACGTAAGAGCACAGTTGATGGTTTTCAGTAGGCTGGCTGCTTTGAGCAGCTCTGCAGGTCCCTTTCTGGTATTTCCTTTGCTCATAGTTTACTTTGCCTGTTATCGCCCTGCGATGCCCAATTTGAGATACTTTATTTAAAGGTTAATGGCTCTGAGCAGGCATGTTTAGAGATAAATTGTCTGCTGTCCTCTGAGTTTTAGAATATTTGTATGGGCGAGAAGGGTTACATATGAATTGACATGTCTGTCGACTGTAATTGTACTTGGAAGGTGCGATTATTATTCCAGGTTTTAACACATGGCTGTGGTACTTTTTCTTTGGGGGGCTCTGTGGGTAATGCAGATTGCCTTGAACATTGACCTACTAGCTGTAGGTAGCCAGTTGAGTGATTGCAGGACTTGAGCATGTGTTTGCTTTGGTGAAGCGGGCTAAGGAGTCTTACAGTAGCATTTTGATTAGGTTATTGTGCTTATGATAGTGGGTAGAGGCTAATAGCAGTCAAGCTTTGAGATTACAAGATAAACACCTGTTATTTCAGCACCAGCAGTGTAGGTGCGCTGTACATATACATACACCTTTCAAGTTATGCAGCGCTTGCTACCTATAAGTTGTCTGGTGGTCTCTCAATCCATCGGCCATGGAGCCAGCGTTCACCCTCCCGCCTCCTCTCACCCTCCCGCCTCCTCTCATCCTCCCGCCTCCTCTCATCCTCACGCCTCCTCTCACCCTCACCACTGATCCACCCAGAGCTCAGGGAAGGCCCCATTACTACATAGCTTCCAGCGTACCAGGGATTAACCCAGTGCCCAGCCTCATGCCAGGCAGGGCATACCAACCCAAACATCATCAGTGGGTGTCTCAGGCTCCAGTCTGACATGGAAACCTGGGAATTGTGCACCAGTGCCAACTCTGATGCCTCAAAGCACTAGAAAGCCACGCTGGTGCCACAGGCTGTGCACCATTCAAATGCTAGAAACATTATTTCTCTCAGCCTGTAAATAGTGTTGCTGCCACCCATCTCCAGTAAGACAGTAAGACTGGTGCTACGAGCCTCTTAAGGATAAAAGCATTTGAGCTATTGGCATTGTAAATGCCAATACCTTTTATTTGTGTTTAGAAAACCTGCAAGCGGTGCGTAAACACGCAATTTGTACTTCTAGTCCTTGCTTCTTGTAAGCAACGACTATAAGTACAAAGTGCGTTTTTACACACCGTTTGCAGCCGCACTGCTTTACAACATAACTAAAAAACATTGACAAAGACAATACCTTTCTTAGCTGAAGCCTGTTGGCTTTGCCATTGCTTGTTGGTTAAGAAAGTATTGTGCTCCGGCCTGTCTCCAAAGGGTGCTGATCCTTGGAACAGTTCTATAAAGCCAATCTCTGAACCTTTGGTTTAAGGAAACTGTTCTGCCAAGCTGTGCTTTGCCGCTGCCCGCCATTTTTCAAGCTCACTTTCTGTTTGTTAGCTGCCTGTAGCATTTTCAATTTCTCATTCTACATAGCAATGAGCAGACTGTATATCAGTAAACGTAACTTAAAGCCAATTTTACGTAAACAGCAGTTTTTGATATTTTTTTTAAGTGAAAAGTTTTTTTCTGCACACACCGTAGACATGTACAGTCAGACAGCGGGAAGAAGGCAGCGATTGGACCTTGTTCTGAATATTTAGGCGGCGATAATGACGTTCTCTGTATAGTAATAGTTTAAATATGAGAAGCAAAGCATACCTCAGTGGGATAAGGCACCTAATGCTGAGATATTTCTGTAATTTGCAAGTTTCCGGTTCCAGCTCTGTTTTGTAAGGTAATGGTTTAATAAAGTTTCTTCAAAGATCTGCACTCAACACCTGCTGCAAGGATCGCATGTAACATTATAGGTACCAGGTTTCAATCCTAGTGAGAGAGCTCACCCCCAGAAGTGCACTGACTCTGCAAGTTCTGTATTGGAAGAGCTACACTGTAAAAAAAATGTTTATAAAAAATAAAATAAAAACGAAGAACGCTTCAAAACGAACAAATATACACCTTGAGTACAGTTTTGTTATACCCAAGATATCCCTAGCAGAGCCCTTAGGGTCTGACCAACCTCACCCGCTGCTCATCCTCTGGTCATTCATTTATAGTGAGGCCTTGGCCCTAAAACTAACAGCAATGTCTTGAATACTAAAAAAAAAAATGGTTACGTATTATAATTGTTCTTTAAGAAATATCGTGGAAAGTCCTCATTGTGACACTAGATAGTTGATCTGCTAAAATACATGTATATATCTGATCGGTAAAATTGTTTAATTTTTTTAAAACAGAATCTCTTGCATGAAAAAATAAAACAAAAAAAAGCAGTGACAGGCGGGGTAGTTGGGGGAGAGTGACACGTGGGAATGAAGATCTGAGATGCCAACTCTTGCAGATAAGGTTCCTCACCTGGAGGCCCGCATGGGTGTGGCGGGCGCTGCTCGGATCTGCGCCTGTCGCTTACCTCTACGTCAGGCAAGGCCAGGCCAACTTGCCTCTAGCCAATAGAAGATATACAGATTACGAGTTGCCATGCCATGCCAGTTTTAAACAGACTAGGAACAGCCTGTGCTGACACCTGGGAGGTGCCCGAGTCGAGGCTAGCCTGGGCAGGCGCGTGAAAGGCATGTGGCACAGGCAGGTGTTCGCACGTGAGGACTCGCTGAACTGGGCCGCATATCTAGATGCGGTGTTTTTGAGTCCATGTTGGCTGTAAGCCACGTCGTCTCAGGCACTCCCCTTTCTACCATGGAACCCCTCCGCTAGACCCGTCACTACTAGGCATGGGCTAAATGTAAATTACGCTGGGCTGGCGTAGTTCACTTAATTTGGTAAGCATTTACAGCCTATCCACGTGAACAAGAGAATGCAAACTGCTGTTGTGCTGCTTTTGTTTAAATGCGTCCTCATGCCAAAAATTGACACGAGGACGCATTTCGCACTAAAATATAACGCTAAATGCAGGGTTTGCGTTTTGCATAAATAAACGTAACTTTACTGTAAATTGGCATAATTACACAAAAGCAAATTACGTGATTTTCGCACACCTCTTGTCACTACTTCATTTGCCCTTAATGTGTTGACCATTAGCGTGTCTCTTTTGGCCTGACTGCCATTTCCTTTTTATTATATACTTTATACTAGAAGATGATTCTGTTTTATTACTGTAGAAACACGTCTTGGTGGTGCGGAATAACGTATGATAACATTTGAAGGCTGTTTTGTAGCGTAATTTGGTCTCAATAAAATATTTGTGATGCCAGTGGCATTACAGTTTTTTTCAATGGCTTTTTGCCACGCATAGTTCCTCGTTGTACTATGGTGCTGATAGATTCTTAACCCTTTCCTTCATCATTACCTTAACTCTAAACCTATCTCTTGCATTTTTCTTTTCCTTACCCTATTGTTGACCCTAAACCTCTTCTTTAAATGTACCCTTGCACTCTACCCTAACCGGAGGCCTATCCCTTACCTGAAACGTACCCCAAACCTATGACTAACCCCAAGCCTATCCCTTGCTGCTAGCCTTACCCTTCCATAATCATAAACTTCTCTCTTACTTTTACCCTCACCCTGAACCTATATGTTACCCTTTCCTCACTCTTATACTAACATTAAATCTAGTCCTTTCCGTTACCCTAATACTAGCCCTATATCTATTAATTTTACCCCTACTCCTATCCTAAACCTATCCCTAACCCTGAACGTAGACCTCTGACCCACCCCTAATTCAAAGCCTGTCCGTTATTGTTGATCTTATCCTTCCAGTGCTTTAAATGGGCCGGTACTCACCAGTACGGAGTACCAGCACTTTTCAGTTTTCTCCTCTGGAGTACCGGAGCTTCTCCCTAGCCAGGGATAGTACCGGTACTCACAGGGGTCCAGCAGCAGTGCAGGTGTTGGGTCCTCCCGGGCTCTGATTAAGCAGTAGGTCACCGGATTGGCAAACAGAGAGCTGGCTCACACGCTGCAACACGCCAACCAGTTAATTTATTGTGTGCTGCCAGCAAGTTCCCTGTTCAATTGCAAAACAGATTGGGAAATGTATGACTTGACATCCCACACAAAAGAGGGGGAGCAGACATTGCAAAAGTATTGAAAATGGAACAAAAACAAGATTGTGTTCATTGTATTAATGAAAGAAGCAGAAACAAATAGCTACGGAATTGTGAGCCGCCAATCTCACATGGGGAAGAGAGGAAGATATAGAGTGATGATGAAACAAGAGGTAGTGAGAGGTAAAGTCGGGGAAAAGAGATGAAAGAACATCTAGAAAGACAAGAGGAAGAGAATGAAGAAAAACAACTGAGTGAAGGAGACAGAAACATAGAAGAGAAAGACACCAGGCAATGGAGAGTAAAACAGACACACCAAGGAGAGAAAGGGAGGCGGATATATGGAGGGAGAAAAATAGGTGTAAGATGTGAGGGACAGAAAGGAGGAGTTGACATGGGAAAGGTTTAGACTTGTGAGGCACATAAAAGGCAAGGACTGAGAGTAAATGGGCACGGAAAAAAGGTGTTTCATAGGTAGAAGGAGGGGAGACAGCAGGAGAGTGGCGAGAGGGCAGGGTGAAAGCAAAGGAAAATGTGTGTGGAAACCATGTAGCAACGCATCACAATGGGAGTCTCTAGGAAAGGATTTTTTTTTTTGCTTAGTATTCTGGCTACTCTTACATAACATTTAAGTGGTTCAGTATTTGAATATGAGTCCTGAAAGAATTTTGTAAGAGTGCAATCAATCTATTGTAATTTATGTACCTCTATGCAGCTCCCATTTCAATGCGGCTCTATGTTATGTTATGGGAATCGTGTAGATCGCAAGTTCATCATAAGGCCTATTGGCGCTACGTAGCATAAGACAATAACTAGCATCCGGGTTAGACATAAGCTTGTCGAAACAACCAGGTTTTAAAAAGTTTCCAAAAACTCACATAGTTGGATGCTGATCTGATGTCCGGTGGAGAGTGTTCCAGGTGAAGGGGGTGGTATGTGGAAAGTCTGACCCCTCCTAACCTTTTCCTTTTGCTTCTTGGCACAGTGAGTAAATTGTGGTGAGCCGATCTAAGGTGGCGAGTGGGGGTGTACCGCTGAATTCTGGAGGATACAAAGGCAGGACATTTGCCATGAAGAGCCTTAAAAATAGTGCAGGCTGTTTTAAAGCCGGTCCTTTGAACCACTCTGAGCCAGTGAAGCTTTTTCATCAGTGGCTTAGTGTGACAATGTCGTGGCTGTCAAAAGACCAGCCGGGCTGCCTTATTTTGCACTAGTTTCATCCTGATGACAGCTACCTCTGTAAAATATCTCCTAATTTTCCCTAATCTGCGAAGTTGGAAGTAGCAGAAGGATGACACCGCTACAATATGATGTTTGAGGGCGTGATCCTCATCACTGAGAATCCCAAGGCTTTTCACCCCTTTCTTAGGCATAGGTGGGGGGCCAAAAGGAGGTATTCCATTGAATCAGGTTATTTTTAGTGACCACAACTTTGGTTTTATCGGCCAGTCCCAGATATAAAGCATGGTGTATTGAAAGAATGCTTTAGATTCCGTGGTGTTGTTGATAGTGAAAATCAGCTGCATATCGTCCGCATAATTAAATATTTTCACCTTTTGCTCCTGAAGGGAATGTATTAGAGGACGAATGTAAAGGTTAAACAATTGTGGGGATCCCTGTGGCACAACGCAAACTAATTGAACCTTGGCAGAATGGTATGGGGGAAGAGAGACCTATTGAGCACCGCCTTTGTAAAAGTAGGCCAACCACTCAAGGGCCCTATCACACAGACCTGCATTGCTGACACGGTCGATCAATAAAGTATGGTCGACTGTGTCAAAGGCTGCTGATAGATCCAGTAGGACCAACAATTTAGTAAACACATTTAACGAGAAATCACTAATTGATTTATAATGATGTAGAATACTTCCATCCAATTGTTCTATGTTAGGATTAGGTATTCTTTTAGTAACATCATTCACTCTTTCACTTGTCACATCATTAGTATTATTTCCATTATTAGTTACCATTAGGATAGGTACAAAGACATTTAGTAATATCCACATAAATGTTAATAGCAAGACACTACATAAGCAAGCTTTAATACATCTACGTTTTAGTCTAGATTTTGGATGTTCAGTCACCTTTTCTTTAGCCATTTTGTATTCTACCAAAAATATAAAATTCTAAATCTATAAACACTAAGCTTTACTAAAAATTATAAAAAAATTCTAGGAAAAAATATAGTGTAATCCTACACTTCAGACTTTCTTCTTTACCCCTTTTTTCTTTTCTTTTCTTTAGGTCTTCAGAATCTTTACTTCTTTTTCCAACTGACAAATGCTGCACCTTAATTTTGTCACAGTTCTTTTAAGGTGGTCTCAATTTGCTTACATCCACATGTTCAGTGTCTGATTTGTCTCTTTCTTCACTTGGATCTGAGCTTTCAATTTCTTCCAAGATTACGTAGGTCCATTCTGGTGCTGTATATTTTCTACTTGGAATTCTTGCTCTTCTTGTTTTTCGCACTAATTCTTCTCCCGACTCTTCTTGTTCTGTCTGACTTGAGACCTCATTACTTTGCTCTGGTCTTTTCCTTGACTTTCTCCTCACAAGAGTGTATTTCAGCCTTTTCACTCCACCTGGCCAATTATCACCTTTTCTTGCTTTCTTAGGTTGAACTACTTTTTCCCCTTCTGTATCTTGTTCACAGGTTCTTTTATTTGGCCTTCCTTTTATCTGTCTTTCTTTCTGCTTTTCAGCAACTTCTGTCTCTTCTGTTTCGACAGTAACTTCACCGACTCCTTGCTCAACAGTGAACTCACTTTCTCCTGGTTCAACTGCAGTTTCGCCTTCCTCTGGTTCAACAGCAGTCTCACGAGACCCAGTAACTGGTGCCCACTTTACATGACTTGTGCTTGGCTGTTCATCATCAGTTTGTTCTTCAGAATCTATTATTCTAGATTCTTCAGCTTCACACACTTCAACCTCTGGTCTTTGACTTTTGTTTACCAGTTGCTGCTCTGGTCTTTCAAGTGGACTTGGGACTCGTCTGGTGTGGCTAGCGTGAATCCAGTTTGGCAGACTAGCACACTTCACTGCTGTTGTCGTCACCAGAATAACTTGGTATGGACCGCTCCACCTGGGTTCTAAACACGATTTCCTCACGTGTTTCTTGATAAGAACCCATTCACCAGGACTCAGATCATGAGCTTGATTCGGCTGTGTTGTTGTGGCGTCTTCTTCAACCTGGCGAGACACCGAACGCACCAGATCAGCCAATCCTTTGCAATAATCAAGCACTAGATCATCAGATATATTCATCAGTTTGTTCGCTGGTATGTATACTTGTCTCATTGCTCTTCCCATTAGGATTTCATGTGGACTCAAACCCGTCTTTTTGTCAGGAATGCTTCTAAGACTCAGCAGTACAAGGGGTAAAGCGTCAGGCGATTTCAGTGTTGTGGATGCACACACCTTTCCTAACCTAGATTTTATTGTGCCATTTAACTGCTCAACCACTCTAGATGCTTCAGGTCGATAGGCACAATGCAGCTTCTGTTCAATTTGCAATGCTGCACAAATCATCCGAATTATCTCATTATTAAAATGTGTTCCTCTATCTGTCTCTAAGGTGACTGGAAATCCGAATCTAGGTATCAGTTCTCTCAGAAGTAGTTTGGTGACAGTTAAGCTGTCATTCCTTCTTGTCGGATAGGCTTCCACCAAACGAGAGAACAAGCAGACAACAACCAACACATATTTCAGCCCATTGCATGGGGGTAACTCGATGAAGTCTAACTGGAGGCAAGTAAATGGTCCTCCTGCTCTTCCAATTCGTCCCAAACTAACAACTGTCTTTCTGCCTGGATTTTGCTTCTGACAAGTTATGCACCTCTGGCAAAGGCTCTCTGCAATGACCCTGAACCTCGGGTTATACCATGACTGCTTGAAGAGTCTGATCATTGCATCTCTTCCAACATGTGCAATTCCATGATATACCCTGGCCATAAGGGAGAGTAAAGAATCTGGCAAGACTGGTCTTTCATCAAAATAGACCCACACTTCATCTTCTGCTCGCTTTCTACAACCTGTATTTTTCCAGATTTCCTTTTCCTCATCACTTGCCTCTTCCTACATCTGCCTCACTTCATCCCAAGTTTCAAATGGGTTAGTAAACATAAGATGGCATTCGGTATTTCCCCTTTCAATTGCTCTGTTTAAAGCCATTAAATTTTGTGCACAGAAACGCGCTATTTGGTCAGCGTATCTGTTGCCCTTCGTCACATAATCATCTCCTGATTTATGTGCGGCACATTTGACCACTGCAATTCTCTTGGGCAATTGCAAAGCATCCAATAATTCTTTTACAGTTTTGCTGTTACGAATAGGGGAACCTGAGGAAGTCCGAAATCCCCTTTGCATCCATAGCTGTCCAAAATCATGGACAACCCCAAACGCATATTGGCTATCTGTGAATATGGTCACCCTCAGACTTTTGGCAATTTTGCACGCTCTGATTAGAGCTATCAATTCAGCAATTTGAGCAGAGCTTACCCCTTTTAGACAGGATGCTTCTAGAACTCCCGCTATAGTGCAAACAGCATAGGCAGTACATAATTCACCTTTTTCATTTCTTAGACATGACCCGTCCACAAATATTTCACAGTCTGGTTCTTCTAGAGCAGACTTCTTCAATCTGTGGGCGCGCCCCCTGGGGGCGCGCCAACATCTCAGGGGGCGCGCACTCCACCTGAAAATCTCTCCTCTGTTTTTCAAATGTCCCACGTTGAAAGTACGTTTACTTCCTGAATTTCGTCCCCATTTCAAATGGGGCTTTTGGATTGGCGAACTCCTGCAGAGCAGCCAATCAGCACTTGCAACGTCATCACTGATGTTGCACCAATGAAGGGAACAGCTTTACAGATGGCAGGAAGAGCTGAGAAATCAGGAGCATAAAGCTCCTGAATTCTTCTACTTTTTGGGTAGTGTGGCGTTTCTTCACTCCTGCCGTTTGCTGGATTTACTTTCTTCTTTGGTTGCTGTCCTGTCGACGTTATCCTGGTGTGAGATCTGCATTTTTCTTCGTCGACGTGAAGGATTCTTCTGCTGATGCACTGTTGTGTTCCTGCTGCTGTCGGAAGATTTAAACCACCAATAGGTAAGTTTCACGTGCCTTTAATTTCTCTCTATTTGCAGCCTTCGTGCAAATATTCTTTCACTGCTGTATAGTTCTCTAAGTCCAGGCAGAGGTGGGCATGGGGGGAGGGGGCTGGAGGGAGGCTGGGTTGGGAGCAGGGGGGAGAGAGGGAAAGCGAAGGGACACAAAGTTAATTTTAACTATCTTGCACTGGGGCACGACGTGCTCATTCTTTTGTTTTAATGTGCCTTTAATTTCTGTTATTTGCAGCCTTCATGCAAATATTCTTTCACTTCCGTGTTGTTGTCCGAGCAGAGGTGGGTGGGTGAGGAGAGAGGGAAATCGAAGGGACACGAAGTTAATTCGAAATATCTTGCACTGGGGCACGACGTGCTCATTCTTTTGTTTTAATGTGCCTTTAATTTCTAATATTTGTAGCCTTTGTGCAAATATTCTTTCACTTCCGTGTAGTTGTCTAAGTCAGGGCAGAGGTGGGGGGGGGGGTGAGGATGGGGTGGGGGCGGGAGGGGAGAGAGGGAAATCGAAGGAACACGAGGCCTGTCAGGAACAGAGGAGTTTTTATTTGGGAGGCTTCCAAATGTCTTCTCTGGACCCCGGTTTTGCAAGGTATATAGAGCAGAAACTGTAATAGGGTTCTGTTTCTGTACAAATGTTGATTTTTTCTCGATGGAATAGGATGCATCAAGTAAAGTTGATGAGGGGAGGGAAGCTTGGGACGAAAGTCTGCCCACCCTAGTAAAGTTACCAGCAAACTCTAGCGCTCTTGCGTTCAGCAGGTTATTTAAATCAAATCTATTTAGAAAGGGCCTGTGGCTCTCCAGATCTCCGCCCTTCCTCCTTCTCACACACCTGCCTGCCATGGACTTTTCTTGTTACAAATCAGCAACGTGTTGTCTTCACTTGGACCCGGTCTGCACTACAGCTCCCAGAATACATCATGTAGTTAATTAAAGTGAGCTGAGCAGCGTTGGTCACACTGAGTCACCTGGCAGGCAATATTGAAATGTTTCTTTTTAAGGCCTAACTATAGTAATTCGATTTATTCAGCCTCAGTGTATTGTGCGGTGCACTTGCCACCCGAGTGGGTGTGTGTGTGTGTGTGTTAATTAGCAGATTCCCTTTTGGCAGTGCGCGATCAGGCAGCTGCCTACAGTCAGTGGGTGCCAGTTGTACAGTGTGTCACATTACAACACATTCAGTTACTCACTGTGCTAAGGTGACACAGGTCAGACCGCCATTGCCCTGGTGCAGGAAGAGAGTGTAAGTCATGATCTACTGTTACACTGACTTGGTATGCTATGAAAATGTGCTTTTGCTGGTGCAGTCACGTTGCTCAATGGGTGCAATTTCAGATATTTATGTTCCCCTCATCTTCATTGCTTGATTTTGCTTGTGAGAAAGTGTCACTCATAGTCGTTGAAATGTACCTCATAATTACACTGAAATTATGAAAATGTCATACACAGCAATCATAAACCTTTGCACCTATGCAGAGCAAGGTAATTTAAAGAGAATTGCTATGGGGCACGACGTGCCCATACTTCTGTAGTGTAAAGAAACATCTCTGGGGGTTTCAGCAAGGCCCATAGGAACAGAGCAAGGGAGAAACAAACTCTGTGTGCCCAATGATAGACAACAAAAACCTGGAGCACGGCGCCTTCTGCTGTTCAAAAGGGATTTTCATTTTTACATTATTACAAAAACTCTTCTATCCACTTGGGACTCACCAATTCACTCTTAGGCAGCCACTTGTTACCAGACAACAGAAGAACACAAGAGAGCAAAGACGTTTTATTTTCAGGAAGTAAAACAAGAGTACCTCATCCTCACGGAATCTGTACACACAGCACAGCCAAAAACACACATGCAACCAGAAAGTCACGCACCACAAACACATGAAGGGAGTGAACAGATTAAATATTTTGGGAGAGGCTGATAAGGAAGCTATTGACTAACTTGACTAGTTTTGCAGGTGTTGTGCACGTAGGGCGTTGCTTTCTTCAGCACACTGGGGCCTTCCTGCTTTGATTCTACTTGCATCTGGTTTTTAATGTGTTTTTTCCATTGGTTTCTACAGTTTTCACTTGGGTGTTTAATTTACCCACCCACACCTTTCCACTTTTGATTTGAAGCAGCCGCCACTGGATCCAGGGCAACAAAATGGACTGGCGATCAAGACCTTGCCACCACTGCCAGTTTAGGCACATCTCAAGCTAATAGTGCACTATTTGAGGAGCCCGTCACATTTTGCAGTCTCGATTTTTCCCATTGCTAATCCAATGTGAAAAGCCATTTTAATCTTATTTTGAGGACTCTATTTCATTTGCTGTCATTTTTATATATAATATATATCTATTCTATGTTTCCACAAAAAAACTGCAGGCTTGGGAGACTGCTTCCTTTCTCGAAGCAACTGGCACAGCAGCTCAACTATTCTATGTGCTCTCTGAATATGAGGCTTCACGGGTAGGAAACACACTGGGTGGTTGCAGGACCAGCTTTAGAGTTAAGGGCGCCTGGTGCGACAATCTTTTTTGGCACCCAAACCCCCAATAACTTCCATCTCCACAGACTCCCTCACTACCACCTTCCAATAGTGCCACTCAACTCTCCGCGGTCCCTTTCTCACATGCATTTCTTTTGTTTTATAGTGCTACTCATACCAACCATAGGGTGTCAGAGCACTTTGCATCACACACATTGTACACAGTGCCCAGAGCTCGGCTCAAATGCCCAAAGCCAACAATAATAAATGTTAGTTTTCCAAATGCGTTGTTTTGTAATGTCATGCCTTTTAATCCACTACCAGTCACACCCTGCACCTTTATCTCACTTTTGCAGTTTCCTCCTTTCACCCTCTGTGACTTATTTCCGTTTTTCTTTTCCTCTTTCTTCCCCTTTGTGTGTTCGTTTATTCCTCTTGTTCTCTAGGTAAATGTGAATGAGAAAAAATAAGTGCTGGTCACCAGAAATGAGTTCCGGTTGAATCTACAGACAACCATCGGCTTAAACTAAGCACTGGTTATAAAGAGGCAATGAATCTTATGTGTATAAAGCATTCTATAGGAAATGTTCAACAAAACGGTGAGGAATACCGTTGTGTGATCTGCATGGTATACGTTCTTTGCAGCAGGCACATTAGCCCTCTGTGCTACATCATGAGTGAAAAATGCGACTAGACAAAACACCTCTCTTCAGCAGAAACATGAATCACCTGCATTATCTTGACATTTTTACTGTTGCCTGAAAACTGCTAGACAGCAAGAAAACAGCAAGTACTTTTAAAACCAAAAGTTATTAATGAACACATCGGCTGCACCAGTTGTACTGCCCTAAAACCGGCCCAGGAAAATTGTTTGGGCCAGTATGGGCTTGACTTTGAGGGTTGTATGCTTTTTGGGAATAAGACAAATTGGGGATTATACCTGTGGAATATTTTGGCCATAAAATGCCCCAGTTTTCTAGAACTTTATGCTGTACACTGCATCATTTGAACTCCTTTTTTTCATTAAGCAATCACAGTAAGCAAACCCCACCCTCTTTTAGTTTGCACTCATCCACTGTACTCGTTCGCATGGTGTACTTGGATTGATACTTTCCACCCCATCGAATTAAAGGGGAGAGGATGTGATTTTATATCCAGAGCTGTTGACTTTGGAACTGGGAGGCACGTTTGAATCCCAGCCTCGGCGCAACATCAAGTGATCTTGGACGAAATAACGTAATTTATCCATGCGTAAGGAAAACGAATCTGACTCTGTGTAATGTAACTGGTGCTCATTTAAAGTGTTCCAGTGCCCGGGAGCTGAGTTTGTACAATGTAAAACTATGAAAGAAAAATATTTTTAAAGTAATTATTGGCACCAATTTTTCCCAATATATCAAGGTGGTGTCTTAACCAATGGTGTCTTAGCATTGGCATAGAAAAGATTTATGTTTCGAATACAACATTTTTAGAAGCTACAGTGTGGCGGTACAGAGTATCCCAGGAGCCCTCCTTGTCCCTTTACAGATGCCATTGAGCAGCATATGTTACATGGACCATTGTTGATGCTGTATAATTAGTTCTTTTCCCCCAGTGCTTTTTTGCCCTGGCCTTCTGTCTGTAAAATCGCACATGCCTACGAGCAAAGGCCAGGGCCCCATGAAAATTATGTACAACCTCTTGTGTCTGTCACTATGATTAGGACTTCTGGATTTGAGAATCAAAGGCAGTGCAAGTTTCACATAGCGGCTTTCAGTGGGTCATAAAAAAATTCCAAATACATGCTCATACAATCCTTTGCCTCTCTGCAGAGGAACTGCCCGTATTGAAATATTGGCAAGGTAAAGGAAATTTGTTGCTTTCAGGAGAGTGGATCTGTTGGTTATGGGGAATATTGAAGTGAAGGAGCTACGATGAAGTACATGCAAGATCAATTTAACAAACTTGAAAGAATGGAAAGCTAATGTGGCCTGCCAGAAATCAAATTTTTAACTTGGAGATCCTGGCTATCTTACCAGCCATTAGGACTTCAAACTAATAACTTGCAGATCATGCCGTACTTTATTTGCCCTTAAGATAAGGCAGCAGGTAACTTCTAGGCATGTCATTCACTCCCTTGACCATCACTATGATTCTGATCTCTCGAGCTTTCACAGTGTCTTTTGCAAAACATATTGAGAACATGCAAGTAATATTTCTTAAACATTTTCTCTTCATTGCAAAGGAAAAAGCTACTTGATCGCTAGGCCGAGGACTCCTTTTCAAGCAGCAGGAACATCTGAGGAAGTGAATAAGAAGGTACACCTTTGTTTTTCAGTGATGGGTGAAGGGGCAGTGCTGACGTTTGCCCTCACTAACCATTGAACAAGTAACTTGCAGAGCCTCATTGGTGGTATACAGCATATACATACTGCAGTAATTTTGGGAGCACCTACTTAAAGCCTGGATGAGCTAGACTTACTTTTTATCCACTTACCACAAAATTATTCTTTTATTCAAATTTATTTTAAACATAAGAAGAATTTTTTACAGATTTTTTTGAAACTACAAAGTTAAAAACCTGCTATACCTCCTGCAGCTGTAAAATTGCAGCCATGTACTACTATTCATTAACATGCAGCTTCAAATTTTGTATCTTAGGTTAAGCAAGCATTTGAAATGGATCGTTTCCTGCTCCCTAAAGATGGTAGAGTGCTCAAGCGAAAAGCTGAAACAGAAACAGATGGAGAGAGAAAAGCTGCAAAAACAAGGAAATATGATTCCTCCTATTTGGATATTGGTTTCACCTGCATTGTAGTTAGTGGAGAAAGTAGACCACAGTGTGTGGTTTGTGGCGTGATCTTAGCCAACGACAGCTTGAAGCCAACCAAACTAAGGCGTCACTTTGAAACGAAACATGGGTCTCTAGCAGGAAAAAGCAGAGATTTTTTTGCCAGGAAGTTGCAAGAGATAACTCACCAGAAAGAAGTGGTGAAACATGTGGCAAATACTCCTGCAAATGCATTAAAAGCATCATACCAAGTAGCATACCACATTGCCAAAAACAAAAGGCCCTTTGTAGATGGAGAAAAGGTGATTCTCCCAGCATTGCTCGATGTAGCTAGGACAATGCTTGGTGAAAAAGCAGCAGAGAAGTTCAAAAGTATACCCATCTCAGACACAACAGTTTGCCGCCGCATCTCTGACATGTCAGAAGATATCCAGGGACAGCTCATAGCCCGGTTGAAATCAAGTTTGTTTGCTTTGCAGCTGGATGAAGCAACTGATGTGTCAAAGGATGCCCATTTAATTGCTTATGTCCGTTACTGTTATGAAACGCTAGTATTAGAAGATTTTTTATTTTGCAAGCCAATCAAGGGGCGGGCAACAGGATCCGATTTGTTTGCCATTATCAATGACTTCCTGAATATCCATAGCTTAAAATGGGAAAACTGTGTTGGGATCTGCACAGATGGTGCTCCTTCAATGTGTGGTGCTAGGGCTGGCCTAAAAGCTAACGTATTGAAAGTGGCTCCACATATTCTGTGGACCCACTGTATGATACACCGGGAAGCCCTTGCTGTTCGAAACATGGACAGCGAACTAGAGGATGTGCTGAATTCTGCTATAAAAATAGTAAACTTCATAAAGACCCATCCCACAAGAGCTCGTCTATTTGCAATTTTATGTGCAGAAATGGGAGCTGAGCATGATGGCTTGCTGTTTCATACAGAAGTGCGGTGGTTATCCCGGGGGAAAGTGCTGTCTCGCATCTTTGAATTAAGGAATGAAGTACGGCAGTTTCTCCTGTGTTTGGACCCCTGCAAAGCAGAACAACTATGCAATCCCCGCTGGCTTGTGCTGCTAGCATACCTTGCTGACATTTTTGAGAAGTTAAATTCCCTGAATCTGTCTCTGCAAGGAGCTGACATGACTTCTTTTACCATGAATAAAAGAATAACTGCATTCAAGAAGAAGCTTGAATTGTGGAGAAGACTAGTTGAAGATGGCCTATTTGAGCAGTTTCCATGTTTAGTAGATGCTCTTGCGGAGACGGAATATGAACTTCCAAATGTTGCTTTGATAATAAAAAATCACCTGACGTCTCTCAGGGATAGTTTGCAAAAGTATTTTCCTGAGGACAACGATCACTTCAATGACTGGGTCTTTCAACCATTTCTGACAGGGGTGGCATGCCATCTCCCGATTCGTATGCAGGAAGAACTAATTGATCTCCAAAGTGACCGCACTCTGCAGCTGCATTTCAGCAAAGTCTCACTGGGAGAGTTTTGGCTGAAATTGTCTGCAGAATATTCAGCTTTGAGAGAAACTGCGATCAAAACTCTCTTGCCTTTCAGCTCGTCCTATTTATGTGAGATTGGGTTCTCAGCACTTGCGGTATTAAAGACTAAGTACCGTTCAAGACTGGATGTGGAGCACAACCTGAGGATGGCAGTAGCAAAAATCCATCCACAGATTGACCGTCTCTGTGGCGAAAGACAGGCGCACCCGTCACATTAATGTTGGTGGTGTTATTATCAATCTGTCATGTGTAAAACAAAGCATCCTAGTAAAACCAATTTGCGCACATTTTATCTTGGAGAATTTTGTTTTGAGCTGTGTAATAAGCCTCTGTCATTTAACCACACCCACTCACAAACCTACAGTTAACTAAACTCATATTGCGTTGAACATTATTTGCCGGATATGGCCCGTGAAATGCGCGTGGCGGTCAATTATGTAGTGTACCAGATTCCAGAAATTTCTGTCAGTTGGGGGGGGGCCCGACATTTCAAAAAATTCAACTGGGGGGGCTCAACCTACAAAAGTTTGAAGACCTCTGTTCTAGAGGAACATCCTCTATATGAAACCTGGGTTTGGTGCAAAAATCTGTCGCATCCAAACAATCATGATCTGCTTCCTCTCTCACTTCCTCGCACCGAGAATTTGGCAATAGAGTTGCCGGGTTTACAGTTGTGCACCTTACCACAGTCACATTTTCAGCATCCAAATCACTCTCTCGTACTTAGTCAGCCGACTAGAGGTCATGTATTGAGTCCGGGTTCGAGTTAAAAGGATCTCAACAGAGTGTGGTACATACACCTTGACTGGATATCCCAACACAATCGCTTCACTTTGTTCCAGACTCACACAAGTGGCAGCTACTGCTTTTAAACAGCCTGGTAATGCTGCAGCCACTGAATCCAGAGTAGGAGAAAAATATGCTACTGGACGTCGTGCCATTCCATGTTTCTGAGTTAGGACTGAAAGTGCACATCCATCTCTTTCGCAACAATACAATGCAAACTCCTTTGTATAATCTGGCATTCCCAATGCAGGTGCTCGACAAAGACTGTTTCTCAATTTCGTAAAGGCTTCCATACTTTCATCATCCAACACAATCGGATCTTTCACATCATTTTGTGTCAACCTCAGTAGAGGTTTTGCAATCAATGAGAAACCACAAATCCACTGCCTACAGTATCCAACCATTCCCAAAAACATTTGCACTTTTTTCTGAGTGGTAGGTGGGCTCATTTGTTTGATCACACTAATTCTTTCTGGTATCACCTTTCTGACTCCCTTTTCGATTTTGTGTCCTAGGTACTGGACCTCTTGTTTACAAAATTGTAATTTTGCTGGTGAGACTTTGTGTCCTCCTTCTGCCAAATGGTTCAGTAAGGCAATGGTATCTGTCACACATGCCTCTCGGGTCTTTGATGCCACAAGTAGGTCATCAATGTACTGAACCAAAACTGAATTCCCTGGCATGATCAAAGTCTCCAGACATCTTTTCAGAATCTGGTTAAAGATTGAGGGACTCTCGGTATACCCTTGAGAAACTCGGCACCATGCCAAGACACGGTCTCCGAACCGGAAAGCAAAAAGATATTGGCTCTCCGGATGTAAGGGAATCGAGAAAAATGCTTGGCACAGATCAATCCCTGTGTACCATTCTGAATCGCGTGGAATTTGGTAAAGGATGCCTGCTGGATTTGGTACTATGGGACAGCAAGGTACCACAATCTTATTAATCTTTCTTAAATCCTGTACTACTCTATATTTTCTGCTTGGCTTTTTAATTCCTATAGTGGGTGAATTACAAGGACTACTCATTATCTCTCTCAAAATTCCCTGTTCAATCATTTGATCAATCACAGGAGTGACTCCTGCAATTACTTCTGAACTCATTTTGTACTGAGGAGTGTTTGGATACACAGCACCCTCTTTCACCGCAACCTGAATTGGGTCTACATTTGTCATTAGGCCAATTTCTTTTCCTGTAAAATCCCATACTTCTGACCTCACTGTACTTCTAAGTTCTTCAGGCAAACTTTCTTCTGTGAGAAGTGAAAACAACTCGTCCACTTCTGTCCCTTGTTTCGCTAACATCATTTTGAATTCAACATCCTCATCAGGTGTCTGAAACGCAATACCATCTGGCGTACAATAGATGGTACAGTTCATCTTACATAACAAATCTCTACCTAAGAGATTTACCGGACTCGAGTCACATACCACAAATCGATGCATGTCTCTGAAGTTTCCAATATGAACTTCTATTGGATTTGTGACTGGGGTTCTAATATGCTTATTTGAGACTCGTACAACTTGGATAGTTTCTCCCGAGAGGGGTAGGTTTGGAATTTCTGCTGCTCTCACAGTAGAACGGGTAGCACCAGTGTCCACCAGGAATGTAATATCATTACCTTCCACCTTTCCTTCGACAAATGGACCTGACTGATCTACCGCCAAGGATGCGCCAAGTACGCACTCTTCCTCTCCCCTCAGGCACCGTCATTGAGATGAGTCTGAATCATTCTCATTGCACTGCAACCAATATTGCGGAATCATCTGCACACTTTGATTCTTACTGATCTGGTCACCTCCGTGAAATCCAGTGTTCACACCGTACCTCTGCACTTGAGCATTCACATTATTTGGCATAGGAGCTTGTGGCACCTGTAACTGTGGGATAACTACCTGCTGCTGCTGGTTCACAACCACCTCATTCTGCATCTGTGGATTTAAATTTTGATTTACCCCATTATTCTTTTGAGCAGATCTACACTCATTCTTCCAATGTCCAATCTTTCTGCACGCATGACAAGGAAATTTCTTCCTAGCCTCTTCTTTACTCATTTTACCTCTACCTTTACCTCCATTTGGTACCTGACCATTTTGATTCTGACCATTCATCTGGTAACCTGTCTGAGAATTATTATTTACCTCTTGTTGCTCTGCTACCTTCACTTGTGCCCACATCATTTTCTCCTTTAGTTTCTTGTGTCTTGATTCAATGTCATCGCTACAATACTTCGCATATCTCAAAATCTCATCAATTGTTTTACTCTGCCAACAAATCAAATGTTGCTGAATCATATTACTAATCTCCGGTTTCAATCCAAATACAAAACGATACACAAAATGTCCCATATCCTTGTCTCCAATATTTTCAAATCCGCTATACTGTTTAAATACTTGCAACAGCCTTTCATAATAAGCATGCACTGACTCTTTTGGTTCTTGGGTCGTTCGGTCTATTTGAACCCAATCTGTTTCTTATGGGGACATTTTTCCCTTCAAGAAAGTGATTACTTGATTATATTTTTTCATCACCTCTTCGGATGGTGAGCCTGTTTTAGGGTCTCTAGGATATTCTTCTTTTGGCCAATCAACAGTGATCTTACATTCTGTCCACAAGTCTGCCGGAACAACAATCTCAAACAATCCATCTAAATCCTTCAACAGAACCTTCGAGACCTTCACAAACCTTTCTACCTGTTTGTACCATTCAACGGGTTTCTCTCTTAGTCTGGGGAAATCATTCGTAAATGATAATATATCCTGCCTTGACCAAGGAACATGAACGTATCCACCACCTGGTACTTTTCTCATCGGACACGCCCTTTCAACCTGTTCTGTTTCCTTTAACGGGAACATAGACACTCCTTTACTAGCTGTTTCTTCCTTCTTTCTCACCCATCTATTTCTCCATCGATCTACATCTCCCCATTTCTTCAAAATGTTCATCAACTCTTTTATCTGTAACCTTTTCCCAGACGCGTTCAAACTCTCCAGATCCTTTTCAGTATATGCCAATCTGTACGATTTCTGCAACACCTTTGACTTTTCTATGTCTATTCCATACTCACTAGCAGCTTTGGATATTTTCTCATGAAGATTCCTTGCTCTCCAAGTAATGCTTTTATAAAAGAACAATAATTCATCATCTCGGTAAGTCCCTAATCTGTCTGGACTTATTGTACCAATAATCATCTCTTCCAAATCTACCTTCAATTGACTCACATTTATACTCTGTGGTTGTGGTTCCTTCTTTTCCATTCCTTTTATCCAATCATTCAATTCTTCTGATGAAGGACCTGTGGAACTCCCTGTCATTGGAGTGACATTTGTCCCTATTCTCCGGGGATTTATTTGTATACCTCTTCTAGGGGTTTCCGTTATCATTTCACAAACCGGAAGATCTAACAATGTAATATTTGTGTCAGCCTGTCTATTCTCATTGACTACCATCTCCATTCCGCTCCTGACATTACTCATTGGAACTGCTAACGTATGTACTTTAGGTGTATTCTGGTTTTCTCCAAATAAAGGAACTACAGGACCTATTGTCACCGGTACCGTCAATGCTTCTGCATTTAGACTTAACTGATTTATTTTCTGAATCTGCTCTACATTTGCCTTGTTTAGCATCTCAAATTCTTTTCTCGCATTATCCTAGCCATGTCCGCAATCTGTGGGATTAATGGATTTCCCATAAAGGGTGCATTTGGAGTCACCTCATCTGAATTTTCTTGATATGGTGGGGGTCTTTTGGTCATAATATCCTCTAATAACGCATCATCTGAATCGTTTACACCATCTCTTACACTTGAGGTTTCTATATTTTTCTTTTTCTCTTTACATTTACCTCCTGTCTGTTCATCAGCAACTAAAACTGGATACAAACCCTCTGTTACCACAGCTCTCCTCCATCGTTTCATTGTGTCCTCTCTTCTCTCAAAAGGGTACCTTGACATTAAATCTCTATATCTCCTACCTCCTCGACATTTCTCTCTCACCATGGCTTCTATTTCCCATTCCTCTAATGCTTCATACTGTGTAGGTCTGGGATTCGGCTCTAATGAATTCATTCTATTTCTCAAATTCTGCAAAATCCTCATATTAAACGAACCATGCTGTGGGAAAGCTAAAACACCATCATCCTTTGTATACTCTGCCTAATTCTCCAACCATGTACACGTATGATATCCTTGCTCTAACATCATATAGGAAGCAGGCGTTCCTGGAGGGGGAATAAGAATTCTCTCTCTAGTCACAATCGGTTTATCCTTTTTGAAGAATTTCTCTATTTTCTTAAGCAACTTCATTTTCCTGACTCTTTATACTAGCGTATTTCAACAAAACAAACAAAGAATCTTTCCGTATTTCTACTTATTCTGTTTGTCAGTTCTCGTCCTATACCAGCACGACACACACCAACCAACCAATCAGAACACTACTACGTAAGCAAACTCTCAACCAATACTAGCGCGGCTCACACCAACCAACCAATCACAGCTCAGTACACGCACGCTGCTTGTCCAATACCAGCGCGGCTTTTCGGACGTCAGTATTACTCCTTTTACTGACCCTCCCTTTACAAAACAATACAGCAATATTTTTCTAAGCGCTCTTAATCAAAAATTCGATTAGTAACAACATAAAACAATGCTACCTTGTCTGCTCCACTAAATAAAGAGATAGTTTTCACTCTTTCCAAGAGATTTTCTCCACTACGAGTCCTAATAACGTCCAGCGTTATTTTACTCTTCAAACAAGCTCCGGGTGGACCTATTACTCCTCTAGGGATAAGGCCAAAGTTTTTGCAAGCGGACTTTTTGGTGTGAAAAGAAGTCTTGGTACTTCCCCTGGGGATAAGGCTAGAGTTTCGGAAGTGGACCCTTCGCTATTTCAGACACTTTACTCACATATGAAATTTCCCTAAATATAACACCTTCAGCCCTCCGTAGCTTTGGTATTATTACAACAGACAAAGTACTTCTGCAGTGTGATTTCTTTATCACACTCTTCTTCTGCCTATTTTAGGCTAATTCCATTCCCGGGATTCCTCGGGTATCTCCGTACCTGTACTTCTAGACAACATAGAACAGGACACTGACTTTTTCGAGTTAGAACATATAATCAATAATCATTACCAAACTAATCAATAATCGAACCGTCCTCTGCATCCAAGAAACTGATCCAGCGCACGGCCAATGCCTAATCAGGGATCAATAATATAGCAGAACAATGGCCCATACACATTCACCCAAATCCCTGATGCGCTGGGGTCAATTTGATAAAAATTCAATTCTATTCCTCCTATAACTCATATATGGCATTTTCAAAATACTCGGTCTATTTATACATCAACTCTTCCTCTACTTGGTCGATGAACCAATTAGTTGAATAGCTGATAGTAATGATACTCCTTATCTGATTAAACATTCGATCAACTAAATAAAACACAGACTCTCGTTGAAGTTAATAAGTTTATCTTAAATCAAAGGATAAAATGCTCAAAGCATACGGTTACAAGTGCAAACAATGAACTCACAAAGGGAGAGAACATCAGCAATTCAAATAGAGACAAACTCATCAATCAAATAAATGACAATTTGTGCATGAAGGAGTGGATAGATAAAGAGACAAAAGTTTTCAGAGACAAATACATTCACAAGTAAATTATGCAAATACGAGTCAGAATAATACAAACCCAATGGATTTGTAGAAAACCACCCCTCAGGCCTAAGTGGTGGTGGGGATCCCCTGAAATAGTCAGGGGACAAAGATTTCAGGGACAGGATCAGGACAGGACAGGAACAACTAGGCCTCTCTGCAAACCGACGAACAGCGACCCATCTCCCCTCTCTTAGCCTCTCCTAACGACAGCGTCTTAACCACACCCCTAAAGGCACCCCAGTTATACCCTAAAACCTACATGTCCGTCCCACATCAATTGAAACATTCAGCATAACTAGACAGTTGATTGGTGGACTTTGGGGGTGGTATGTCACACCATGGTGACTTCACTCTTATTCTTTGTTTTATGCCCATTCCCATTAGCTCATATATTGTTCATTCACACGATCTGGTCTAAGTTACAATTGTATAATTTTTAAGCAATGTCTACAGAAGAAGTCCTATCCCACGGTCTGTCACGTTGCTTGGCAGACGATCATCACATTGGCCTTCACCCCTTCATCTCTTCTGCTGTGCTCAGCGCTTCAGCTCAATTTTTTACTCAATTTTCCAACCCTGCCTTTATTCGTCCAATTTAAGAGAAAATGGTGTCTTATCCAGCTCACTATAGTAAATGGAAAATGAACATTCATTAATTATATGATAATGTAGTTTTCACTGTTTACCACACACCTTTGCACTATTCCCTGTTAACGTTGTTTCCTAGCATAGCTTTATGCAAAACGATATTATTTATTAATTCAAAGCAAACTGCAACATGCAAACTACGAAATGCACATGCGGCCTAGTCATGCATTGTTTCTCGTTTCTTTCAAAGCATAATGTAAATACGGTTTTATGTTCTTTCATGTGTTATCTCACGTTAGTGCATGCATGCGCAAAGCAGTTTCCCCTGTGTTCATGTAAGGTGCACGTTAATTTTCTATTACTACTTACTGTTAGTGCGTATTATGGGGGTATTCATTTAAACAGGTTTCCTTTTTTTTTTCTTTTCCCGAAATCCTGCTCTATCACTTGCGTGCGTGCGTGTGTGTGTGTGAGAGGGGGAGGGGGAATCTTGGGGGTTTTAGTTGTGTTTTTCAGTTGGAAGTTGACCAGTGGACTGCAAGGGTCAAGGTTGTTTGCTTACTGCTGTAATGCTGAATAAATCTGTTTTTGTTGAAACGTGCTGCTTAGCTGCTGTCTCCTGCAGTTTATCTACAAGGTGTAGGAAGCTGGCTTTTTATGTGGTAGTGCCAATGTAAGGGTACACCATGCAAACAGTCCAGACAACCCTTATTGGTTTACAGGGCTTACTTTAATAATCCCAAGCGTTCTGTTTGTGGTAGTGTGGTCGAGCAGTTTAGGCTCATCTTAGAGGAGTGTTAAGCATTTATTGTAGACAAAGAGTCAATAAATTAGACACACACTCAAAAAGAAATCCAGGACCAATTTAGAAAAATAATAAAGATTTTTATATAATTTTAGACACCAAGCTCATTGGAATCAGGTACGTATTTTTGGACTTATGGATTTTACAAGAAAACAGTAAAATAGTCAAATAATGGTTTTTGAGGTATGAGCCTCGAACACGGTAATGTTATCCTATGGGAGGAAAGACGTATACTGCAAACATATACTTGTAGTCGAAGTTCGGTGGTGCCCTTTGGAATTTAAGGTGCTAGGGGGCCAAGGTTCAAAGAACCACCAGCAGTTTTAGGTTACCTGCCCTGGCGTGTCTGGGTGCAGAGGTGCTGGACACGTTGGTAGCCTCGAACGCTACACAGTTGAAAGCAATGGACACCTGAAAACAAAGGCTGCAAGGGGGGACTTGGGGACAAGTCCGACAGAACCCAAAGGGGGGCTCGGCTTTTGAGGGTCTTTAGAACAAGGGGGCGCAGTCGGTTGTCGTGAACCCGGGATGTGGGGCTCGGGTGCAGAGGTGGTTGGCCGGCTGGCCACTTGCGTTAGAGGCTCTCACGGTTCTCGGTTTGACCTGTAGAGGGGAGGAAAACAAGACAGCAGGGCCATTCTCGGTGAAAGCCTCATCGGTCCAGAAGTCCCTTGTCGTGCAGGTCTGCTTTGGCGGCAGTGGTGTTCGGGCTGGACACTAAGAAGCCTTGGTTGCTGCAAGTGCTCTGTTACCCAGGGTTTTGGTGCAGGGAGGCCCCTGGAGGATCTAGTGCAGAGGTCTTCAATCTGTGGGGTGAGACCCCCAAGGGGGCCGTTGGGTCCTGGCAAGGGGGTCCCAGGGACCACTACCTGCCCTTAAAAAATGAAACGAAAACGTTTCATTTAAAAAAAAAAAGAAATGCATCCCGTTTTCCTTTAAGGAAACCGGGCTGCATTTAAAAAAAAAAAACTGCTTTATTTAAAAGCGGTCCCAGACATGGTGGTCTGCTGAGCCCAGCAGGCCACCATACCTGGGAAGGCCTGTCATTCCCAATGGGCTCCCAAATTGCGAGAGGCTCATTAATATTAATGAGCCTCGCAATTTGCGACCCCATTGGGAATCGCAAACAGTGTTAAACACACTGTTGTACATGGCAAATTGCACCTCGCAAATTGCAACTCGCAAATGAGTCGCAATTTGCGAGGCGCAATTTTGCTGGTCCTACATCTGGCCCTTGGTTTTTTGAGTGGAAGTGCAAAGCGTTAACAACTGGGCTGGGAAGTGCTTGCTTTTAATTTTAACTGCAATTACACAGCCCTTAGTACCCCATAAGAGGTGTTGAAGGGACAGCTATGGAAAAAAAAGTTTGCATTACATACACTCTGATATTACTAAAATCTACGTTTTGGAAGCACCATTTTATCGTAAAACTATTTTGCACCTTTTGCAGCATTCTATCTTACACTGTGTGTAATGCAAGTATGCAATAATGACTTACATATTCACAGTGCTTTCTGTCACAGACTGTGACCTCGTAGTACTAAAAATACACATCACTATTCTACACTGAACGAACCAAAATGTAATTCTGTGGCTCTCTGGTTATACTACAGTGCATTTCCCACTGAGTAACAACTTTTTAATTTATTTTTCATTTACTATGCCCAATCATTTTTTATGTAGATGCCTAATGGTGAACGACCTCAAAAACATACAGAGGGCCTCATTTATGAAAATTGTAGCATCGCTGCGACAAAACAGCGATGTGACAGTTTTCACTGCGCCCTCCTTGTGACAATGGATGCTCTGCATTTAATGTACGGCGCACCATATCGCAAGGAATTACAGATACGTCAGTATTTCTGACGTTTCTGTTGGGGCAAAAGTGACGCAATGCTGGGGTGTGTGTGAAAACAGATGCAACTGCAGCAATGTGTCCTTTTACAAAGGGCCTGCGTCAGTCTCATGCCTGCTGTGAGCCAGGTGTAAGATATTGACACAGCGTCCTAGAAGTGTTGCAGTGAAATCTTATAGATTTCACTGCGCCACTTCTACGACCCTTTTCTTGTCGGGGAACTTCCACCTTGCATACATTATACCTGACACAGGTATAATGTAGTGCAGGCCTTTACAAAGTGACACACCTGCTTAGATGCGTCACTTTGTAAATATGGCGCAACGTGGCGCATTATTTACGCCGCCACAGCGTCACAAAAAGTGACGCAATGGCGACTTAAAAGTGTGGCAGGCCTTCATAAGTAAGGCCCAGAATATTTTGAGGCTTATTTATGAGAGGCTTGCATCGCCAGAGCATCACTTTTTTTGACCCTCCGGTGGCGCAAGCCTCTCAACCATACCTATGAGGCGCTGCAAAGTCACCCTGCATGGCTTTGCATGTCCTCATAGATCTGGAGTAAGACATAGCAGTGCAAGTCACTGCTTTGCCTTACTCTGCATCAAGAAGGTGTTCCATTGGCTTTGTGTGGGGTTCCCACGCAACACCCATGGATTTTGATGCTGCCCCATATTTACAAAATCACGTAAACCTGGGGCAGCTCCAAAAACGGACATCTCCACAGTGGAGGCGTAACGAGGAGAGATGTTTTCATTTCTCCTAGTTTTTTCCTCTTTCCATGTGTGCTGCATTCTGCAGCTCACATAGAAAGAGAAAAACGCCTCTCTGGATTGTTTTTGTGAAGGAAGGTGCCCCTTCCTGTACAAAAACAATCCTGCCTGTGTTGTTGCTAGGCAGCAATTGGTGCGCCAACGCAAGCGAAAAGGACAAGAATGCACCGTATTTCATAAATACGCCAATTCCTCATAAATTAGGCCCTTTGTTTTTAGCTACATCTTTGACTACACCCCCATGCTAAACACCGTTTAATATTTCCCCACGGTAAAAATTATTTGCTGTTGGAATTGTGGGCGTTTATAGTTGTCGATAGTTGCCGATGATGTTCTGCCTGATCCCTTCTTTCCTTTTTCAGCTACTTCTGTGATGACCTTGAACTCCATCTTTTCCAACTAAGTCCCCACTTCTTTGGACCGGACAGCACCGGAAGTCATTAGGATCGGTTATTGCTGCCCCAGGCCAGGCCCTTGGTTGTCTCTGGTCTTGCCACCTCTTAAGTGGAATGCAAAGGCAGCTGAGGGCATCTGACATAAACTTGAACTCCTTGGCTAAGTAAATTTTAAAGCTAAACTAAACCCTTAGCAAGTGAGCCTGTTAACTCACTGATTGTATTTTTATTCTAAAAGTACATTCCAGACCGGTTTGACTGAAGTCACTGAATTAAGAAGAAAAATATCTCATGGTAGTCTTGTGCTCCTTGGGACGATAGCCATCTTGATCCTCAGCCAGACACGCCCTGGGAATTCTTTTAGATCTGGCGTTATCCAAACCTTTTGATTTTACTAAAATTATATGTATAATATACATAATTATAGGAATTTTCAGGCAGTCCTCTTCACCCATTGTCTGTTTAGTCATTCACATTTATTTTTCCCGCCCACTCCAGCATACAACTTGTGGCAACAGATCAGCCACTGACTAACTTCACTGTGAGTGTCACCATTCTGCTCTCTCCCAAGGAGCACATCCACACACAAAGCAGCCTCCTTCCGTGCCTGGGACTACTATGGCAATGTGTGCTTTTTGATACAAAAACCTTTGCGTTTAGTCTTTTTTTTTTTATATTGGCAACAGCTAAGCAGCACCCAAACTATAAAGTTTTCAAAAACGGTGTCATAACAAAACAAGTATTGACAAAGCCAAAAAGGCTGGCAGCGAACATCAGACCTATGGATTTTGCTTATGTTTTTAATGTGGGCTGAAAGAGACAGAACCCATGGTTAGATCTTGTTTATTTTTTGAGGTTTACCAATGTAGTAATTTACGAAGCTGGTAACAGCCGTGCTTGTGAACTACATTTTAGATTAAACTGATGTTCTAGGTGGATTGGCTACAGACCCGTAATTAACAGAACAATTGGAGAGTGAGGTAAACATGACTATAGCAGAGGCAACTTTTTCACCTTTTGGATTTAGATTTTAGGAAACCTTTGTTATAAGTCGTTGCTCTTGTGTATGTGGGGAGTAGTCTAATCTGCAACAACCCAGACTGTCAGAGAAGTTTAGATGAGGAGCGTTGTCAACATCGTTCGGTTTTATTACAGTAATATGCGAGGGTTGCAGAAATTGTTGATTTGGAGTGGCCAAGAGTTTAGTGAAGGGGTGCCATCCCAGATTGAATCTGTTCTTTGGGGCATAGGCAAAACCTGTAGTCAGCGCAGAAACATAGTAGGTCACGTTCTTCATGAAGGTTTAAATAGATCTGAGTGCCATCAGAATATGTGTGACAATATATATATATATATATATATATATATATATATATATATATACACATATATACAGTCAATCCAATGTCGGTAGACGAGTTTATCGAGCCCAATTCCATTAAAGCGTAAATAGTTTATTCAAACAAGTGGCAAACAAACGCCGTTGGGCGTTGGATTGACTGTATCGTGGAGGTTCGCACCCTCTATTGAGCCCGCCGCCGAGAGAGGCTGAGAGCACACGCGAATTGTGTTGGTGTGTATATATATATATATATATATATATATATATATATACATACATACATACATACATACATACACCCTTCTGGCGGTCGCCAGTAGGTAGCTATAGTTAGGACCTTGTTTCTATTCAAAAAGCTCTTTTTCTTTTGCCAATATCTTTGGCGCCGTTTGACGAATTGTCGCGAAATTTTCAAAACTAATGGGGCGCTCCGGTCAGAGTGAGATTAAAAACAACCCTGAAAATTTTAGATTAATTCTAAACTATAACAAACAAGAAAGAGCAGTTAAAAATATAATCACAAAAAATTGGCATTTCATTAGTAGAGACCCTGTGATTGGTGATTTGGTACCAAAAAGACCTGCAATCACATACAGTAGAAGCCCATCCATGAAAGATGTTCTAGTTAAAAACGATCCTACTGGTCCGCAAATAAAAAGCACATGGTTAAGTCAGAGACTGGGATTTTACAAATGCAAAAGCTGCAAAGCGTGCCAACATGGAGTGACAACAACAACATATAAAACTCCGTTTGGTGATAAAGAAAATAAGATTGATAAAGCACTTAACTGTAAAACAGACCATGTTGTATATGTGCTGGAATGCCCTTGCAATTTAAAATATGTGGGTAGCACAATCCTACAAGGACATAAAAGGGTACTTCAGCACATGCGGGCGATAAAGAATAATGATCAATCGTACCCAGTGGCTCGACATTTTAATGAATTCCACGGAGGAAATTTTAAAGATCTGAAATACTTCCTCATAGACTCTGTGCCACAAAATAAAAGGGGTGGTGATCGAGAGAAAGCTCTGCGCAGATTAGAAATGCTATATATTTTAAATCTCGACACCAAGCACCCGAAAGGCCTTAATGCCACGGAGGAACTACATGCAAGTCTGTTTTTTTAGTCAACATCCAAGTACAGCATAATAACCAATGAGGCTCTTTACACTAAGTAGTGGGTATTAAAAATCTGCTCATCCATGAACACCAATGAACCAAAACAATGAGATTTTAATTAACCGCCAACTCCATACCTAAAAAATAACTAAAAAAATTTCTTTTAAAAACACACATAGTAAGATAAGAGTTTTTGTTTACATATAGGTTAATGAACCTGCACTTGACACTTTTTTTATTCACGCGATTTTGCACATATTTATATTCAGGGATACCAACAATAAGTTCCTTTACATAAAGGTTCACTATCAAGAGTTAGTGGGGTGAGAAAGAAGGTATTTGGACCAAAACTACAGTCTGGAAAAGCCAAATCAACATTTCTTTGGTTTTAATGAAAACGAATAGATTTAAAATTTGTTTTTAAAAAACAGGGTTTCAGGTATTCACATTGAAATTTTATCTGATTTTATACAGTAAATCAATATTGGTATTATTTATTTAAATATTAATGTAAATGGATTATGTATAGATTTATTTATATTTTAAATCTTACAATATCTGTGTAAAACCAAGAACAATGTTTTGAATGTAAATTATGACATCAAATTCCTGTTAAACATGAAAATTGCGACAAAGCATAATGTTTGCAAGTAACTTGGCCAAGCCCATGAGTAACCTGATACACTTATTTAATTTTATATTTTATCACTTATGCACACGTCACTTTAAATCATGTGATAAAAAAGAAAAAAAGTAGTACTATTTAAACGAATTGTCTTGCTGAAAGCGCGTCATGTGATCAAGTCCCCTGTGAGGGACGAAACGCGTCATGGCAGATACGATCTACTGAGAGCTTGATAATAAACAGCACCAAACTACAGTGGTCCGTGCTCTTTCTTTTCGCGGAGAGGAAGCGAGACGAGACGGAGTATTGTTGGATATATATATATATATATATATATACATATATATATATATATATACATACATACATACATACATACATACACCCTTCTGGCGGTCGCCAGTAGGTAGCTATAGTTAGGACCTTGTTTCTATTCAAAAAGCTCTTTTTCTTTTGCCAATATCTTTGGCGCCGTTTGACGAATTGTCGCGAAATTTTCAAAACTAATGGGGCGCTCCGGTCAGCTCCTGTCTTGAAAGTTTCGGGGTGATTGACCAAGCAGGGGCCAAGAAAAAAGGGGGGTCCCAAAACGAGTTTTCTCCATGTTAATTTCCTTAGGAAACCTTTGTTGCGGCTACAGTCCGAACTGCTGAACGGAATTACACTAAATTTGGCAGAAAGGTAGCTCTCGGTCCAGAGTGCACTCTTTGCTTTAAATGGTGTAAATCCATTCAGTAGTTTTTAAATATTAAAGGAAAAATAAATGTATATATCTGGGCGGAGCCTAACCGCACATCTCATTGTGAGATCTGATTGGCTGTCAGCACTTCATCCAAGAAGTGTTGGCAGCCATCTTGGGACCAATATACATGATAGCACCCCATTAAAATGCATTGTAGTGAATTGAAGGTTTTGAGGGTCACCAAAAGGAGAACGTATAAAGGGTGATAACAGACTTTAGTTACATTATGAATCATTTGTTGATGGTACCATACTAATTTTAGGAATTGTGGTGTGTTCTAAGGTGATTTTACCCTGTGAAAAAGCCTTCTGCTGGGATATCATGAATCATGTTTGAGAGAAAACTATTTTCTCATGCTTTTCCCATAGAGGTTTGGAAGGTGCTCCAGAAGCTAAAATGAGAGCATATGTTCTGTAAATTCACATTATCTTTCTCAGTCATGTGAGAATGAAGTCTGGCATTCTCAGTAAAACATGTACATCCAACAAGGGCAGAGACTGTCAGTTGATTCCTTTGTGTTCTACTGCAGCTTCCCAGAGTGTTCTAAAGAACAACTAGCGCGCTAACAGTCTTACTTATGACAAAAGTATGGCACACCTGAAGCCATCTTGATTGGAATAAACTGGTAACACTTAAATCATTTAATTTAAAAAGGAACAAAATGAGGGGGTTCATTTTTCCGTAGAATTTATGATTAGTGCTGCAGAAAGAAAAATTAGGGCACATTTTGAGTGACTTCTCAAATCCTCTTCTATTTCATTAAAAATTCTGACATGCAGACTAAAACATGCACTTTGAATACCAGCAGCATACTTCCAGTTAACTCCCTGGTGAGTAGTAGCTTTAGTACAGTGATCTAATGAGCAACTAGAGTGCTAACATTCTGAATTTATGGCAAATGTGTGACACATCTGAATGCCTTCTTGATGGAATCAAAGTAAAATACTAAAAGCATTTCCTACTGAGGAGACTGCTGTAAATGAGGAAATTAGGAAATGTCATAACAAATAAGTCTCCCAAGAGGGCCACCAGAGAAAAAAGAGCCCAAATGTAGCACAAATATCACCCAGATGTAGCCCACGTATAGCCCAATGACAGAAGTGTGCGAAACACTTTTTATTCTTTGTTTTTTTGCAGTTTTTTTATAGTGCAGACTGGTCATGTATTGGAGCGTTGCATCTTACTTGGACCCCTTATTGCGTATTTTGCAGAAGTACTTGAGAGTGATCTTGCGAATCATTGAACTTTAATATTCTGTTAAACTGAAGTTGCTCTGAGGCGGGTTTTAATTAATTCTCATTGTATTGTATTAAGAAAGAGGATTTACTGTTTTTATGTACACTTTTATGATCTATGTTTCTAAATCAGATCGAATAAAGTTTATTGAATTGAAGTCTCCCAAGATGGCCACCAGAGAAAAAGGAGCCCAAATGTAGCACAAATATCACCCAGATGTGGCCCACGTATAGCCCAATGACAGAAGTGTGGAAAACACTTTTTATTTTTTGTTTTTTTGCAGTTTTATATAGTGCAGACTGGTCAGGTATTGGAGTGCTTTACATGAGCATTGGTTACATCACACAAGGACAAATTCATTTTGGTTGTAGGCATGGAGAGATTAAGTGATTTGACCAGAATCACAGAATGTCGAGCTGAAGCAGAAACTCCAACCTGGTTCCCCAGTTGCAAAGTCTGCAGCTCTGGAAGTAACACCACATCCTCTACCAAGTGCAACATTCAATCAAGTGGTCAACTGGATAAAAAAAACATAAAGATAACAAATAATTTAAAAGTGCTTTGTCGCTATTTGAGAACTTAGAAAATATGTCCTCATTTTAGTTTTTTAGAGCACTAACCATAATTTTGATGCAAATAAGACCCTCTCATTTCTATAATTTCTAAAGGAAATGCTTTAGGTATTACAGTTTTGATTACATCAAGATGACGTCAGGCTTGCCACACTTTTGTAATAAATATAGAATGTTAGCAATCTGGTTGTTCATTAGGATACTGTTGAGAGGCAGAGGTCAGGGGCACTGACTCGGATAAATGTAGGCAGGTTGGAGGGTGCAGAGGCAACAATTTGACCACACTGGGCAGACAGGAAGGGCAGTGGCAGCACAACAGACTATGGAGGGCAGTGGAAAGGGGGACAGGGGCAACAAACCAACAAAGCAGGACAGGCAAGAGAGGCTGTGGCAATATAATAGACCATTGTGGGCAGAAGGAAGAGGCCGTGGTAGTACAATCATACATGCCAACAGACTCGGTTCAGCCAGGAAACGCCCAATGTTTTTAAGCCCAAATGGGCTTTATTTTATCTGTCTCCTGTCTACAATCTCCTCTTTTTCAATGTAAGTCAATGGGGAAAATCAATTCCCCAGTTGTTTTTCAAAATCTCCCTCTTACCAAGTTCAAAATGTTAGCAAGTATGGTACATTGGATCATGGAAGGCAGGAGGAATTAGGGTAAGGAAATGGACTTGGATAACAGAGGACAGGAGGGACATGGACAGGTGCACCAAACTGACCTCACAGGACAGGCATCAGGGTTTGCAGCAGCACAATACACCACACAGGGCATGCGGGACGGCAGTGCAGCACAACTATCCATGGAAAGCAATAGGGAGGGAACAGGACCCTGCACTTGGACAACAGAGAATAGAGGGGAAAGAGGCAATGGCAGCAAGCTGACCATAATGGAAAGACAGGCGAGAAAGCTGCAGCATAACAGACCATAAAGGGCAGGAGGGAGGGATCAGGGGCATTACAATGGAACAGACAAGCCAGGAGGGAGGGAATAGGGGTCTGCACATCGAAAACAGGGGGCAAGGGGGCAGGGCAGACGCAGCAAGCTGACCATGGAGGTCAGGCAGGATGGGCAGTAGAAGCACAACATACCATGGAGGGCAACAGTGAGACTATAATGGCATCCACACAGACCATGGAGGGAAGGTGGGAGGGGGTCAGGGGCAACTAGCTGACCACACAGGGAAGGTGGAAGGGGCCGTGGCAGCACAGAAGACCATGCATGGCAAGCGGGAGGGTTAGTGGCAGCACAATGGCCATGATGGGCAAGAAGGAGAGGGCAGGGGCATGCACAAAGGACCATGGAGGATAGAAGGGAGAGGTAAAAGCTGGGCACAGACAAAAGAGTTCAGGGGGAAGGGCCTCACAACAGACCACGCGGACAGGCAGGAGGAGCAGTTGCAGCACAAAGACCAGGCAGGACAGAAGGGTGTGGCAGTAAAATGGACCATGTCATCAGTGATGTCACTGACCATGTCATGAGTGATGTAATATGTGACGTCATCAGCAGTGCATTGTGGGGGCGTGAGTTATAGTTAGCTCAGCTAACTATAACGTCTGAATTTCTCTGGTTTTGTATGAGTGAAATGTCAGACTAACTAGAACGTCCATGAAACCTGTGGTTTTTTTCAATGAATATATGAATATATATATATATATATATATATATATATATATATACATACACACATATCTCAGCACCTCGTGAGGGAAGCTGACGGTTTCATAGCCATTGGGCAGTGTGGAGCAGAGGGACGGGACACCTTAAGCAAGAGTGCCGATCATGACCACTAGAATAAACAAAGCAAACACAAGGAGATGATGGACGGAGCACTGAAACTTTTAAGACACTCACCCCCAGGCACAGATCTGGGTTGAGTCCATCATCGTTCTTTAGCTCACTTCGCCACCCCAGTTTAGACCCAGCCATATGCAAATCAGTCTTGACCCTGTTCCCCATAGGAACAGTCCAGCCCGAACTGCCAAGCCAGGTCCTCCTGGACCGGAAACCAGCATCCTGGGACCTGTTTCGGGGAGTGTAGAGCAGAGGGACGGGACACCTTAAGTAAGAGTGCAGATCATGATTATTAGAATAAACAAGCACTGGCAAACCGTAGAAGGTGGAATGACATGCCAAACAGCCAAAAGCATGAATTGAGAAGGAAATACTCTGGGAGCAGCTAAAGCACACTGGATATTTTTACAATTTTAAAGAACTGGCAGCAAATCCTCTTGCAGACAGCTGCACTGTAAAGCCAGACCTAGAAACTGCTGGCTGTTGTTGGAGCAGATGAGTTAAACCCTGTTGAAGATGGTTGAGTCTGCCCCACAGTTCACGATATTTGTTAAATAAGATGATCTGTGGTCAGTGCTGTAATGTGAGGGATCAAATAACTTTAGCCAGCAAAGCATTCTCACTTAGTGGACAGACGTAGATGCCACCTTTGCATGAAATTTATAAATAAAGCTGTAAAAAAGAAAAAAAAAATTGTGGGGTTTGATAGGTCTTGGATGTAGTCCCAATTTGAGGTTAGGGAAGAAACCATGTAATTTAACTTGGGCTCCATGTTGGGCAGAGAAACCTGTTTCTAGCATCTTTATCGCATTATTGGTAGATGTCCAAGGGTTCAGGGTACGCTAGATGAGAATTATACTGATGTTGCCTAGTTTGCAACTGTAGGGCTGCTTCCCACCTGTAAGTAAATCAGGGGTACCTCTGAATGTATAGAATAGCATCTTTAGCATTTGGCCGCACACCAACAGTCAGGTAGTCAACTGCAGGGTTGAGCTGGCCTATAGGGCTATCAGGCAGTGCCCGGCTATCTGGTCTGACAGGTCAGTGTGTGTTCCGTTTTTTATGGTTCAATTCTTTTATTAGCATTTCAAAGATAAAACAAACAGTACCAGCAGCAGAGTCACAATCACCAAGGATGAACAACCCTAGGTGTAGCCTAACAAAGTGCTACTTTCGTGCTGGTAAAACTTACCCCAACCCCCCAAATTCCCCCACCCCTCCCTCCCTCACCCGCACACAGGGACATTTAACTTGTACATTCTTAGATTCATTCAGTGATCTGAGGTTGTTGGTGGCGAAGTCGCCTCTGATAGGCGTAACAGCCGGAGATATCTTGGGCATGTCAATTCTCGGAATTCCTGCGATAGTAATGACACATATGGGCTTCACAAGTCCACAAATTCAGTTCCCTTCCCGGCCAAAGACATAGTTATCTTTTCCATTCCTAAAATGTGCCAAAGCCTATGCAACCAGGTTGTGTGAGTAGGGATATGCGAAAAGCCCCAGTGGCTAAGAATGTTTTGGGTGGCACCCCAATGCCATGCCTATCTGACGGCCGCGCCTGGATTTTAGAGGGTTTGTGAGTGGGTTTGGAAGACCGAGCAGTACGTAAGCAGGAAAACGTGGAAGTTGGGTATCCAAGTGTCTGTCTATGTCGTCTATTACTTGTGACCAATATTGTTGAAGCTTTGGGCATTCCCACAATATGGGCATCAAAGTCCCCCTCCCCCCCCGCAGCCACGCCAACAGTTTATGCTGTGTGTGGGTTTGATCCTGTGGAGCTTAACCAGGGTATAATACCAGTGTGTGGCTATTTTGTGAGGGTTTCAGTGAGGGCAGTGCTGCTGGCTGTGTGGCGTGCCCTATATGAGATTTCCTCCCATTCCTTGGCACTCAGGGTCCGCCCAAGTTCCTCCTCCCACCTAGCCTGCCCCGCATTATATGTGTGTTTATTAGTTTGGAGCAGGAGTGCGTATAGTTCGGATATAAGGCTTTTATCCGATGTTTTGGCAAGGAGCCATTTCTCATAATGAGTTTGATATTGTTGCGCGTTGGGTCTGTTTTGAGGATGTGTAATCCAGTGTCTGAGGTGTAGGTAATGGAGTCTTTCAGATTCCGGGAGTCCGTATTCTTCGTGCAACTGGGGAAAGGAGAGTATGCCCTCAGTATCGAAGAAGTGGCCCATGGAACGACAAATCTACCGTCTCCACTTGGCGAACCCCTACTACCTCGCCCCTGGAGAGAAATCTGGGTTGTCAAGCAGGGGGGTCACCGGGGACGGAAAGGTAATCAGTCCATGTCTAATACTAGTCTGGTCCCAGGATATCATGGTCGCCCGTGTTACTGGCGAAAGGTACAGGTCTGGTGGTCTATGTGCTTTCGGTAGAAAGGACACCTTCCAGAGAGATGTGCCAGCAACTGCCCTGTCCTGGAAGAGCCAATGCTTTTCGGACTCTGTACGCCCCCACTCCACTAGGTAGCATAGCTGCACTTCCTGATAGTAAAGTTGTAGGTCCGGTATGCCCAGGCCCCCGACATCTGGGGGGAGGTGACTCAAGGATTTCTTCATGCTCGGTTTCTTGCCCCGCCAAATGAATTGCGCTATCTCGGTCTGAAGTTTAGCGCTCATGCCTGGCGGCGGCGAAAGGGGAAGGGTTTGAAAAAGATATAGAATTTTAGGAAGGATCGTCATTTTGGTTGCTGCTATCCTCCCCATCCAAGAGATCTGGAGGCGTTTCCACCTCCCAAAAACGTGTTGAATTTGCCGAAGCAGCGCCTGGTAGTTGCTATCTGCTGTTGTCTGGGTAGTGGAAGCGAGGTTGATCCCCAAGTAGGGGATCGTCTTGATGGCCCATTGGATGAGGTGGTGATTTGCGAGTTGTTCCACAACCCGGGGATATATGGAGAGGTTAAGAGCTTGTGACTTCCCTACGTTGATCTGAAAGCCCGAGGCAGCCCCGAAAGACTCTAGCTCCCCCAAAACTGCCGGCAGAGAGACAGCTAGCCTTTCCAGGGTTGCCAGCACATTGTCTGCGTACAGGCTGATAGAGTATTGGTCGCCACCAAACGGCACTCCGGTGACGTCTGGGTGGTCGCTAATTTTCTAGGCCATTGGTTCCATATATAGAGCGAAAAGCAGAGGAGACAGGGGACAGTCCTGTTGGATGCCCCTATGAATCGGGAAGGGAGTGAATGCGTTGCCCATTAAGTCGGACTTGTGTGTCTTTTTTTGTGGCTATTTGTGGGCCTGCTTTATGATCTGCTGGGCAGGTTTTTGCTGTTGATTTCTCGGATATTAAAACAAACATTACCTGGTGCAAGCTCAAACCCATGCAGTGTTCCATACTTTGTAAATACACTTATGAAGCATGTCTTTACAAGTACAAAACGGCTCCAATTTGCAAACATAGGCCACTTTGTAAGTATCTAATTCACTAATGGGGGCCACTTTTATTTTGATGCTCAGGTCTAGTTTCCATCCCAGTCCTACACTAGTCAACTGGAGGCAAAGCCGGAGTAAAATATTGAATTTTTAGTAATAAAGTTACACATTTTTTATTCCTTTTATTCCTCTTATTTTCATTCTCTCACAGAATAAATAATCACAAAGAAGAGTGATTTAAAACTAATATGTTTTCATATGAAGACTAGTTGTTGTTTGTTGTCCAGACACAGAAGTATTGGGATATGTCTCCCACTAAATGTAAAAGACTGGTAAATATGGGCAAGGCAGTCTTTTGTAGCCCTCCCTATCCCATAGCCGTTCGCCCCCTTTCCCCTCATATTCCTCCACTTCACACAAACACAGACAATGGCCTTACTCTCATTTCATCCCCTAGCTAGCACCAAGACACTCTTCGGGCAACACTTGCTTTATAAATATTATTAATCTTTATCTGCACTCCATCTACCTATCACGGATAAGACCCCCATCACTCTGGTACACAAAGACTATAACATCTTCCAACAACAGTAGTTCTGCCAGTTTTTTTAAGAAAAAATAAAATGTTGCAATTTCAGATAAACATTGCTAACCTAACACACTCAAGTTGAGAAAGAATTGGACTCTGTCAGGGCTCAAAAATGTGAAATTGTTTTTGTGAACATGTGGAAAACTCATATTGTGTATAATGTTGGACTTGTGAATGGAACTTGCAAATCTTCTCATGTATATAAACTCTTTAAAAATCTGCAGAGGTGGACGTAATGTACATGTAAATAATTTTACTGGGACTCAGACCAATGACTATCAGGTTATAGCCGTCTCTCTAGATTAAGCCCTTAAGCTGTGTGCTCTACATATATACAATATCCACTGTTTAAAATTGGGTTGCTGGTTGAGGGGGTAAAACCCTACTCAAGCAGTATCCACAGTCTCTGTAAGGGTAAAACACAAGCAAACCCCAAATTAACCTTTGCTCAACTCTCTGGTAGCTTGCCACAATGCAATAAGGCTTAACGTAGAGGCAATGTATAAAGCATTTATTCAGACCGTAATAAAGTGAAAACACAACGCAAGAAAAATCCCACACCATTTTAGAAAAATAGAGTAAAATGTAATAAATTATTTGGCACCAAATTGACAAAAAATCCAATTAGTAGAACCGGAGATATTCAATTAAAAAAATGTAAGTGAAAATAGTGCCTAAAAGCACATAGCACAAGTAGTGGTTATCTGGTCACACCGGACCGGGATAAAGTCCCAAGTTGAGGCCGACCGTGATGGAGTACAGGGACCAGGTTAGGCCTGTTAAACAAAGTACCTTAAACCCTGGTTTGCGGAGTGGTACGAGATCCTGCGTCGAGGATGCCTTTCGCAGCGGCGGTTCCGAAGAGCTGCGGGGCTGCAATGCAAAGACTTGTGTTGAGATACATCATAAAGGGGCAGCTCGAAGGGGCTGCAGTGCGAAGACTGGCATTGAGATGCGTCCTGCAGCTGCGGTTCCGAGGAGCTACAGAGGTCCTGTGTCTGGATGCATCACACAGCTGTTCCGATGCGGGGCTGCTATACGTTGTGCTGCATTGGTTCTGCTGGGACCACAACTGGCCTGGCAGAGTACTTTGAGGCCCACTTCCAAGGGTCCAGGACTAGGGTGGCACCACTTGAGGGTTGGTGGGGGGGCAAGGCTCACAGCAGACGGTGTCCATGTGCTGGTTTCAAGGTGTTTGGAGCCTTCTCTGTCCCTGAGGCTCTGATCAGGAGGCCAGCCAATGAACCCTTGGAGTCACTCTGGTGGTCCTGGGATCAAGATGCAGGTCCAGTTCTCTTCACTCAGGCAGCAGGACAAGAGTAGTAGTCCTTCTTGCAGAGCAGCATAGCATCCCTTCTGAGTCTTCCACAGGTCCAGAGGTTTACTGAAGAGGTAGGTCTGAGGATCCAATAGTTATACATGGTGCCAGCTTTAAAGTAGGAGATGGTTCTGGAGGTTTCCACCCCCCCCAGAGTGCTTGAAATTTCCGGCCTCCCTGCCCTGGCCCCAGATTGTCTGTGGTCACAATAGACTAGTGTCAAACCCTTTGTGAGTGTACTCAGGCGGAGCCTTTGTGATGTGCAAGTGCTGTAGGGGACAGCTCTTCCCCCTCATCAAATCCAAGATGGCTCATCCTACCAACGCCTATGCTTGTTTATCTCATTGAAGAATTGTAATTTAAAACCCTGTTTAATGGTAAAGTTGGATCTTTAGTCACAATTCTGAAAATGCCACTTTTATAAAGTTGCCATTTTTTTGTCCCAACCATTTGGCACCGGAAGCCTGTATCCTGGGTCACATGACTAGATGTAGCTGGCAGTTGGTCTTTGTGTATTACTCCCAGACAGTGAGACAAAGGGTGAATAGGTGTTGGGAGGATGGACCATCTCTGACTCGATAGGGGGAGGGCTGCTAACTCCCACACTTAGACATCACAAAGGTTCTGCCTCCGCACACTCACTAAGGGTTTCACACTAGTCTTTTGTGTCCCCAGAAAAGCTGGGGCCGGGCAGAGACGAAGGAAATTCGAAACTCCTCAGGGCGTGGAACCCTTTAGAAAGTTCTCCTTCTTGCACCAAGGATAAAGAGTGAACCCTCAGACCCAACTCTTCAGTACCTGTAGAAGATTAAGAAGGACTGTTACTCTGCTGTCCTGCTGCTCAGCTGCCTGAATGAAAAGGCCTGGACCTGCATCTTGAACCCAGGACCACCAAAGTGACTCCAGGGGCTAGTTGGCTGGCCTCCTACTGAGAGGCTCAGGGACTGAAAAGGCTCCAACCACCTTGAACCCTGCACCTGGACACTGCCTGCTGTGAGTCTTGCCCCCCCCCAAGTGGCACCATCCCTTGGACTCTGTTGTAATGAAACGAAGGTCCAACTCCAGGGTAACTTAGAATGATATTTATTAAGATAGTAAGTTCAAGGTAAAAGGTACAAAGAGCCCCACCAGGAGCAGCCTTCCTGCTGCTCAGCCCATACTCCAACTGCCAGCCTCACTCATCCACCATTCCACAGCATCATCACTCACCAACATTCCACACCACACTCACACTGGCTGAGCAGCAGGTACAACAGACTCTTGGAACTGGGCCTGCAGGTGCTCTGTCAGCCCAGCTGTGGTCTTTTGGGCAGAAGTGACTCAGCGCAATACATCCATCGCAGCTCCACATCGGAGCTGCTGCTGCACAATACATCCCCGATGCAGGACCCTGCTGCTCTTCAGAACCTCTGCTGCGCGATGCAGCCTCGACGCAGGTCTCCACATTTCAGCCTGCAGCTCCTCTGAACTACCACTCCAGCAAGCATCCTCAACGTGGGATCGCACTAAGCTCTGCAACCTGGATTTGAAGTACTTTGTTTAGCAGGCCTAACTTGGTCCCGAATCCAGCCCACACACCATCGCAGTCAGCTTGAACTTATGACTTTGTCCTGGTCAGTCACGAACAGATAACCACATTGAGCGCTTTGTTTCTAAGCACTATTTCTTCTTAAATGTTTAAAATTGCATATTTCCTGTACTACTGATTGGATTTTGTCGTTTTGGTGTCAAATGTATTAAATTCTAATCTATTTTTCTAGTTTGTGTAGGATTTTTTTTTGTGTTGTGTTTTCACTTTATTACTGTTTGTGTACTGCATACATACTTTACACATTGCTTCTAACTTAAGCCTGACTGCTTTTGGGCGAAGCTACCAAAGGGTTGAGCACAGGTTAATTTGGGGTTTTCTTGTGTTTCACCCTGACAAGAATCGTGGTTGGTGTTGAGTAGGGTTTCAGCCCCCTCATCCAGAAATACAATTTCCTACAACTAGAAACTTGGTATTTAGCCGGGAAGGTATATTTATTTGGCTTCCCTACTTACACATTGCAGAACGATTTCCTGCTGATTGATCTCCATCCTACTACAAATAATGAAACCTTTGTGGATGCAATGTCATTTCTTTTATTATAGGATTCTGGGTGATTTCAACTAGTTAGCATACCAAAAAGCCCTCTCCAACTCTAATAGACTCATCCCCCTTATGTCGATGTATCTCTTCCTGTGACAGAGCTTCAATCTGATATTTTGCAGGAGTTGAATAGGTCCAGATTCGACTCCAGTCACTTTAGCGTCGCCCGGCAATAAGCCTGAAGTCTAATTGATCTTTAAGGACTTTGGTTTCTTCGACACATATAACTCTAGCAGTCAAAAAAGGAAACTGTATAGAACTCAAGAATAGCTTTATGAATCTTGTAGCCATACAGTTGTTTATAGTTGCTTCTCTGACACTCTGGTTTTGTTTCAACTGTCTACAACAGAACCAGCAGTTGTCTCGTTTTCCCCTTTGGAAAATGCCCACTAAAAATTAAGACAAGAAGGGATGTTCCTAAGAAGTTCACTCTCAAGGAAGCAAAATAAAAATCGGTGCCAGAACTACAGCTCAGTTGTCAGGAAACAATATCTGCATTACTGCCATCATCTTAAACCCCTGAAACAGCATAGAGAATGCTCCATCCTAGCCGAAAGAATTCTAGTGTAGTATTAATGTCCTTTAAGACCTAGATTGCATGAGTGCCTTCCCTTAAAATGTATGACTCACTAGTTCATTTTTTTGGGCCAAAATAATTCATATCTATGAATGACTCAAACAGAGCTGCCAGTATGTTCCACTTGGTGAGCGTCTTTGCTTCCCAAAGTTTCATTCACATGCCCTTTGATAGCAGCCCTCACCTAAAATAATTTCAGTCCAAATCTCAAATTCAGAATGATGTGCTGGTGCAGTCCAATAATGCCCCTGGTTCATCAGATGATCCTACTCTAGCTACCCTTTTTAAAGTGGTGGCTTTTACCCTTGAGGTTGCATTTAGCAGCTCATTGCTTTCGATGTACATATTTTGTAAGCTTGGCTCTAATGAATCTTGACTAAAGATGCTTCAGGCTGATCATCTGATTTTTCAAATTTCAGTTCTATTTTCACTCTGCCATATATATGGAAGCTACTGGAGCAGGTGGTTTATCCTTTTCTTTAGGATGCTTGGGTGGGATGTTCTTCCCCGGACAGGTTTATATTGTTTTTGCAAGATGTATGTGGTAGCAGTGCCCCATTTTGCTGTCCACTTTAATATTTCACCAGCTTCTATTTGCCAAGATGTTTATTTAGGATTGGTGAGTAGCTGTGCTGAACTTGTTGATGCTCAACCCCTCTAAAACTGTGATAATGGATGATCTGGCATCAGCTGGTCTCTGGTCTTTTGGCCATTACTAAGAGTATTATTATTATTATTGGTAATATTATTATTATTTGCAACTTATACTGAAGCACCTTGGCACTAAGAACAGAAGTAAAGGAAAAAAGAAAAGATGACTGGACCTAAAAATCAACAAGACAATCAGCAAGCAGACTTAACCCAGAATTGAAAGACTAAGTAAGCTTCAGAAAACACATGAATTTTCACCACGGACTTCAAAGCTTCAAAACTGGATATACAATGTATGTCCAAGGGGAGGTAATTCCAGAGGTTAGATGTCCAGCTCATGGAAGTCTGTGCCACTGTATTGTAATTGTCTGAATCAAGGCGCACATAGAAGGGAAGCGTAACAATGGAATGGGCTGCTAAGGGGTCACGAGGTGTGATAAAGAGGCTTGTCTGGTTTTGTGGATCACTATATGTTAGTCTGAGTATTTTAAGCTGGTCCTTTGTTGTAGAGGAACCAGTGGAGACTGCGTCCCTCTGGGGGACATGGTAGAATTTCTTCAGATCTTTCACTAGTCTTATAGCTAAATTCTGGAGCCTTTGTACCTTAGAAATGGTGTGATTAGGGTGGCCAAGGAAAGAGCTGCAATAATCCAGTTGAGAAAGTACGCACAACCCCACCTCCTGTCTGAACTTTTCCTTTAAAATAAAGGGCTGAACTTTCCTCAAATTCTTTAATTGAGCAAATCCTGTAGCCCAGACCATCTAGATTTGTGGGAGAAAGGAAAGCTCCTGACCGAATGAAACTCGCTATTTCTTCACAAGAACCACAAGAATGGGAGAGAGGGGCCAGGTTGGGGAGGCCATTGATTAACAGGTCATGAACTCCGAGACCCTCACTATTAAAAGCATTTGTATCATTTCTCCATTCAGTTTAAGCAAGTTTTTTGACATCCACCTCTGAATGCCTACCGTAAAGTCTTTCAACCTTCTAATGGGAAGCAGTAGCTGCATGTCGTCCGGATACGAAAATGTTGAAAATCCAAATGAGGGAACCAGTTGATGGAGCTGGGTTTTGTGAAAATAAAACCTGCTCGGATTGAACCCTCAGTAACATTCACTAACAGTGTGCTGTGAAAATTTTATTAAAGAACGCTAAAATAAGGGGGAATGCTTTTGCGCATGCGTGTACTAATGCATGGGCCGCAAATGCCTTTAGCTAAAGCAGATAAAAAAGACTAATGCTGCTTTTGTGCACGTTAATAATATTTTGCTATGAAAATAATAAATGTTTGTGTTTGTTTTCTGTAGAAAAGCAAGCATGGGCCTACTTTCCTACATGCTAGTCTGGGGTTAATATTTGATAGAAAAATTAAAATGACCAAAAGAAGGTTTCGAGAGAGAAGAGAGAACGCAAAGGCTGTGCGTGACCTTCATAGTGTACTATGTGATTGCCAAGCTACGGAAAAGAAATTGTGATAATCAGTGGAAGCGAGCAACTTCCTTCTCGAGATGGCAGAGGCAAACAATGGAAGCGCAAAGACTTGTTACATGAAATGTGCTGCAGGAAATATGTACTATGATTGTGTTCAAAGTTGTTTCCTGGGAAGAATCTGTCGTAATGCTGAAAGTTTAAGACAAAAGAACATTGAATAAAATGTTGAGAGTGGTGTGACAGTACACCCCTATCCTTAGCCAATGAGAGACGGAGTTTGTTCTCATATTGAAACAAATGAGGGTTGGACATTTGGGTTTTTAGAGTATAATTGAGGTGCCCGGTGGGCGGGGGTTGGTAGTAGGTGTTGGTCAGCTAGCGGGTGATCGTTGCTGTCGTTTGTTTGCTGTTTCCAGATAGAGGCTTACCTGTTTTCCTGATTCCTGACTTAATCTTTGCCACTCAACTCTCATTGAGGGGCCTTACTGCCCTTTTTGGCCAGAGGGTAGATTTCCCTGATTCTTACTTGGGTTAGTATAGATAAAATCCTGAATTTGCATATTCATTTGCAAATGTATTTCGTCTCTGAAACTTTTCTTTCTTCGCCTATCCACTCCTTTAATGCATTGTTTATTTGATATGAGTTTGTTTCTATACATTGCTAATACTTTGTCTCCGTGATAATCTATGTTTTTGCATTGTATGACGGTACTTGATGAGCATTTATTTCACATTATTTACGATAAACATGATAAATTACACACTGAGTCTGTTATTATTTAGTAGTATAGATAAGTACATATTATTGTCATCAACTATTCAACTTCCCAAGGTCTATCGCCACATTTATATTGTAAGGAGAAATGCTGGGTCTAATGTGTATTTAGTGAGTTAGGTATAAACCTTGCATCACACTGAACCCAGCGTGAAGGGATTAGTTGGGTAAAGTAAATGGGCCTATGTTTGTGTAAAATTATTGATCCCTGATCGCTGGATAAGTTTTGGTAGCAGAGGATGGTTACTTATTGATTAGTTTGGCAATAATTATTGATTATTGGTTATTAATATAAAAAGTTAGTATTTGTTTTGTTTCATGTAGTCTGGAAATACGGGTACGGAGTTACCTAAGATCCCGGGATGATGTTGTTTTAGCCTAAGTGGCAGAAGAATAGTGTGGAAAAGGTATCACACTGCAGAAGTACTTTGTCTGTTGTCGTAATATCGAACAGCGAAAGGCTGTTGATGTTTTTTAGGGACTTATTCGAGTGAAAGAAGATTGCATGAAATAGTCAAAGGTCCGCTTCCGAAACTCTGGCCTTACATCCCCAAAGGAGTACCAAGACCTCTTTCTGAAAGGAAAGTCCTCTTCCGAAACTTTGGCTAGTATCCCCAGAGGAGTACCGAGACCTCCTTTAACATGATTGAGACTAGAGTAGCGCTGGTCGTTATTCTACTAGAAGTGAAAGAATCTTTTTGAATAATGAAACTATCTTTTTTACTAGTGGAGCAGACAAAGTAGCATTGTTTTGTGGTGTTTCTAACAAGAATTTATTTAAGAAAACCTAGAAATACATTGCCGTATTATTTTGTAAAGGGAGGGTCAGTAGCAGGAGTAATACTGACGTCACAAAAAGCCGCGCTGGCATTAGTCAGGCAGCGGGCGCATAGTGAGTCGTGATTGGTTGGTTGCTGTGAGCCGTGCTGGTATTGGTTAGAATAGTGGATACGTAGTGAGCCGTGATTGGTTGGTTGGTGTGAGTCGCGCTGGTATTGGACGAGCGTTAGCAAATAGAATAAGCAGAATTACGGAAGGATTTTGTCTTTGTTTGCTGAGATATTTAGCGTAAAAGAGTTAAAAAATGAAGATGGTAAAAAGAATAAAAGATTTCTTCAAAAAGGACAAGTCGATAGTTACTAGAGAGGGATTTCCTGTACCTCCTCCAAGATCGCCTGCTTCTTTTATGATGTTAGAGCGTGGGTATCATACGTGTACATGGTTAGAGAATTGGATGAGATATACGGAAGATGATGGAGTTTTAGCTTTTCCAGAGCATGGTACATTTAACGTAAGGATTTTAGAGAACTTGAGGGAACAAATTAATTTATTGAAACCAAATCCTAGACCTATGCAATATGAAGCGCTTGAGGAATGGGAACATGAGGCATATAAACGGGAGAGAGACAGGAATGGAATAAAATACAGGAATATAATATCAAGGTATTCTGAGGCTAGATGGGATGATCAAATGAAAAGGTGGAGGAGAAATGTAATTGCAGATGGATTATATCCAGTAATAGTTGCTGAAGATCAGGCTGGATTCAAATGTAAAGAGAAAAAGAATAATCTAGAGACTTCAGAACTAGATATAGACCCGAATGAGTTTGATGATGAATTAATGGATAAAATACTATTAAAGAGACCTCCACCATATCAGGAAAGTTTAGGGGAAACAGTTCCAAATGCACCACTAATTGAAATACAAGTTCCTCAGGTTCCACAAGCTCCACAAACACCACAAGTTTCACAGGCAACACAAGTTTCATTAGGTACTCGAGTGTTGCAGGAAAGTGAGATTGTGTCAGGAATCAGAGACGTCCGGGCGTTTCTCCCTCCCATTATGTCAACATAATAAGGGTTGGTTACCCTTGGAGATGGCTAGTTAAACGAAGAGCCTTGAAAATGGCCGCGCTCACCCCTGATCAGGTTAGCGGTCTAGTGTTTCAACCCGTGGACGCTCGTGAGCTGAGATTGTGAAGAAGCGCGAGCTCAACCGCTGTGACTGCGCACTTCACCGAAGAATCCTGAGAGATTAGTGTCTCTCATTAGAGTCTCCTCAGTCTGTTCCTTTTAGTGTAGTTTTGAGGGAAAGTTTTCGTCACGTTTTAGCGTCGGTAAGACAGGAAGCGTATTCTGGTCGTTAGGCTGTCATTTCTACACTGAGTTCTCTCGCTCGTGTAGAGAATGTGATTCTTTAGATGCCTGTTGAGGTGTAATTTTCCATAGCGTTCTTGGTAATTCGGTCAGCACCTTGTGCCCCAGTCATTCTTCCTCTGCCCTTCTATTTTCTCTCCCCGGTACCTGTTCTTACCTGCTGTTTCAGCGAGTCCTCCAGTCGTCTTCTGCTGTAGCGGTCACGCAAGTACGCTGAAAGAATAAATAGAAAATTAGAGTTGTCACTGCTGACATTTATTGTGAAAACTGTTATTATATATATATATATATATACATATATATATATATATACATATACATGCACTACTGTCATATATGATTTTTCATGAAAACTACAGTACGCTTGAATCAAATGTGAATAGTGTTGTCATATATATATAGTTCAGTCAGTATCTTGTATATTCTTCAGTTATATGGCTGTTCTGATTCAAGGAGTATAGAGCCAGTGAGAGAAGGGAAGCTATGCCAGTCCTCTCAAGGTGTATGTGTAGAAGGAGATAAAACTAGAAGGGGATGGCACTAGTAAGATAGAGCAAAAAGTAAAAGTTGTTTTTTCCTTGCAGAGTGTAAATGTACATCAGAAAGAAAAATAATCTGAGAGAACATTGAGCTTCCTAGAAGAAGGGACGTGGCAGACTCTTCCGTTGTTTTTTATTTTATCCAATTTCCCCCTTCCCTTGCTGGGAATTCTTTATCCCCTGTTCTCTACGCAGTGGGGGTTGAGAAGACACTCAGAGGGGGCATCGGGACTCCGCTTCGTTCTGCTCCCGTGAATTTCTTGGGAATCACTATCATGTCGCTTCTGACAGATTGATATGTTGAATAAGACAAGAGAGGAGTTAACTCAGAGAATTAGTCAGATGAGTTTGAATGCAGAGGCATTATCGGTACCAGTAATAATTGGTCCTATAGTTCCGTTGTATAATGAAAGTCAAAATATATCGAGAGTACATGCATTGACAATTCCCGTGAATAATGTCAGGAATGTTAGTGGATCGGAACAAGTTGAGAGGAGTACTTCATTGATTGATCTTCCAGTGAGTGAAAACGTAACTGAAACACCAAAGAGAAGTGTACAGATGGATCCTAGAAAAATAGTGCAGAATGTCAGAGAAACAACTCCAGTGTCAGGGAGTTCGGTGGGTCCTTCGCCAGAGGAGTTAGATGACTCGATAAGAGGAATGGAAAACAATAAGTCTCAATCGAGCATAGATGTAGGTAGACTGAGAGTGGATCTGGAAGAAATGATTTATTGGTACAATAAGTCCAGAGAGATTGAGTAAGTACCGAGATGAAGAGTTGTTATTTTTGTGTAAAAATATTACATGGAAAGCAAAGAATCTACATGAGAGGTTGGCAGAAGCTGCACAAGAATATGGAGTAAACATAGAGAAATCTAAAGTTTTGCAAAAAACGTATAGACTGGATTTTACTGATAAAGATTTGGAGAGTTTGAATACATCTGGCAAACAATTGCAAATAAAAGAATTAATGAATACTTTGAAGAAATGGGGTGATTTAGAACGGTGGAAAGGTAGATGGGCGAAAAAGAAGGAAGATATTCTTGCAAGTAAAAATGCGTCTTTATTTCCATTAAGGGAAACAGAACAGGCTGAAATGGTATGCCTGATGAGAGAAGTTCCAGGTGGTGGATATGTTCACGTTCCCTGGTCAAGACAGGATATATTATCCTTTACAAATGATTTTCCCAGGTTGAGAGAGAAACCTGTTGAGTGGTACAAACAGGTAGAGAGGTTTGTAAAAGTTTCAAAAGTTTTGTTGAAAGATTTAGATGGCTTGTTTGAAATTGTAGTTCCAGCTGATTTATGGACTGAGTGTAAAATTACTGTTGATTGGCCAAAAGAAGCATATCCTAGAGATGTTAAAACAGGAGCACCTTCAGAAGAGGTGATGAAAAAATATAATCAAGTAATTACTTTAATGAAAAGTAAAATTTCTCCAAAAGAAACAGATTGGGTTAAAATTGACAGGACAACACAGGAACCCAAAGAATCGGTACATGCTTATTATGAGAGGTTGTTACAGGTGTTTAAACAGTATAGTGGTTTTGAGAGTATAGGTGACAAAGATATGGGACATTTTGTATATAGGTTTATTTTTGGATTAAAACCCGAAATTAGTAACATGATTCAGCAACATTTTATTTGTTGGCAGAGTAAAACAGTCGATGAGATTCTGAGATATGCCAAATATTGTAGTGATGATATTGAATCAAGGCATAAAAAGCTGAAAGAGAAAATGATGTGGGCACAGGTGAAAGTGGCAGAACAGAAAGATGGAAATAATGGTTCTCAAACAGGTTTTCAGATGAAAGGGCAAAATCAAAATTTTCAGAATGATCAGGTATCAAATGGAGGTAGAGGTAGGATGAATAGAGAAGAATTGAAAAAGAAATGTCCTTGTTATGCGTGCGGAAAGTTTGGACATTGGAGGAATGAGTGTAAATCTTTGTTAAGAAATAATGGAATGAATCAAAATTTCAATTCGCAGATGCAGAATGAGGTGGTTGTGAATCAACAACAGCAACAACAGCAGCAGGTAGTTACACAACAGGTACAAAAAGTACAGGTGCCACAAGCTCCTATGCCAAATAATGTGAATGCTCAAGTGCAGAGATACTGTGCGAATGCTGGATTTCACGCAGTTGAACAAGTTGGTAAGAATCAAAATGTACAAGTGGTTTCACAATATTTGTTGCAATGTTCAGAGAGTGATTCAGACTCATCTCAATGATGGTTCTTGAGGGGGGAGGAAGAGTGCGTGCTTGGCGCATCTCTAGAGGTAGATCAATCAGGTCCTTTTGTTGATGGAAAAGTGGAAGGTAATGATGTTACATTCCTTGTGGACACTGGTGCTACCCGTTCTACTGTGAGAGCAGCAGAAATTCCAAACCTACCCCTCTCGGTAGAAACTATCCAAGTTGTAGGAGTCTCAAATAAATATATTAAGACTCCGATAACAAAACCAATAGAAGTTCGTATTGGAAAATTCAGAGACATGCATCGGTTTGTGGTATGTGATACAAGTCCGGTAAACCTTTTAGGCAGGGATTTGTTATGCAAGATGAATTGCACCATTTATTGTACGCCAGATGGTATTGCTTTTCAAACACCAGATGAGGATGTTGCTTTTAAAATGATGTTAGCGAAGCAAGGGGCAGAAGTGAATGACTTGTATTCATTGCTTACTAAAGAGGATTTACCTGCAGAGTTGAGAAATGCAGTAAAATCTGATGTATGGGATTTTACAAGAAAGGACATTGGTTTAATGAAGGGTGTGGATCCTATTCAGGTTACAGTTAAACCAGGTGCAGTATATCGAAACACACCACAGTACAGGATGAGTCCTGAGATCACAGCAGGAGTGATTCCTGTAATTGATCAAATGATTGAGCAAGGTATTCTAAAAGAAATATTAGGTAGTCCTTGTAATTCACCTATTATGGGGATTAAGAAACCAAGTAGAAAATACAGAATAGTACAAGATTTGAGAAAGATTAATAAGATCGTGGTACCTTGCTGTCCAATAGTGCCAAACCCAGCAGTGATTCTTTATGAAATTCCTTGTGATGCAGAATGGTACACAGTGATTGATTTTTGTCAAGCATTTTTCTCGATACCTTTACATTCGGATAGCCAATATCTTTTTGCTTTCCGGTTCGGAGACCGTGTTTTGGCATGGTGCCGAGTTCCTCAAGGGTATACAGAGAGTCCTTCGATTTTTAATCAGATTTTGAAAAAATTTTTGGAGTCATTGATTATGCCAGAAAATTCAGTGTTAGTGCAATACATTGATGACCTGCTAGTGGCATCAAAAACACGAGAGGCCTGTGTGACAGATACAATTGCCTTACTGAATCATTTGGCAGAAGGTGGGCATAAAGTGTCACCAGCAAAATTACAGTTTTGTCAAAAAGAGGTTCAATATTTGGGACACAAAATTGAGAAAGGAGTTAGAAAAGTAACGCAAGACCGAATTACTTTGATTTTGCAAATGGGTCCTCCTAAGACTCAAAAAGAAGTTCGAATGTTTTTGGGAATGGTTGGATACTGTAGACAGTGGAACAGTGGGTTTTCACTGATCGCAAAACCTTTACAGAGGTTGACTCATAAAGATGTGGTTGATCCGATTGAGTTGGATGAAGAGTGTATGAAAGCTTTTATTGAATTGCGAGATAGTCTTTGCCGAGCACCTGCATTGGGAATGCCAGATTAAACAAAAGATTTTGCATTGTTCTGTTGTGAGAGAGATGGATGTGCACTTTCAGTCCTAACACAAAAACATGGAATGGCACGTCGCCCAGTGGCATATTTTTCTGCTACTTTGGATTCAGTGGCTGCAGCATTACCAGGCTGTTTAAAAGCAGTGGCTGCTACTTGTGTGAGTCTAGAGCAGAGTGAAGCAATTGTTATGGGACCGCCAGTGAAAGTATATGTGCCACATTCTGTTGAGATCCTATTAACAAGGACTCGGACTCAGCATATGACGTATAGTCGGCTGACTAGATATGAAAGAGTGATTTTGGGTGCCGAAAAATGTGACAGTAACGAGATGCACAGCATTGAAACCAGCAACTTTATTGCCGAGTTCAAGTTGTGAAGAAGTAAAGGATGAAGCAGACCATGATTGTTTGGATGTGACAGAATTGTGCACGAAACCAAGACCTGACATAAAAGATACACCACTAGAAGAGTGAGATAGTGTAATGTTTGTGGATGGATCTTGCCTGAGAGATGAAAAGGGTGCATTGAGTGCTGCTTATGCAGTATGTACAGTGGCTATGGTTCTGGAAGCATCCTGTCTGAAGGGGATAAATTCTGCTCAAATTTCTGAGCTAATTGTTCTGACTAGAGCATGTATAATTGGCAAAAATCTGAGAGTAACCATATTCACTGATAGTCAATATGGTTTTGGGATGGTGCATGGTTTTGGTCAGTTGTGGATGGAACGAGGATTTTTGACTTCTACAGGATCCCCAATCCGGAACAGTAAAAATGTGAAGGATTTATTGAATGCATTACAAATGCCCAAAAAAGATTGCTGTGGTTAAATGTTCAGCACATAAGTCAGGAAATGACTGTGACAAATGGAAACAGATATGCAGACCAAGTGGCTCGTTTCTGTGCACAAAATTCAATTTCAATCAACAGAGGGATGGAGAAAAAAGATACAAATTGCCACTTGATGTTTTCTTCTTTGGAAACATGGGAAGAAATTAGACAGTTGCAGGAAGAAGCAACTGAGGAAGAGAAAAAATTTTGGATAAAATCAGGATGTGAAAAGAGAGCAGAAGATGAAGTGTGGGTGTATGTTGATGGAAGACCAGTAATGCCGGATAGTTTACTTTCACAGATGGCAAGGATGTACCATGGAATTGTGCATGTGGGAAGAGATGCTATGATCAGACTCTTCAAGCAGTCATGGTACAATCCAAAGTTTAGAGTCATTGCAGAGAATCTATGCCAGAGGTGTATAGTCTGCCAGCAACAAAATCCGGGAAGAAAGACAGTTGTTAGTTTGGGTCGAATTGGAAAAGCAGCAGGACCATTTACCAGAACAGTTAGACTTCATTGAACTTCCCCCTTGTAATGGACTGAAATATGTGTTGGTGGTTGTTTGTTTGTTTTCTCGTTGGGTAGAAGCATATCCGACAAGAAGGAATGATAGCTTGACCGTTGCTAAATTGCTTTTAAGGGAGATCATCCCCAGATTTGGATTTCCAGTCTCTTTAGAAACAGATAGAGGAACTCATTTCAATAATGAAATAATTCGAATGATTTGTGCAGCATTACAAATTGAGCAAAAACGGCATTGTGCCTATCGACCTGAAGCATCAGGAGTGGTCGAACAAATTAATGGCACTATTAAGTCCAGACTATCAAAAGTGTGTGCGTCTACAACACTGAAATGGCCAGACGCTTTACCCCTGGTATTGATGAGTCTTAGAAGCATTCCTGATAAAAAAAGACTGGATTAAGTACTCATTAAATTTTAATGGGAAGAGCAATGAGACAAGCAGTTGTACCAGCAAACAAACTGATGAAAATTACTGATGACTTAGTGCTTGATTATTGCAAAGGATTGGCTGATCTGGTGCGTTCTGTGTCTCATCAGGTTGGAGAAATTGCAACCACAGCACAGCCGGATCAAGCATATGATTTGAGTCCAGGAGAGTGGGTTCTGGTGAAGAAACACGTAAGGAAGTCGTGTTTAGAACCGAGATGGAATGGACCTTACCAAATAATATTGGTAACAACGACAGCAGTAAAGTGTGGTGGCTTGCCAAATTGGACTCATGCAAGTCATACAAGAAGAGTCCCAAGTCCACTTGAAAGACGAGAAGAAGAGCAGCAACTGGTAAAGCAAAGAAAAAAACCAGAAGCTGAAGAACATGAAGCTATAGAATCTAATACTACAGATTCAGTAAATGCTGTACAAGAAGAAGAACCAAGCATAAATCGAATAAAGTGGGCACCAGCTACTGGGTCTCAAGAGACTGCTGTTGAGAAAAAAAAGAGAAAGTGATTGATGAAAATCAAGAGCAAGTACAACAAAGAAAAGAACTGAATAAAAGAACTTATGAACTTAACAACGAAGGGGAGGAAGCAGTTCAGGTTAAGAAAACAAGAAAAGGTAATGTGTGGCCAAAAGGAGTAAAAAGACTGAAATACACTCTAGAAAAGAAAGAGCCAGATCAAATAAATGAAATATCAAGTCAAACTGAACAAAGTGATTTAGGAGAACATTTAGTACGGAAAATAAAAAGAATAAGAATTCCAAATAAGAAATACATAGCTTCAGAATGGACATATGTTGTGTTGGAAGAAATTGAAAATACAAATGAAAACGAAGAAGAAGCTGGTACTGAGCAAAGTGATCAAAGCAAACTAAAACCACCTTAAAAGGAACTGTGAAAATTAAAAATGAAGGTGCAACAGTTTTCAATGAAGAAAATTTATGAAGTTCTAAAAGATTTGAAGAAAAAGAAGATATAAATAAATTTTTAAAAAAAAGAAAAAGAGGGGGTAAAGAAGAGAGGCATAAAGTGTAAGGATACACTACTCTAGATGGTTTTTGGATAAGGTTTTCAAGTTTTGAAAATTTTAGGGTTTTTTCTTAGATTTAAATTTTTTTTATATAGTGTCTAAGATGGCAAAGGTAACAGAGACTGGATATCAAAATCATAGTTTTAAACGTAGATGTATTAATGCTTGCTTATGTAGTGTTTTATTATTAATATTGGTGTGGTTAACACTGATTGTTATTGTGCCTGTTCTAATGGTGACTAATCACGAAAATAATACTAATAATGTGGGAAGTTAGAGAATGGATTTTATTCCTAAAGAATATTCAAACACTAATATAGAAAAGATAGAAGATGATAGTATTTATCATCATGATAAATCAATTAATGATTTTTCGTTAAATGTTTTTACTAAATTGTTGTATGAATATGTTAATACAATGAATGTGAGAGATTATGTGTGTATGCAATTGCCATCGTCTGTCTCAGAGGGGGTGACATACCATCACCTACCTTTAACTTATGGTGTGACTTGTAGTGTTTTAACCAGTTTGTTTTATGAGAGGGAAGGATTAGAGTATTATTATTCTAATTTTGATTTAATAATTTCCGAAATTCCTGTTAGGAGAGATTTAAAAATTGTTTATGGTCCTGTTTATGCAGCATACATGGGAGATTTTTTCATTAGTAACAAACCGATAGATACAATAGATGCACATAGAAATAACTTAACGTGTAAACTACGACATGAAGAAATAGAATTTATGAATATGGTAGAAGATAGAAGACGATATTTCAAAAAGAAAGCTGCTAAGCAAAAGTCTCATGTGCCTCCATGGGCTTTCAGAGAGGGTGATTATAAAAAGGGTGAGACATACGCTGCCATGACTCTAGATTAACAACATAAAGGAAAGTTTTGTGTGTTTAGAGAAAAGACTGAACTTAATAGTTACTTCATTGGTTCTAGGGAATGTGAGCATACTTTCTTGATTAGAGGAAGTTGGGGACTGAAAGGAGGAACTGATCCTGTTTTCCTGGGAATTTATTATATGTGTGGTAAGAATGCTTATTATAGGTTTACCTGCAAGTTGGTATGGATGTTGTTATAGTATTTCCTAAAGTGTATCATATAGACAAGAATAATAGAGTTAATGAAATAAAACGGGGACTAACACGTAATAAGAGAGGAGCAAGTTATTCTAAAATAATGGTGGATATTTTTGGAGCATTAATACCTTCAGTTGGAGTCATTTTGAATTCACATAAAATTAGAAAATTGTCCACAGTGGTTGATCGTTAATCAACAGATACTGCTGGTGGGTTTTTGATGATTGATACTCAAATGGTTGCAATTAGATCAATGGTTTTGCAAAATTGACTTGCCCTTGATATATTATTGGCAAAAGAGGGTGGAGTGTGTAGCATGTTGAAAATACAACAATGTTGTACTTATATCCCTGATAAGAGTAAAAATCTTGAGGGGTATATCAAAAATATTACAGAACTTCATGAAGATTTGACTGATTTGAAGGTTGATGGTGCATGGGAGAAACTTGGTAAGAGTTTTTCCTCAGTGGGAAATTGGTTTTCTACCTTAGGGAGTAGCTTGTTAGGAAAAATATTAATACCTATTACTTCAGTAGTTGCAGAGATATTAATGATTATCATGATTTATAAATGTTGCAAATGTAGAAAGAAAGAGACATCAGATCTTAAACGTAGAGCTAGAAAGAGAAAGAGAGAAGAAATTGAATTAGAGGACATGAGAGGAAATTATTATGAGATCATGAAGGACTTCTATTTCTATTTATTTCTATTTAAAAGATTTGTAGAGCGCGACAGCTGCCCCAGCCAAGAGGCGTCCCGGCACTAACAGCAAATAGGAGACCACAACGCAGGGGGGGACCAGAGCGACCTACACAGTGGGAAAGAGAAAAGTTTTGATAGCTTTCCTGAATTCGAGGAAGTTACTGAGGCCTCGAATATGGAGGGGCAGTGAGTTCCAGAGAATAGCCGCTCTGTACCGGAAGGAGCGCCCTCCGGCCCGAGTCCTCCTGACCCGAGGGACCACTAGCAAATGTTGGCCCATGGAGCGAAGCTGACGGGAGGGGACATAAGCAGAGAGCAGATCAGTCAAAATGTTAGGGAGGCGAACTTCAAGATTTTAAAGGCTATGCAAAGAGCCTTGAACTCAATCCGTTGAGCCACAGGCAGCCAATGAAGGCGGCGGATTGTGTTAGTCACCGAACAGACTCTGCGGAGACCCAGAAGAGATCTTGCTGCGGCGTTCTGTACTCTCTGTAGCCTGTGTACTTCCGCCTTGTTAGCCCCCAGATACAGAGAGTTTGCGTAATCAAGCCTAGATGTAATCAAGGCCTGAATGATGATCTGTCTGGTCGGGGCATCATAGAAACCCAAAATAGGTTTGAGTCCGCGTAGCAAACCGAAACAAGTACCCGCCACCTTCTTCGTTTGGGTCTGGAAATTGAGAGAGGCGTCCATCCAAACTAACCCTGGGCAAAGCACTACGCTACGCTCGCGTAGTTTGCAAAGTTTGAGCCACTTCGCACTACGCAAATTGCACGTAGCACAGTGCAAACACACGTAGCGTAGCGTAGTGCAGCGGTCATTTTTTGCTTGCTCGCGGTCCTCAACGTCAAGTTGGCGACCGCGAGCAAGCAAAATGACAACCCAGCGAGACTTTTTCCTCGTTCGCGATCAGCAACATCAAGTTGCCGATCGCGAGCGTGGAAAATAAACCTCCCGGCGAGATTCTCAACGCAAGGAGGTCAGGTTTCTCATTGCGAGTGGTCGCGTATGCTTGTGACCGCTCGCGATTAGAAACTACCAGTCCGCGTTGAGAAAGCTGCCGCTCGAGTAAAAATCTACTCGAGCGGCAGTAAAAAACAGCTCGCACTGTGCAAAATGCCGTTTTCAATGATTGCACAGTGCGGACAAGCATCCGGCACTGTGCAATCATCGCGAACAGAGCACTACGCAGTTCAGCGTTGTGCTACGCGTAGCTCGCGTAGTGCGAAGTGCACTTCGCGTAGCTTCGAGTAGCGCTACTTCGCGAACTACGCCCAGGGTTAATCCAAACCCCCAAGTTCTTTACAACCTGTTTGGGAGGGGGGGGGGGTGCCTAGATTCGTGGGCCACCAATACTCATTCCATAGCCCATGATCCCTGCCCACCAGCAACACCTCCGACTTGCTGGCATTCAGCTGGAGGCAGTTAGCTGTCATCCACCTGGCAACTGCAGCAAGATCGCCTTGAAACTTGGAGGCGTTGTGCTTAGAGTTGCTCGAGAGGGCTACCACCAGCTGAGTGTCGTCGGCGTAGGAGACCACAGTCAGTCCTCTGCTCTTGGCTATTACAGCCAGAGGTTGTACATACAAATTAAAGAGCAGAGGGCTCAGGGAAGAGCCCTGTGGCACCCCATGCTTGATGGGGAAGGTGGGCGAGGAGAAAGGGGGAGCAATCACCTGAAAAGTCCTATCAGAGAGAAATTAGATGGAAGAATGATAAAACGAGAAAGAAGTACAGTATTTTAAATAAGGGGTAACTTGTATTTGTTGGGTATTTTGATGATGGCTCAAAAATGCCATCAAAGGGGGGGATTGATGGAGCAGGGTTTTGTGAAAATAAAACCTGCTCGGATTGAACCCTCAGTAACATTCATTAACAGTGTGCTGTGAAAATTTTATTAAAGAACGCTAAAATAAGGGGAAATGCTTTTACGCATGCGTGTACTAATGCATGGAACTAGGCAGCAAATGCCTTTAGCTAAAGTAGATAAAAAAGACTAATGCTGCTTTTGTGCACGTTAATAATATTTTGCTAGGAATAATACGGGTTGTGCATGGGAAAGTGCAATGCTGGGATGGTGTGCAATGAAATTACATTTCATGAAAATAATAAATGTTTGTGTTTGTTTTCTGTAGAAAAGCAAGCATGGGCCTACTTTCCTGCATGCTAGTCTGGGGTTAATATTTGATAGAAAAATTAAAATGACCAAAAGAAGGTTTCGAGAGAGAAGAGAGAACGCAAAGGCTGTGCGTGACCTTCATAGTGTACTGTGCGATTGCCAAGCTACGGAAAAGAAATTGTGATAATCAGTGGAAGTGAGCAACTTCCTTCTCGAGATGGCAGAGGCAAACAATGGAAGCGCAAAGACTTGTTACATGAAATGTGCTGCAGGAAATATGTACTATGATTGTGTTCAAAGTTGTTTCCTGGGAAGAATCTGTCGTAATGCTGAAAGTTTAAGACAAAAGAACATTGAATAAAATGGTCATGTTGAAAGTGGTGTGACAGTACACCCCTATCCTTAGCCAATGAAAGACGGAGTTTGTTCTCATATTGAAACAAATGAGGGTTGGACATTTGGGTTTTTAGAGTATAATTGAGGTGCCCGGTGGGCGGGGGTTGGTAGTAGGTGTTGGTCAGCTAGCGGGTGATCATTGCGGTCGTCGGTTTGCTGTTTCCAGATAGAGGCCTACCTGTTTTCCTGATTCCTGACTTAATCTTTGCCACTCAACTCTCCTTGAGGGTCCTTACTGCCCTTTTTGGCCAGAGGGTTGATTTCCCTGATTCTTACTAGGGTTAGTATAGATAAAATTCTGAATTTGCATATTCATTTGCAAATGTATTTTGTCTCTGAAACTTTTCTCTCTTCGCCTATCCACTCCTTCAATTCATTGTGTATTTGATATGAGTTTGTTTCTATACATTGCTAATACTTTTTCTCCGTGATAATCTATGTTTTTGCATTGTATGACGGTACTTGATGAGCATTTATTTCACATTATTTACGATAAACATTATAAATTACACACTGAGTCTGTTATTATTTAGTAGTATAGATAAGTACATATTATTGTCATCAACTATTCAACTTCCCAAGGTCTTTCGCCACATTTATATTGTAAGGAGAAATGCAGGTTCTAATGTGTATTGAGTGAGTTAGGTATAAACCTTGCATCACACTGAACCCAGCGTGAAGGGGTTAGTTGGGTAAAGTAAATGGGCCTATGTTTGTGTAAAATTATTGATCCCTGATCGCTGGATCAGTCGATATAGAGACTGGGTGTAAATGTTAAACAGGATAGGTGACAGCAGAGCCTTGAGGAAGACTGCATGGAAGGAAAATATCACCAAACCTAAATTACCACTACCCGGTAGATCAAAATGTTACTGCAGGAATCTCCTTCCCCATCTTCAGTGCTGAGCAAGTCCAAGACTCTTCTAGATACTGATATCAAAGAAAGTGGAAGGGGATAAGGAGACCAGGCACACAAGGGATGTCGTTAGGTTGTAGTCACACAACTCATCTTGTCAAATTGAGGCTCTCACAGCAGCTCCAATCTTGGGCAGCATGACTTCTGTCCCACCGCTGGGGATGACATTCTAAGTGGCAGCGCCTTAAACAAGAGGTGGATGGGATGGCCAGTAATGTCCAGGACCAGAGGTGGATTGGGAGGGGGGGTGAATACCTGTGTCAGAAACTAGGCAAAATGGGCTAAAGCCTTTCCAGCTACCCCAGAAGCTTATAAACAGCTCACAGAATATCATGGTTAACGGCATCGAAGGCCTAGAGATGTCTAGGAGCAAGACCTGAATCCATTGACTCTTGTCCTGCCAAGCCCTTAGCTGATCAAGCACAGATTCTGTACTGAAACCCAGTTATCTCATTGTAAAGAAGATTCAAATCCTCGTGATAATCAGACAGTGAGCCTGTTAAATGCTTCTCCAGAACCTTTGCCACAGAAGGAAGTTGGTAGTAGTCCAGTATTTTTTTCCCAATTTCAATGTATCATTCCCCGTTATTTTCAAAAGAAGGACCCTATTTGAGTTGCTGTGGAACCTGCTCAGATGGCAGAGAGGCATTGATGGCTGCCTGAATTAGTCCTTCTATTACAGTAAGAAGACCGTTGAGGATAAATTTGGGCAGGGATCCTTTGGTGAACCAGATTTAAAGCTTGACAGGATGGCGTTGATTTACATAGACTCTTCAGCAGGAGTTTTGAGGTTGTCTTCGGAACAGGAGGCTTGTCCAGATGTTTTTCTATTTTAGAGAATTCACTTCCGTTTTCCAACAAGCCTTCAGCTCGTTATTTATCTTGATGATTATAGAGAAGAAGAAAATTCATATAAAGCTGATACATAGCCTCGGAACGGGAGGACTCTCCTCCTCATTGTGGGATTATGACACAGTTCTCTGCCAATCTCGAATAAGTCTCTAGAGACATTAGCAAAAGATTGTAGTGAGGAGGAGATGAAATTGGACTTGGCTGTGCAGAGAGGATTTGTAATGTTTTAGTGCGCGCCAATATTTTTCCTGCCTGCATTTTGCATGCTCTCTCTGCAAGTTCCAATCTTTTTGTCTGACTACAGCCTTCCTGCTTTAAGTTAGGGCAACAAACATCTTTTATGTTTGAGTTGAGTTCCTTGGTCTTAATCAGAGTCCAGGTGATAGACAAACAAGTTTGGCAGTGTACCCCGTAAAGACCTAGCACCTGACCCGCTATCCCTAATTAGTGTGAATAGGATTTCTCCATTGGTTATGTGTGCACACTGTTAATGCACCCACTGCCACGGTGCAATCCAAGACAGGATTATAGCAAGTAGACTAAATCGCAAAGGTGCACCACTTAATAGCAAGAAAGAGTAGACACATCACAAAACATCAGTCCGTGGCCATAGTATTTTTCATATAGTGTCTTCTTTATTCTCAAAATATTCTTTATAAAAGACCACAGCCGACGCGTTTCGTCCAGTAACGGACTTCTTCAGGGCATTAGAGCATGGAAAGTGGGCACTCCTAGAGAGTAGTCAACGTCGGAGTTCACGCAGTGGGTATATGTTACAAGCAAGATTTATACAAAGCTCATATCCGCTGTGCATTGATAAAGTCAGAAAAATTACTTCCTATTGGACAAAACAAAATTTCCAGGTATAATACCCTCTGAACGAGCCATTCGAAAATGCGCCTCACTACGACAAAGTGGGCCAACAATAGAAAACGGGCAATCTCCCAGTTCAGCCTTGATATGGCTACAATATGACCTCGAGCAACCTCCTGCAACACGAAGAGGTTTCATGGAGGATTTACTGTGGCATTAGTGGTGACCCGGACATTGTGAAATATGTTCTAGCCAGTGTGCAATGACTGCAGAACAAGGATGCTCAGATCTTGTTTAGAGTGGACTGTTTCTGTCATTATCCCAGGGCACAATGGTTTGACATAAATATTCAAAGCTCTATGTAAAGTGCACAGGGCTGTCAATAATGCTGGCCCGACAATTATTATGAAATGTTTCAGGTTGGATCCCATTTAGGGAAGCTGTTTCTAAATTTAAAAGAGGCACTCCACTAGCCAGGCTTTCTTGATGCATTTTTGGAACACCCTTAATCTCTATTAAGCACTGCAGTGGTCTCTTGTCTGTTAGGCAATCTGTAAAAAACATTATACGTTATACTTTCAGTGTCTATATGAAGAAATGTAAATATTTATGTTAATGAAATAAAAGTTCAATTACAGTTTGTATGATTCTATGACAAAAGTAAATGTTTTGCCAGCTAAGGAAAAAAGTCTAGTCCTCAATTTTCTTCTTTGCTGATGTAGGCAGAGGTTAGCAGATATCATTTAGAAGTTCCAGGTTGTGATATATATGATTTTCCCACATTGCCACCCACTGGACTAGTTGTAGGAGTTACCAGAGAACTGTCTGGGAAATGTTTAGTAATATGCAATTCAGATTAGGTAAACACAAGCAGGTAGGTAACTTTGTGGGAGTTCACATACGTGAGCAGCAATTCCTGACATCATTTGTCTGCACATAACTTGCACATCAGTGACCAAGGTGTAACTGTTGATAGTGGGAGAAAAGGCACAAAATTGCCCCATTTTCACATGATCGCAGCAGAAGCTCTCAAGGAAAAATGTTTCGTTTGTCACGGAAAAGGTTTGTAATGAAATCCCAGATATTTGTAACCCTATACATGCATATATTGCACTTTATATTCGCGCCGCAAAGGAAGCTTTAGTGAAAACCTGTGCTTGTCAGCATGTATGTGGAAAACAGTCCCACCCATTCAGTAATCCCCAACTCAAAACGAGCGTACACAGTGACCGTTTGTATCCATACACAGCGAGAGATTTTAGCAGCGCCTAAACGTGCGCCCCTCATCCTAAGATTATGACTTTTTTGTGACCTGAGACATTTAGATCAAGTTACCTTTGCATAAAATGTCTACTTTCTCTGCGGCCCCAGCGCTCCTACATTATTTTTATTTTTTTATATATTCCGGCCCTCAGTTACAAACGATGCCCGCTGAGTGCTGCAGGGGTGTTTTAGAAGGTTGGGAAGCAGTGATCAGCGGAATTTATTTGTTTAGTCAGTTGCGGTGAAGTTGTCATGCGTGAGCCACGCCTTTGCATCATTTTTGTTGCACGGGTGGGGTGGGGGCGGTGGTGGAGTACTGTGAGTCCCACTTTTTTTTCTTAATCAGACCAATGGACAGTCAACACCGATAAATGCTGAGCCGCTGGTCGAGGCGGTGCTTATGTACCCACTCCTTACCCAGTTCCCCTGAGGCTTCCTCTCACATGCCTAGTCACGTATAAAGTGGAGGAAACCATTGTGTTCATGGGGAGGGCCACACCAGCAGCCTTTCATAAATACTGCTGCCGCTTCACTGGTAGCAGAGGGCGCCATTTCGCCTTCTCTCCCCTTCTGCAAAATCCTAGACATGTTGGTGCGACAGATGCCTTCTCATTGAATGTGCCCATACGATGCACATGGCTAGAATTGGCCCAGCACATTTTTTATCGAAAGTACTGGCCATTTGTACCCAGCAAACATCTGTGGAAAACAGGTTGAATCTGGTGTCCCTGTGATCTATTTATTTTCAATGTGGTGCCTATAAAATGGGACTAGGCTGAAGGAATCTGTTAAATCATATGGCGATTGTGGGTTAAAAATTCATTTAAGCCGTAACTAGGCCATACCTCAACATTTGTTCCTATCATTATTGTGAATTCTTAAGTAGGTAGAAGTTGTTTTCTAAACACGATACAGATGTTTTTACAAATGAAGGGTGAATGTATAATGCATTTAAACTGTACATCCAGGCAGATTACTGCAGAGGCTGAATATGGGAGTATTTTTCACAAGGTGTTTTGTGACACTTTACTCTCACCTCTGAGGAAACAGCTTAGGTAGGAATATGATCCCTCTGTGTGATGGTAACCTTAATTATATTACTAGTGCGGCATTATACTGTAAATCCACAGATACTATTTACTTTGTAAACAGGCACGACATAACATACTACTGCACAGGTGTGGTACGTCACTCCTTTCAGTGTTTGTCAAAGCGTCTTTTCTTATCTTTGCGCAATAATATGGAAACTCCTTACATGTCTTATTTTGTTGTAAGCTTTTACTCTGTGTGGTTGTGGGTGCCCGTGCTGACTACCTTAAAAGATTTTCAGTAGAGATTGAAGTAGCCCCTTCAAGTGCAAGGGGCTGTTTTAAAGAAAAGCTGGCAGAGAATGACACTGGGAGCATGCAGTGGTCTCCTGAACCATCGTCTGCTCCCCCAAGGTCTACCACCATTCTCACCTTTCAATTGTTTACAAGTGCAATTGCGGTCTTAAATCAGTGATAAATATCATTGTGACTCGCAATGGAGAGGCTATGTCACATTCATGCCCCCTCTGCGTTGCAATTTGGAATGAAGGCACTTTTGAGAAATGGGAAAACTTTCTCGACTCACCAAGTACCTTTAGTACATTACAACTTGTGACTTTGCAGTCCGAAATCATGTGATTTTTCCAATTTCCACGTTTTGCAATCACTAAAGCACTTCATATATCAGGCCCAAGGAAGTTTAAAGAGGTGAAGTGAGGCTGAATGTTTCAGTAGGGTGGACGGGTAATTTGAAATTGAACTTTGGAATGTTGCGAGATCCATTGAAGACAATGGAGGAGCTCAGGGTGAGTAATGGCTTGTATAGGCCTTCTGCTCCAACATTTCAATGTTTGTCTTTCTGATTCTTACCATTTGTTTTAGAACATTCTACCCTAAGTGGGTGGAATGTACTAATAGCCTTACAGCCCCTCTGCCTCTGGCTATCCTGGTAGTTAAAAGGCCCTCTTTTTTCGGGTTCAGGGCCTTTAACAACCGTCAGCAGCGAGCTGCAAGGCTCTATGAATACATGTGGTTGATTCAGTGAAGTTTTCTCCATGATTCCATGCTACTGGTACGATTGCCATTTTATGCACTGGGTACTTAAAACATTTAGAGAATTTAGTTCGGACTTGGGCACAATCCCAGGCAGTAATTGCACATCAAATAAATAGTTAAACTCCTATTTGCTGTATTTAATGAGGGCTTAATTATAACAATCATTCAGTATGCAGTTCCGTAGTGAAGGCCCCAGTCGCTAACCTTAGGTACTCTGACCTATTAAAGTCATCAAAGGTGTCCTCTTTCAGAAGCACAAGCCCTCACCCACCAAAAGGTGGTATACTTCATCATCGGGCTGTGCTCCTCGTTGGGCTTGCGCTGCAGTGCCAACAGGCCCCTTGAGGAGGCTCTTTGCCGAGATCTTTTATCTTGCCTCAAGGTCTAGAATATCCAGACTTATGTCGCCCAAAGGTGAGTGTGGGGCGGACGTTTATGTGCGCGGTAGAATGATCTGAGGAGTGATAGATTAAAATGAACTAAAGGTTCCCTTAACCCCCTTTTTTTATTACGGGGGGCTTGGTTAAATGTTAAAAAACTGGGGCAATCCAAAGGATAATAATGCTCCCCCAAGTCAAAATAACCTGGCCAACATGTTTCTTGCCTCCTCCATCCTTACAAGGCTCAATGGGAATTCATCAGGACCTGAACACAAAACCTAAACCTACTCGAGTGGGTGTCCTGTTCAGCTTCTGGGCCTGCTAAAGTCATGACACGTAGCAAGCGTTATTCAGGCTAAAGGACACTCCAGATCAATAAGAAACAACATCCATATTCGATTATAGCATATAGCAGTACACACAGTGATATGCAGATCTAGTACAAACAATAACCTCGAGGTACATACGAATATATGATAGTTTTCACAGGTAGATACAGATCAATTTTCTGATACTTCAGGTATTTTTGCAGTTGGATACTTGCTCAGTTGTAATGGACATCTCCTGAAACATACTTCAGGTTTCTGCCATTCTTTAGAGAAGTCTGTTACTTCCATTCAGGAGTGCTTACATGCTGCTCATGCATTACTCCAATGAATTCGCAAATGAAGCATGATGCAAGCCACCATCTCAGACACCCCCACAGAACTTTTTAACAGTTTATAGGGTGTGGTTCACACTCCCACATGTTAGACTAATCCTCCTGCCATGTGTTATGATAGAAGCAGTTCAGTTTACACACATTTTATTTACTTTTGCAGAAAAATGTTTAGCACACGTATCTCAAGTTATTTGCTATTCTTCGGAAGTGAATACTTTTTCAGTTTTACAGTTTGTATATGCTGCTTTTACATCTCTGCAGTGAATTCCAAATAAAGCCGGGTTGGTGCACTGGCACAGGGCCCAGGGACGGACTGGGGTACAAAAAGCAGCCCTGGCAAAACTGCTCAAACTTTTGCCTCCTCTCGCTATCTCTCTCTTTCCAACCATCCATTCTCTCTCTTTCCTTCTCTCCTCATTGTCGTCTCTCTCTCTCTCATCACTTTCTCTGTACATTGTCCCTTCCTCCCTCTCTTGAAGCCTCGCCATAGCTTCTGCAATTGAAGGTATGATATTACACCACTGTTTTTACCATTCAGCATTTACCACACAGATGCCTTTACCACGCATGGTATACATATGTAAGGTAAGTAAAATCCATATATATGTTGGCTGGTGGGAGGAGCAGGTCCTTAAGGTGGAAAACAAAGAGGTTTGGGATAAGCACATACTTTGTTGGATGCGCTTTATTGATGATATTTTCCTAGTATGGAAAGGCTCTAAAGAATCAGTGGGCGTTTTCATAGATAAAATTAACAAGAACAACCTCAATTTACAATTCACTGCACAAGTTGACAGCGCAGCCATAGACTTCCTAGATCTTCATGTCTATATTAAAGATAACAAATTGGAAACAACTCTCCACAGGAAAAGTACTGCAGGGAACTCCACGCTCTATGCCTCAAGCTTTCCCCCGAGTCACCTGATTAGAAGCATCAACTATGGGGAGTTCCTTAGACTGCAGAGAATATGCAGCACAGAACAGGCATTTGAAAGCTGTGTGAGTGAGACCAGCAGTAGATTTGCTGCTAGAGGGTACAATGATAAGACTATCCAACTAGCCCTTGATAAGGTTAAAAAACTCACACGCAATGAACTGTTGTGCAACAGGGCAGTGAGATCCCCCAATGAGTCAAGAACGGCCATGACATCTAGCAAAGTTAATCAAGAAATGCGCCTAATAACAACTTACAATAGGCAGCACAGACAAATCAGGGCGATCATTAACAAGAACTGGCCCATTATAAAGACAGACACAATTTTAGGAGAGTTATTTCCAACACAACCTGCTTTGACATTTCGAAAAGCTAAATCGATGCATAATGCCCTTGTCAGGACTAGTCCCGAATTGGCACAGGGTGATACTAAATCCAAAACCATGTGGCTGGAACCAAAAAATGGTTTCTTCAAATGTAGTTCATGCCGTGCATGTAAATTTGGCATGAACACGACCCAGTATTCCTCTGTATTCGGCACCACTAACAACAAACTGAAAGGAAGATACATCTGTCGCACAGAGTTTGCAGTCTATGTTCTAACTTGCTCCTGCGGGTTACAATACGTGGGGAGCACCAAGCTGCAAGTTCACGTGCGAATCCTTCAACATTTGAGGGCCATAGTCAATTCGGACATGTCATATCCAGTGGCCAGGCACTTTAAATCTATGCACAACAACAATTTGAGTGATTTAAAATATTATGTTATTGGTGCAGTGCCCCCACTAAGAAGAGGTGGTAACAGGGAGAAACTGTTAAGAAAATTAGAATCCAAATTCATTCTGGAACTAGACACAAGAACACCTAATGGATTGAACATTGGGGAGGAACTCCACAATTATCTGTAAACATCATGAGCAAATAGATTTTTCTGTTGAGAGAAATAAATAAAATGAATTCAATTCAATTCAATTTCAATCTTTATTTCGATTTTAAAAAAACCATAAAAGATTACATAAAAACATCATACAACAATACTTAAAAAGGGTAACCCGCCCATTAACACACATTTTAAAAACGATTATAACAGTTTCTTAAAACCCAACTACAAAGCTTCACAGGACTAGCTAAAATCAAACATCTGATTATAAATTGATTAACATTACATATTCGTTAAAAATACCTAAAATTTCAATCCCAATCTCTTTCTTGTTAAATCAACACTAAAAAGGTATCTACTTACACTAAACACAATAGTTTGTGTTGTGTCTGTTCGCAATACTCTTCCTGCCTCATTACATAATCTAATACCCAAGAGTTGACAGATTGGTTTAATCCACTTCCTCCTAGCATGTATGTAGGCTGGACAAAAGAATAACACGTGTAATTCATTCTCTTTTGCACCTGTGTGACAGATATCACAACAGCCATTGTTTGCACCATCTACGCTACGTACCCATTTCATAGTATTTGCTTTAATTTGCAAAATCCCGTAGCGGAATTTAAGATAAAGAGATTTGGCAAGTTGTGGTTGAATTTCGTCTAGAAAGGACTCGAATTTGCCATTTGGTTTTATTGCGAGGAACCTAGTAGATAAAGTACCTAGTTTTGGACAATGTAACAAAGTACCTTGTACAAATGCCCAAAAAGTCTGTTTCAACAGCTTTTTTGATCCCAACGACAAACCCTGAGGTTCTTCCCAAAAATGTTTTAGTCCTAATTTATAAAACCAATCCTGTATATGATTCAGCCATAATAACCTTGTGGTATTTTTTATTCTAAAAATTTCCTCCAACCCTTCTCTATAATGAGCAAGTTCATCTGTGGCCCACAAACGTACCCAAAATAATAGTGGCCGCAAAGCCGCATACTGGTCAATGCGGCGAATATTTAGGTCTATTATTACTGGTATTAAAGGTGTACGTTTTGGCAAACATAACAATTTCCTTAAAAATGTGTTCTCATACACCATAAAACTATTCTTTGTCGCATGACCCCACAGTTCAGCCCCATATAAGCAAGCAGGTTGCACCCTATATTTATATAACTCCAATGCAGGAGAGACAGCTTTAGATAAGCTGCTCTCGTGCATCCTTACTATTGGGACTGAATTTTGAATTAATATTGTTTTACTTTTATCCAACTGTGGTCTCCAGTTTATTTTAGAATCCAGAGTAATACCTAAATAATTAAAATTTTGCACATATTCTATCCTCTCATTTCTTACAGTTAAATTTTTTTTAAAAGATTTGTGCGGATTAACAGCCATGTATTTCGTTTTAGTAGAGTTAATTTCCAAGCCCTTTGTTTCACAGTAAGTTTCAAAAGTATTAAGTAAGTGTTGCAGACCTTTGGGGGTTTGTGATATTAAAATTGTATCATCGGCAAATAAAAGTGCCGGTACTGGCACCCCCAACTTGGGAGAGTCATGCTCGCAGCCCAAGAGATATTCAGGGATATCATTAACGTACAACGAAAATAAGGTAGGAGCCAGCACGCAACCTTGCCTTACCCCCTATTTACTTGTATTCGATCAGTAAGTTCGCCATTTGGCCCCCATCTAACCCTTGCAAAATTATCCTCGTGTAACCTAATAATCTGCAAGAGGATTTCCCCTGGGACACCCTGATCTTTTAGTGATTTCCACAGGAGATTTCTGGGTATGAGGTCGAAGGCTGACTTAAGGTCTACAAAAGCTATGTACAAATGACTTTTCTTAACTGTAATATATTTCCAAATTATACAAAGAAATCTAAAAACCTGATCAATAGTGCTAGTTTTTGCTCTAAAACCTGCTTGATACTTTGATAAAATGTTATACTCCCCAATCCAATCGGTCAATTTATTTAGGATTTGACGTGCATATATTTTTTGTAAAACGTCAATTAGACTAATCGGCCGATAGTGCGACGGATCCTGGCGGTTACCCTTTTTAAAAATAGTTGTAATCTCTGCACCCCTCCACGTTTCAGGGATTGGTGCACCCGATGCAACTGTATTGCACAAAAGATTAATGTAGGGAGCCCAAATCTCCTTTTCATGCCTCCATAGGTCACCTGGTATCTTATCAGGCCCAGGGGCCTTCCCTTGTTTTATTGCATTTATTGCTACTAATGTTTCCGCTAAACTAAAATGTAGAGGGGTATCACTTGAATGAATAACACGTTCTTCAAAATTAAAATTAATATCTTTTTTAGTAGTTGAGTATAGTTTTGAAAAGTGGGTTACCCATGTGTTTGCATCAAGAAAAAGGTCCTTGTTACATTTCCTTTTTTGTTACCTTTTGATAGTAAACGCCAAAAGGTAACCTGGTCATTTAGTTTACATGCTTTTATCAGTTCAGACCAAATATTGTCCTCCCAACTTTTCTTTGCCTTAGTTATCACCCCCTTATAGAGAATCCTTTTTTCCCTTAGGGTTGCTATGTCCCTATCCTTTGATGCCTGAATCAAATCCTTTTTTGCATTGCGACATTCTTTATTATACCATGGGTTCTCTAACGAGGCTAATTTAGATGTTCCCTTGTTTTTTATTTGTTTTGGGGCCTTACTTAATATTGGTTCAAGTCCCTCTACCAACCTATCATGCATTTCCATGATTGGTATCTCTGTTAATGGCAAGTTAATATACGGAGAAACTATTTCTATATAGATTTCATAAATTTTTTTAGTGATCTTATCATTCCCCAGAACCAAAGGCCATCTAAGTGCTCTACGGTTATTCGATACCAAGGGCTCAATTAGACTATGACAAGAGTCACGTCTCCTTGAGTGATTTTGTCGAAATAGGGAAGCTGAGAGCGTCAAACATAAAGGACGATGATCACTCTCTATTCTGTCTTCCACAACCAAGTCTTGCAGCATGGACCATAAAGGGACAGAAACCAATATATAGTCTAAATAGCTTTTAGAGTTGCCCCGCATAAATGTAGGTAAATTTGGATTATCAGAAGTTAATCGCCCATTACAGGCGCGTAAACCATGAGCTGAAACCAACCTCAGTAACTGCGCTACAGCACATGTACACGAAACCACTGGGGTGCTGTTCAATGCTGGAATATTGTTGGCCAAATCCTCATCTTCAAAGATGTTTTCGAATCCAACCACTGGTTCAAATTTTCGATTAAAATCACCCCCAATAATTATCAGAGCACTCTTGTTTATTCTAGTTAGCATTTGATCCAACTGCTCAATAACTTGAACATCTTTACTTGCTACACTTGGTCTGCTATATATATTAAAAATGTAGACTTCCCTTTTATCTGGTGCTAAAAACTTAATTCCCAATATATCTTTACTAGGGGAATCAATTTGCGTAAACTCAGCGCCCAAAGTAATTTTTAGCCAAGTAACAAGGCCTCCCGAGGGCCTTCCTCTCACAGAGGGAGTTGCAGCAATGCTAAAAGTTTTAAACCCTACTTTATGGGGGTTTCTATTGCCCAGGTTTCTTGGAGGAGGACTATTTCACTCTGACCTATATAATCCTGCCATGTTACATCCCTTTGATTTTTCTTAATCCCTGCAATATTCCAAGAAGTCAACTTTATCTCTGATACACGTTCCTCGCTATTTTGATCACCGGTAAACTTCTCACATCCATTCTCCAAACCTAATGTTTCCTCACTATTATTACCATAGTTATTAATAACAAAATTATCATCATTTAATATAAGTTCCTCTCCCTGAGAGACTGATTGATCTTTCACAATATTCGCTATATTTACATCTGCTATATCATTTATGAGTTCTCCAAGTTTCCTATATGCATTTACATTCAGAGTGCTGTTAAGTTTAACTATCTGGTTCCCTTCATAAGTGCCAGTATGTACCTTAAGGGGCATATTATCATTTTCTGTAATTCCCATTTCCATAGGGATAGTTAAAGCAACAGTAGGCATCAATACAAGAACACCATCATTAGGTTTGGATCTTAAGTCTTTGCAGGTGATTATCCTTGTCTTCTCCTGTCCTAAGTTGAATAGTCGTCAGTCCTGGAAATCCAGGTCTGACAATGCTAAAAACCTATTAGATTGTATAACTAATGGGAGTCCAGTAACTTTGATCCCACCTTCCGGCTTATAGAAGTATCCTAAAGAGAGTGCACTGATATCAGTCTTGGGGGTAAAAGTTGCATCACAATAGTGTAAGAGTTGATGAACCATCTTTGGTCTACGGAAATTGACCACAATGCAATCACCTCTTATGTTCTTAATGGATTGTCCTATCCACCCTACTCTACGAACCATTATTATCTCCTGAGCATTAGATGGATGGAAGTTTTTATGTTTGGTCAACCAATCAAAAGTTTTGTTCCATAGATCAATCCAATTTTCTTTCTGCCCAACCCTCAAGGGTGGAACCCCTGTCAAAATCAAAACATAAGGACATGATTCCGGGGAAGACACAATATTTCAGTATTAGGGACTTTAGAAACATTTGATTCACTACTTCTCTGGCACCCAGCAAGAGAACCAGCGTCATACATTTCACCCATAGTTGTTACATGTCCCTTCTGTACACCTTGTGAGACTATCGCATCTGAACCCTCGGACAGGGGAACCAATCTATTTACCCTCTTGTTATTCTCATTTATTATAGCTATATTCTCATCTTGGTTAGCTGGTGGACAACTAGCAATCACTGATCTTTGGTCCTCCCTTTCTACTCCAGTAGGTAACACGGTAGGTAACACACCTACAATGTTATTACTTAGGGTATTAATTGCTGACTCGAGGAGGCTGATTTTATAAAAACATTTTTCAACCAGATCGCTAACACAAATTAAAGCTGCTCCTATCCCAGGATCATTCACTCCTATAGAGAACTCAGTCATAACTCCCTTATTGCTAGCAACTTCCTGCGTTGATGACAGTAAGGTTAACTCTGTTTGTGTACCAACAGAAATATTTTTCGGTAAACAGAAGATGCCAGTAGTGCCCTTGCCCCTAGATTTGCTTGACTCTATATTCCCTTTTTTTTTATTTAACCGTGGCTCAATCGTATCTTTGGTCACAGTTTTTGCGACCCTAGCCCTAGTAACTCTGTCAGGAACCATCGAAGAACTTAATATTTCTTCAGAGGAAGGTAGAAAAGGGATAGAGTTCAATGGGGCACTTGTTACAATATTCGGTGGAGTCTCCTGATCAACACCCCTCTGTACAGGTGAAGGGATACCAGTTATTAAATGTCTCTGTAAAATAGCGGGGTCTAATGAAAGACGTCTCTCAGTCAGATGAATTTCGTGGGTTAGGAGTGACTCCGCTCTTACTAAAAATGCATCTAGTGTGCCAGCAACCCCCTTGCGTTTTTCCATTTTCTTTAGATGGCCAGTTAGATCAAACAACCCAGGTATTCTCTATGTTAAGACTCCTACACAGTACCTTGCGTATTTCCACAATGGTAAGGCGCACAATTTGAGCTCCTCAGAGGGATGGCCCAGCCCAGCCTCGGTCTGTCTCGGACGGTCTCAGACGGGCCCGCCCTTGGCCCGGGCTTCGCCCGGCACGTCCCGCGCTGCGGGTGTAGAGGCTGCGCTTTATGCGCGAAGATGGTCCGGTGCCTCCCCCTCGTTTAACGGGACCCGAAACACCTGGGCAGACTCGCGTTGCACCCTGGATGATGTAGTCCTCCAAGGGTGGTGAAACAGGATACAGCGTTTACAGCAAAGACCAGCAGTGACCAGCAGTGAAGGCAACAACGTTTGAGTGACAACGGGACCCACGCTGCGGGGGTAGAGGCTGCGCTTTATGCGCGAAGATGGTCCGGTGCCTCCCCCTCGTTTAACGGGACCCGAAACACCTGGGCAGACTCGCGTTGCACCCTGGATGATGTAGTCCTCCAAGGGTGGTGAAACAGGATACAGCGTTTACAGCAAAGACCAGCAGTGACCAGCAGTGAAGGCAACAACGTTTGAGTGACAACGGGACCCACGCTGCGGGTGTAGAGGCTGCGCTTTATGCGCGAAGATGGTCCGGTGCCTCCCCTCGTTTAACGGGACCCGAAACACCTGGGCAGACTCGCGTTGCACCCTGGATGATGTAGTCCTCCAAGGGTGGTGAAACAGGATACAGCGTTTACAGCAAAGACCAGCAGTGACCAGCAGTGAAGGCAACAACGTTTGAGTGAATTCAAACACAGTAACAGTTCCAAAACAAAAGAAAGGGATTATCTGCTGCCACCATTCCCCTCTGTCCATATTTGACAGATTTTAATTTCAGAAGCACTTTAACTTATACACATACATTTTAGCACTTGTTTGTAAATAAAGTTTTTTTCAACAGACTATTAGATACAAAATATCTCAATGAATTGATTCGTCAGAGACTGATTGTCATCAAATTGCATTATGCTGATAGTAGCCAGGTTTAAATCTAGATCTGTCATAATTTTAGCCATCGCGGGACACCAACCGATTTGAATTATCCAAAAAGTCGTGCAGTATGCATTGTAAGATTTTCATTAATTTGAATACTGTAAAGTACCGGTAGAGAAGAGAATTGCACTATGCACTTTGACATTAATCTATAATAAGTTTAGGAATAGCTCTCTCCAAAGGACATAGAAGACAGTTTTTCAAAATAGAGTTTAAATAAAAACATATGCACTTTATTCATTTCGGAAGGGTATATTACCATAGAACCCCAGCATTATGCAGGGAGTATTCCTCTTCATACATACAAATAGCACTGATGCCATCACCCAGCGTAATTGATTATAATATGGTTTAATAAGAATTAACTAGGTAGTTTAACTGTACATATATGAATTGGATGGTGATTATATATATATATATATAAGTAATTTTCTATTTTTCTATTTCCAATTTCAAGGTTGTACAGTCTTTTTAACCATGTTTTTAACCATGTTTATACCTTGCCAGTAAGACATAAAGCATTTGCTGCATTTTCTCGTCAAATGAGATATATTCTATGTATAGTCTGTTTTCCATTTTCACTATGCCGACAGGCAATCACATGGTGTGTTTTGTATAAAGATGGCTTTTGTATTCAATCTCGTGAGGTGAACAAGCCCAGGAGGTGGGCGAAATGCGTCATCTTGCCATGTTCACTAAAAAGAAATAAATTACCAGCACGCAATTGGTGTCCGTGTCCCATTATCAGCTAGACGCGCTGTGGGAAATCTGGTGGAATATTATTTTCTCTTCGGGAATTGGCTGTGCCCCAACCACGGACCCCCTTTCCCATGGAGGGTCAGGCAGTCGTCAGCTGATGACTGTGTGTTATTTTCCAGAAGGAATACTTTCTGCATTGACCCCCTGCATCCGGAAGTAGTTGGCAAGCACAACGGACGGCGACAACGGAGATACGCGAGTCGGAGGACGCGCGATTCCTCGCTGGAACCACCGCTAAGCTGCGCTACAGTTTGATACATGCAGGTGGGGAGGTGTGCGGCAAACTAGAGTCAAGCGGCCGAGTACAAAACAAGAAACAGACGACTGGGATTCAGCCACTTTGTACAAATATACGGCAACACATAGCAACGAACACTTACTCAAACAAACACTATTAAATCTGAATCATGGCTGACGAGATAATTAAGGAAAGGGAAGCGGCAGCCCAGGAACTTTTTACCAATCTTCCAGCCGCTACAGATATCGGGCGAAATAGAGGAGACACAAATGCATCACCGGAGGGTGAAGTTAAGGCACTCCTAAAGAATCTAGAAAAGCAGATGAAATCCGAAATCACTAAGTGGTGGGAACGGAAATCTTTGGAAAAGTATGTGGAGGTAGGAAGGATTCCGCTAGGATTGCTGATAATGATTGCCCCTAGTTTTGACAATCCCAATCCTGATATGTTATAGGAGTGGGCAAACAGCAATTTGGAAGCCTCAATGCATCTGGTTCACATTTTAATTAAATATGCCCGAATAGACCGTGAAACAGTCCTCAAAGACATAGAGAGAATCAATGGAGAGCTTGCTAAATCGGAGTTCAAGGATTTAATATCAAAAAGCAGAAGTGACATTACCAGTCGTCTTAAAAAACAAGAAGACATAATTAAGACGAGAAAGGCATACACATTTTCTCGGGATAAACTAGATTACGAGTCAGGACAAATATTTACATTTGCTAAAAAGTTTGATTTCATGAAACGGAAACAGCCAACACGTGTGAATTTAACTGATCAAGCCACATTGAATAGAGAACCTCAATCAGGATCCAATTCAGAGACCCGTTCACTACCAAGTGAGACCGAGTCAAATGACAGTAGCCTTGGAAGATGTCATGTAGGGGAAGACATGGGAACCCTCACGCCGGCAGAAGAATTGGATTTTTTACAACGGGCCTGACGACAAACGCTCAGACCACGGAAACCTATACAAATTCAAGGCAAAGACGCAACAAAAGAAGGAATGCCAGAAGGAAATGTAGGCAGTGTAAAAAACAGAAGACAGCAAAACAAAAGGTGGAAAAAGAAACAATCCCTAACAACAATACTGTCATCAATTTGTCTCAAATCCAATTAGATAAGGCTGAAATACAACTCCTCTCACTGGGGCTATCTTTTTGCCTTGAAAGCAATTTTGATTATGTGCAGACACTTGTTGACATTTTCAAGTTTATCCACAAAATGAAATTGAAAAAATACTTTGCAATTAAAAATTCTGAGAACAATCGTGAGCTCAGTAATCCCATGAACAAGGAAATCCCCAGTTCTAAGTCACAATCTACTCTTGTGGTATCCGATATTCCTCTGCTTCGCACATTAGGGTCCTTAGCAGGGGAGGAGAGTGAGGAGACCATACTCAACACCCAAGAACTTTTACAGGATGCTGGCATCAAAGCAACATCAGCCAAAGCCGGCCCATTTAAACCAACATCCTCAATTATCCCCATCATGCCACGTGATGCGATCGATATTTTTCAGGACGTGGTTACAGAGGACATTAAGAAACTGCGGCTAACCATCCAGGGCAGAAAGAAAAGAGTAATATTCAAATACCAACGTTATCAAGATCTAATTAAGAAACTCCAAGAACACAGTGATGTTATCATCAACAAATCAGATAAAGGGGGGAACATTGTGCTAGGGCCAAGGAATGAATATCTAATTGAGGCCCATAAACATCTGTATGACGAGACGTGCTACAAAAAATCTAACCATCAGCAACTCAAAGCAGTCAAAGACTCATGTTTGCAACATCTGAATAAATGGAAAAGAGAAGGTCTACTATCCAGTGATGAATTTTCCTTCCTCAAGACAGATTTTCCAATCACACCAATTTTATATTTTATACCAAAAATCCATAAAAAGATATCACCTGTCCCCGGAAGACCCATAATCAGTGCCAAAGGAGGACTTTTAGAAAAAATGTCTGAATATGTTGACTTTTTTACAGGAATTTGTAATTTCTTTGCCCTCCTACATAAGGGACACTAATGATTTCTTGGACAAAATACGGGATGTACAGTGGACAGAGGAATGCCATCTTATCACCCTGGATATTAGTGCTTTATACACTAGCATTAATCACATAGATGGCATGAAAGCGAAGGAATTCTTTTTAAATAGTAGACCTATTGAGAAGTACAAGCATGGGAAAATGGTTTTAGACTTGATTCATTTTTGTTTACACAAATTTTTTCTTGTTTAACAAAGATGTATTTCAACAAACTAGAGGAGTCGCTATGGGAGCCTGCTTCTCCCCCAGCTATGCGTGTTTACATGTTAGCTGGTGGGAGGAGCAGGTCCTTAAGGTGGAAAACAAAGAGGTTTGGGATAAGCACATACTTTGTTGGATGCGCTTTATTGATGATATTTTCCTAGTATGGAAAGGCTCTAAAGAATCAGTGGGCGTTTTCATAGATAAAATTAACAAGAACAACCTCAATTTACAATTCACTGCACAAGTTGACAGCGCAGCCATAGACTTCCTAGATCTTCATGTCTATATTAAAGATAACAAATTGGAAACAACTCTCCACAGGAAAAGTACTGCAGGGAACTCCACATTCCATGCCTTAAGCTTTCACCTGAGTCACCTGATTAGGAGCATCCCCTATGGGGAGTTCCTTAGACTGCGGAGAATATGCAGCACAGAACAGGCATTTGAAAGCTGTGTGAGTGAGACCAGCAGTAGATTTGCTGCTAGAGGGTACAATGATAAGACTATCCAACTAGCCCTTGATAAGGTTAAAAAACTCACACGCAATGAACTGTTGTGCAACAGGGCAGTGAGATCCCCCAATGAGTCAAGAACGGCCATGACATCTAGCAAAGTTAATCAAGAAATGCGCCTAATAACAACTTACAATAGGCAGCACAGACAAATCAGGGCGATCATTAACAAGAACTGGCCCATTTTAAAGACTGTCACAATTTTAGGAGAGTTATTTCCAACACAACCTGCTTTGACATTTCGAAAAGCTAAATCGATGCATAATGCCCTTGTCAGGACTAGTCCCGAATTGGCACAGGGTGATACTAAATCCAAAACCATGTGGCTGGAACCAAAAAATGGTTTCTTCAAATGTAGTTCATGCCGTGCATGTAAATTTGGCATGAACACGACCCAGTATTCCTCTGTATTCGGCCCCACTAACAACAAACTGAAAGGAAGATACAGCTGTCGCACAGAGTTTGCAGTCTATGTTCTAACTTGCTCCTGCGGGTTACAATACGTGGGGAGCACCAAGCTGCAAGTTCACGTGCGAATCCTTCAACATTTGAGGGCCATAGTCAATTCAGACATGTCATATCCAGTGGCCAGGCACTTTAAATCTATGCACAACAACAATTTGAGTGATTTAAAATGTTATGTTATTGGTGCAGTGCCCCCACTAAGAAGAGGTGGTAATAGGGAGAAACTGTTAAGAAAATTAGAATCCAAATTCATTCTGTAACTAGACACAAGAACACCTAATGGATTGAACATTGGGGAGGAACTCCACAATTATCTGTAAACATCATGAGCAAATAGATTTTTCTGTTGAGAGAAATAAATAAAATGAATTCAAACATAGTAACAGTTCCAAAACAAAAGAAAGGGATTATCTGCTGCCACCCTTCCCCTCTGTCCATATTTGACAGATATTAATTTCAGAAGCACTTTAACTTATACACATGCACTTTAGCACTTGTTTGTAAATAAAGTTTTTTTCAACAGACTATTAGATACAAAATATCTTAATGAATTGATTCATCAGAGACTGATTGTCATCAAATTGCATTATGCTGATAGTAGCCAGGTTTAAATCTAGATCTGTCATAATTTTAGTCATGGCGGGACATCAACCGATTTGAATTATCCAAAAAGTCACGCAGTATGCATTGTAAGATTTTCATTAATTTGAATACTGTAAAGTACCGGTAGAGGAGAGAATTGCACTATGCACTTTGACATTAATCTATAATAAGTTTAGGAATAGCTCTCTCCAAAGGACATAGAAGACAGTTTTTCAAAAAAGAGTTTAAATAAAAACATATGCACTTTATTCATTTCGGAAGGGTATATTACCATAGAACCCCAGCATTATGCAGGGAGTATTCCTCTTCATACATGCAAATAGCACTGATGCCATCACCCAGCGTAATTGATTATAATCTGGTTTAATAAGAATTAACTAGGTATTTTAACTGTACATATATGAATTGGATGGTTATTATTTATATGTATATAAGTAATTTTCTATTTTTCTAATTCCAATTTCACGGTTGTACAGTCTTTTTAACCATGTTTTTAACCATGTTTATACCTTGCCAGTAAGACATATAGCATTTGCTGCATTTGTTTCTCAAATGAGATATATTCTATGTTTAGTCTGTTTTCTATTTTCACTATGCCGACAGGCAATCACATTGTGTGTTTTGTATAAAGATGGATTTTGTATTCAATCTCGTGATGTGAACAAGCCCAGGAGGTGGGCGAAACGCGTCATCTTGCCATGTTCAGAAACAATAAAAGAAATAAATTACCAGCACGCAATTGGTGTCCGTGTCCCGTTATCAGCTAGAAGCGCTGTGGGAAACCTGGTGGAGTATGTACATATATATATATATATATATATATTCACTGAAAAAACCATAGGTTTTAGGGACGTTATAGTTAGTTGGACATTTCACTCGTAATAAACCAGAGAAATTCGACCGTTATAGTTAGTTGAGATAACTATAACTTGCGCCCCCGCAATGCACTGCTGATGACGTCACATATTACATCATTCATGACATGGTCAGTGACATCACTGATGACATCACTGATGACATCTCAAATGACATCACTGATGACATCTCAAATGACATCACTGATGACATCATCCAGTGACTGGGTGTTTCTGTAAAGTGTAAATATGTTTTATATAGATATATGCCAAGGTGAATTGAAGAATGAATGGGTGTATAAGTGTCTGAATGGATGATTTAGTAGGTGCGTGACTGATTGTATAAGTGACTGATTAAGCGTATCTTACTGAATGCATGGGTTAGTGAGTAAACTGTGTAAATGTCTGTATCAGTCTGTCTGTTGGTGTGTAAGTGGCTGTATGGCTTGGTGAGTAGCTACATGACTGTCTATATGGGTTATTGATTGGTTGTCTGAGTGTCTGTATGGGTGCCTGAGTGTCTGTGTGAGTAGGTGGGGGGTGGGTGACTCTGTGCATAGATGTCTGAGTGGGTGATTCACTGGGTGTATGGGTTGAAGAGTGCATCTGTGAAGGGCTGTATGGGTGGGTGAGTGTGTGTATGGGTGTGTTGGTGAGTGAATGGATGTCTCAGTGGTATATGTGTGAGTAACTACATATGTGAAAGGCAGTATATGGGAGTGTTGGAGTATATAAATGACTATACGTGAGAGTGAGTGACTGTATGGATGAGTGTGTGCTTGTATCAGTGATTGTATAAGAGAGTAAGTATGTGTTAGTATTTGTATAAATTATTGAGGTGGTCTGTGTATAACTGTATAGGTGAGTAAATGGGTGTGATTGATTCTTTGCATGACTGAGTAGGTGTGTGAGTAAGTCTATGGATGAGTGGCGGTGTGAGTGTATGTATAGGTGTATGAGTGCATATGATAGTGCTGTATTGATGAGTGACTGCATGTATGAGTTACTGCATGTATGAGTTACTGTATGGGTGAATGAGTGGATGTGTGTGTGTAGACCTAGGAATCACTGAGCGGGTATGCACTAACTGCTATTGGTGTGTCTATGGTTTCGAACATGGTAGTCTGTATTTTAGAGTGGGTGTATAAAAGGTTATATTAGGGTGTGAGGAGGTGCATCAGATTATCACTTGGATGATGTCATCAGGCCTGACGACAGAGGGCGCATTTGCACACTTGCCATATGAAGCCCCGCCTCCTCCCTGCACCACTGTGCAAACGCGCCCCCTGGCGGGTTTTAAGTTGGGGTATTAATTCCCCTTCAATCCTGAGGGTCCCTGGGGGCCAACTAGCCCACCAGGTACCTCCAGTAAGCGCCACAGAGCTGCGTTACAGAGAGGTGTAAAAAGGGGCGTGGCCTCAGACCACCTCTCTGCAACGCAGCTCTGTGGCGCATACTGGAGGTACCTGGTGGGCTAGTTGGCCCCCAGGGACCCCCAGTATTCAAGGGGAATTAATTCCCCAACTTACAACGTGCCACAGGGCGCGTTTGCAGAGTGCTGCAGGGAGGGGGCGGGGCCTCCGGTGCGTTGCTGTTTTTTTTTTTTTTTTCTCCAGAAGGGGGGCTGTGTGGCCCCCCTTCTTTTTGCACTTTTGGGGCCCTGGGGACCCCATCTCCCAGGGCCTGACCCCTATTGTTTAAAAAAAATAAACGGGAAGGGGGCCGCGTGGCCCTCCCTGAGGCCAATTTCTGCCCCGGGGACCCCATCCCCCGGGGCATGGCCATATATAATTATTTAAAAAATATATATTTTCAAAGGAGGGGGGCTGCGTGGCCCCCCTCCTGAGGCCTCTGTTAGCCCCGGGGACCCCATCCCCCGGGGCTCTGCCTCGTTTTTTTAAATTTATTTTTTAATTTTATTGGGGAGGGGGCCGCGTGACCCCCCTCTTGGGCCACTTCTAGCCCCGGGGACCCCATCCCCGGGCCCTGGCCACTTCGTTGGGGACCGTGGGGGGAGCCCCAATTCCCCCACGGTCCCGCCGGCTCCCCGCCTCCTGCGGGAGCCGGCATTGCTTTTCCACACGGGGAGCTGCTGACATGCAGCTCCCCGTGTGGAAAAGCAATCTGCTTTGGAAGCGAGAGCAGGTTACCTGCTCTCGCTTCCAAAATCCAAAGCAGAGTTTGCTATGACAGGGCGGGAGCCATGCTCCCGCCCTGTTATAGCAAACAGCAGTGTCCCGGGAGTGGGCACCCCGGGACACTGCAGGAGCCGGCCCTGGGGGTGGCGGTCCCCAGGGCCATCAAGGGCTCCAGGAGGGGGGCCGCGCGGCCCCCCTCCCTTTATTTACATAGCCCCGGGGAGGTGGTGGTCCCCGGGGCTCGGGGGTCCGTATCGGACCCCCACATTTGCATTTTAGTGCCCCGGGGAGGTGGCAGTCCCCGGGGCGTGTGGGGGGGCTCGAGCCCCCCCCCACACAGGTTTAATTAAAAAAAAAAAAAAAAAAACAAGCCCCAGGGGGTGGCAGTCCCCGGGGCAGCGGGAGGCCGTGTGCCCCGCTAATATTTAAGAAAAGCCCCGGGGGGTGGCGGGCCCCGGGGCTTGGGGGGGCCTTGGAGGCCCCCCACACATTAATAAAATTAATTAATTAATAATGCCCCGGGGAGGTGGCGGTCCCCGGGGCTGTGGGAGGGCCGCGTGCCCTCCCGCATATTATTAACATAGCCCCGGGGAGGTGGCGGGCCCCCGCAATTATAAATTATAAATTGAGCAATGCCCCCGGGACCCTCATATAAATGAAGCGCGGGAGCCCGCGCTTCATTTTTTAAAATAATTTCGGCGGGATTCCCAACCCCAGCGCGAATTCTGCCGAAATTATTTAAAAAAATGCTTTTTTGGGCCCTGGGGGTCCTTGTGTGACCCCCTGAGCAGGCGTGGGGGGTCAGGGTGTTTCTACCCTGCCCCCTTTTCTTGTTTTTCACCTTTGTTTCACTGTTTTCTTGTGACTCGGTTCTACCGAGTCACAAGATGGCTGCCAACACTTCCTGGTTTGGAGTGTTGGCAGCCAATTAGAATGAAGCTCGTGGTCGGGAGGGTTCGCGAACCCACCGCGGCAATAGATATCGAAACTTTTATTTTTTGAATTTCTCAGCAACTACTGAACGGATTTACACCATTTAAAAAACAGGACTCTTTCTGAAACAAGGGCTACCTTTTTGCCAAATTTGGTGTCATTCCGTTCAGCAGTTCGGGCTGTAGCTTTGTCTAAAGTTTCCTATGGAAAATAACATGGGGAAAACGCGTTTTGAGACCCCCTTTTTTCTCGGCCCCCGCTTGGCGAATCACCCCGAAACTTTCAAGACAGGAGCCGACCGGAGCTGATCACTAGTTTTGAAATTTCGCAAAGATTCGTCAACCGGCGCCAAAAGTTATTGGGAAAACAAAAAACGCTTTTCCTATGGAAACTAGGTCCTAACTATAACTACCTACTGGCGACCGCCAGTAGGTAATATATATATATATTTGTGTGTATGTATGTATATATATATATATATATTCATGCTCCAAACTCTCCTCCACACTCCAAACAGAGAGTAACAGCACTCGCGGGGGCGGTTTACCAAGTTTATTAGCGTATCAAACGCGTTTCGGAAAAGTCCTTCCTCAGTGTTTACACATCACACTGGAAGGCGCCACATTTAAATCCACAAGAGCATTGCAATTGAAAACGGGCTACAATTTCCATGCCGATAATCGGCGCCATCTTGAAGTCATACTTTGTTTAGAGAATCATAATCTTCAAATATAAACTCACTATAGAGTACCGTTTTACGGCTCCATCTTAGAATTGTACTTCTAGGTCTTTTAACTCATTTATGCCGTATATCGACATTCGCATTGTTATATAACATTGCACATAATCATTCATTACTGTTATCAATCGACAACAGAGCAACAATCAAAATTGCTTTTCATTCAGAATGACCTCATAAGATGACATTTATACAGAAAACATACTGGATATGATCCTTTTGGCAGTGTAAATCAAGCCGTGTATCGGCATCATAGTTAGAACGGGCTATATTTTCATTGCCGATTCCCGGCGCCATCTTAAAATCATACTTTTATGAGAAAAACATTAAAAACGGACTCACTATGTGATCCCGAAAATCAGTGCCATCTTAAGACTGTACTTTCGTACCTAATTTGTGTGCACACTGGTTATTTCTTATAGCCTACGTACAAATTGTACCACTAACCGGGCAACGATTCAAATGCCCTGGTTTAAATTCACCTCATAGTATGAACATAAACATCATCGTCTTTACAATGCAGCTCTGGCCGTATATCGGCGCCCAAGATTTTAAAAACACCCCAATGGTCATTCAAGTAATTATCTAGCCGTACATCCCTTAAATATTGTGACTTGCTAAGCACGAGACACCCAAATGACATAGAAAAATACTCAATTGCAAAAAGCCTAACCATATACATTGATCAAAAAACATACTTGATTGAAGCAGCAAAGGTTTTAACAATTTCCAATTAAAGAAAACGTGATCTGTTGTTACCGCACACATCAAAAAGGCACTGCCTTCATATTTACCGGATAAATCTACTGAGGTAAATACATGCAAAATGTATTGCTCCAAATTGCACATAAATAAAAATAAAATGAATATGAAAATTGCAAAGGGAATTTATCTCTACGGCGAGAGAAAAAAATTATTATTAATCAAATTACATTCTTTCTAGTTCAGAATGGGTGTGTAGGTGACACATGCTTGACACCATCTCATAGCCTATCGTCACATCTAGTGTTGTATGTCACCAAGGTATCTTAAACTAAACGTGATACCCTAGTGGGTGTTCTGTTGCACTTTAAAGTCAGCAACAACCAATACTACGAGTCAGGCAGTTGTGTAGCCCAAGTGGGCAGTTTCTGTTATGTTGCAGGGATTCTGCTGAGGAACAGAACTATGCTTGGGACCATAGAACATCAGCATGTAGGGATTGAGTCACCATACTGCCTCAGCATCTATGACCCCGAGTCAATCTAGCTATATGCAAATGTCTGTATGACTGGATGTGTGAGTGGGCATATTGGTCAGTGAGTAGGTGCATGAGTGCCTGTATATGTGAGTTAGTGGTTGCATTAGTGGCTGTATGGGTGAGTTGATGTGTCAGTGGCTGCATGGATTAGTGAGTAGATGCATGAGTGTTTATATAGGTCTGTAAATGGGTATGCCAGTGGTTGTGTGGGAGTGGGTGTATGAGATGGGGTGTAAGTGGGTGTGTCAGTGGGTCTGTGGATGATGCCATCGGTGATGTCATTTGAAATGTCATCAGTGATGTCATCAGTTATGTCACTGGCCATTTCATGAGTGATGTAATATGCGCGGTCATAAGCAGTGCATTGTGTGGGTGTAAGTTATAGTTAGCTCAAGTAACTGCTGAATTTCTCTGGTTTTGCACAAGTGAAATGTCAGTCTAACTAGAACGCCCCTGTAACATTTATTTTTTTCCAGTGAATTTCTACTTTAAAAAAAAATGTATTTCCTAACTGTAATTTGTTGAGGTTTAGTTTCTATGATGAGGATCGTGCCCTGTGTATTTATCAGAGAGGAGGCCACCATTTTGTGCAACACCTCTACCCAAGTGGAGTACTTTCTACTGTCTAATTAGTAAGTTCTACCTCGTTGGATAAATGTATAGTGCGTCTCCTACACTACAACTGCATAAAGGATGCCAAGAAATTGTCTCCAATGACCTTGTGTGTCTGTAACGTTGCCAATGTGGTTGTTCTTCGAGCGTCTTCACCAGATTACAAAGTGGAACTGCAGAGAAAACACACTTGGATGATTTCTACTTTGCAGAAGTAACTGCTTCTTTGTTTGGATGAGATTCGATCGTATGCCTAGGCATGAGGAACGCGTCTCCAAAATTGGCAGGAAACGTGCTGGTGGGGTCTTTTAGTAAGCTGTCCATCATCCTGGGAAAAGGGCAGGTAGACGTTGCATACCGCTAATGTATATGGGATGGTGCCAAACAGGCGAGGCTTTTAGACAATTTACATACTTCTAGTTTTTTAAAGTTTAGAGCACGATCTCTGGTCTCAGCAGCAGATGACAAGAAAGAACCCCCTCGTCAAAGACACTATGAGATTTTGCGCTTGAGAAAACGCAAGGATGCAAACACCTCCATAAAGGATTACAGATAACGTTTCATGGTGGAAATGCAGAGAAAACACACTTGCTTTGCATAGGCCACGCCCACTAAGTTAGGATGATTAGTATTTTACAGAAGTGGAGCTTCAACTCTGGCACCTGCTTTGTTTATATCTCTAAGTGCTTCCTGTTGAGGTTTTATTTCTGTGAAATGAGCATTTTGCCATAATGAACCCTGCTATGTGTATTTATCCAAGAAGAGGCCAGCGTTTTGGCAACACCTCTACCCAAGTAGAGTACTTTCTACTGGCTAATTAGTATTTGCTACCTCGTTGGTTAAATGTATAGTGCATCTCCTACACTACAACTGCGCAAAGGAAGCAGAGAAAATGTCTCCAGTGACCTTGTGTATCTGTAATTTCGCCAATGTGATTGTTCTCCCTGCGTCTTCACCAAACAACTTTACATGGATGATTTCTACTTTGCAGAAGTAACTGCTTTTTTTTTTGGTGGAGATGCGATCGTATGCCTAAGCATGAGGAACGCGTATCCAAAATCGGCGGGAAAGGCTCTGGTGGGGCCTTTTAGTAAGCTATCCATCATCCTGGGAAAAGGGCGGGAAGATGTTGCATACCGCTAATGTATATGGGCGTGGCCAAACGGCGGAGCTTCTAGGCAATTTAGCTTTTAAGAGCTTTTAAGAGTTTAGAATACGATCTCTGGTCTCAGCAACAGATAACAAAAAAAGAGCCCCCTCGGGGGAGGGGAGCCGCGAACCCCCCTCGGCCCCGGAGACCGGCCTTTAATTGTACTATTTTTTTTTATAGGGGAGGGGATCGCGCGGCCCACCTCCCCCAGCCGATTTCGGCCCCGGGGACACCATCACTCGGCGCCCGGCCTTTAATTTAATTTTTTTTTAATAGGCGGGGGGCCACATGTCCCTCCTCCCTGGGCCGATTTCAGCCCCAAGGGCCCCTTCCCCTGGGGCCCGGCCTCCATTGTGGATGCCCTGGTCCCACCCAGGGCATCCATTGATGTCTGTTGGGAACCGCGGGGGAGCCTGAATGCCCCCGCGGTCACTGCTGGCTCTCCGCCTCCTGTGGGAGCCGGCATTGCTTTTAGACACGGGGAGCTGCTAAACATGTGTCTAAAAGCAATTTATCTGTTTCTGCCTGCTTGAAAGCGGGGAGGGAAACAGGGGGCCACTCTACTCTGACACTCTACATGACTCTACTCCACTCCAGTCTATGCCACTGTACACTACTCTGCTCCGATCTACGACATGATACTCCACTGTACGCCACTCTACTATATGCTATGCCACTGTACGCCACTCCACTCTACAGTACTCCATTATATGCCACTCCACTCTGCGCCACTCGACTCTACACCAATCCCTTGTATGCCACTTTATTCCACTCCACGCTATCCCACTGTACGCTGTCCCACTCTATGCCACTCCACTCCACGCCGCTCCTCTCCATGTCACTTCACTCTATGCCACCCCACTCTGCAGCACTTCACTCTAGAGCACTTCACTGTTCGCTGTTCCAGTGTATGTCACTCCACTCTCTGCCACTTCACTGTACAATATACCACTCTGTGCCACTACACTGTATTCTATTCCACTCTACGCCACTCCACGGTACTCCACTGTATGCCACTCCACTTCACGCTATTTCACTCTACGCCACTCCACTCTACGCTATTCCACTGAACGACACTCCACTCTACGGCACTCCACTGTACGCTATTCCACTCTACTCTACGCTATTCCACTCTACGCCACTACACTCTACGATACTCTTCTCCACTGTACTGCACTCCACCTAACGACACTCCACTCGACAACACTGGACTCTACGAGTTGACACACATTTTTATTAAAAAAGGCCATTGAATTTCAATAAAAGAAACAAAGGTTACACATTTGTTATAGTTAGGTAAACATTATTTATTCTTTTATACAAACCAAAGATGAGCTACAAAAACATAAGTTTTTTTTTTTTTTATATATAAACATTTTTATTGGCATTTTGTAACTGTTGATAACCGGTACATTACAATAAAATTTAATGATACATACACGGTGTTTTAAGGAATTATACCTGAGTTGTTTACCTTTCATGCTATTCAACAATTTTTGTCTCCTACTCATTGACAACATAGCTACAGAGAGTTATATTACACGTCGCATTATTCTTTGGCCTCGGTCCTATTATTCACTGACTTCTGACAACGATTCCTCCTGGGGGGGCTCACAGATGTTGCCCCGGAAAGCATTCCATTTGCCCCATATCCGAGTCCAACATAAGAAATTTTTAAGTTATAATATGTTACATTTCTAATTTACACACCATCTTCAAATTATTATAACTAGTGGATCTCCATACTTAGCGTAGTGAACACTGTAGCGACACTACATTAACTATAGCTCAGCACTCTGCCATGCACTGTGTTTTCACAAATTATGTGATTTGAATTGTCAGAAGTGTTGTTATGCATGGAATGATTTCATTAGTATAAGTGATGTAATTGAAAGGGTATAGGCAGTGCATGGAGAAGCTGTGAGTTATAGTTAATGTAGTGTGGCTACAGAGTTCATTACACTGTGCATGGACTTGCGTGAGTTATAATAATTTGAAGGTGGTGCGTAAATTAGAAATTTAAGGTATAACTATAACTTTAGATTTTCTAATGTTTGTGTAGTGGCTTTTTCATTTAATATATAGATGGATAGATAGATAAATGTATAAATAGATAAATGTTTTGGTTTGCTTATAACTTTGGCACCATTTTACAAATCTTTCCAAGAAGAAGTCATCCACCTCTGCTCCTTCCTGGAACGTTTCAGAGTGATCTGTCAAGCGGTGGGTGTGGAAAAGGGGGTGGGGGTGTCACAAAAAGCATTTTCCCCATTCATTTTTCAATAGGAAAAGTAGACCCAGCTGCAGACAAAACAGCTGAACGGAATTGCACCAAAGGTGGTGGAAAGCAATGTCTTGGTCCAGAAAACGTGCTTTGTGTGATTTGGTGTAATTATGTTCAGTAGTTTTCAAGAAATTAAGGTTAAATATAGACAATTCACGTCACGGAGGGTTTGCGAAACTGACTTATCTCAATATGAGATCTTATTGCCTGCCCCCAGATGAACAAAGATGTGATGGCAGCCATTTTTAGGACTCTGGTACTCGGTCCCCTATCCTTTATAAAAAAACAAGTAAAAAAGAATATATAGGAGGGTAGGGATTCCTTGCCCTCTTCACCCCGCCGGGGACTCAAAACTGCATTTTTTTTTATCAGCACTACGGATCAGCAGCGGCGATCAAACCCCCCCCCCAATGCGTTCTCCCACTTTTTTTTAAACCCCACAGGGAAGACCAAGGCCCCCTACCACAAACCTTCAATCGGCCCCGGGGACTCCATCCCACAGGGCCGGTATGTTAATATTAAGGGGAAGGAGGCACGTGGCCCCCTCCCCAATCCTTGAACAGGTCCAAGAGACTCCATCCAATAGAGCCGATAATCCACAAAAGGATTTCACCGGGGCTCCCCCGGCAACCCCCAACCCGCAGGCATTGTGGGTGCCCCGAGTGGGCACCCGGGCACCCACCAACTATTTTAGATACTGGCTCCTGCCACGGCAGCCAGCTGGGGCTGGGGGGGCCATTGGGCTCCCCTCGCAGCCCCCAACATGCAGGCATTGTGCGTGCCCTGGTTGAGCACCAGGCCACCCACCAGCTATTGAAAATTCTGGCTCCTCCGGTGGCCCCCAACAGCTACCATGGACACCGGGTTATGTGGGTTGGAGAGAGTGCAGCAGCCCCCCGGCAACATAAAAAACAAAAGAAAACAATATGTCTCCTGGGTCATTAAATCCATGACCCCAGGAGAGCTTACCATATTTTTTAAAAGCACTTCGAGCTGTAGCTGTATGCTCTTCAGCTGGAGTGCGGGGACCTGTAGTTGTTGGTTCCATGGTTGCTCTTTGTACCTTGAAAACTGTTCAAAGAAAGACTCAAAGACATGTTAATGTTTTTTTTAAAAGGCTTTCTATTTTATGACACTCACTTTTATTACTGTGCGGTGTGTGAAATTATGAAATATACATCGGGTTATAATTATTGGTGACTTTTTGCCAAAGCTAGTATGTCTGTCCTACTTAAAATGACACCCTATATATTGTTACATATAATCATCCGTTCGCACCAGCATGGGTGTTGGGCCTGGTTGAAGGCCTTGCACAGTGGGGTTTTGGCTCCCAACGGTGGCTTGGGTGCTCCCAACTCCATGCTGCGTACGGCCAAAGGCCGTGCACAGCAGGGATTTGGGTGCCAGCGGGAGGTTGGTCACAAGGCCTGGCCGCAGCCCTGGCCCTGTGCCCAACCTAGTGCTGTGCACGGTGATGAACATCCTACTTTACGTTAAAAAAAAAAATAGAATTTCACTGAAAAACAACAAAGGTTAAAGTGACTTTATAGTTAAGAATTGTAATAATATTACTGTGCATTAAAAATCTTTATAAATTCACTGGAAAAAAACAAGAGATAAAAATCACCGAAATGCATCAGTTATAGTTATCTCAAGTAACTATACCTTGTGCCCTAAAGTAACTATAACTCCCACCCTTGCCGTGCACTGCTACTTACCCCCATATCTATATATGTGTGTGTGTATATATTACCTACTGGCGGTCGCCAGTAGGTAGTTATAGTTAGAACTTTGTTTCTATTCAAAAAGCATTTTTTCTTTTGCCAATATCTTTGGCACCGGTTGACGAATCTTCGCAAAATTTTCAAAAGTAATGGGGCGCTCGGGTCAGCTCCTGTCTTGAAAGTTTCGAAGTGATTCGTCAAGCGGGGGCCGAGAAAAAAGGGGGGGCCCAAAACGTGTTTTCTCCATGTTAATTTCCATAGCAAACTTTAGACACAGCTACAGCCCGAACTGCTGAACGGAATTACACCAAATTTGGCAAAAAGGTAGCTTTTGGTCCAGAAAGCACTCTTTTCTTTAAATGGTGTAAATCCGTTCAGTAGTTTTTGAGAAATTTAAACATTTACAGATATCGATATTTGAAGAATTGTGAGATCTGATTGGCTGAACCCTCCTGATCTCGAGCTTGTTTCTGATTGGCTGCCAACACTTCAAACTAGGAAGTGTTGGAAGCCATCTTGTGACTCGGTTGAACCGAGTAACAAGCAAAAAGGTAAGAAAAACATTAAAAAAAACAAGAAAAGGGGGCAGGGTAGAAACACCCTGACCCCCTAGGCCTAGTCAGGGGGTCCCATAGGGACCCGCAGGGCCAAACAAAGCATTTAAAAAAAAAATTCGGCGGGATTCGCGTCGGGTGCGCGAATCTGGCAGAAAAAAACCAAAGCGCAGGCTCCCGCGCTTCGTTTGTTTTAAGCCCCCGGGTGGGCCAGGTCCCGGGGGCAATGCAGAATTATGTAGCGGGGGCCCCCCGCAGCCCCGGGGATCACCACCTCCCCGGGGCTTAATTAATATAGGGAGGGGGCCTCGCGGGCCCCCCAATCCCCGGGACCGCCACTTCCCCGGGGCTACTTTTTAAAACTCTAGGGGGTTCAAGCCCCCCCAGACTGCCCCAGGGACCACCACCTCCCCGGGGCTTTAATTAATATAGGGCAGGGGGGCCTCGCAGGCCCCCTCAAGCCCCGGGGACCGCCACCTTTTCGGGGCTACTTTTTAAAACTCTGTCTGGGGGGGCTCTAGCTCCTCCAGACTGCCCTGGGGACCACCACCTCCCCGGGGCACACTTCATTTAAATATGGGGGTCCATTGCGGACCCCCGACCCCGGGGACCACCACCTCCCGGGGCTATGTAGAAGCTGGGAGGGGGGCCGCGCGGCCCCCCTCCTGGAGCCCTCCATGGCCTTTGGAACCGCCACCCCCCAGGGCAGGCTCCAGTAATGTCCCGGGGTGCCCACCCCTGGGACATTGCAGTTTGCAATGGCAGTGCGGGAGTGCTGCTCCCGCCCTACCATTTGCAAACTTCTGCCTTCTGCCTCGCTTCATGGAAGCGAGAGCAGAAAAACTGCTCTCGCTTCCATGAAGTGAAGCAGAATTGCTTTTGGGCAAAGGGAGCTGCATGTTAGCAGCTCCCTTTGTTCAAAAGCAATGCTGGCTCCCGCAGGAGGCGGGGAGCCGGCAGGGACCGCGGGGGCATTGGGGATCCCTCCGCGGTCCCCAACGTGAGGCCAGGCCCCGGGGAATTGGTCCCGGGGCCAAAAGTGGCCAAGGGAAGGGGGGCCACGCGGCCCCCTCCCATAAAGTTAAAAAAAAGAGGCAAAGCCCCGGGGGATGGGGTCCCCGGGCAGAAAAAGGCCTTAGGAAGGGGGCCGGTGGCCCCCTTCCCATTTAAAACCCCCCCCCCAAAAAACATTAATCAATGGCTCAAGCCCTGGGGATGGGGTCCCCAGGGCCCAAAAAAATGTATGAGAAGGGGGGCCACACAGCCCCCCTTTTAAAAATATACAAAGAAAAGAGAAGCCGGCATCTCGCCGGAGGCCCCGCCCCCTCCCTGCACCACTCTGCAAACGCACCTCCTTACACATTCTGGGTTGGGGGATTAAGTCCCCTTGAATCCTAAGGGTCCTTAGGGGCCAACTAGCCCACCAGGTACCTCCAGTAAGCCCCACACAGTGGGATTGCTGGGAGGTGGTCCGAGGCCACGCCCTTTTTACACCACTCTGCAAACGCACCTCTTGGCGCACTGCTGGTGGTACGATGAGGCCCTCTTTTGTCCTGAGGACCTCAGGACTAAAGTGGACTTCATCCCCCAAACAGCAGTGCGCCAGGAGGCGTGTTTGCAGAGTGGTGTAAAAAGGGGGCGTGGCCTCGGACCACTCTCAGCAATCGAGCTGTGTGGGACTTACTTGAGATAACAGGAGGGCTAGTTGGCCCCTAGGGACCCTCAGGAGGCAAGGGGACTTCATCCCCAACCAAGAGCACGCCAGGAGGCGCGTTTGCATAGCGGTGGAGAAAGGGGGCATGGCCTGTGTCCACCTCTCAGCAATCCCACTATCTGGGGCATACTGGAGGTATCAGGTAGGCTAGTTGGCCCCTAATGACCCCCAGCAATGAATGGGACTTTAATCCCCATCCAAGAGCGCGCCAGGGAGCGCATTTGCAGAGTGGTGGGCAAAGGGGGAGTGGCCTGCTATGAGAACTTACCAATTCTACTGTGTGGGACTTACTGGAGGTAATAGGAGGGGTAGTTGGCCCCCAAGGTTATCCTTGGGGGCCAACTACCCCTTCTGTTATCTCCAGTAAGTCCCACACAGTGGGATTGCTAAGAGGTCTTCGGAGGCCACGCTCACCTTTCTCCACCACTCTGCAAACGTGCCTCCTGGCACAGTACTGGTTGGGGGATGAAGTCCACTTTACTCCTGAGGGACTTTGGTGGCCAAGTAGCCCTCCTGGTACCTCCTGTAAGTCAAACGCAGCGGAATTCCTGAGCACTGGTCTGAGGCCCAGTCCCCTTTCTACACAACTCTGCAAACGCGACTACTACGTTATAGTTAGAAATTAGCATTTAAAAAACCTTAGAAATTCACTGAAAAAACCATAGGTTTCAGGGACGTTATAGTTAGAAATTAGCATTTAAAAAGCCTTAGAAATTCACTGAAAAAACCATAGGTTTCAGGGACGTTATAGTTAGAAATTAGCATTTAAAAAAACCTTAGAAATTCACTGAAAAAAACCACAGGTTTCAGGGACGTTATAGTTAGTTGGACATTTCACTCGTACAAAACCAGAGAAATTCGGCCGTTGTAGTTAGTTGAGCTAACTATAACTTCGCGCCCCCGCAATGCAATGCTGATGACGTCACATATTACGTCACTCATGACATGGTCAGGGACATCACTCATGACATCTCAAATGACATCACTGATGACATCATCCACTTAATATCTGATGCACCTCCTCACACCCTAATATAACCTTTCATACACCTACTCAAAAATACAGACTAACATTCTCAAAACCATAGACACACCAATACCAGTTAGTACATACCCACTCACTGATTTATAGGTCTACACACACATCCACTCACCCATACAGTCACTCATACATGCAGTCACTGATCAATACAGCCACTGATTTATGCACTCATACACCTATACAGATACTCACACACCGCCACTCACCCATAGTTACTCACACACCTAGTCAGTCACCCAAAGAATCAATCACACTGCCATTTACTCATTATACAGTTATACACACACCACCTCACTTATTCATTTATTTTTATTTTATAAGTTTTATATAGCGCTGGCTAGACCCGTGGGTATTAGAGCGCTTAACATCATGAGTGAATAGAGTATTGAAAAACATGGTATAAGGATACATGATGAAATATGCATAACAAAAAACAAAATAAACATTTTGAGACCATACATTAGAGGGGTGAGTCAAGGGGTGGCTTAGGTAGGTGAAACTGTCGAACAAACCACCAATCCTTGATGGTCTAGGTAGTAAGGAGAGGCAACTGGGTTGTCAGAGTCTGGATCAGTTGGCTTTCTTGGTAAAGTATTTGTCGAGGAGATGGAGTTTCAGGTCCCTTTTGAAGCAGGAGAAGGAGGGGTTGCATCTGAGTTCAATAGGGAGAGTGTTCCACAACCTGGGTACATTATCCGAAAAGGATCGGGACTGGGTGGATTTCTTTTTCAATTTCGAAGGGATGAGAAGAAGTGAGTTAGAGCTTCTCAGAGTTCTGGCTTGTCCTGCTTTCACCAGTCTGCTGTTTAGGTAGTTGTGGGGAGGAGTGTGAAGGGTTTTGTGCGTGATACATGCCGACTTGTAGATACATCTGCCTTCAATAGGAAGCCAGTTGAGTGATTTAAGGGTTGGTGTGACAGTTCCAAGGTTCAAGAAGTCTAGATGGGGAGGCAGGGCGTTCTCCATTGTTGCTGCCAGTCTATGGAACTCCCTTCCTGGCGATCTCTCGGGACAGATGTCTCATTCTCTCTTCCGCAAGGCTCTGAAGACTTGGCTCTTTACAGCGATTTCTGTCTGAGCCTTACTTTATCTCTGTATGACAGTCCCGCCTGTAGCGCCTTGACGCCCCTGGGCTAAGTTTGCGCTTTAGAAGTCTAATATTCATTCATGTGTTCAAACCGTTTAATGCCTGTGACGAGTCTGGCTGCCATGTTGAGGACTGATCTTAGTAGGGCTAGGTGGGATTTTGGTGTCCCTGTTAGGGTGGCGTTCCCATAGTCCAGTCTAGAGAGGACTAGGGATTGCACTATTGACTTGAAATCATCCTGGGGGATGAAAGGTTAATTTTCTTGATGTGTTTTAGGGAGTACAGTGCACCTTTGGCAGATTGCTTGATGTGGTCTTTCATTGACAAGTTCTTGTCCAGGGTAATGCCAAATGAGTTTACCGAATCGGAGAGGATGATGGAGCAGTTTAGGGGATCCAGGTTCTTGAGCCAATCTTGTATTGGTAGGTGGTTATTTTTCGGAGAGAACAATATTAATTCAGTTTTATCCGGGTTCAGTTTTAAGTGGTTCGATCAAAACCATGATTGAATTTGGATTAGAGTGTCATTGAGGTGTCTGGTGTCACTGGTAGATTTGATTTTGTAGTAGAGTTGTGTGTCATCTGCATATAGGTGATATTTAACTCCAGTTTGCTTTAGTATGCTTGTGATTGGTTCCATGAAGAGATTGAAGAGGGCCAGGGAGAGGATCGAGCCTTGGCGGACACCAAGAGTGACTCGTGAAGGCTTAGAGAGGCAGGAGTTAATTTTAATTTGTTGTGATCTGTGTTGAAGGTAGGAAGTGAACCATTTTAGTACTGTACCGTTAATGCCAGAGCTTCTTTTTAGAGTGTCAAGTAACGCTGCATGATTTATTGTGTCGAATGCCGCAGATAGGTCAATAAGGATGAGAAGACAAGCTTCCCCTTCATCTAAGGATCTGTGGATATCATCAAAGATATTGAGCATGGCTGTTTCAGTGCAACATCCCTTTCTGAAACCCAATTGAAAGGAATCGAGGAGGCTGAAATCATCAATATGTTTGTTGAGTTGTTGGAGGACGCATTTCTCTAGGGTTTTAGCTAGGAATGGGAGATTAGAGATAGGTCTGAGATTGTTAGGGTCAGCCCCTGTTTTTTTTTAGAATAGGTGTGATTTGTCCAAGTTGTAGTGAGTCAGTTACACAGCCTGAGGTGAGAGAGGAGTTAATGAATTTTGTGCAGAAGGGGGCGATGGTGTGGTTGAGATTTTGTACTATTGTGGAAGGGAGGGGGTCAGTGGTGTGGAAAGTGGGCTTCAGGCTCGCAATTATGTTGAAGACTTCTATTTCGGACATGGTTTTGAATTCCGACCAGTTGGCTTCATTTTTCGTATGGGTGGGTATCGGGATATCCTCGGCAGGAATTAGTTCAGTTTGGTCAGAGGTGAGTATGGAGAGGCAGGATGGGGGGGAGGTAGGTTCGGGCTTTGGGAGAAGGATTGATCAATTTTTGTGATCTTCTCTGTGAAGAAGCTAGCGATTTCTTCGCAGCGTTCATTGGTGGCTATTAAGTCCTACAAAGGGGCGCTGTTGGTTTGTCTTTTAACAATGTTGAAGAGTTCCCTGGGTCTATTCTTAGCCTGGTCAAGCTGGCTGCGAAAAAAGGATGCCTTTTCTCTGAAGATGTGTTTTTTATATGACACCCGAGCGGCTCTAAGTAGGTCGAGGTGTATGGTCGAGGGGTTTTGTCTCCATGACCTTTCTGCCTGTCTGAGTTGTCGTCTTTCATTATTGAGATCCTCGTTGAACCAAGAGTTAGATTTGATGGATCTCGGTTGTTTAAGTTTGAGTGGAGCAACTTGATCTAACACCTTAGTTATTGTTGTGTTAAAATGCGCAGTGAGGTCCGCAGCTGTGTGAGTAGGGGGGTGGAGCTGTAGTTGAGCATGGATCTTGGATTCTAGTTCCGTGATGGGGACTTTTTTGATGTTCCTGGTCCAGTGTTTAGGTTTGGCAGACTGTTGGTTTGTATCTAGCGTGTGAATCATGTTAAATAATATGAGGTGGCGATCGGACCAGTCAATGGGAGAAATTTATCTTAAATATACCAGCTCATTTTTGGTGATGATCGCATCTAGAGTGGCCCATTTGATGTGGGTTGGTTCATTGCAAAGTTGTTTAAGGTCATTGATTTTGAGCAGGTTGGAGAGGTTCTGGACTGTGGTGTCTTCTGGGTTATTCCAGTGAATATTGAGGTCCCCCAGGAACACGTCTTTTGTATCAGTTAGTGAGAATCGTGTTATTAGGTCAGTTAGCTCTTCGGCGAAGTGGGCACGCTCACCTGGAGGGTGGTAGATGGTGTGGAATTTGATGGGCGCAGAGCCTTTGGTTGTAAGTTCAATACCGATGTATTCAAGCGTCGGGTATTCTGCATTTTTTAATGTGGCAAGTTGTATATCTTCTGTGTGAATGATAGCTAGTCCGCCACCTGGTCTCATCGGTCTGTCCTGTCTGATGATATTGTAGCCTAGCGGGGTGAGTATGTCTATGATGGGGGAAGAGTGGTCATTGAGCCAGGATTCGGTGAGGAAAGCTATATCAATTTTTTCACTGAGTATAACTTCAGCAATATCTGTGGCGTGTAATACTGCTGATCTACAGTTGAGAAGCATGCATGATATGGTACATGGAGACTCATTGCTGGAATTTACAGTAAGGATGGTAGAGTATTGAGCCGGCTGTCTGGGAGAAGAGACAGTTCTGGGGGTTCTGTTTGTGCCGAGTATTACCGGGATTGAGGAGGGAGCTGCGATCTGGCTCATTGAGAGGTAAGAATTGTTGATATCATCCGCTTCCGGCATTGGGAAGGGACATTGGGCTAGGTCCTCCAACGGAGTAGGGAGCCATGTGGTGCCACAGGGGAGTCAGTGTAAGGGGGCGGTGTGAAGCTACCCTGAGTGTGTGACCAGGGTGGTTTAATCGCGCGAAGAGGGTCTTGTCTAAGAAGGAGGATGTCGGCAGCTTGAGAGTCAATTTTTTTCTCCATTCGAATCAATCGTTGTATAAGTGAGTCAATTGAGCTACTAGCATTCGGTGGGAGTATTGTATGTCTAGGATCAGTGGCAGGAGAGAGTACTTTGGGTATTAGGCTATATGGGAGGATGGTGTTACTGGGACTAAGAATAGGGATTGGGTGCACTGGTGAAGTCAGGTTAGGATTCATACAGATACTAACACATACTTACTCTTATACAATCACTGACACAAGCACACACTCATCCAAACAGCCACTCTCACAATCACTCACTCTCACATATAGTCACTTATATACTCCAACACTCACATATACTGCCTTTCACATATGTAGCTACTCATACATGTACCATTGAGACATCCATTCACTCTCCAACACAGCCATACACACACTCGCCCACCCATACAGCCCCTCACAGACGCACTCATGAACCCATACACCCAGTGAATCACCCACTCACACATCCATGCAGGGAGTCACACACCCCCCACCCACACAGACACTCAGGCACCCATACAGGTACTCAGACAACCAATCATTAACCAATATAGACACTCATGTAGCTACTCACCAACCTATGCAGCCACTTACACACCAACTGACAGACTGATACAGACATTCACACAGATTAGTCACTCCCCCATGCATTCACTAAGACACGTTTAATCACTCACTTATACAGTCAGTCACGCATCCACAAATTCATCCATACAGACACTCATACACCCGCTCATTCTTCAATACACCTTGGCGTATATATAGATAACATTCTTAAACTTTTCAGAAACTCTGTCACTGGATGATGTCATCAGTGATGTCACCGACCATGTCATGAGTGATGTAATATGTGACGTCATCAGCAGTGCATTGCGGGGGCACAAGTTACAGTTAGCTCAACTAACTATAACGGCCGAATTTCTCTGGTTTTGTACGAGTGAAATGTCCAACAGACTATAACGTCCCTGAAACCTGTGTTTTTTCCAGTGAATATATATATATTTATATATATATATATATATATGTGTGTATATATATATATATATATATATATATATGTATATATATTTTCACTGAAAAAACCTGAGGTTTCATGCACGTTATAGTTAGAAATTAGCATTTAAAAAACCTTAGAAATTCACTAAAAAAAACATAGGTTTCAGGGACGTTATAGATAGTTGGACATTTCACTCAGTACAAAACCATAGAAATTCCCCCGTTATAGTTAGTTCAGCAAACTATAACTCGCGCCCCCGCAATGCACTGCTGATGACGTCACATATTACATCATTAATGACATGGTCAGTGACATCACTGATGACATCACTGATGACATCTCAAATGACATCACTGATGACATCATCCACGTGAAAATCTGATGCACCTCCTCACACTCTAATATAATCTTTGATACACCCACTGTAAAATACAGACTACCATTTTCGAAACCATCGACACACCAATACCAGTTACTACATACGCACTCACTAATTCCTAGGTCTACACACACATCCACTCATTCACCCATGCAATCACTCATACATACAGTCTCTCATCAATACAACACTATCATATGCACTCTTACACCTATACAGACACTCACACACCGCCACTCATCCATGGAGTTACTCACACACCTAGTCAGTCATGCAAAGAATCAATCACACTCCCATTTCCTCACCTGTACAGTTATACACACACCACCTCACTTATTCAAACATATACTAACACCTACTTACTCTCTTATACAATCACTGATACATGTACACACTCATCCATACAGCCACTCTCACAGTCACTGACTCTCACGTATAGTCATTTATATACTCCAAGTCTCACATTCACTGCCTTTTACATATGTAGTTACTTGGACATGTACCACTGAGACATCCAATCTCTCACCAACACACCCATACACACACTCACCCGCCCATACAGCTGTTTCCACATGCACTCTTGAACCCATACACCCAGTGAATCAACCACTCACACATCTATGCACAGAGTCACACACCTCCCACCCACCCACACACTCAGTCTCCCATACAAATACTCAGGCAACCAATCAATAACCCATATAGACACTCATGTAGCTACTGACCATCACATGCAGCAGCTTACATAACAACAGACATACTGATACACACATTCAGACAGTTTAGTCACTAACCCATGCATTCAGTTAGACACATTTAATCACTCACTTATACAGTCAGTCACGCACATACTAAATCCTCCATCCAGACACTTATACACCCACTCATTCTTCAATACACCTTGGCATATATATAAAACATATTTAAACTTTAGAGAAACACACAGTCACTGGATGATGTCATCAGTGATGTCATCAGTGATGTCATCAGAGATGTCATCAGTGATGTCACTGACCTTGTCATGGGATGTAATATGTGACGTCATCAGCAGTGCATTGCGGGGGCGCGCGTTATAGTTTGCTGAACTAACTATAACGGGGGAATTTCTATGGTTTTGTACGAGTGAAATGTCCAACTAACTATAACGTCCCTGAAACCTATGTTTTTTTTAGTGAATTTCTAAGGTTTTTTAAATGCTAATTTCTAACTATAACGTGCCTGAAACCTCAGGTTTTTTCACTGAATTTCAATGGTTTTTTAAATGCTAATTTCTAACTATAACGTGCCTGAAACTATGGTTTTTTCAGTGAATTTCAATGGTTTTTTAAATGCTAATTTCTAACTATGGCTACAAAGTTAGGACATGTGAAGAAAGAGGAAGAAAAGCGCAGCAACAAGCAAGACAAATGCTGAAAGAGGCAACAGAAGTCCAGAAAGACGAAAAAAAGTGCAGGAAGAAGCAAGAGATGTGCAGAAAGAACCAACAGAGGAGCAGAAAGTCCTCCTGTGCCCCCAACTTTTTAGTGACGGGTACTGGTGGTAACTGACTCTGACTAACCAGGACAAGCCAGTGCTATGCTAAAAGACACTTGGAATACAGTGAAAACACCTACATACACTAGGGAACACTATGCGTTGGGGTACCCCTGTAATGAGCATGACCTCCTCTGTATTTGCCATGAGTTAGTGCCTGGGTCATTGCATGAGTACATGGGTAGTGACTGGATGATTAGAGTGCTGCAAGGACAGTGCATGGTGATTTTATAACTGCTTGTGGTGTTTGGGTAGTGTAGGGGGTCATGCTGGGGGTAGATTTAGGGTTTAGGGTAGTGCAGTGGTGTTTGGGTAGTGTAGGGGGTCGTGCTGGGGGTAGTGTTTTAGGGTTTAGGGTAGTGCAGTGGTGTTTGTGTAGTGTAGGGGTCATGTTTTAGGGTAGTGCAGTGGTGTTTGGATAGTGTAGGGGTCATGCTGGGGGTAGTGTTTTAGGGTGAGTGCAGTGGTGTTTGTGTAGTGTAGGGGGTCATGCTGGGGGTAGTGTTTTAGGGTTTAGGGTAGTGCAGTTGTGTTTGTGTAGTGTAGGGGGTCGTGTTTTAGGGTAGTGCAGTGGTGTTTGGGTAGTGTAGGGGGTCATGCTGGGGGTAGTGTTTTAGGGTTTAGGGTAGTGCAGTGGTGTTTGGGTAGTGTAGGGGGTCATGCTGGGGGTAGAATTAGGGTTTAGGGTAGTGCAGTGGTGTTTGTGTAGTGTAGGGGGTCGTGCTGGGGTAGGGTTTTAGGGTTTAGGGTAGTGCAGTGGTGTTCGGGTAGTGTAGGGGGTCATGCTGGGGGTAGTGTTTTAGGGTTTAGGGTAGAGCAGTGGTGTTCGGGTAGTGTAGGTGGTCATGCTGGGGGTAGTGTTTTAGGGTTTAGGGTAGTGCAGTGGTGTTCGGGTAGTGTAGGGGGTCGTGCTGGGGGTAGTGTTTTAGGGTTTAGGGTAGTGCAGTGGTGTTCGGGTAGTGTAGAGGGTCGTGCTGGGAGTAGTGTTTTAGGGTTTAGGGTAGTGCAGTGGTGTTTGTGTAGTGTAGGGGGTTGTGCTGGGGGTAGTGTTTTAGGGTTTATGGTAGTGCAGTGGTGTTTGTGTAGTGTAGGGGGTCGTGCTGGGGGTAGTGTTTTAGGGTTTAGGGTAGTGCAGTGGTGTTTGTGTAGTGTAGGGGGTCGTGCTGGGGGTAGATTTAGGGTTTAGGGTAACAGTGGTGTTTGGGTAGTGTAGGGGTCGTGCTGGGGGTAGAATTAGGGTTTAGGGTAGTGCAGTGGTGTTTGGGTAGTGTAGGGGGTTGTGCTGGGGGTAGATTTAGGGTTTAGGATAGTGCAGTGGTGTTCGGGTAGTGTAGGGGGTCGTGCTGGGGGTTGTGTTTTAGGGTTTAGGGTAGAGCAGTGGTGTTCGGGTAGTGTAGGGGGTCATGCTGGGGGTAGTGTTTTAGAGTTTAGGGTAGTGCAGTGGTGTTCGGGTAGTGTAGGGGGTCGTGCTGGGGGTAGTGTTTTAGGGTTTAGGGTAGTGCAGTGGTGTTTGTGTAGTGTAGGGGGTTGTGCTGGGAGTAGTGTTTAGGGTTTAGGGTAGTGCAGTGGTGTTTGTGTAGTGTAGGGGGTCGTGCTGGGGGTAGATTTAGGGTTTAGGGTAACAGTGGTGTTTGGGTAGTGTAGGGGGTCATGCTGGGGGTAGAATTAGGGTTTAGGGTAGTGCAGTGGTGTTTGTGTAGTGTAGGGGGTCGTGCTGGGGGTAGTGTTTTAGGGTTTAGGGTAGCGCAGTGGTGTTTGGGTAGTGTAGGGGTCGTGCTGGGGGTAGTGTTTTAGGGTTTAGGGTAGCGCAGTGGTATTTGTGTAGTGTAGGGGGTCGTGCTGGGGGTAGTGTTTTAGGGTTTAGGGTAGTGCAGTGGTCTTTGTGCATTGTAGGGGGTCGTGCTGGGGGTAGTGTTTTAGGGTTTAGGGTAGTGCAGTGGTGTTTGTGTAGTGTAGGGGGTCGTGCTGGGGTTAGTGTTTTAGGGTTTAAGGTAGTACAGTGGTGTTTGGGTAGTGTAGGGGGTCGTGCTGGGGTAGTGTTTTAGGGTTTAGGGTAGTGCAGTGGTGTTTGTGTAGTGTAGGGGGTCGTGCTGGGGGTAGATTTAGGGTTTAGGGTAGTGCAGTGGTGTTTGTGTAGTGTAGGGGGTCGTGCTGGGGGTAGTGTTTAGGGTTTAGGGTAGTGCAGTGGTGTTTGTGTAGTGTAGGGGGTCGTGCTGGGGGTAGTGTTTTAGTGTTTAGGGTAGTGCAGTGGTGTTTGTGTAGTGTAGGGGGTCGTGCTGGGGGAAGTGTTTTAGGGTTTAGGGCAGTGGTGTTTGTGTAGTGTAGGGGTCGTGTTTTAGGGTTTAGGGTAGTGCAGTGGTGTTTGTGTAGTGTAGGGGGTCGTGCTGGGGGTAGTGTTTTAGGGTTTAGGGTAGTGCAGTGGTGTTTGGGTAGTGTAGGGGGTCGTGCTAGGGGTAGTGTTTTAGGGTAGTGCAGTGGTGTTTGGGTAGTGTAGGGGGTCGTGCTGGAGGTAGTGTTTTAGGGTTTAGGGTAGTGCAGTGGTGTTTGTGTAGTGTAGGGGTCGTGCTGGGGGTAGATTTAGGGTTTAGGGTAGTGCAGTGGTGTTTGGGTAGTGTAGGGGGTCATGCTGGGGGTAGTGTTTTAGGGTTTAGGGTAGTGCAGTGGTGTTTGGGTAGTGTAGGGGGTCGTGCTGGGGTAGTGTTTTAGGGTTTAGGGTAGTGCAGTGGTGTTTGGGTAGTGTAGGGGGTCGTGCTGGGGGTAGTGTTTTAGGGTTTAGGGTAGTGCAGTGGTGTTTGTGTAGTATAGGGGGTCGTGCTGGAGTTTGTGTTTTAGGGTTTAGGGTAGTGCAGTTGTGTTTGGGTAGTGTTTTAGGGTTTAGGGTAGTGCAGTGGTGTTTGGGTAGTGTAGGGGGTCATGCTGGGGGTAGATTTAGGGTTTAGGGTAGTGCAGTATTGTTTGTGTAGTATAGAGGGTCGTGCTGGGGGTAGTGTTTTAGGGTGTATGGTAGTGCAGTGGTGTTTGGGTAGTGTAGGGGGTCATGCTGGGGGTAGTGTTTTAGGGTTTAGGGTAGTGCAGTGGTGTTTGGGTAGTGTAGGGGTCGTGCTGGGGGTAGTGCTTTAGGGCTTAGGGTAGTGCAGTGGTGTTTGGGTAGTGTAGGGGGTCATGCTGGGGGTAGATTTAGGGTTTAGGGTAGTGCAGTGGTGTTTGTGTAGGGGGTCATGCTGGGCGTAGTGTTTTAGGGTAGTGCCGTGGTGTTTGTGTTGTGTAGGGGGTCGTGCTGGGGGTAGTGTTGTAGGGTTTAGGGTAGTGCAGTGTTTGTGTAGTGTAGGGGGTCATGTTTTAGGGTAGTGCAGTGGTGTTTGGATAGTGTAGGGGGTCATGCTGGGGGTAGTGTTTTAGGGTTTAGGGTAGTGCAGTGCTGTTTGTGTAGTGTAGGGGGTCGTGCTGGGGGTAGAGTTTTAGGGTTTAGGGTAGTGCAGTGGTGTTTGTGTCGTGCTGGGGGTAGTGTTTTAGGGTTTAGGGTAGTGCAGTGGTGTTTGTGTAGTGTAGGGGGTCGTGTTTTAGGGTAGTGCAGTGGTGTTTGGGTAGTGTAGGGGGTCATGCTGGGGGTAGTGTTTTAGGGTTTAGGGTAGTGCAGTGGTGTTTGGGTAGTGTAGCGGGTCGTGCTGGGGGTAGTGTTTTAAGGTTTAGGGTAGTGCCGTGGTGTTTGGGTAGTGTGGGGGGTCGTGCTGGGGATCGTGTTTTAGGGTTTAGGGTAGTGCAGTGGTGTTTGGGTAGTGTAGGGGGTCGTGCTGGGGGTAGTGTTTTAGGGTTTAGGGTAGTGCAGTGGTGTTTGGGTAGTGTAGGGGGTCGTGCTGGGGGTAGATTTAGGGTTTAGGGTAGTGCAGTGGTGTTTGTGTAGTATAGGGGTGTGCTGGGTTAGTGTTTTAGGGTTTAGGGTAGTGCAGTGGTGTTTGGGTAGTGTAGGGGGTCGTGCTGGGGGTAGTGTTTTAGGGTTTAGGGTAGTGCAGAGGTGTTTGGGTAGTGTAGAGGGTCATGCGGGTGTAGTGTTTTAGGGTTTATGGTAGTGCAGTGGTGTTTGGGTAGTGGAGGGGGTCGTGCTGGGTTTAGTGTTTTAGGGTTTAGAGTAGTGCAGTGGTCTTTGGGTAGTGTAGGGGATCGTGGTGGGGTAGTGTATTAGGGTTTAGGGTAGTGCAGTGGTGTTTGGGTAGTGTAGGGGGTCGTGCTGGGGGTAGATTTAGGGTTTAGGGTAGTGCAGTGGTGTTTGTGTAGTGTAGGGGTCATGCTGGGTGTAGTGTTTTAGGGTTTAGGGTAGTGCAGTGGTGTTTGTGTAGTGTAGGGGGTCGTGCTGGGGGTAGTGTTTTAGGGTTTAGGGTAGTGCAGTGGTGTTTGTGTAGTGTAGGGGGTCATGTTTTAGGGTAGTGCAGTGGTGTTTGGATAGTGTAGGGGGTCATGCTGGGGGTAGTGTTTTAGGTTTTAGGGTAGTGCAGTGGTGTTTGGATAGTGTAGGGGGTCGTGCTGGGGGTAGTGTTTTTGGGTTTAGGGTAGTGCAGTGGTGTTTGTGTCGTGCAGGGGGTCGTGCTGGGGTTAGTGTTTTTGGGGTTAGGGTAGTGCAGTGGTGTTTGTGTAGGGTAGGGGGTCGTATTTTAGGGTAGTGCAGTGGTTAGGTAGTGTAGGGGGTCATGCTGGGGGTAGTGTTTTAGGGTTTAGGGTAGTGCAGTGGTGTTTGGGTTGTGTAGGGGATCGTGGTGGGGTAGTGTTTTAGGGTTTAGGGTAGTGCAGTGGTGTTTGGGTAGTGTAGGGGGTCATGCTGGGGGTAGATTTAGGGTTTAGGGTAGTGCAGTGGTGTTTGTGTAGTGTAGGGGGTCATGCTGGGCATAGTGTTTTAGGGTTTAGGGTAGTGCAGTGGTGTTTGTGTAGTGTAGGGGGTCGTGCCGGGGGTAGTGTTTTAGGGTTTAGGGTAGTGCAGTGGTGTTTGTGTAGTGTAGGGGGTCATGTTTTAGGGTAGTGCAGTGGTGTTTGTGTCGTGCAGGGGGTCGTGCTGGGGGTAGTGTTTTAGGGGTTAGGGTAGTGCAGTGGTGTTTGTGTAGGGTAGGGGGTCGTATTTTAGGGTAGTGCAGTGGTGTTTAGGTAGTGTAGGGGGTCATGCTGGGGGTAGTGTTTTAGGGTTTAGGGTAGTGCAGTGGTGTTTGGGTAGTGTAGGGGGTCGTGCTGGGGGTAGTGTTTTAGGGTTTAGGGTAGTGCAGTGGTGTTTGGGTAGTGTAGGGGGTCATGCTGGGGGTAGTGTTTTATGGTTTAGGGTAGTGCAGTGGTGTTTGGGTAGTGCTGGGGTTGTGCTGGGAGTAGTGTTTAAGGGTTTAGTGTAGTGCAGTGGTGTTTGGGTAGATCGACAACAATAGATCTCGCCAAGCAAGCAGCGCATGCGCTGCGTCGCTAGGCGAGACCTAAAAAGCATTGCACCAAGATGGCTGCCAACACTTCCTGGTTTGAAGTGTTGGCAGCCAATCAGAGCCAAGCTCGTGCTCGGGTATTAGGCTCCGCCCACATATATATATATATTTTCTTTAATATCTCAAAAACTACTGAACGGATTTACACCATTTAAAAAAAGGTCTCTTTCTGAACCAAGCACTACCTTTTGCCAAATTTGGTGTAATTCCGTTCAGCAGTTCGGGCTGTAGCCTTGCCTAAAGTTTCCTATGGGAAATTGATTTTTTGACTCTTATTTTTTGAATTTCTCAGCAACTACTGAACGGATTTACACCATTTAAAAAAAAGGTCTCTTTCTGAACCAAGCACTACCTTTTTGCCAAATTTGGTGTAATTCCGTTCAGCAGTTAGCCTGTCTCAAAATTTCCTATGGAAATTAACACATGAAAAACACTTTTTGGGACCCCCCTTTTTTCTCCACCCCCGCTTGACGAATCACCCCCAAACTTTCAGGATAGGAGCTGACCTGAATAGACCTTTTTTTTGGGAGAATTTCACAAAGATTCGTTAAACGACGCCAAAGATATTAGCAAATCAAAAAATGCTTTTCCTATGGAAACTAGGTTCTAACTATAACTACCTACTGGCGACTGCCAGTAGGTAATATGCATATATATATATATATATATATATATATATATATATATATATATACACACATATATATACACACACATTTTGCAGTCAAATACTTGCTCATTCTTATAGGAAATATCCTTACACACATATTTCATGGTTTTGCCGCTCTTCAGAGCAAAATATTTCTTCCGTTTTGGAGTTTTTACAGGCTGTGTTTATATTACTGCATTTATTTATCAATTTATAATTGTCAATTTTTGTTCTCCGTCCGTGGATTAGTTTTTGGGTTGAGCTTGATAAACTGTTCACCTTGGGCTGTTAGATACTGTGCATCCAGGACATTTTATAGGTTTCAGCCGGCTCTGCCGCATTCTAGTTTTGGCTAGAACACAAATACGTTTTTCAGGACTTACCTGCTACAGGATCCACTTTGCAGCAACAATGGCTATGATTCGAAAGAAGGTGTAGTACGTGAATTTTTGTCAGTTGTACCAAAGGTTTGACTTTATGTGTAAACAATGCCTTGCAGATGCTTAGAATGCTCTCATCCAGCTTACCCTTGTGACGTGTGATGTGTGAGTACCTTTCCTGTTTCATTTAATTTGTTGCATTTTTTGCACTTAGCTGTTTTAGTTCACAAGTGCTTCGGTATTTTAGGAAGTGTTATTGCAAATTGCACCTAGAAGAAATCCTAATCAATCACAAAAATATAATTAAGGAATGGATAATCTTTCTAAGGTGAAGTGTATCTAACTAAATGTTATTCGCATTTTAAATCATGTTAGTGGATGCATATGTTTGGCATTACGGTTGATGCTGTCACAATCATCAAAATGATGCCCCCTTATTTTCGATAGACTTGTACTGCTCTGAATAGAGTTATTCCTATATAGATTCATTTTCTGCTCCCAGGATTGGAGAACTGTGCCACTTGTGGCAGGACTGGTAACTCTGCCTTAGTTCAAAGTCTGAATTATCCAGAGAAACTTCACAGTAGATAGTGAAGACATGTTCCGCATTACCCCCAGTCAGAACCGCAGATCAGATGATGCAAAACTGGTTGTAAACAAAAAGAAGGAAGCCAACTACATTTCTGGGACGCCACTCTAAGTGTGTGGAATCCTCCTGGAAGAACCTATCCTATCACTTCTTTGTGAAAGCCATCAAAACACATCTGTTCTAGAAGACATTTGACAACTATCCCTCTCACATAGGAGCCACCTCTTGCCTCCCCTTGAAAAAGGAATTAAGCCCACAATATGGTGTTTGAACCATCAGAAGAGAATAGAGCACAAGTGCTGCAGCCAACTCCTCCCAATCCTATCACGGGGGGCGGTTAGAATTGGCAGGCACGTGTTAGTGAACTACAAAGGAAAATTAATGTGTATGTAAGAATTTAATCCCATAAACACCTGGGAAGGGATTGAGACTGTTGACAGATTGTCTGGGCAATAGATGTTTAGAGTCTGGAAAGGATAATCCTTATTAGCCAACACAAACTCTTATGCAGCATGAGGGAATGCAGGAGATAATCACCCCGCATCTGAGTGTCCGTGATGGGCAGTCTGCTCCCTTCCACACAGGTTCCTGGAGGATATCAGTGAAGACATAAAAAAACAGTACTGTACGGCCAGATCCAGCACATATGATGCATGCATTGACATAATGTTCTTCGTAAATCTCACTGCAGTGCATGAAGCTTCTTTGTGTCAAGATATGCATTCCTACAATTAAAAATTTGCTGTTGCCCACCCCACCTTCCATAACCACCTACAATCTATGAACTCCCTCCTACTAACAGTTTCACCTTTAAACTATGCAAAAAAGTTTCCAGGCACTTCGTATACTTTAGCCCAGCCATTAGGATCCCTCCCAACACCCTATTCAATACTAAAGGAAACCTAACCTCTGAAATCCTTGCCTTTGGCAAAGAGTAAGGGTTCTGGATCTAATCAACAATACAGTTTGGAAAAAAGAGCAAACATGTTGGGAATTATTTTAAATAAGAACAGTTGTTATTAAGTAGTAAGGAGAAATAAGTGAGCGCTGACTCAGCCTTTTTTGCCCTCATATCCGCATACAGCAGGCCACGGGTCGGATGTTTGATATTGCTGATCTGAAAGAATAACCGCCTACAGATTCTCAACTGAGTTGGCCGGGAAAACAAATATCATCATGGCTGTATAGCACTGACTGGGAATTCTTGAAGTAAATCCCAACCACACTATGACAAGGTTTTACTTCTCCATGCTCACCACAGCACTCAGTAAGTTCTTTTAGTTCTCTCCAGCAATTAGTCCCTCTACCCACCGCCGAATCTGTAGGTGAAATCTTAGACTGGGTGATTAATTGAGGCTTGTAACTCCAAGCATGCGTATGTTGGGGTCCACTTTCCTTTTCAATCCCATGCACTCATTTCTTCCCAGGTTAATTGCTAAGAATTATAGTAATTGATCAGAAAAATCAAGATATGCCATATGAGTGTCGACGTAGCCAATATCAACGCACCAGACAAACAGATATTAATTTGTGTGGACTTCTTTATAGATGTCATGATCTCATCCCAAAATTCAAATATCTACGGACACCACAAAAAGATGTGAGAATGATCCGCTGCCACTTCTCTGCACCTTGCTCAAGCACAACAAGAGACACTTGTCCCATATATTACATTTGATTTCTTAGGTGTGAAATATTATAGACAGATGGAGCTCAGATGTTATTGTTTGAATATGGGAGTTCAGTGAGCTTCAGTGACCATGCCCAACTCATTCTCTACCATGTCTATGCTATCATTAGCCCATATTAGAAAATGCCTGTAACTCGGATAAAACCTCATATTGCCATCGAGCTGATACTATTTCCCATTTGTTTTTAATTTGCTCCATTTGGGCTCCCATAGAATAATCTGATAAAAAGAGGTCTCTCAATTGCCCGCTCAGTAAAAATCCTATCAAAACCGTGGGATTAAAAGAAAGTTTTGATCTCAATCCATTGCCATGAATATTCCAAACGGGTTCTTGAAGCACGATTTTTTTTCAAACAAAATTTGAGAACCAAGTTTAAACATAAACCGTCAGGGGAAATTGGATATCATAGACTAAATTACGCAGGTCACCAGTATAAAAATGTATTTAACCTGAAATTGTAAGTACATGATGAAAGTCAGAACAGCAGACATTCTTTAATTAATCTCTTGGTAAATATAAATCTGATGTCAGTGATTTGGCAGGAAAGAGAGTCCGCAACATTTGGACAGAACTGAAAAATATAACCTGTAGAACTAATTCCAGAGTAAATGTTAGAGTTTCTTGGAGCTATTAGTAAATTTGAGGGTCAGGAAGTGTAAAATGATTTATTTTCCTGCTATTGATGTTTGCATGAATAACCAAATGTATCAGCATTCCTGAATTCTGGGTTGCCTGACTAAAGTATGGGTGTTTGTTGAGAGCAACTTCTGAGTTAATGAGTTATGGCTTCTACCCTAAGTTACCAAATCTTGGACATAAAGGAGGGCAGCTTAAATAGATTAGGTGTAACTGGAAACCACTATTAAGTAAGATTGCATATCTCATTTGTGAAATAATATACATCAGAAATTATTAGAAAACATCCTGAGATATCCTCAAAATATCCATCCATTCCACAAGCTAAAAAAAAGTATTTACACACGTTTATGAATTGAATAAGGAAGGCAACTTTAGTTACCCAGTCCAAAACCTATACAGACAAAAATCATTTAGAGGCATAATAATCCACCTAGATAGTAGAGGATCAGGGACAGTTTGATTTCACAGTGAAATAGTTAAGATATGTTTAAGCTGTCTCTAGAAAAATCGCTTAATTGCTAAAGTTAATGGTAGATTGGAGAAAGCCAAAGGGGAGGTTGCCCAAGCACTAACCCGCACCAATAAGTAATCCAGGTCTGCACTACAAATGCACAGATCATCAGGCAAGGTGAACACTAAGTCTACTGCCCTTTCAAAATGGACATTCTCCATAAGTACTCTTTATGCATCAGAAGCCAATTTCATAGGTCAGAGATAGGGTTTTTGTTTATTGCAATGGCCATTGCCCGCTTATGTATTACCTCCCAATGGATAAGTAGTGACCCCCCAATCTTTTCCAGCTGGCGATCAAGGATGCTGGCTATTTATAATATAGAATCTTCAGTATATAAGTTAAGAGGACGAAGGAAAAAAGAGTTGGGGCAGAGAATCCGGGATCCTATTGCAGGACTGGTGAATCAATAACGACCAGGTAAAACAAATTTGAAATACAGGTAGGGACAACGTAACTCTGTTCGTATCCTGCGATGCCTTCTGATTATATTAAGACGTGAATTAATGAATCTGATATTAGACTACTCTATTGCACGGGCACTTTCTTCTCTGTAAGCTATAATGGATGGGGAGATATGTGCTTCTATTCCCTGTAAATACTGAATGAATTGTATGGTTTTAATTGACAATCTTGCACTTTATTTTCTTCCTGCTTTTTCTACGTTTTTTTTAATGTTTAAGAATTGCCATGACATGTACTAAGTAATTTTTTTGCAATGGAAAAAAATCAATAACATTTTTTTTTTTTTAAAAAGCCAATTTTATAAAGGGGCCATCCAGTGAATGATGTCACAGCAGATCTCAAAACCCAGGCAGACATTGCCAAACAAAAGGGCAATCTAGAATGCCTATTGGAGGTGATTTACTAAAGTATACAACAAGTGATGGATGGAATGCTTGAATTATTCTTTGCCACTGGTAAATTACTCAGGGTGTATCCCAATTCAATATTATTTTGCACACATGCCACCTCAGTTTGAACCCAGCTATACGCAAATCAGTATTGACTCTGCTCCATTGGGAACAGTCCAGCCTAAACTGCCAAGCCAGATCCTCCCCGAACCAGAACACAAGCAACCAAGGACCGGTTTCATCCTTGTTATGGGCTCATCAGCTGGGTGTAGCTTGGCTTCAGTGACACAGTGTGCACGGAACCCACGTCTGTGCATACCCATCCCACTTAGGGCGACATAGTAAAGTATACAAAAAATTATGGATGGAATGCTTGAATGGATGGAATGCTTGAATGAATCTCAGCCACTGATAATTACTCGAGCCGCATCCCAATCCATTGTTATTTTGCGCACTGAAATCAAGCTATACCTACTGATGAGCCATTATCAGGGCAAAACCGGTTCGAGGTTGCTTGTATTCCAGTTCAGGGAGGACCTGGCTTGGCAGCTCGGCTGGTCTGTTCCCAAGAGTAGCAGGGTTACGACTGATTTGCATATGTCTGGATCCAAACTGAGCTGGCATGGTGAGTGAAAAATGAGGAGGGATTGTGTTCTGGCCCCATGGATTGTCTGTGGCTGAGGTGAATTCAGGCATTCCATCCATCACCTTGTTGTTGCAGTTGATGCTTTGAGTGTGACAGGTATGCCCAGACGTGGGTCCTGTGCTCACTGTGCCAGTTGACTCAAGCTATACCTGGCTGATGAGCTCTTATCATGGTGAAACTGGTCCTAGGTTGCTTGTATTCCGGTTCAGGGAGGACCTGGCTTGGCAGTTTGGGCAGGACTGTTCCCATGGGGAGCAGGGTCAAGGCTGATTGCATATTGCTGGGTTCAAACTGAGGTGGCATGGTGGGTGAAAAAGTATGGATTGGGATGTGGCCCAGAGCGATTACCAGTGTCTGAGATTAATTCAAGTATTCCATCCATCACCTTGGTGTTTTTGTAGGTGATTGTCACAGTTACAAGACTGGTTAAAGAGATTTTTTTTCCTCCAAACTAGTTGACCCCTTTAAATGGGACTAAATGGTTCTTGCAATTTTATGCAGCTTTACTTTACCTGAATGTGAACTGAAAATGCACTCCCTTTGTGGTCACACTTCCTGGTAGCTTTATTATATACAGTCACCCACAACCACCAAGAAATCCATAGCAGCTCAGCTCTCCTGACATTCACTGTTTGCTTGTTTATTAGCACAACACTTGACTAGCCCTGCCTTTGGAACACATCAACGGGAAAATGTGTTACACGTTTTTGGTATTTTCTCACCACTTTGCACTCTGACTACTTGGAAGAATGGTCTTGTAGAACAAAAATATATTCAAGATGTTATGTGCGACCACGGCTTTAAGTAGGGTGGGTCCCTCTCTCCCTGTCTCAGATCTGGCAGTAATTAAAACCTGGCCTTAAAGTGGGCCCTATTCGTCCCTGTACTCAGAGCCCCAGGTTTACAGGAAAAACACTGATCAATTCCTTAATGTTTATAAAAACCGTTATTCAATGTCAGCAAGGTAGTTCCTATGAAAATTCCATGTTTTGCTTTTTCTTGCATTCCCTAAGATTGTTTTTTTCTAGGATGTTTTGTTTCTGTAATTTGTATCATGCAGCATTTTACTCTTGTATAGTGTGTACTGTTAATTGAGTTGCCCCTAGGAGTTAGTGTGAGTTCAGGTTGTGGGTTGGTGTTTATAATGGGCCATGTTTGAGGCCTCTGAAGTTGAGGTGAAAGGTGTTCAAGTTTCTCACAGTGCCTGTAAGTGGGTCATAAAGGTGTTATCAACACATGCTCTTCCAATCCTTGTCCTCTACAGAGCTCACAGAGCAATAGTTACATGTGGCAATTGTAATTGGTATTCATTACGAATGTGTGTGAAGGATGTACACAGGTGTCAAAATATGGACAGGGCAAATGTAAAAGAAAATGCAGTACTTACAGGTGACTGGGTGTGTTGTGTGTATGGGGTGAAGTGAAGGAGGTGCAGGAAAGTACATGCAAGAGAGAGTGAAAAGAGGGTGCTGAAGAGGAAAGATGAGGTGTGAGATGTGCAGATGAAGGAAATGAGAAATATGTGGAGAGAAAAATGGTGCAAGTGTTTACAAGAGTGAGAGACTGCAGAGGAACGTGGTGTGAAGGGAAGAACAGAAGTGATCGAGACACCCTAGAGACCATTACCCCTTCCAAAGACCTTAGTAATGTTTAATTCACAGACTACTAGCTTACAGAACTGAAACATTTTCAATTCTAATTATATGCCACTAAATCATTGTTACTCATTTATCTTCTACTCCTAAGCATTGGCGAAGCCAATAAGTCTGGCTTGCTTTATATGCATGTCCATTATTATGTGATATGTCTGGATGCATTGGGACTCTGTGCCCCAGGACACTGTTAATGAGTGCCACAGTACAAATGGTTGTGCCAAAATTGCTTTGAGCCAATTAGTCTATTTAACTGCCTATAAAATCATTCTAGATAGGTCAGAAAATGCACATTTTTGTCAAGGAACTTAAATGTAATTTGTTGGCTGCAGTGTGTATATTTACACAACTCACATGTATGACAAAACTATATGCATACCAGGAGCACCACTGTGCTCTGGCTAGGCTGCAACTTAAAGACACTACATTGGCAAATGCCAGGCCGGGAAAAACCCATTATTATGTATTCATAAGTTACCCTAAAGTGTGCCTTTTAAGCCCACAGGGCAGGGTGCTATAAAAATATTACATACTAGGGTTAGTTTGCTTGCACATGGAAATAAAACTCAAAAGCTATTTTAATGTGTAGTATTTGCTAGACATTTCCTTGAACACGGCTAGATGGGATTTAATTTTTTATTTAAATCTTTCTTTCTTATCTCTGCGGGGCAAATGCTAGAAAATGCTTTGCAGTTATTTATTAAGTGGGAAGGTATGTTGTACAAATATACATTAGGATGCTGGAGGCAGAACCAACTTAAAACCAGCTCTGCTACTCATCACACATCCAGAGTTGGAATACATATCCTTGACTTGAAGAGTTAATAACTCTGGCTCAGAGGAGAATAGCCTGCTCAGCCCAGGTGATAACTACTGACTACTTGCCAGTGAATAGCTATTTGGGAGTGGACAGTAACTGTTGGCACAACAAAGGACATGTTTTTAGCACTACTGTTGGAAATGGCCCTTTCTAGGGTGCTTTCCCTCGACTTTTTGCTTTTATTCCTGCTGTTTTCCGCTGATCTAGATGCTAGCCTTAGAACTTTGAGCACGCTTGACACTACCATTCAGTGCCAAAGTGCTGTACTTGTTGTATGTCTTTTGATGATTGGTGTATATATGATTAGCTGATTCGAGTTAGCTGTAAGTCCCTTGCCTCGGGGTAAGACTTATACCCAGGGCATGTAACTCAAATGCTCCTCCGTGGGCCTGCAGCACTGGTTGTGCCATCCACGGAGGTAGCTCATCGATCGTGCCATAGGTTTGCCTTGGTGGGGCCTGTGTGCATGGGCTCACTGTTACTCGCTTTGCATTTAAAAAGCTACCTGCCAAGGTTCTGCATGTCTCTTGCTATATCACAGTTCTCCCTGAGGACAGGGTGCGGTGTCTGGAAGAGGTAGGGCATGTGCGTGTGTGCGTTACATGCAAGGGTCATGAATGACACCGGATGGTGTGTTCTGTATGATGGGGCCTGCTTCTCGCATTGGTTTCACATGGGGGGATGTAGGGAAAGTCTATCGAGCAGTACTTCCTATGGGCAGAATAGTAGCAGTATAGGGTTTGGTATCGATGAGCTCGTAATGGCCAATCCTCTTCGGAAGTGTGAGTGGATTCAGCATTACGACTGTGGCAAAGTCACTTTGGGTAATTGGCCATTTCGATGCTTGTGGCTCTATGTGCCTATCGGCTTCTCTCCAATTCACATCTGGGTGCCGGGGGGAGGGGGAGGGCAGCTACATCTGTACATTCCTGATAGAAGGCCATAAACTATGGGATCAAGGGAAACTGCAGACCTCTGACTCTGAGCAGCCTTCCTGGGTCAGTTATGTGGGGGGGGGGGACTAGGCACCTGCATTCCAAGGGGCAGGGTGTTGGCCCCACTAAAGATGGTGATCTAACCTCCCGTGGTAGGATGGCAGACAGGACAGAATTTTGTGAGGGACTGTGCATTTCAAAGGTGGCCTTTTGAATTGATTGCATCTTCAAAGGCCATTGTGGGTATACCTACTGGGGCTCTGGCCTCAGAAGTTAGAGAATCTTTTGGATTTGGAACCAAACTACGCTGGTTCAATGCTGGGACATCGCCAAGAGGATCCATTAGGGCAGGAGGGACTGCAACTGGATTATCTGCAGACTTGTGGCAGCTTGGTGCTGTCGTGCTCCAGGAAGGGGACTATCACTTGGTGGAGTTTGTCTGGACTTGGCTGGCCTGCAGCTAGTGCCAACTGTCTTGACCCAGGTCCCTAAGTACTTTACAAGGGCCAGGTGGCTGGCCTCCTGTCCACAAGATCCCAGAGACACAAAGGATCTCCCCGCTTCTACGAGATTGTAAGGATCACGCATGGTGTGGCGCAAATGGGTGAAAGTGATCATTGGTTGGCACTAGGACCATCCTGACATACACAGTCATCATACTGTAGAGGAGTGTGCTGGTGAAAATCAGCAGCCCACCTGAGATGCCGGGACGTGAGGAGTTCGAAGAGTGCGGGGGAAGCTTGCAGAGTCCAAGGGACCTGTGCTTGCGACTGGAAACATGTGCTAGCTTGCACTCTGGAGCATGTGGTGTTGGAGGGGTGTTGGGGGACTTGAGCTGGGAGCTGAGACTGTCTTCGACCTGAAACGACAGTGCCTGACATCAACAGTGCCTGACATCGTGGCCTCTGTCCGAGGTCGCTGGGTCCCTCTCCCTGGACCCATGCCAAAAGGTACTTTATTGTGGAAAACATCGTGACGGGGCCTGCGGGGTTTTGTTGTGCCTTGTGGGCACCTACGGCTGGCTGCCGAGATCTATGTCAGCTTGCACCTCCGCTTGAGGGGGAAACATTTCTCCAGACTTGGAAGCACTCCAGCTTCCTGGGTCACAACGTTTTGTCTATGGCGGGGATAGTGATCCCGCACTCGTGCAGGTGCCGCCTGGTGCCTGGAAGTCTAATCTGGATGGTCGAAACTAAGTAACTGTTTCTTTCCGCTTTAAATGGTTTCGTAATCTAATCAATGTGTCGCCAGCAGGAGCAACGTGTATCGTTGCCTGGTGTAAACTAGTGACTGTGGGGCAGGGTCATGAGGCGTAGGCAAAGACCTGTGATTTCTTGACCATTGCAACTGTTGGGGTATGCGATATTGGGGAATGTTGTGGTTGATGAATACCTCTGAATAGTACATATATGTTTATGCCGTTCTGCTGCTAATGGGAAAGTTCGACAATTGTATATAACTGCAAAGTGTATATTCAATGTATTGATTGTTTTGATTTCAATGTGTATATCGTTTTGATTTCAATGTGTGTGTGTAATACAAAGATCAGTGTTTTATACATACGGTGTGGAGTCTCTTTGTAGCATACGCAGTGTGTTATGAGGTTAATTATGTGCCAATACTTTACACTTAGGCCCTGAGTATAAGCCTGACTGCTCTGTGCCAAGCTACCCAAGGGTGAGCACAGGTTATTGACACATGTATCATACTCATCCTATCTAGGACGGTGGCATCTGACAGGCTTGGATGCGGAAACCACTCGGTCTAACAACTACCTTTTTTGGATTCGGAGATGCCAGGGAGGGGTTCTCCTATTCATTCCTAGTATCCTCCCAGACAGCCAGGCTCCAGTCACAGTAGGAAAGGGAACAAGTTTCAGCCCTAGCCGACGGGAGGAGAGCTCATCTAAATAGGAGAGTGGCTAAGGAGCTGAAGGCAGGCCTGCCTGGTAGCATCTGGGTTTTCCCTTCTTGAAACAAAGGCTTGTGGATAATTGTATTGTAAGGCGAAGAGGTAGTACGGTATAAGGTAGTGGGGAGACTGCACGAAAATAGTTAGGATTGAGCGATAGAATTTCTCTAATCACTGACTAGTGCCTAGGATAAATCTGGCACCTCAACCACCACATCCTTAGAACATTCTTGGACCTGAGAAGACTTGGCTCAGACTGGAAGGAGAGGACTCAAAGACTCCTGAATCCAAGGGCTTCCAAGGGTGATGTGGTGGGCCTCCTGTTTGCTTGATCCAGGGGCACAAAAAGTAGGACTTCTTATTCCGAGAAGGCCCAGTTGACCATAGAGAACTGAACCCTGCAGCACACCTGGCTGGAAAGAGACATGGTGCCTAGAAGCCTGCCCTGAGGAGCTAGCAACTTCTGGACAGACCAGGAAGAACTTTTCCAGCAGTTTGAAAAAGTTAGGACTTTTAAATTGTTTTGTACCTCCGGAGAACTGAGATGAGGTGCTGAGGCAGGAACAAGAAGGTTGCACTCAAGGTGGGCGAGGAAACCAGGCTTATCCTGCTCAGAGCTTTTTGCCACACTGATAACTGGTTTAGCGGGACTTCACAGTGAAGATATCTGACCTTTGTGCAGCCTTGTCCCTCTGGAGGAGTTTGACTTAAAAAAAAAGTGACTAAGTTTTAAGGTAAAACATTAGACTGGGGAGAGGCAGCAAATCTGACCCATGAATTGATCTCTGTGGCTATGAAGTCCCGCTCAGAGCATTTGGTGATAAAACGAACGGTTTCACCACAAGCTTGATGATGGCGTATCTGACTCTGAGGGACCCTCACTGGCCACAGCCTTCAGTCTTGGCATTCTGGAACCTTTTACTTCTGTTAGATTTTTACTTCTGTTTTAGAGACTAGGAGTTGATTTAATGTTTGGCAGACAGGGCACTCCGTTGGGATGGCAGAGGACAGCCAACGCAAGGGAACTCCAGTCGCCAAATCAAGAGTTATCCTCCAGAATCGAGGACAACTTTTAACATGGGCAGGTACAATGATCACGTTGGTTGCTATCAATGTTTAAACATTTTTATGGATGGTTCCTTTAAACAGGGCGGCCACCCATAAATCTTTTACAAATTATTTATTTTTTCAAAAACAAGCTCCTAAAGCGGGAGTTTGTTTTTGAAAAATAAAAAAACTAGTGACGCCAACACCTTTGAAGTTTTCTTCCTTGATGTGTGGGTCATTAGTATTTTTTTACTGCCTGTCACTGTTAGGTTTTGCTTGGCAGCGACTGACAGCAGAAGAAAAGCCATCAGATCACCAACTCTAAATTGGGCAGGCGGGCACCCGTACTACATTTAGCTGTCGGTGGAGTGGGTTGATGACGGAGCAGGCTCTGTTGTCAACCTACGTTTGGTCTGCCCACCTCAAAATTCTTCTCTGCCTTACTCTAAATCGTCCTCAAGTCTTCAGGTAAAAACTTTGACTAGGTTCACCTGCTTTAATATCCGGCCTCCATTCCATAGTGGTCTGCCTAAAATCATGTCTAGGTCCGGGTCAAACTCAAACAGTGACTTTTCACTGGCGCCTTATGTTTTCTTGGTGCTTTTTGCCTTAACACTTTAAAATGTCATATCTCCAGTTTCCTGTGAACTATTTTGAATGATCTTGGCGTATTTTTGCTCATTAAACTGTTCTCTATGGGGCATATGTATGAAGCCCATTTCCCGTTCGCAAACGGGTAAAAGCCTTTTGGGATGTATCCCAAAGGCCCTCGCACTTTGCGATTCCCTATTCTGCGAATGCATTTAAGGAATCGCAAATTGCTATTCCTTAAATGCAATTCTTGAAGCACCCAAGTTGTGCGATTTTGCCTTTGGAAATCGCAAGTTACCACCACCTTCAAGTTGGTGGTAATTTAAGATTTCTTTGAAAAATTCACTTTTTGGCATTTTTCAAAGTGCCATATGGCGCACATACATGCCCTTAGGGCATGTATGTGCGCCACATGTGCACACATGCTCATTTCAGGGGTGCAACAGGGTGTCCTTTTGACACCCTTGCACCCTTGAAATTGCACTCGCAATTTGCGAGTACCTAATGGGTACTCGCAAATTGCGAATGTCTTCCCATTCATTGCTATGGGCCTCTAGGCCCATAGGAATGAATGGGAAGGTATTCCTAAATTGCTATTCGCAATTTGCGATTCGCAATTAAGGAATACGTAGGAATCGCAAATATTATTGCGAAACCTACATACATTTCATTTTGCGAGTCCTTAATAGCGATTCATAAAAATTCGCTATTAAGGATTCGCAAAATGAAATGTTGATACATATGCCTCTACTTTTCTAAATTGATTTATCCTGTTGTGTTCATTACTTTAAAATTGTTGGTGGTGCTTGAACTTAACACTTCTCTGGGGATTGCCTACTACTTGTGCCATAGCTACCATGCACTGAGCAGAGATTCCATCACAGAACTATGTATTGACCTAAACAAAGTGTTTTTTTTTTTTTAAATTGTCCTAAATTAATAACCCCATTCCTGACAACCATAATACCCCATTGCTTTTTTTTTTTGTGTGGTATATTTTTATTGAGAAGTACATGTCAGTTTATAAACAATACATTAAAAAGGAGTATAAACAAATCAAATTATGGCCACACAATAAATTACTATGAAATGTTAACTTCTCAGATTTCTAAATATAAAAAGATAATACAGATATCAAAAGATACAATAGCTAAGGTACTCATAAAACCTGGAAAGGAAGGAATAGGAAAGGTGGATTAGGGAGGAGATGATATAGATAGTATACAATATGTAGTAAACCATGTTTTATAGATAGTTGGAAGATAGTAGCGATAATATCATACAAATATAATATTTCAAGTGAAGATATTCCCACTAACTCAACAATTTCCAATAGGTGAACGGTAAGTCCTAATTCAAAAAACAGTTTTACTGGCTAAAGAATCAACAGTCCTAATGATAACATCAACAGCATGAATATAAATAATGATGGTAATGAATTAATCAGGAAATGAAAAAAGAAGTGATTCCCTTATTGTAGTTCCTAATTAGAAGAAAAATCTGAAATATTGCCAGAAATAGAATTTTTATTAGCTAGAAAGGGGTTCCAAATTTGGATGAAAGTTCCAACATTGTCCTGCAATCTATAAATGAGTTTTTCATATGATGCTATTTTATACATTTCAATAAGCCATTCATCATGTGTAGGGCATTGTGGTGTTCTCCAATGTCTTAATATACACATTTTTCCTACAGTGAGTGCTATAGCTATCAATCGTCTTGTATGGTTTGTGAGATTTGGGAGATCAGTAACATCATGTAATAGAACTAATTTTTCCGTTAAAGGAATGGACACTTGTATAGCTCTGTGTAGAGAGGCAGTTATGGAAGACCAATATTCCTTCAAAATTGGGCATCGGAATAAAATGTGTAGTATATCGCAGTCCTCCTGTGGGCACCTCCAACAGGTAGATTGGTGTAGTTAACCTGCTGACTTGAGTTTTTGTGGTGACCAGTACCAGTTATGAAGAATTTTGAAAAGAGTAAATTTCATTCTGGCCTCTCTGATTCCCTTATCCATGTTCATAATAACATCCTCCCATTCCTCATCGGAATAAGCTACAGTAATTAACCCTTGCCATTTGACATGAAGTTGTGATAGTAATGGGTATGAGTGTAATTTATGTACTATGAGATTATAAAATCCAGAGACTGCGCCTTTGAATTTCCCCCAAATTTTTAAGTATTGTAACACTGGGGAATCCTCAACTATCCAAGGAAATGGTCCTACTCTACGAAATAGGGCTTGTTTTAGTTGTAAGTATTTCCCCTCTTGGGAGGGAGGGAGTTGAAATTCTATCTGAAGCATTTCAAAGGTTTTAAGCTCACCTTCTAAAGTGAGTAAGTGATCCAATGTTAGAATAGCTGCTCTCTCCCATATATCCCAGGATATAGTCTGTTTACCTATTCTAATATCAGCGTTATGCCATATGGGGGCCTTTCCATGCAGTCTTGGGTTACTCTTAAGGAGTTTGTGGGCATGTATCCAAATCTTAAGCATAGATTGAATAATAGGGTTGGGAGTTTGTAAAGCAGGTGATTTATGAGTGTAAAACATGTGCAAACCTGAAGTTACCTGTACAGTTTGTCTTTCAATGAGAACCCATAGTGGGGGATCATCCTGTCTGGGCCAAAGATAAACCAATTGAGATAAATGGAGGGCTGTATAGTATTGCCCAATACACGGTAAACTAAGACCCCCATATCGCCTGTGAGCAATCAATTTTGAGATTTTAAATCTAGGTCTCAGGGATCCCCAAAATAAAGGTTTTAATACCTTTGTCAATATCTCGCAATATTGATATTTTAACTGTCAAAGGCAACATACCTAAAACATAAGACCGACAGACCCAAGACCTACTGGCCTTCAGAAGACTCCTCAAGACCTGGCTCTTCGATCAGTAGCAGCACCACCCCCCTCTTCCCCCAGCGCCTTGAGACCCTCGCGGGTATGTAGTGCGCTTTATAAGTGACATGATTGATTGATTGATTGATTAAGTGAAACGGGGCACTATAATCATTTTCCCTGCCTGTACTCTACCCCAAAAAGACAAGTTAAGATGGGACCATTTTTCATTCTCTGACTTCGTTTTGGCAATAAGTGGATCTAAGTTATCTTGAATCATACGTTCTAAACCTGTGTTGATGTATATACCTAAATACTTCAGGCGGTCCACTTTCCATTGAAAATTATAGCCCAAAATAGCTGCTTTCATTGTACCCCTGGACAATGGTAGAGCTTCACTCTTATTCCAATTGACTTTGTAGCCAGAAATGATTGAGAAGCGAGAAATGGTAGACATGAGTCTAGGGAGTGAAGTAGGCAGATCAGTAAGTGTGAACAATATGTCATCTGCATAAAGAAGTATTTTTGAGATCCCTGCTGGTGTAGGAATGCCTGCTATTTGTGAACACTGTCTTATTGCCGCAGCCAGCGGTTCAAGTGCAAGAAGGAACAAAAGGGGCGATAAAGGGCAACCTTGGCAGGTTCCTCTTTGCACTAAAAAAGATTTTGAAATGAAACCCCCACAATTCACTTGTGCGGATGGTGTTTCATATAACCATTTGACCTTAGAGATATATTCATTATCTAACCCCAGCCTATGTAGTGTACGGAACATATAGCTCCATTCAATACGGTCAAAGGCCTTCTCGGCATCTAAGGATAAGGCTACTCTGTCTTCTCCAGCATCCTTGGAAAGCCAGAGTATGTGAGCCAAAGTGCGTAGATGGTTACGAGAATTTCTGCCTGGCATGAATCCCACTTGAGAATTATGTATGAGCTTAGCGATAACTTGTTTGAGTCTTTTGGCGAGAATGGTGGCTAATATCTTTGAATCTGTATTCAGAAGGGAAATTGGATGATAGTTACTGCAGTATAATGGATCTTTCTCAGGTTTGGGAAGGACCGTTATGATAGCTTTATTTGTGAGAGAGGAGAGGCTACCAGTTTCCTCTGCTTCTTTATAGGCCTCATAAAGGGCGTCTATTGCTTCTGGTTTTACCCAACGGTAAAATTCCCCAGGAAAACCATCTTCTCCTGGTGCTTTATTGTATGGAAGATTAGAGATTGCTTGGGCAATTTCATCTTTTGTTATTTCGCCTGCCAGTATGAGCCGATCCTGTTCATTGAGGCGGGGGAGTGTTATTTTATCAAAAAATTCCTGATCTTTGTGGTGATCATCATCAACCTCTGAGCTATATAACTTCTCATAATAATCTGCAAATGTATTAGCTTTTTCCTGAGTCTCAGTTATTAGCTTACCTTCAGAATTATAAATAGCTGGAATAGTTGTCATAACTTCTCTCTGTTTTAATCGTGCCGCTAGTAAACGGCCAGCTTTTTCGTAATTTTGAGCCTTAAGTCTATATAACATATATTCTGCTTTCGAAGTATATAGTGTATTAAGCTCCATTTTAGCCTTTTCCAATCTACATCTGGAAGCTTCGGTTGGATTGGTAAAATGAGCATGTGTCAGGGTTTTGATATCATTTTCTAAAATAGTCTGTTGTTCTGTTCTACGTTTATTGGCTATGGCAGAATCTCTCATAATTTGCCCCCTAATGGTGGCTTTTGCAGCTGCCCATAACATTTGTGGAGAAGAAACTGAACCTTTGTTGTCTTTCATATAAGTAGTCAAATGTGATTGTAATTGTGATTTTTCTGTCGGTAGCTTGTATCGGGATATGTTTAAACGCCATGGTTTCCTACAAGGGCGTTTCAGACCCAAATCAAGCTGTAGACTGATAGGAGCATGGTCTGAAAGTGCAATTTCTAAAATATCACAATCAAGTACATGTGGTATGATAGAATGTGAAATAAGGAAATAGTCTATTCTAGAATAGGAATCATGTACTGCAGAATGATATGTAAACCCCTTATCTGAAGGATGTAGTAAACGCCAAATGTCAGTCAACCCATGATCTTCACGGATGTCTCCCAGTATCGCTCTATCTCTGCCATGTGTCGTGTCTAGGGGGCCCGTTCTGTCTAAGATCACATTCGGGGCAAGATTCCAGTCACCCCCCAGAGCTATTTTGGAAATTCCCATCTCTGTTATAATTCTGTTTAGATGAAGGAAAAAAGGAGCTTTGTTTCCAACGGGCGCATAAATAGACCCCACTCCTAATATGTTATTACCGATTTTAAGCTTGGCTAAAACAAACTGACCATCTTCATCCTACCAGGACTGTAGTATTTGACATTGTATTGATTTCCGTATCAGAATGGCTACACCACATTTTCTAGTAATAGATGGGATATAGGATCTCCTGACGTGTGAGAAGGAGGTTTGCAGCTGTAAAGAATCTGGCCTACCCAATCTCGTTTTAATTTTTCAGATTCTATACCGGATAGATGTGTCTCTTGAATGAGAGCAATATCTGTATGTTTGGAGGCTAAATAGAAAGAATTTTCTTCCTTTTAATGTAATTAGTAAAGCCATTGACATTGATGGACACAATGTGCATAGGACTAGTTGTCATGATGCTGATTGGAAATGTTAGAGTATGTTTGTATTGTGTGAGAATGGATCAAAGAGGGTAAAAAGGAAAAGGAAGGTTGATAAATGATGTGGGATTATGGTAATGGAAAATTACTGAAGCGAGAGAGAGAGAAAAAAAAAAAAAAGTATAATTAACCTGAAACCAATATGTGCAAATATGATCACAAAATATTGTTAATGCTAAACTTCAATTGGTGTAAGTACACCGTTCTACCTGCTAGAAAGGAAAAGAACACTACAGATCAAACAATGTATATCTTTCATCGGTGAGTCTAAACCTCAATGCGAGACGCAGACTCCGCAGGGGAGAAAACCACATGTGGTAAACAGATTATGAAAAGAACCAAGCCATGGAGTTATAAAGTCCATCTAGGAGATTTGTATATACAAATACAGTATGAGATATACATGGTGTATTGAACAACAATGTAGGAGAAAAGGAAATGAATCATATCCAACAGAGGTAATAACTGGAGTAAAACAGTAATAAAATTATATTAATACATAGCATGCATATATACTCATCTAGCTGGAAGAAGCAACAGTGGAAGGTTTAGCATCAGATACTTTATCAAAAGACGTGGATGACTTCAGAGGTGATCTCGGTTTGTCTCTGGTATTTCCTGTGTGAGTACTTCTACACAGTGGACCACTTTATCTCTGTCAGACTGTTTCTTAAATGTACGGACGTGTAATCTACCAGTACGGTAGGTTTGAGGATCATTCTGTAATTGAAGTTGACTGTTCATAGTTGTTTGGGTCAGGGGTGGCGGTGTTAAGTCCATGTGATGGTCCTCTAAACTGTCCAGGAAGCGTACCAGATCTTCAGGCTCTGTATAATCTCTTGATTTCCCATCCATTGCGATCCACATTGTAGCAGGTTCTAAAAGACCATATTTAATATCCCATTTCCGAAGTCTTGGCCTAAGTTGCAGGAACGCTTTTCGTTTGGCATTGGTTTCAGTGGAGAAGTCCGCAGCAATAAATACTTTATGGCCTTCTAAGTCATAAGGACCATGTTTACGAGCAGCTGTTAGTATTTGACGGACCTGTTCATGACGTAGGAGACACGCAATTATTGGTCTAGGTCTAGATTCAAGGGTTGAAGTTGAAGTTCTTGACCGAATCCTGTGAGCTCTCTGCAACTCAAGGGGATGCTCAAAAGATATGTTCAGTAGCCGCGGTATCAAGGTTAGTAGCAAGCTCTTCACATCATTATTAATTTCCATTTTTCTGGAATTCCATAAAAGCGAACATTATTTCTTCGGGCCCTGTCTTCCAAATCTATTACTTTTTGTTTTAAATGCCAGATATCTGGACCCCAACACTCTGCATTATCTAATCTTTCTTCCAAAAGGGTGGTTCGTTTATCTAGAGTTTCCACTTTGGTGGAGAAGTGTGGCTCAATGGTTAGAGCGGCAGACCCTGATGCAGAGATCTGGCCCGGGACCAGGGTTCAATTCCCGCCTCGGCGGGTCTTGGGCTCAATTTCCTCGGACCTGATAATTCTCGCCTCGGTGCCTATTCTAATCATGGGTCCCACTCTGCAACTCTGGGCAATAGCTTGCTTAATCTCCACAACGGCCCCACCAGCGCTGGGATGCCTGGCTTCACCTTGGGGGTGCCCAGGAGTGGACATTTCACAGGGAAAAGACAGGAAGGGTTCCACAGCGGTATGCGTACAGCGCCAGGACACCCTAGGGTAACAGTGCGCTTTACAAGTACAAATTTCATTTAATTCATTCATTCATTTCATTCATTCAAAAGAGTTTAGGTCCATCCTTATTGACTTCATTTCTGTCGCGAGATCTGAGATTTTGACATCCATAGATCCCAATCGTTGTCCCACAGCAGAGATCTCTTTTAAAATAAGGTCCATAGAAGCAGTATCTTGTGGGACAGTAGTAGAAGTGCCCGAAGGTAGAGTATTCCCTACTACTTGTGTAAACAAAGGCTTTCTATTAGGTTTTCCACTGGCCATACTGTTATACTTCAATGTTAGAGAAAACAAGAAATAAGTGCTGCCTAGTAACCAAATATGATATCCAGTCGCCTCACAAAGCAGTTGGGTAGTAGCACTACAAGCACAAATACATATTTGGATATGGACAGACTTCTGGGATTCTTAAAAATTATGGCTGCATGTTTTCAAAAAATGGTTGCTCAAAAACAGTCTATTAGAAATGTCACTCGGCTTTCCCCTATTTATCTAAGTTCGCTCTGCACTCTTTGCTGGTAGGACTTTCCTTGTCTTCTTAAATGTGTAGCAGAGGCTAAGCTGTCAAATGAAGAGAAATACCTTAGGTTTGAAAGTTCTCATATGCTTCCCCTGCGCCCTGTGAGAAGTACAAGAGTAATGCAAAAACACACAGCAGCCTTTCCACTTCAAGAAAGGGAATTCCACTTAAGTCTTCAGAATCAGGTTGTGTTTCCTGACAGAATGAGTAATTTTTCACAGACTTCTGGGATTCTAACAAACTATGACTGCATGTCTTTAAAACAGGGGTTGCTGAAAAACAGTCACTGGGCAATCAGAAATGTCACACAGCTTTCCCCTGCTGTGTTTCCTGACAGAATGAGTCGTTTTATCTACAGACCTCTGTGATTCTAAAAAATTATGGCTTCATGTTTTCAAACATGGGGTGCTAAAAAACAGGGTATCAGAAATGCCACACAGCTTTCCCCTGCCTAGCCATATTCCCTCTACACTCTCTGCTAATAGGAATCCCCATGTTACGTAGCAGAGACTAAGCTGTCAAATGGAGAGAGATAAATACTTCAGAGTTGAAAGTTCTTATATGCTTCTCCTGTGTCCTGAGCAATTCAAAAACAATTCAAAAACAGGCAGCAGTCTTTCCACTTCAAGAAAGGGAATTTCTCTGAACTCTTTAGAATCAGGCTGTTTCCTGACAGAATGAGTCGTTTTTTCACAGACTTCTGGGATTCTACAAATTATGGCTGCATGTTTTCAAACAGGGGTTGCTGAAAAACAGAGTATCAGAAATGCCACACAGCTTTCCCCTTTTTTGCCAAATTCCCTCTACACACTCTGCTGACAGGAATTCCCATGTTATGTAGCAGAGTCTATGCTTCTCCTGTGTGGTGTGAGAAATACAACAGCAATTCAAAAACAATTCAAAAACACACAGCAGGCTTTCAACTTCAAGAAAGGGAATTTCTCTTAACTCTTTAGAATCAAGCTGTTTCCTGACAGAATGAGTCTTTTTCACAGACTCTCTCAGCTACAGAAATGGTGCTCTAATTTTCCCTCCACAAGCTCTGCTGACAGGAAAACACCTGCCCTTCCCCTCTGCCAGTGTGAAGAGTTCAACCAAAGTTCAAGAGTAATTAAATTCCCCTGGAGTTGCCTCTGTGTTTAAAAGCAAGGAAAGTCACTTATATCTTGAGCAGCTGACTGTTTCCTGACAGAATGATTTGTGAATCTCAGCTGAAGGAAAGACGGGCTTCAGGATTTCATTGAAGAGCTCGGTTTAACTGAAATTTCTCATGTGAAAAATAACCTCAAAGTTACAGCTCTGTTGTCTCATTCATGTTGCTTTCATTCTGGCTCCAAGGACACCTGTTGACAGCTGAATTGAAGAATTCTCCCCCCCCCCCTCGAGCTCTACACAGAGGCGGCCAATTCAGTCGGTGGCCAGACTCCGCCCCCAATACCCCATTGCTTTTAAAATCTCTGGAACCCTTGTTGGCTAATCATCAAACTCTTTTCCCACTTGTCTGCAACCAAAATGCAGTCCTGAAAAAAAAGAACCCCTGAAACTCCTCTGAACAATTAGTGCATGACTCTCAGGTAGACTGGTACAGCTGACACCAAATCAAATGGCTTCCTATAGAATCTGAACATACCTTCTAGTGTTATAAATGATGTCATATCCCTTGAAGCAAGGTGCAGCCTGACATAGTGGTATGCAGCGGAGAACTCCAAAGTGGTGAACTATTCTGCCTTGACAGATTATGAGACCTTATTGTCAATATTTGGCTGAGGGTGCCTATTCTCAATCACACTGTTGTTGAGTCTTCTAAGGTCAATGTTTAATCTTGTCTCTCCTGACTCCTTACTAGCAGCAATAACCGGATTGACTCACTCACTATCCTCCCCCTGCTCAATAATCCTTTCCTGGCACAACCTGTCTGGCTCACTCTGCACCACTTCCCTCAGGGTAAATAATATTCCTTCCTGAACTTCTGAGCTACAGGAATAAATCCCTCTTTCAAACTGAGCTTGTGCACAGAGCCTTTCAGACTTCTTGATTTCCTTACGAAACATATTTCTTAACACTCCTTTCCCTTTCCCTCTCCCTTTGCTGTAACTCTCCTCACCACACTGCTGGACTTGAGAGCTACCATAGAAGTCCAACGTTTTTCACAGCCACTTTTGATGTTGCGATCCCAATAACTCATCTCTTTTTTTTTGGTTATTGTATATCCATCCTAGAATTCTACTTTTTTAAAATTCTATTTACATCTAAAATTACATATGAAATTGGATAACTGCTGTAGACCCTAGGACGTTAGGTGGCCTCTGTCTGCTCACCTGTTTCCTACAACATTTGTTTCAACAGTTCCTTTAAATGAACACGAGTTAAGAACATGAATCTATATTTTTTTATTATTTTGGTTCCAAATTCTGTTACATCTCTTGGTTTTCTTCTTCTATATCACCTGTGGTCCACATGCCTGATTTTCTCCTCCTCAATTACATGCAGTTTCTACCATACACTTTCTCACAAATCTCAACTGTACTGGGCTGAAACTTGCTATAATTCTTACAAAACCACACTTACTCCATACATTTGATAGCTTTTAATCCCTCAAAACTCAAAAGATGTTTCTCACAAATCTAACATCCTTTATTGGCATCACTCACTCTACTACTCATCCTCTTTATACCAGCTGTCTTTTGTTTCTTCCATTCCAACTTTTTCATTTGCTTCCATCACTCTAGTACCTCATATATGTGGGGGTTCCTATTCAGCCGTATGTCTTCCTTTGTTTTGGGGATGTTACAGTTTGGCATAAATGTATCCCTCGAGCTTTCTTCAATATTTGTTCCAAACCTGTATGCATTGGCTAGTTTTCCTAGTGCAGTACCATACTTCTCTACTATCTCCCTGTCATTTTGTTTCTTGTATCGAACTGTTGATTTTTTAAACCCACACTTACAATACGTTAATCGTGTAGATATATCCTTCTGTATACAGATCCTGAGCTCATTCAGTTCCTACTCCCTTTCACCGACTAGTAAACGCTCATAGATCCTCCTGATGTAAGCAGTGAATCAAAAGTGAGACCATTCTCTCTCAACAATGATGGAATAAAGATAGTTTAAGAAATAGTTTCTTGCATCTGGCACTTCACATCAGTGGAGCATCAGCTGCTACTAAAAATAATGTAGAGCCTGGACATTTTGCTTGTCGCCGCAGAAAAATACTGGTTAGCTGAGGAACGGACACCACACACACACACACAAATGTACACACACACATACATACACACACATGCACACACGCAACGTGAGAGCTACCCAACAAAAGGGTGATAGCACAAAAATATAAAAAAATAAAAGAAATGGATTGCTATATTTAGTCTCACCCAACACTCCACTCTGGCCCTGCCTAAAATTTCTAATATTCAAAATGAGAGACACAACCAAACGAGCATCCCAGGATCCGTTCAGTTATGCTGGTCACCTGACATAAATTAAAACCACACCAGCATCTGGAAATGTGACCACTCCCCTGACATTCTTACTTTAAGTAACACATACTAAGGATAAAAATACGGTAGCCAGAACAGAACCAGAGCCACAACAGTCCTGCACAGCTTTTCTAGGGCACAGAGACCAATGTCACAAAACAGACGACAACAGTACCGCAGGCTGTGTACGTATGCAACAACAGCGAGGAAATTACTGATGCTGGAGGGCAGAAGATGTGGTGTCATCAAAACACAGCTTCAGACGAGATGGTTGTGGCAATATCCCAGTGACAGATGATGACACTTCTCTCTTTTCGTGCCACCAACACCGCCTGCACTGGTGCAATAGCCCTTCATACATTGATCCTTGTGTCTCAACCATACTTCATGTGCAGATCCTTGTGCTCCCCAAAGTTTAGCCATGCAGATCAGAAGAGATGCCTGGACTCCACAGAGTAGAAGATGTCAGCCAGGGACAGCACAAAGTAGTGACACTGAAGGGCTCTCACAAAGACATCTTCTTCACCAAGATTGAACGTAAGGATTCTTGGGAGTCACTCAGGTACAGGAATAAGATTTGTTGGGTAAAACTCGGCGGGAGCCCGTCATACCAGCTCCTGGATCATCTCTTCCAGCTGTAATTAAAGCATTCTCCAAACCGGTTTACATACCAACATTGACATTCAGTTAACAGAAGGAATGTACTATTATAAATAGAGACTCAAGGGAAGATAACCAAGCACTCTCACCATGTTTACACTGGCAGCCTGGCCCTTCGATTGGAGCCCAACAAGGAAAGCTTACTTTGACTCTGTCACCATGGCGCCTTGTCCCTATCCAGAAGAGATGCCAGCTCAAGATCCTCATGCCTGCCTACAAAGCCCTCCACGACCTAGGACCTGCCTACATCAACCATTGACTCAAGTTCCACCAATCCTCTAGACAAATGCGCCCCTCTTCACTTGCCCTCGCACCTCCCGCCACATCCTTCGCAGCCATGGCCGCTCCTTCTCCTACATCTCTGCCAAGACCTGGAACTACCTTCCCCTCCAGCTCCGTACAGCCTCCTCGCTGGCAGACTTCAGAAAGAGACTCAAGACCTGGCTCTTCGACAGAGACACAGCGCCCAGATACCCCAAGGGGTGACAGTGTTGCGCTTTACAAATGCTCTCTGAATGATTGATACTGTTCTGCCACCTACATGCACATACGTCAGTCACCCTCTAAAAATCTAATTTGCTTTATTGACCAACTCGTTGTGCTCACCTAAGCTGATGACTAACTCGCTCTGTAAAGCATTTGTATCATTCCGTCCTTTATTATTCACCAGAGCACTGTCTCCTCATTTACGCTTTCACATCACGCCTCCTCACTTTGTATGCTCCTTTATTATTGTACAACAGCGCCCGAAACTCACTCCTAAGGTTGTACACCCTTTTCCATGGTATTGTTGAAGCTAAAATGTAGGCATTTCACTTCGGGTGTCTGCATCCCAGAGTTTTTGTCTATGCCTTGGTTCTTGGGTTGATAACAGGCTGTGTAAGGATGATCACAGGAAAACTTTAAAAGGAAGAAAAGTGAGTTATTTCAATACCCTTTATCTCGAAAGACTGTACATAGATTGGCCGAAATTTAAATATTTAAACAATGTATGTGATTCATGCAAATTATTGTGAGATTTGGGGTTATCCCTGTTTAAGACATTTCATAACATGAAGGCAGGCTGTGTATTTTCTTTATAACAAACTTTATTTAATTTTGTATGGCATGATAACAGTCCCGGTCCAACCCACCAATGTACATCACCCCACGATTTGCAGGCGGTGGGTTTTTTCACAGGACTTTTGATAGAGAAGTAATTGTTGGGGAATAAAGAGTAAATTTTTAAATGCATTGAAAATTGCAGCTTTGAAGCACTTCTGGATTGCGGTTGTGTTTTTTTTCATCAGGATATATATTGTCTAACAATATCAAGGAGATGTAGCGGTTCTCCGGCAAATGATTTTCTTAAAACAAAACGTAGATAAAGTGTAATGTTTTTTTTCTTCTCTAAAATCTGTTTATTGGATTTTATTTATGAACCAATAGGACAATATATGGCATGAACATGCCAGTTACATTATTGTTGTCTGAAGAAATAAGCATGTTTATAATAATAATTATTGTTCATTAAAGAACGTAAATAGTCAAAGAGCACACTGAGTAAATATCAGGCCTACATCTTTGTCACCTAATGCAAAGACTAGGACCTTTCCGAATCACCACCATCACTGTCCATCTGTTCATTGAAATAGTTCTCTCAGCAACTCCAGATTCCACCATGTTTGCGAAGACAGCCATGGGCCTCATACCCAGAATCTCCAGCAGTCGGCATTTCTCTTTGCCACATCTCCACTTCACTAGGGAGGGTCTATCTTCTCCAAATCTGTGCTTTGTCCTGTTTCCCCAGTGTGAGACCCAATCTCAGGAGCATTTGTATAATCTTAAAATACACTTAGGAGTGAATTCCAGATGGCTTTGGAAGATACTATTAAAGATTTTTTGGATACCCTCCCAAAAGGGCCTCAGTCTAGGGCACATCCACACCGTATGAATGAGATCTCCCACTTTTGCCCCACAACGAAGGCACACGGGTTATTGCCCTCTCTGAAAGTGCCATAGATGTGCAGGAGTTAAGTACACTGTATGCAGATATTTGAATCGATTTGTGATCTCTGCTTCTCTCGGCGCCATGAAGGTGAACATCTATTCTTCATCCTCCATTCCTCCTATGTCAGCTTCCCACTTCTCTTGCGGATGATGAATTGGGTCAGATGAGTTAATGATCAGTGATCTATATATGCATGATACTTTGCCTCTCAAGAGGAGGCGGGCCATTGTCAGCTTTGACTCTAGTCGGCTATACTCGGGTATATCTTCCTGAGCTAGTAGATAAGATCCAAGGGAGTCCCTCAGCTGCAATATCTGTGTATGCATCCGGCTGAACTGTTCCATTATCTCTGATATGCCTTCAAAGTTGTCCTTGTCGCCACATCACCCAATGTTGAGATGCCCAAGAGATTCCACCCCCGGGAAACTGTCAAAGGCAGATACCTCTAACAGTATTGTGCCCTACCAAAGCGGAGTCTAACCAGTGAGTTTACTGCTCCGACCAAAGGGTTTATTAGCTGCTTTCCACGCTGTTAATATGGTGGGTGTAGCCGGGGCAATCTTTGATGGCAACCTGGTGCCATATACAAAAAATATTTAGTGGGGCGTGCTCACCTGTTGCCCACAGTTCGGAAACATAGGCTAGGTCTGATGCCCCGTCCACTCGGATGGAATAAATCCATTCATTCACCACTATTACTTCTGTGGCTTGCCAAAATGCTTCTGGGTCGATCATCGCCAGGCCCCCATCATATCTGGATTTGCAACATTTAGTGAAAGAAGCTGTTGGGTGGCCTGTTCCATAGGAATGATCGCAGCCAGACATCTAATATTAGCAATCTGGACGCCTTGTGCCCAGCTGTTCTCTCAGGCATGGAGGTGGGGGGGGGTGGGGGGAAGGTGGGTGGTAGTTTAGTTAACCGGTAATTCAGAATAGGTTCTGAATGTGTAATGGATCTCCATTTCTTTGTCTCCCAATGTGCCTGGGTTACTGAAGTAAATGAGTAAATCGTCAGTGTATGGTGAGATTTTGTCTCTTAGTGTCTCCGACCATTTGAACCCGGTGACCCTGCCTGATTGTCTGATCACATGTCCAGTGGTTTAAATGACAGTGCAAAGAGTAGAGGGTACAGGGGTCAGCCCTGTCGGACCCCCTCTCTAAAACAAATACTGTTGAAAGCGTCCCTCCCCCCCCTTCCCTCTAGCCTGCAATCCTGTGTAAAGTGTCTGAATATAGGAATTCGATTAACTGAAGTATTGAAAACAGGTAATTACAGGAGAGGTTGTCAAAAGCCTTCTCCAGGTCTATAAACAATAGTGTCTGGGAGGCTGGGGGCAGGTATCCTGCACCCAAGGTGAATGTCATTAAACACTCGTTGCCAGGCTATTGCTGTGTATATTTTTAAAAGCATGTCAGCTCCAGGAGAGACAATCCCCTGAAGAACTCAGAAGTGCACTTATTCCAGCATGGCAGAGGTGAAGAGACAATGAGAGACTGGAGCAGGGAATGTGCCAGACAGAGGTGGCAAAGCAATGAAAAGTAAGGGCAGGAAATATCGTTGACATTGTGCAGAAGAATGAGATGGACAATCCAAAAGGATGCAAAGCGTGAATACAGCACTTCTGAAGTATCTCATTTTAAGCGAGACAATTCAGATTTTAAGACATGGATTTTATTTCTTGTGAAAAACTATTGCCTTTAATCACCCAGTCTGCAGATTTCTCCACTAGTATTATCTGTGAAAGTCAGCACAAAATACTGTGCTTTCCCTTTAGATGCCTTGTAGACTCTGCATTAACACACTGGTGGAACAAAATCTAAATATACACAACCTCCAGAGACCATACTGCTCAAACGACCTACACCACTTTTTAGTCATGCAAAATTGACTGCAAGACTTGAGAAGACAGTTACTTCCCAGTCTCTGACCCTCACATATGAAACAACCTCGCCTATCACATTTACAATTCCTACAACCTCATTATCGTAAAATTAAAAAAACCTGAAAGTGGACTTATTCTAAATCTCAGTTACCTCACTGGCCTCATCAGTTAGTCTCATTCCAGCGAGCAACTATGCAAGAGGAATTAATAAAACATTTTTTAAATGATTTTTCATATAATTTCTGCTTTTTTACTAAAAATGCCACTTTTATTAATGTATTATTGTCAGAAAGCATGCTTGCTTGGTCTTAAAACTCCCCATGCTCTCCAGCTCCTGACTCTTGGGCCTATGAAACATGTCCTTCCATCCATATGGGGTCTCTAACTTGGGATGTTAAGGGGGCACATATCTGCGGATACCCTCTGAATGCTTTGAATCACACACCTGATATCCAGTGTCTGATTGGCCAATAGTGCAGGCAGGCAGTGCCCGAAGGGCTTGTTTGACAGGTCAGTGTGTGGGCTCTTTTGATGGTCTGTCTTGACAGCGCAGCTGTCGCCAGACAATTATGTGAAAATCACCAGGAGAGGGGCTTTTGCTCTGCCCACATATTGGGATACAGGAGTACATGTTTTGATTGGGCAGAAGTTTTGTGCTTCCACAAAAAATGCTTGCCCTCCACACCCCTTTTTTCAGTATACACAACTTCAAATTTAGATCGACCACACAATGTAGGAAATGATCTTGTGATGAGGTTCAATCCCTCTTTAGCTAGAAGGGGTTATACCTGCTGTAACATGTGATGTAACTGGTGATTACCCAATATATACCCTCTACCTTACTTCCTGGTGCAGTGGACTCAGCTTTCTAATTTTATGGTTTACCAAGGTCCTCTGGGAAGAGACATTAGCACCATGTAAGAAAACGCAACTTTCACATTTTTACCACACAGAATGCCTTGCACACAATTTCTAATCTTTTTCTCCATGATTTTGTCCTCCCTGCGCCACAGATCAATGCTTTTACATCTCTTGTCCAGAGAGGCTGGACTTGCACCTTGAATCAGCCACAGGATGCCTGGTAGCTTGACATTATTATAGGTAAGCAGATCTGAGGAACCGTGTGACAGCTAACTTGTCTGATTCCACTTTATGAAACAATTGACACAGACTTTAAATGCTTAGCCTAGATGACGGATGGCCACTTTTGCTTATTTGAAGATATACTGATCTGAGAGACCTATAACTCTGAAAACCGAAAGTAGCTCATTGCACAGCAAATAAATTGTAAGTCTTCAGAACCCTTTTGAATATTCACTCTTTCATTTATCTGTTCTTAGCATGACAGTACAATCTCCTGTGTTGTCACACTTCGATGGCAGTAACACCATGTTGCCGGCCTCCAAAAACGCCCCTGTATTTCTTAAAAGGTGGTCCTTCAGAAGGCTGCTCATCATATTGTGTAGGCCAGGCGATTTGAGCGTTTTGCACGTTATCAAATCCTTTTGTTGGTTCATGCTCGAAGTGTGCATGTAGGTAAAGTTAGGTTGCCTCGCATTTAAGGCCATTACTCTATAATACCTATCTTATTTGGCAGGTTTGACTGTCACTTTGGGGGTGCCTGCCCGGAGTAAATTCCTAGCCAGGATGCCCCTTCTGCTTTTTATGAAAACTTGCAACCCTGTTAAGTCTTCTCAGTGTCTGTCCCCAGGCTGCAACATGTGTTACCTCTCTTGTAGGACTTTTTCTTGTTTTAGAGACAAGAAATAAAAGCATTTCACTCTTATGAGGTCTGATGTCCTCCTTTTGCGTCTGGGTCTTGTGATCTACAGGTGGGAGTGCCACATGGTTCAGCTTTGAGCCCTACATTATTCGATATATATCTCACTCCTCTGCGTTCTCAGCAGAGACTCAGGGTGCAAAAATAATTTCATAACCAGATGATACCCAGTTACTTTTTTCCTGGGGTAGGGAGGAAGTGTTTCCAGGTGAAAAAACCAGAACCTGTTTGATGGAAGTTTTTCAATGGCTATCTCACCACCAGCTTAAGTCTAATGAGGGCAAAATGGAGCTACTTTTTTTGGTACAAGATCAGACGAGCCATGACAGTCCTTTTGGCCGGAGGGTGATCCCCCTCCATTAAGCCACATTAGCTCTGTCAAAAATCTGGGCATTAAGTTTGATGTTGAGCTTTCCTTTCTGTCACAGGTTAATGTAGTAATAGGGACCTGTTTTGGTCTGCTACAGGTGCTTAGGAAGTTCCTCCATTTTCTGTCTCTCTCTGTTAGGAAACTGGTAGTACAGGCTTTGATAACATCTACGTTTGATTACGGCAATGCACTGTATTTGGGCCTGCCTGATTTCCTGATCAGCAAGTTGCAGGTGGTCCAAAATGCAGCAGCCCGCACGCTTCACGGTTGCCACTGAGAACTCAGGTATCCCCCTATCTTAGAGAACTGCATTGGCTTCCTATTAGGAAGAGGATTCTTTTAAAGGCCTTGCTAATGGTCCACAGGGCTCTTCATCAGTCTGGCGCAGGGTACCTTAGAGCAAGAATTTGCTTTTATGCTTCTTCGAGGCATCTGGGCTAAGCCAACCTCTTTCTGGCCAAAGTTTCCAGGATTTGACGGTCCAGAACTGGGGCAGGTCCTTTTCATTTTTGGGACCTTCACTTTGGAATAAACTCCCCTTGGAGTTAAGGTGCATTTCATCTACCCCCCAGTTCCGGAAGAAATTAAAAACATGGCTTTTTATGCAAGATTAATTTTGTGCCTTTCAGCTCCGCCTCACTGGAGGTGCAGAGCACCAGGACACTCCTCGGAGTAACAGTGTGCTTTAGAAACCCCATTTACATTACATTACATTATGAATCCTTCTGTTGGGCAGACTGGTCGCACTTATTTGTAATGAATATTTAGCGGTATGTAAAACTTTGAGTTAGTTAAGCTGTTGATGTATTTGTGAGGTATTATTTGTTTAATTTAGCTTGCTATTTTCAAATATACTGTAGCTGTTGGCTTTTGGCCTTCTGTAACCCTAATTTGAAGTGCCAACATGTAAAGAAGAATGTTCTGGCGAATGCCCTACTATTTGCTACTTTAACCCTCTCACTCTAAAGGTGCTTCTCACAGACATCTTCAGCACCACAGACTTCGCTTTTGTCTAGAATCGCCTGAAGACCTGCCTTTTGAAAGAGACATTCACAGACATACAAGTCACCTTTCTAGTTTCAAAACTTGATCTTTGAGATCTCACAAAATAGCCTCTGTGGTCTTAGACCACCCCAGGAAGCAGATCTCATACCAGCATCACTATGGAACAACCAAACATTGACACTCTTAGCTTACGCTAGCTGAAAACATCAAACTTAATGACAACCTACTATTCAGAGGAAACCTGAAGACCCACCTCTTCAGGCCCTACCTGAAAGACTCCTACTGGGGAAACATCGATTACAATGCAGTCATTACATTGCACTGCTTTTACAACGCAGCTGTTACAACGCAACTGCCCTTACACCGCATGCCATTACACCGCATGCCATTACACCGCATGCCATTACAACACATGTCACTACAACGCATGCCATTACAACGCATGCCATTACAACGCATACCATTACAACGCATACCATTACAATGCATGCCATTATAACGCATTATAAGGTAAGTAATGGAGATATTTTATTTTTAGGGTGGGTATGGGTTTTGGGGTAGATGGAAATAGTAATTTTTACCCCTATCCAACACTTTCCCTACTGTTGCACTCACTGGAGTGGGTATAGTAATTTTTACCCCTACACCATCCAACCCTTACCCTACTGTTGCATTCACTGGAGTGGGAATAGTAATTTTTACCCCTACACTATCCAACACTTACCCTACTGTTGCCCTTAAAGGATTATGCATTGTAATGGTATGCGTTGAACTGTAATGCGTTCTAATGGTAGTTTTTAAAAATGCGTTGTAATGGCATGCGTTGCAAAATCATGCGATGTAATGGTAGTTGCGATGTAAAAACCGCGTTGTTAAAGCATGCATTGTAACATCATATATTCCTCCTACGGGGACTCACAATTCTCTCCCGTCCTCTCTGATATTACTATCATTAGGGTTACTCTGCATCTTTATATGCATATCATTATTTTATTTTCATGTTACTTTTGAAGTGCTCTGCCCCCACTTGACTAAGTCTATGCAATATACATAAGTATCATACATAAATAAACTAAAGACATACACACATAAATAAATTAAAAACTGCTTTGAATGCAGTGCCATATGGGCAACATGATGGCCAACCTTTGATTTGGAGGATTCTTTTACTCTTTATTTGCTGCTTTCACATCTCAGACAGTTCGTTCCACCTTTAATACATTTAGTAAATTTGCTGATAAAGAAATGCTACAGATTATGAAGCTCTCTCCGTGTTTGGTCTAGATAATAAATTCTTTATAGTGTCAGAGGGGCTCTGCACAAATTGGCTTATAGATCTAGCCCTCCCTCCCTATTAACCTTATTAACAAGATTAGCAGTTCCAGCTCAGTACATTCTTATAAATAAAAGTCTTGCAGTAGAATACACTGAGTTTATTTTTATTTCGCCAGTGTCCTGTTGTATTTTGTCTGTTTTTACTTTGCTTATTAGCAGTGGCGGGTCGCATAGGGCGTGCTGCGGGGTGGCGGGGCGGGGAGGGCAGGGTGGGGGTAGTAAGCTCGGACATACGACGGAACGGAGGAAGTAATTATTACTTTCCTCCGTTCCGTCATGTCTCGAGTTACTACCCCCACCTGCCCCTCTCCTGCCCGCCTCACCGCTCCGCAGCACGCCCTATGCGAGCCGCCACTGCTTATTATGTAAATACATCTGGTCTTAGATGCATGCTCCATACAGTATCATTCATATCTTCAGACTTTAAACACGGCTTAAACCCGTTGACCTCCAGACAACAGGAGTGAAATCATTCAAGAACAAGGACACAGTGTCACTGAGGAGTGGTTCTTTGGACAAGGACATTGTAATTCCCAAATTGATGAGTCATATGCCTCATACTGAAAAACCTGTTCCTTGTGCAAACCTCTTGGCGAACAAGTTAAGCTACTTCGCACTGCCTCTTCCTGAGAACATACTGCAATGTCTGTATGCTATATGTTGTGTTTTTCATTTACCCAGTTTAAAGCGTTCTCTGAGCTTAAGGAACAAGTAAACGTTGGGTAGATATATTACACTTTAATCACATATTCCTTAAGGAGCAAATGCAATTCAATTTTTCTATTGGTTCTTCTTGGGCTCTTCATCCAGGCAAGGGACATATGGTTATATCCTTGTGATGTTATGATACAAAAATTATTTTCCTATAACATGATTATAGACCCCCACTTTTCCTCATGTGGGTATTTTCCTGAAAGATACATCTCTAGTAAGAGGTGTCAGCACACATATTGAAATGGAGGTAACGCAATTACTTCCATGTCAATATGTCAGCTCATCAAGTTACATGAAGATACAATTCTTTCAAGTGAATGGCAATAACTATTTCGTTAGAGCAGTAGTTCTTAACCATTCAATTTCTGTTGACCCCACTGAATCACTACTGGATGCCGGGGCCATTTTTATGATTTGAACCTCAAAATAATATACAAAAATACAGAAACAAGCATACATCAATCAAATTCACACGTTATGAAATGCGTTTTTATTTACAAACTAAAAGAAATTTTGAAAATCAAAATTTTAAATTTAATGGGAAGTTTGGGGATTTTTTTTACCAAAAGACAAAACAATATGTTAAATGCTAGCATATCACTTTCTCTTTGTTGCTCATAGTGCACACTCTCTTTTGTCAGCGGTGCTGTTTCAGTTGAGGCCACCAATCGTCCATATTAGATTTGGTTTATTGTACTGGCACTGCTCCCACAAATCAAGATGAGAATAGTAACTTCATTTTTAGCTTCCAATTTTAAATTCCCCCATCTACAGAGCATTTTAAAACTTTATTAATCACCGGCTATTATTTCATTTTTAAACAGTGGCGTACCCTCTGAGTAGGCATTGAGTACCCTCAGGCATCTACGGACAACAGGTCAAGAATCACTATATTACAGTGTAATTTAACATTCATCAAAGCTTTTCATTTTATTCACTGTATTTTTTAGGTCTTATTCTCTAAGCTGGATAGTAACAACATTACATCTGCAATTTGCATATTGTTTGAAATGACTATCCTTTTGTGTGGTATTTCCCCAGATTTTTGCCTTCACTACCCTCATTTTTGCTGAACCCTTTTTGTTGGCATTAAGACTCTGCACACTTTACTCCTGCTAGCCAGCGGTAACATGCTTGTACTCTCCCTTCGAAGCATGTTAAAATTGATAAACACCTGATTGGATTTTTTCATTTACTTATAAGTCACTAGTAAATGGTGCTACATGTACCCAGGGCCTGTAAATTAAATGCCACAACTGGGCCTTCCTTTTAAATTCCTATATGTCACCCCTAAGGTTGGCCCTAATGCTCACAGGGCAGGGTGCATGGTATTTAAAAATTAGGTCATTTGCACTTAAGTTTTACATGTCCTGGAAGAAACTCCCATAGTTGGTCATCACTGTAGCAAGGCTAGCTCTCCCATAGACTAACACTGGATTACATTATTACACATAATAAGTGATAATTCCAGTTTGGGAGTAGATAGAGAAATACTTCTGCTCATTTGAATTGTAATTTAAAATCCTCTTGAATGGTAAAATTGTATTTTAAGTTACTATTCTGCAAATGGCTCTTTTTGAAAGTTGCCATTTTTCTGCCTAAGCCAAATGTGTCACTTTGCCAGTGCCCAGGGTTACATGACTGTTAATGCCTCCCCTGTGGTGTGAAGTGTGTATTACTTCCAGACATCAGACAAAAAGGCCTTGGTTTTTTATTGTACCTCTCCTGAGCAGGATGGCCTAGGGGGTTGTGCCCTTCCTGAGCTTCAAAGGGTAGCCTGAGGGTCTGATTTCTGAAGATGCCAGCCCTGTCACAGGAAAATGCATCTCACACCTGGGCCTGCCTTTTGTTCCCATAGACATATGGGAGCCAAATTCGGGGAAGGGGAAGAACTGACCAGAACCAGTTCAGGGTTAGACAAAGGGTGTGTCCTCCACACACAGGCTGGCACTGGGTATAAGTGTGGCACCCTTAAAACCTTGCATCACAACACTCCTGGACCTGTGGCGACTCAGAAGTACTGTCCTTCTGTCTGAATCCTGAAGGAAGACTGGACATGCTTCCCTTTCACCCTGGACCCCAGAAGTGAATATAAGGGTCAGTTGACTGACCTCTTATTTGAGCTGCAGGAACACAGCAAGCTTCCAGAGGCCATCCCTTGCAACTGACCAGCAGACCTGTATCAACTGGACCTGCCTGAACCCTGCTACTAGCTTTTTTTGGAGTGAGTCCTAATTCCCAAAAGGTGCCTCTCCAAGTCCTGGACCCTTAGCTGATGTTACAGGGTAGTTCTCAAACCCATGAACTGCAGGAATTGGACTTCAAGTGAAAAACCAAAGTTTCTGGGCTCTTCACGTTGAAAAGAACCATCCCCGGGCTCCTCCTGAGTGCGAGAAGACTTAACTTAAGCCATTGCGGTACCTGCATCAAACCACTAACGTGACCTTCCTGGACACAGACCACGGACTTCACCTCCCTGAGCTCTTTTCGTCAACAACAGCTACTCTGCATTTCCTGCCATCGTGAAGTTCCGATCGTCGACCAGCTCTTCATGCCACCAACGACCGCACCACCAACGCGAAGTTCCGACAAAGGCCTGAGACTTCAGCAACCTACCATCAACGAACCCCTCTCCAGATCCAGCATGCAGCCTCACTGCTCACGACCTTTTTGTGGAGTGCTTCTCCGGTTAAAACTGGACTAAGTTTGAAGGTAAGCTTTTTACTGGGATAAACCTGGTCCCTGTATCTGACACGCGCTCCATCGTAGTCGGCCTGTACTTTTGACTTTGACACGGTCCATCGAACCCGATAACTACGATTGATGGTTTGTGCTTCTTGGTGCTATCTTATTGTAAAAAAAATTAAATTCATGAATCAGGTTCTACTTATTGGATTTTTTCCTGTTTTGGTGTTATTTCATATATTACATTTTAGTCTCTTTTGCTATATTGGTTTGAGATTTTCTTTTACTGTGTTTTCCCTTTATTACTGTTTCAGCACTGCATAACTACTTTGCACATTGCCTCTATGTTAACCTGGTTGCTTGGTGCCAATCTATCAAAGGGCTAACCACAGATTATTTGTGACTTTTGTGGTTTAACCTGACAAGGACTGTGCTTATTATTTCAGTGGGGTTCTCAACCCTCTTAACTAATAACCCACTTTCTTACATAAAATGATTTCTTATAGCCCCTAATCCAAACATATATCAAATCTCAAGGCAGTGTTCTATCAACAAACCCAAGCGCCCTTCTTTTTCTTGGATATGCCACTCACAACTTTAGATAGCCCTCCTCAGTCCGAAATACGTCTAATTTTATTTTATTTGGGTCTAACAAAGGTAAACTGTCGATATAAAAGACATTTGGTAATATGTTGGTGGGCAAAAAACACTCTGATTTCAGTTTATTTTGGTCCCAAATTTAAGATTTATCAACAGAAGGGCCCTAGGTCTTAGTTAAGTTTCTCAAACAAATACCTTAAGTTTGGGAGAGTTTATTGTTTTCACTGGTCTCCTCTTGTATAGTGATCTTGACATTAAAAAGAATTAATGCATGATTGTGGTAGGAACGTGTCCAAGACCAACGTTCTTCAGACCATGCCAGTTAAATGTATGCATTTTTGCATATGTCACAGTGCAAGGTCATTTTTTGCAGTATTAGTAGCATCTTACTTTAGATTGGTCCCTGTTGGCCTCCTGTGATTGCTAAAGTGTTTCAATGCCGAGGACAGATGCTTTTCCATTTTGATGTACGTGAATTAAAGTGAAAACTGAGAAATCACATTGGAAGAAACCAAATCATGGAAAACCAACTTTAAGGAATGACAAGGAGGATGTAGTGGAACTTCCGGCGTGCGACTATAGGGTCGTAAGATGCACTTTCGGTACGCACCAAGATGGCCGCTGCTGACCATGTACCCCTGCGATGCAGTTACATTATTTCTCCTGTCGCCAAAGAAACCTTGGAATTGACGCTGCTGTTGCTCTGCCCTGCTGGGCATTGTTTGGGGGCCGTATCCTTTGTTCAGCCATCACTTCCTGGCGTGACCGCTGTCCCAGAGAACACTGCCATTAGCTGTTGCCCCCATTAGTGCAAATCTACAACACCCTGGTGGGAACTACCAGTCCCAGGGTACAACACTCTTAAGATCCAGGTGCCGCTAACAAGGGGGAGGCGCATATCCATCTCTGCGTATAAAGCCTTGCATCATCACCCGCGGCGGGCCAGTCCGAGCCCGGAAGAGGCTGGGCTGGGCCACCCCTCTGTCATCTCGCCTCCTGGTTGGTTTGTGTCTTTCCCAGGTGACTTATTTTTTCCATATGTGCTGTGATTAGTACAGTACATAATTGCCCCGAAGGTCTGGCCCCTCCAGTATAATCAACCTGGACTTGCTGACACTCGTGTCACTCCTGTGGCCATATTTGGGTCCAAATGGGCAAGAGGAAAGCTTGTGAGGGAGGATTGGGTGAAGGACATGAAAAGAAGGCTAAGAAGGGCAAGAAAAAAGACCATCACGTTAATCAAGATGCAGGAAGCGAGGTATTGGATAGAATTGACAATCTTTTGATTGAGTGTGAGGGCATTCTTGATAGTACCCTTACTGACACCGTGTTAACTAATAGTAACAGCCGTAGGCAAGCTGTGGGAAGTAATACTCCTAAAAAAAAAGCGTATCCCGGATATGTTTAAAAGATCAGCCGGGTGGGTTCCACCTCCAGAATCCCCAGGTGCGCCCTCTGCAAGTCAAAACACTGTAGAAGTTCCTCCACCTTCCTCTCAAAACGTCCTGACTGCCTTTCCTTGCAGCAATAGTTACGCTACCCTTTTGGAGTATCTAGCCCCCCAAGGTTAGGGACCCAGGAACACAGGGAATATGTAGTGTCCAATCCCGGCTGCATCGTCCAGGAAATAGACACAACTGAAGAGGCTCAGCATAATCGAATTGATAAATTTCCCAGAAATCAGCAGACTACAAGATCCCATATACACTCTTCCCAGGGGTCTACATCTATGCAGCTATCGAATCTAATGAGTGAAATCCATGCCCTTAAAGCATCCGTTCTCAACCTTACTGATTCCTTATCCAAAGTACATTCAGCTGTCCAACAGGTTAAATCATCAATAAGAGATCTTCCCTCAAGTCGACCCCATATACCACAAGGCTTGGGACAAGTCACTGAACAGGCCCATACGGTCAGATGAGTCCAGTACCAATTTCCCAGTCAACTAGCACTAGTATGGGGTATACTCACTCTGGCAGGGAAACCAAAAGTGCGGCCACTAGTTGGGAACTTTCACACTCATCCATGGCTCTCCCACCTCTTGTCACCCCTGGTTATAGCAGAAGCATCGTACCGCGGGTGACACATGGGGCCTCCAGTACACCAGGCACTCGTAATATTGTGTACATGATAAATGTGCCAAAATGCCCAGGAGACCGACACACTGAGGATGAGAGTTCCATTCGAAACAAGTGCACCCAATGGATTCGTCACATAAGGGGCTGCCGGTCACTAATTAGGGATGACATTCTCAGGGCTAAACGGCATGCATCCCCTGAAGCCACTTTGGACTATATTGCCCTAACACTCCCACATTTTTGCCTAGCGAAGAAACTTGTAGACTTTGATATCCGTACCCAAGAACTTTCCTGTACCATCATTCGCTTTAAATTCAACCCCCCTGAACAAATTACAAACCTGAGTCCATCACCCCTCAATGAGATAGATTGAAGGTCACAGCCACTCGCGGGAGCCCCTGGCGAACAACTTAGGTTACCCGCTTGCGAGGGTGTCACTATAGATGAACCAGCTTATTTTTTCCCAGTACCAACTATAACATCCACAACCCTGCCTAGTGTAGTGGGAGGGCTGAACATCTTGGGAAATATGACCTCTAGGGGCAACGAGCAAGCTGAGCATCATCATATGACTCCCACATTAGTCGTAATGTCTTGGAACATAGCTGGTCTAGGGGCGTATCCCCAGAGTGGCAAACCTTCATCGAACAGCACGATATTTGTCTTTTCCAAGAAACGTGGCTAGTAGACCCCCTTTTTTATCCAGGGTATTTAAATTATCATAGTCCAGCCAAAAGGGGGGGCATAGGTCGTACATCTGGGGGGCTCACAATCTGGGTTAGACAGGCTATCGGCTCCAAAATCCGGGAGCTACCAACCCAGAATAATGATATTCTTGCCATTCGGCTAATGGGGGGATCCCTTGGGAATATCGATATTTACAACGTCTATGTCAGGGGGCTTAGCGGGGGGAAGAGATCAGAAGTTTTAGCGACTCTTGATGTCCTCTTAGATAAATGGTCTCAAGATGCCTTGGTAATAGTTGCAGGGGACTTTAACTCGACATTTGAGCCCCTCTGCAGTGAGGATCAGGAACTTGCGAGGGAAGAAGACGCCCAGTGGGGAATTCCAGACCTCGAATTGGCACCCATCAAACGATGGTCAGATGTCGCAATCCAAATTAAAGCTATTACCTTAGAAAAAGGATTGCGGACGGCTAATGGAAGAACTCCCTCTGATAGGCATGGGGCAAATACCTTTAATAATGGCCATTATGCCAGTCGTATCGACTATTTGCGAATTCATCTGAAATTATGGCATACTCTTTTGGACATGGTAGTGAGGGATCGTATGGAAAGTGACCACAACCCCCTATGTTCCACTTTTAAATTATTGGCCCAACAAGAACCTTTGCTACTTGAGAATTGTCTAATCACCCGCGACCTGGTTCCTACCAATGACCTGAGGCACCTTAAGTGGGAAATGGTTTTGAAGAAACCAGATATTCTAGCTTCTATTGCTGTGGAAACTGAGCTTATTTCAGTTGAACTAGAGGCCCTTTCCAATAGCCCTGACCCCCTATCATTGTACAACATAATTGCATTACATAGCAAATTTTTTGCCAAGTTGGGATCTTATTTCATCAAAGAATGTAGGCCTAGGAGCACCCCTCGTAAGAACATGTGCCACTGGTTTAATGATGTTTGTAAAACCGCCCGTCGACATCTCAGAGAAGCGATTAGACTGAAAGATCCATGTAGTGTTCGGACAGCTAGGACAGAATATAGGAGGGCCCAGTTGAAGGCAAAAAAGGAATGGGATGAAAAGAGATGGCAGGATCTTAGATCGGCTTGTGCCAACAACAACTCCCAATGGTTCTGGAATCTGGTGAAATGGGGTAGAGGGGGTCACAGATCCCAGCCACAGAATCAGGTGGCCCAGGACCAATGGGTAATTCATTTTGAATCCCAATACGCAAATGGCCCTGAAGAGGCCAACGCCATAGCACTCCCTCACAAATACTACCTTGGTAAGCCCTTCACTGCAGCTGATGTTGATATGGCCCTTAGTACAATCACGGGGGTAGGGCACCGGGGATCGACGGCATCCCTGCTGATATTTTTCTCCACAATAAGCCCTGGTGGAACAGGTACATCCTGACATTGGCTAATGTGATTGCTCTTGGGGCCCCTTTTCCTGATTCCTGGAGAGGGGCAGAGATTTTTCCATTGTATAAAAAGGGTGACAAGTCCCTCCCAGGGAACTACAGGCCTATTAGCCTAATTGATTCCATTCAAAAGACAGTAGCTAGACTGGTGCTAGATAAGGTCCAAGACTGGATAGAGGAACAGGAAATCCTTACTCCGCTACAGGCGGGCTTTGGAACCACATGAGTACGATTGACCAGGTATTCCGATTTAGGCTATTACACTGGTGAACCGTGGTCTTAGGCAAAGGTAGCATGTATGCTGCCATTGTCGACCTTAAGTCAGCTTTTGACCTGGTTTCGCGTAGCAAGCTTTGGGTTGTTTTGCAGGACCTAGGGATATCTCCTGAACTGCTTTCCCTAATAGCACGACTTCACGAAGATAACTTTGCCCAAATACGTTGGGGCAGGCAGGGAAATGTCACCAGTCCCTTTCCTGTAGTGAAGGGGCTACGCCAAGGATGCGTACTGGCCCCCACCTTATTTTCCCTTTTTATTAATGGGATTGCTGAGTTTTTAACATCGGTTCCTACAGATGCTCCAGTCCTTGCAGGCTCCGCAATTCCCATTTTAATGTTCGCCGACGATACATTGATTATTTCTAAAACCCCTAGTTTGTTTACAACGAGCCTTAACTCTCTTTGAAAAATTTAAATTTTGCTCCCTACGGGGCCTAGAAAGCAATGTGGCAAAAACAAAATTTATCACTTTTAACCAACACAGATCTTTTAAAGGAAGCATATTTTTGGACAAGAGGCCACTAGAACAAGTTAATGCATTCACCTACCTAGGGGTTATCCTGCAAAAAGATATGAGTTGGGGGCGCCAAATTGACACTGCTTCGCTAAAACACCGACAATTATCGGGGGCTATATATACACAGGAAGTTCAATACATCCCTGACCAAGCCAGTTAGCCTGGTTCTACAAATTTATAATATGAAAGTGGTCAGCTCAGTGTTATACGGGGCGGAACTCTGGGGGTTCTAAAACCTGTCCAAGTTATCTCTTGCTGAAAACCGGTTTCTGAGAAACATTACTACTCTCCCCCAAAGTACCCCGGTCCTTCCACTGTTACAAGATCTGGGTAGGAAAGCATTGGCGGATCTAGCAAGATTACGCCCCATCTTCTACTGGCGCAGAATATGGTGTACCCCAGTACTGTCAACATACGCTGTAGGTCTTAGGGATGTAATCATGTCAGACCGGTTTCATAAGATCAGTTGGCTAAGAGCGGTTAGAGCTTCCCTAGTGAGTATTGGTATGTTAAAATTGTGGGAAAATCCATTGCGTTGCCAATTCCCCTCGAAAGAGATCATAAAAGAAAGATACTGGGAATTGGTTTACCACAATAACCACAGAGCTAGCGATAGTTCATCCCTAACTGGGGCTTTTTTAACAGTTAAGCCTTGGCCAAGCCTGGAATGGTACTGGGATGTCATATCCAAACCATTTGATCGGAAGTTGTACTTCCAATTTAGAGTTGGAACCTTGCCGTTGAGAACATTTACAGCAAAATGGGCCAAATCAGGCAATAGTAAATGTCCCTTTTGCAATGCACAGGAAGAGTCTTATGCTCACGTCCTGTTTGTCTGCCCTGCCTACTCTGGCCCTCGTAAAGCATGGCTGACACCAATGTGTAGGAACTTGGGTACTAGAACGAGTAGCATTGCTCTAAGAATATTATGTACTGACACGTTGCCGTGTATTACTATAGCAGTAGCCAAGTTCTTAAGTTGGATGTGGATAATTAGATCCCGTTCTACAGATGTCATATGAAAAACGATTAAACTTTATCTAACTGTGTGTTCCAGTCATATATCTGTGGTGATGTTTGAAATAAGTCCCCCTAGCTATTCTTATCCATAATGGTTTTTAATACCTATATGATATGCTCTCCTTTTTAAATTTGATACTGTTTTTAACCTGGGCCAGTTTGCTGTATGAAATTTTTACGTTTTATCCTATGAATTCACTGCATTCTAATGTCGAAAGTCATGCTGTTTTATTGTGATCTGCTTTTATGACATAAACTGTCGAATAAAGCTTTTCGATTGGATTGGAATGACAATTTTCAGGAAATACAAATAAATCGAAAATTACAGGAAACATTTTAAAGGAAAGATAATTTTAAGGAACCATCAAAAAAGGTCACACACTTTGGTGAAGATAAGGGGGTAGTGATGGTTTTTTGAGTTCAAGGATAGGTGATGTTTAGGGATGAAGTAGGGCTTTTAGGGTTCAGAGATGGGTGGAATTTAGGGGTAGTCAGGGTTTTTTAGGGATCAGGCATGGGTGGAGTTTAAGGTGGTGGGAGGTTTTAGGGTACATGTAAGAGTGGAGTTTAGGGGTGATAAGTGGTTTTTAGGGGTCAGGGATGCGTGCCTTGTCATGGCGTTGAGGTGTTTAGATTTTACGGATCCGTGTCATTCCAGCTGGTGAATTTTTTAAGGTTTAGTAATGGGTAGAGTTTTGGTGTAGTAAAGGATTTTTAGTGCTGAGGAATGGTTGCAGTTCAAGATGGTGTGAGGTTTTAAGGGTTCAGGGATAGGTTGAGTTTATATGTAGAAAGGATTTTTAGGGTCCAGGGATGTGAGAGTTTGTGGCTGGTGAGGGATTTTAGGGGTCACAAGTGGGTGATTTTCAAGGGTGGTGAGGGTTTTTTAGGGTTCAGGGATGAATGGAGTTTGAGGTAGTGCAGGATTTTAATGGATCAAGGATCAGTGGGGTCTATGAGTATAAAAAGTGTTTTTAGGGTTGAGGAATTGGTGGAGTTTAGGGGTAGTGAGGAGGTTTTAGGTTAAGAAATTGGCAGAGTTTAGGAGTAGAAAGCAATTTAAGGATTCAGGGAAAGCTGGAGTTTAGGTGTCAGAAATGAGTGGGGTTTAGGTGTGGTGAGGGGTTTTATGGTTCAGGGATGGGTGCAGTTTAGGCTTAAATATGGCTTTAGGTTTCAGGGATAGGTGGAGTTTAGAGATCAGGGGGTGGAGGTTATACACAGGTAGGCATTGTTAGGGGGCAGGGATGGATGGAGTTTAGGGGTGGTTGAGGGTTCAGCAAATTAAAAGTATGCAAAGTAATTGTTTGACAATGTAAAAGATGTAAATCCGAACTTTCTGTCCCCTGAAGTAAAGCATTGAAATAAATACCTTAGACAAAAATGTTTCTGTTAGTAAGATCTGCAAACATTTCATTTACACCTTAGAAAATAAGTATGCAGAAGCCAATGTCGAAAAAAAATGAAGATGCCATTCATTTTGAACATTTCCATTAAACAGTTTAGATGAAATGGTTTCTCTGTAATGGTATTCCATTCAATCATTTTTCTATAAAATGACATACAAACTTTCCATATGACTGCAAGTCTATGGGCATGCACAGTCAATATATGTTCACTGCTCTTTCTCTGGTTGTTCCCAGTGTCCTTCACAGAGCACACAGCATTTTCTCAAGACCTAATGTTCTATTATTTTTAGAAAGTTTAATGTCCAAAGGACTCCAGTCCTGAAAGTGCACCATAGAAATGGAAACCCAAGAAAGAAAGAAACATTTTAAATGAATGTCATGTATAAAATGTGTAGATATGGTAGTGGAAAACTACATACATATACATTTAAAGAGAACTCACAAAAATTGAAATGAACTGCAAAGGCTAAGCAGCACATGATTGAGTAGGACAAGACTGCCACCTTCATATCAGAAAGAATATATAGATACGAAATGTAATGCATAGCAAAAAAGTTATTTGAAAACTATTTCATTGCTCAGCTAAGGATTCTGATAAGTACAAACCGCCTGAGATGTGTGACTCCTACTGCCCCCTCTCTTTAATAAACATTGATGCCAAAATATATGCAAAGATATTGGTAAACCGCCTGCTGCCACTCATGCCCTTGATCGCACGCCCGGATCAGTCTGGATTTATACCCGGGCGCGGGACGACTTGCTCACCTTCTTTGCTGTCATGCACAACATCCACCCCTCGGTGCCGGCGGCTCTACTTGACGCCACAAAGGCGTTTGATACGCTGGAGTGGCTGTATCTCTTCACGCTGATGGCGAGACTGGGGTTCAGTACATATTTTATGCAAGAAAAGTCCAGCTTCTACACTCCAAGCCTATGGCCTGTGTGTGCTGAAATGGGCAAATATCCGAATGCTTTGAAATTACCCGCAGTACCAGGCAGGGCTGCCCCCGTCCCCCTTCTTTTTGCTGTCATCATGGAGCCGCTGGCCACGAGGCTACGGCAGCACCATGTGGAGCGTGGAATTGGGTTCACCCCCCGAGGATTGGTGGTGTTGATGTATGCGGATTATATCACCCTCTACGACCATGATCCAAGCACCAACCTTGCACCTTTGACGCGTGAGATAATACGCTTTGGAGACTACTCCGGTGTCCAGATCAACTGGGGAAAGTCGGTACTCTTCCCACTTACTGATGCACCCGTACCTTGCCCCACAGAATATCCATTCAGATGGGCCACTGAGCCAGTCAAATACCTAGGAATATGGCTAAGTCGAGATATAGATGAGCCAGGCTACCGCTGTCCCTCACCGGACGCATCGCGATCGCGAAGATGGTGGTCCTACCGAAATTCTTATATCTTTTTGCAAATATTCCGATGCCTCTCACAGTGCATTTCTTTAAAAGGTTAAGGTCTAATCTAATAATGCTCACTTGGGCAGGGCGACAGCCCAGAGTAAAGTACGAGATGCTGACACTGCCGCTGGCAAGTGGTGGGCTGGGGGCACCGGACCTGAAGATATATGCCCTAAGTGCACAGGCAAGCTTCCTGCATCATTGGCTATACCCCACTCACTTTCAGCCTCACTTGGTGGTGGAGCGGGACCGGGCGGCTCCGTGGCCACTGCCGACGGCCTTGTTTTACAAATACAAAGCACCCCAAGGTGAAATAGACCCTGTAGAATGCATGCAGTGAGCGTGGGATGGACTCTGGCGCCGGGCTGGACTCCCGGCCTTACACGCCCCCTCGCCCGGCTCTCAGAAAACCCATTGTTCTCCCCGCTGCAAAGCAAAGGGTCGGCGGGTAGGGCCGCCGAGCTGGGAGTTAAGACTATTTCGGATCTGTTTCCTGGAGGACAGTTCCTTGATTCACTGTCCAACCCTTCTGTGCGGGAGGCCATGACGCTAGACATGCTGCTATACTACCAATTGCGAGCAACCTGCCGAGCGACCTTTGACACCTTCCCTGAGCCCCCCCCGACACTTGCGGTTCTGGAACACCTGTATGCCACCACATCCCCGCAGAAACTTGTTACTAGACTATACACGATCACAATTAAATCCCCCCCAGTTAGGCACGTCTCGGGCGAGGGAGGAGGGGTAGCAAGAGCTGGGAGGCGAGCTCCCAGAAGACAGGTGGGCATACTGTTGAGGACAAACGGAGCGCCTATCCCCCAATTACAGGCTGCGATTGATCCACTTCAAATACCTTCATAAACTTTACCGTACACTTCAGTTACACAAAATGGGGATGCGGGAAACCTCGAAATGCAGCCGCTGCTCCGTGGAGGGAGCCATGTTTCTACACTTGGCCTGGGAGTGCCCAAGGGTGGCGGAGTTCTGGGGGAGGGTATGTGAAACAATTAGCTGCATTACGGAGAACCGCCTGCCGTCGCACCCTGTGACATGCCTGCTGGGATATGTCGAAGAGGCACTCGTTGCATACCGCGGGCTGGTGGCAATGCTGCTATTAGTGGCAAAGCGCAGGGTCGTAATACATTGGGGCCAGAAGACTGCACCCACACACGCTGCTTGGTTAACGAACGCCGCCCACTGCCAGGAGCAACTCTGCACATATTGGGAACTCATGCTAGTGAGCTCCAGACCACTAGATATCTGGGCACCCTTTGCCACACACCTCAGAGACAGAGCTGACAACACAACAGTTGGACCAGAGTAGGCTGCGCAGGAATGCACACAGCTGGGAGGTTTGGGAGGGGAAGGGACAGACGGGGGGATATTGCAATCTACTGTCCTAAACTTTAATGCTATATGATGGCTGGGACGGGGGATGCTGCTTAAGTTGCCTGAAACAAGAAGCCTTATGTAATGTATGTTATATTTGTATATATTGCAGCCCTGAAGAAGCCCGCCACGGGCGATACGCGTTGGCTGTATTGGCTTTCCATTATAATATCTGAAATAAAGGATCGAATATATAAAGATATCCTCTCGTTTCAAGTGTATATGTCTGGCATTTATGCTCTTAGTATTCTAAATTTTGTTCATGTTGCCTCTCAGAGCTTCTTGTTTCATGTTTAATCATTTGTGGTTCTATGGTGGCGAGCCATAATTTGAGGTGGGCAATTGCAAACTGGTCTTTGTGCTTCTAAAATATTTCTAACTACACAAGATTGCGTGACAGTTGGTTCCCCTGGCCATCATTGTTCGTTTAATTTTCTTAAGTTGCCTCTTCGTATTGACATGCTCACTAAGTTGTATTGACGACCCATTTGAGCTATTGAGCCTGTACTGCAAGTTCTTCATTGGTATGCAATAAAGTTCTGTTGAAAACCAAAAAAAAAAGTATTCTGATAATACATTACAATGGTTCCAGCTTAATGCTGACACTTGGAAAGCATTTACTCACCACAGACGATTTGGTCATTTTGGTAGGCTTATTTTAATTTTGATTTGATTTTACTGTACATGGTAAAGTAGGAACTCTTGTTCCTAGTTTCAGCACATTGCTAGCGTCTTTATTGTTTACAAGAGATTTATCTACAGAATAACCATACACGAAATATTTGTATCAAGACAGAATCATCAGAGGAAGAAATTGTCACATCAAATCATGGAAACTATTCTGTGACATGGTGCCAGATCCCTAATTTCTAACTAAATTAATTTTTTACTGCATAATTGCTAATATTGCCCAAAGTAGCCAAAGAATGTAAGTATAGATGGAAACCAAGCCATATCTGAAAATGGAACATAATTGTAATACAGATCAGAAATATACGCCATGCATTCTTTTTCCATAAACATATTTGCAATTGAAGTGTAGATTCTCCATTGACGCCAGGCATATCAGACCTTGGAGTCAAACTTTCCTTGTTTTATTCTTGTAGTTGTCTAGTCTAAGATAGTATTTTTCTCCATCAAATACTTTGTTATGCACTTCTTCTGTCCAGTTCTTTCATCTAATAAGAAGGAATGCATTTTCCTGAGCCTTATCTTGTTGCCAGCTTGTAGGCCACATTTGCATATCATACATATTCGCTAGAACACCTACTCCCAAGAATAATTCACAATGGGCAAACAGCAGAGAGATGATTCCTAGTTTGCTTTTGGCTCATTACATATTCAAAATCGATCTGCATCTAGTAGGTTGAGTTCATTAAGATCATAAGATTATCAGTACATTCCCTATCAAATGCTTTGTTTGTCCCTAAGGTGTGAGTCCAACTTAATCTGCCCCGTTATAGTACCATCTCAAGCGCCCATATCTAATTCTCTATCTCTTTATTCTGCCACTGGTCCCATTTGTCTGACAATTGTCCTGACAACTATTCAACAGGAGGCTCCCTACGGGTCATTTTTACCCTCAATGTATAAATTTGCCTCTTGCAGTATTGTGGGGTTTTCTGCTGAGTTAAATAACACTGATTGGAAAAGTTGTGTAACTGGGTTTGGTCTGATTTGCCTTCAAGAAACCTGAGCTACATCCTCTCAATATGTAGATAGTTATACCTCCTATCATACTTCTGCCATTCCAGCAAATTCAGGAACAGCCAAGGGGGATTACTTACCCTTGTTTCAGTATCCTTCCCAGGAAAAATTAAATGTTCCTACTTAGAGTCCCCCGCTTTCCACTCATTCGGTTTGAGTGCAAACCAAGTGAGTTTTCACTGATCAATATCTAAAACAAAAATTTTGATCATCACAACACAGATATCACCTCTCTGAGTGGGGCGAGTGAGATCTTTGTCATCAGCCACAATGGCGCTGTTCCATTAGTGTGGGTGGGGAATTTTGATTTCCAACATTGTCACTTGCAAAGTAACACAATTTGTGGTTTTCTTAACCCCGGGTGGGAGTGGGGGGGGAGGGGCTTTGACACATTTTGGGCACACTGTGAGGTTTTGGATTGGCTTCTTGCCAAGTACCATTTGCAGTTTTCCTTTGACAACTCTCCAAATTCCCCTTCTTACAGGCCAGCATTCACTGGCAGAGGTCATTCTAGTATCATTGGCTTTATACTGCTCTCATTTAATGTTATTTTATGCACTACTGATTTTCTTGTAGCTGAAAATCTATTTAGTGGTAATAATTTATTGTTCATTTTGTATTTGGGGGGGGTGGGCTTTCCTCCATGCAAACCCAAGCAAAATCACCTCCCTTAGTGGTGGAAATAATCAAGTGAGTTTTGGTAATATAGGAAGATTCTGTCAAGACAGGCCTGTTAGCTGATTCAGTGTTGAGTTATAGGGCTGATTTTATGCAATGTCGGGATGGGGATGTGGAGGCCAATCTGATTGTTAGTTCCTATGGTGTTCTATGTGGAGCAATCAAGGAACTCTTGGCCTCTCCCCAGCGACACTATGGAATTAAAACAGTCTGATGCTTTGGTTCCCAACTGCTCAAGAGCTCATTGTGATCTTATGAATGCATTAAAGACTGTACCTAGGAATGCAGATGAAATGCTCCTTTGTAGGGTGGCTTACTAGAGGCCCATTGGACACAGAAAAAAGTTATCAGAGTAGAGGCCTGGGATTCCATGTTGGAAGCCATTGCTCTAAGACAATCCTGCATTTTGGCAAGTTGTAACCCTCCCTTTTTTATGGACTCCACTGTTTCTGGTTCCGATATCCTGATCCCTCCCGATAAATGGGTAACTCATTATGTTGCGATCTATTTTTCTTCCTCTTCCAATAATGAGTTTGTTATCCTTCAAATGTCAACTTCGAGCTTGCCAAAGTGGTGGCAGCTCTACCTGGACCAGACGGGATGCCTGTCAATTTATTCAGGGTCAGTATCGACCTCTAGACTCCTCTTATGACTAATGTATTGACAGGTGCAGTAGAGTGTGGGCAGTCACACTCCTTGTCCCACTCCATCATTGTGCCATTCTTCAAGATAGGCAATAAAGGTGAGCCTGATTTCACTTCTTGAGTCTATTAATAAAATTGCTAGTAGAATTCTTTTGGATCATCTTGAGGTCTGTGCCCAGGAAACTCACATTCTTTCCGACCTCCAATATGGATTTTGTGCAAGTCTAGGTACCACTGAACAGCACCTTTACCTGTATCTTCTAATCAATACAATAAATATAATGAAGATAAGCAGGGAAAGCTCTATCTGGCCTCAAGCACGACTGGTGGAGTGAGCTGGTAGAGGCTAGTACACTTAAAGATAGTACAAAATTTTGGGGGTCCTGAATCATTCATTTTTAAGGAAGAACGGCTTCCTGACCAGGCGATCACTGTCCCGGCTCAGATCTGGGTTAACCACTTCTCAGCCCTCTGCGATTGTGAGGGATCTAAGCCTTTTCCTCACCCTATTAACAACACTGATATGCTCACTATCCACTGGTCTGAAGTTAAAGAGGCTATTTTATTTTTACCCCAGGGTAAGGCTCCCGGTGCCAATGGGGTCCTAGGCGATTTGCTAAAATTGCTAGTGGATTTTTGGGCCCTCTTATGATTCTCCATACAAATGCAGCCATCAGAGGTCCACATGCAGAGGCGTGGAAACGGTCAGTTATAGTCCCTTTATTAAAAAAAGGAGACGGAGCAGATCCCACTTGCTTCAGGCCAATCTCCCTGGTTGACGTAGACGTGAAAATTATAGGAAAAGTGGTCCTGGAGAGACTCACCACTTGAGCTAATGAAAAGGAAATCCTCTCCCCAACCTGCGATACGGGTTTAGACCCGGGAGAGGGACAGTTGTGCAAAACTTAAGCCTGCATCTCCTGACATTTAAATATGCCAGGGGTTCTGTCCACCTGGCCTTTATTGTCCTCAGCTTTTGACTGTGTCAACAGAGATAAGCTTTGGACTGAGCTGGGGTCTCAGGGTGTGGATCAGGCACTCGTATCTTTTATGAGAGACTTACACAGTGGCCTACCAGGGGTGGTGAGATACGGACCTAACTGTGAAAGCACCCAGGCCTTTGAACTTAAAGAAGGCATCTTCCAGGGCTGCATTCTTGCCATATTTTTATTTATCAAGTATATAATTCGGCTAGAGGAGGTGCTTTCAGACATCGATTCAGATGTCCCCAGAGTTGGTGGAAAAGCAATTACAGTACTTTTTACATGCAGAAGATACATTTTTAATTGCCCGTACAGCTAGGAGACTCCAACGTCTTTTAGACACATTTATTGATTTTATGAATGGTTTAGATCTATCCACAAATTTTAAGAAATCATGTTTCATGGTGGTAGGCCCCAAGAATACAAAATCTTGCAATCTTTCAGCACAGGGTCAGGTTTTAACTAGAGTGGAAACATTTTCTTATCTGGGGCTGTTACTCAACTCAGGTCTTAGATGGAAACCTCTACTTGTGAGAAATGGAGGGATTCTGAAAAGGGCCATCTCAGGACTTTACGTTTTTGTCAGATGCATTGGGCATAAGCACCCGGGACTTCTATTAGATGTATACAAGGCTAAATGCGTCACGATGGCCACTTTTGGTTGCAAAGTCTAGGGGTATGCTAATATTGATCATGTGCAGGTATTTGAAAACAGGTTTTTGAGAAATGTACTGGCCATTTGCCGGGGTATTCTCGCCTAAATTATCCATGAAGAACTGGGAATGTCATTCATTAGAGATTTTATTTGTGTTTGTCTGCTTTTGTTGTGGTGTTCTGTATGGCATAAGGAGGAATTACATCTTAACAGGCTCATTCTCCAAGATTGTCTGCATTTAGATAATGTAGCTCAAATCCCATGGCTACAATACAATAAGAAATCTTTTTATGAATTAGGGCACCCAGGCCTATTCACCAACCCCAGGCACATTCTAAAAAGTGATTTTACATGGGTTAAGCAGACTTTCTGTCAGAGGGTGTCAGCCGATAGGGAGAACTCTGCCTTAACTAAGTAGACCATGCACAAGTATGTCCTGGTCAAATCTGTCTGTGGGATCGATCTCTTATTGGATATGCCTAATCGACAACGTCGTTCCTTGACATTCCTGATGCTGGACATATTTCACCAGCTCTTGTTCTCGAAGGGGGTATGGTTCAAACCATCCTACAAGCCTGCTTGCACCTGTGATAACATCTCGATTTGTGACACTATGCATGTATTACTCATTTGCCCGAAGTTTTCTAATCTCCGACACAAATATATGAGGCCTTTCCTGATTTTTGGACATTTCAGACAGATTAGACCTGCATATCTTTACATTCAGCTGCTAGCGATACCCAAAATGTGTTTCTTTGTTTCTCACTTCCTTTCTGGTGTCCTATTTGTAAGTTACTAAGTATCTGTAGTTAGGATCTGGTTCTTCTAGGACAATGATAGCGATTCCAGTTTCTATTTTAGTATTAATTACCCATTTTTATGTATTTTTGGAAGTTCTTTTTAACCTTTTATCCGATGTATTTTTAATTGATGCATGTTTACTGTGATACATTGCTGTTATTAAATGCGATGTACACATGTAGCATTTTTTTTCAAAAATCAAATAAAGGTTAATGAACTGAACTGATATCGCTTGAGAGACTTCTTTTCCAGCTTTTTCTTTTCTGTTTTAACGATGAAACCCCAATTAATTTCCGTTTTACCACATCTTTTATTATTTCTCAAACTGTACCAATATACGGGAAATAAGATGGAGGAGCAATGTTCTGGAACAAAATATTCTGAAAGACCTTGTGGTGGGAAACGTTGGCTGTACATTAAAGTATAAACAGTAATTGAATTCCACATTAAGTTGACTCATTGGGAATTTTTCAAAATAATCTCGGCCATCCTCCATTGCGTACTTGTGGTATCTAATTATTACACCATTATTAGTCGGTTTTATTGTGCTTCCAGGTACAAAAGGACGTCTTTTATTGTCAGTGCGCAGCTACGTGTGCCTCTACCACAACTCTATACATTTCTACTTAGTGCTCCTCTCCACATCCACCCACTGCAGAAGTCTTAGAAACTCTTTCATGCCAAGTTAAGACAAATACTTGATCTGTGAACTGGAGTTATCAACACAGACTCTTTTTTATTTTTATTTTCTTCGCCTAGGGAAACAACTGTAGTGTCCTCAGACACAGAGGATGTGTTATTTTTCTTTTGTCTTCTGCCATATAATTAATTACTAGCTTTCCATACACCATGCTTTTTACATCTACATGTATTGTGGGGTCCTGTTTCTTCTTCAAACATTAAGGAGTTAGTATTCTGGCTACCAGTAGATGTACTAAAAGTGGTTCTTTATTTACCATCACAGCTTTGAGATCTCATGTCTTATTTACAAAATAATGAATTCAACTTCTATTGAATGTAGTAGCGCAGAATTTATCTCTTGGCTCCAAGTACGTTCTACCACTAGGGCTTTATTTTAGGGATCCACTCAGCTCATATGGCAAACTGACAGTGCCCCCCCCACCCCAGTCCCTGCAATATCTGTCCTTTGATTTGTGATAGACAACACACAGCCTGGCCTGGGTCATATATAAGCTGTATATTTTATAATCCTTCTCTTGATTTGCACGCACTAAGTATTGGAAGGCATGCTTGAGGTAATGTCAGCTACTGCCGATTTCTCAGGGTAGATCTTTCCACAAAAGGTCCAGATGTTCCTATTTGAACATTATTCCTGGGCCCTTCTTCCTTCCATTTTCCCATATGATATGGGATGTATGTGTATATGACTTTAGCAGTGTTTTATACAGACATGAGATTGGAGCATTTATGCAGAGGTTTGATATTATGAAAATGTCTTATTCAGAATTTCTTCTCGTTGCTGCTATCGTTATCTTTACTGAAAGACTTGTGAGCAAGAATGTGTGCCCTATAGGTACTTGAATAGATAAAATGATGGAAGCAATATCACTGGACCAGTGCCACATTAGACGGAGACCAACCATATGCAAACCCTTCTTGGAACTGCTCATTTAGTAACAGTACAGCCTGAACTGCCAGACCAGGAAGTTTTAAGAAGGGAACACAAACAACCCTAGGCCAGTTTTTGCCAACTTCATTAGCGATGTGCAGCTTGAGTTCTTTGCCACAGTGAACACATGACCAACGTCTGGGCATACCTGTCACACAGTAGGGCGTCTACTGCAACAAACAACAAAGTGGCAGAAGGAATGATTTAATTAATGTCAGTGACTGGCAGTCACACTGACTGCATTCCAGTGAGTAGTTTTTTGCCCAGTGTGCCATTCTAGAAAGAGATCAGCCATATCCAATTCAGTCTTGGTCCTGCACTTAAAGGAACAGTCTACCTTGAACTGCCAGGCCAGGTACCCTCCAGGTGGGCACCCAAGCAGCCCAGAATGGTTTTGATCTACTTGCGCCTCATCCGCAAGTTGATTCCACCCATTACTTCATTTTTGTAAGTATGACTGACGATTATGCAGTGCTTAATTTGTAAATGAATTTTTAGGGCCCAAAGTTTTGCTCAGAAGCCCGCCACTGGTGCTTTCGAATTTCATGGGTGCCAAATAGCAAGGCTGTATGGTCTTGATTGTGCCTCACGCCTCTTTTATTTACCACCAGACACTCCCTGCCCATTTATCTCACCCTTTCAGGTTTGTTTTGTTCCCTGCTTTCTTTGTTTGTCACTGTTTTTTCTGTCACCCGCTACCTCCTTCTTTCCACCTTTTGTGTTTTTCTTTCTCTTGCTATAGGCCAAAGTCTGATGAGGAAAAGTAAGTGCTGTTCCCCAAAAATGAGCTTTGGTGGCCCTCACCTGCAGCCACCTGCTCAAATAGGCACTGCGTTTATGCCATATATGGGTCCCATGCTCACTGTACCATTGGACTCAAGCTGGACCTCAATGATGAGGCTGAAATTGGCCAAACTGGATCTGGGGTTGCTTGTATTTCCATTTAGATATTGCAGTTTAAGCTGGATCACTCCTGCTGAAGCAGGAGCACGACGGATTTACCTATGGCTGGTTTCTGTCTAGAGTAACATTGTAGGCAAAAGAATAATGGACTGGTGTTCGGCCTTAAGTAATTACTGGTGGCTGAGATTACTTGTAGCATTTCACCGATCACTTTTTCTAAGTGATACATGTGATGGGTGTGCCTTGATATGGTACCTTGTCACTGTGCTTTTGAACTTAAGCTGAACTGCACTGATGAGGTGCATGTAGGCTGAAATCAGTTTGGGGTTGCTAGTGCTCCCAACTAGAGTGGACTTGTCCTGGTAGTTTGGACTGTACTGTCTTTAGTGGAGTAGGCCCTTGACAGATTTGCATATGGCTAGTCGCTGTAATCTAGTTTATTGGTGTCATCTTAGAGGAAAATGAGGTGAGGCCTGGAAATACTGTCACGTGTCATACTAGTTATCTGGGTAACAGTTCAGGAGACAAGGGCATATACTCTTTGACCTACAAAGCCCTGTCCAACACTGTCTGGCGACTCCGGCGGCAATGTTTAGAGAGTTCCATTTGTGGCCATACCCCAATCATTCAGCAATAGGCCTAAGCTGGTCTTTATTATTGCCCATTGTTTGGGAAAGTCATACCCGCTTCCCCCCTAAGTAGTTCAGGATTTTAAATGCTGCTTGCATTTTTGCCCATCCACCGTAAGTTACAGGAAATATTCTTAAATTGTTTTTTTTACGTGGCCAAATAATTCTTAATTGATACACCTCAACAAATGGACATTTTTGGCCAACTTTTGTACAATGAGTTTGTGTAGTGTGCATACAGGGAACTTTTGTGACTGCATCAAGGATAGTGTCCAGCAAAGGACAAGGCTTTAGAGGACGCTGACATTTTATCTCCTTTAGGAAGTTAGTAATGTAACAGATACAGATGGTGAAGTCTGCTGCCGCTGTCCAGTTAGTTGTCTTTTTCTGGGTTTTTTGAGAGTTGGTGTCTGATGAGGCAATAGAAGATACTTGTGGGAACGTCTTGAGGCGGGGGCAGTAGAATATGGCCTCAGCCCTTACAGCCTTAGCATGGATGGCAAAGTACAACCATTAGTCCATATGCAGAAGTCTCTGAAAGGCCCATGGCCTCTGCCTGGAGGACATATTGGATCCCAGAGGATCCAAGGACTGGTTACCCAGGCGCTCGGCCTCGTAAACATTGACAGTTGACTTTACATAGGCCATCCATATCAGCAGTCCATTGTAGTAAGGTCAAAAGCTGCCAGCGATAGAGAGGGGATGTTCGGCTCAGACTCTTTGATTTCTTTGAGTAGTCTTGATAGTATGTGGTTGACGTGCAATGAATCAAACCAAGAGAGAGGCTATCACACTCCTGTATGTCCTCCGCACCATACATCAATCACTTACAAAAAAAATGTTAGTAACATCCACACCTAAGTTGTAGGGGATGTAGCTGTGCCATGTGGGAGCAATATTCAAATAATTATACAGAAAAGCCTCACCCACATGTTGTGGCATGCTTCATCATTGGCTAGTCCGTCCCACCCTGATAGGATAGTACTACCAAAGTGGTCTCAACCTCACAACGAGGGAACTCACATATAAAAGTACTGGATAAGTGTAGGATCCAGATAACTGTTACAGCTGCCTCAGTGGGAACCCAAGAAGATTTCTTTTATTCTCAGGGTACACTGTGCAGAATTAAAAGCAATTTATTGTGGCTGTAATTAGAGAAATAATGTTTCTACCATATTCTTCCATGCCATTTATTGCATGAAGTGATGTTTTGGGAGTCCCGTTCTGCCAGCAGAAGTTACTTTGTCACTGAAAGCAGGCATGTTACTAGCCTGTTTCTGGAAGGCCTAATGCTGGGTATAGTACCGGAGAAGATTTATTTTACGGAGTTTTATATAGCGCAAACTTGACCCGAAGGTATCGGGTATCAAAGCGCTTTACATAGCACCAGTTGCGTTACACGAGGACACATTCATTTTTGTTAGGCACGGGGAGATTAAGTGATTTGCCCAGAATCACAGGATGTTCAGCGTCATTGCCGAGACTCGAACCCGGTTCCCCAGATTCTAGGTCGACCGCCCTAGCCGTTAGGCCAACTCCTCTCTCCAAATTCATCTTCAGTCTTCCATATTGAAATTGAAATGCAAACTACTGCTACTTTCAAAGGGCTGGTTGATCCACCCCCTCAGAATGTTTATAGTGATAAAATGAGGTGGCTCTCCCAGAAGATCTCTGTAAGAACATTTCATAAGGGGTCAATGGTTTTGTGCCACTTTTACTATTACTCACTATTGGATCTGTGCTTATGTGTACCTCTATTTGTCTGGTACCTCTACTATCAGTCATGTTGTAGTCTATCTTACATTGCTCACACTTCATACCCTTGTTCAAAAACTCCTACCTTCCAACAACCATACTTCTCCCAAAGCTCCTGAAAACCCCTGAAAACCGCTAGAGTTTCTTCCCACCAATTTGTCTATAGCTAAACTATAAACTAGGGCAGGGTTCTCCAACCTTCTGTGTAATAAGAGCGATTTATGTTCAACAAAAATCATCGAGAGCTACTAACATTATTAGTGTTTTAACAGTGACCACATCAGACAAGATTACATTAGTGCCCACCTATGTACATAAGCAGAGTTACCAGCAGTAATGTAAAAAAGGCTTTGTCAATTTGGAATGCCTATACATAGGCAATGCATGCCAGCCACAGTGCCCCTGGTGCAAAAGTAATCATATTAGAAATAAGTCCCTGCACTTGATTTATCACTCAAATTCACTTATGTCTTGGAATACACAGCTTTGTCATACATATATTAATTTAACCAAGCCAAAAGTTCCAATTTACAAGACTGGGATGCACACAGGAGAGCTACTGACAGGTAGCTGGAGAGCTACCAGTAGCTCACGAGCTACTCGTATGAGACGCCTGAACTAGGGCATCCATTATTACAGACCAATTATCTTCAAAGCCCTAATATAAAACTTGAGTGGTGTCAACTCAGTTCTGTACAACATAAATACATTGAAAGTAAGGAACGTAAAACTCTGGTTGACAGAAAAAGAAACCGCAAAATTAGTACTAGCTTCCAAAAAGTGAGATAAATGTAACTTCACCTTTTCAGTAGGGCTAAAATAGCAGCCTGTTGTGCAAACATTCTTCTCTGATAGCACACACAACTAAAATGACAACTAAAATGTGGCTCTGTATTTTGTGCATCTAAAGGAATTTGGCTTAGCTGAGCCTTTAAACTATTTCTCAATAATATCGAAAGACTACAGTGTTTTTTCACAAATGATTTCTGAGTTCCTTTTCCAATGATAGAGGATATTCCACAAGCTTGACCAATGTTAAGTTTATTTCGCACTAGTGACCAACATATCCTGCTTTCCTTTGCATATGCATTTACACACTTGAAAAACTGTAACCCTTTTTAGGTCTGTCATTAGCCAAGACCATTTGATTTCACTAAAATTGTATGTATTCTATACTTACTTAAACGGGCTTTCAGAGACCTCTCTTCATCCATTCATCTGTTGTGTTATTCACATTTTGCTTCTTGGACAGAAGTAGGCTGAAACATTGCCCCATACCGTAGTGGCCCTACGGTATGGGGAAATGTGTCAGCCTACTTAAGCCACTGGTTAACTTCACTTTGAGTGACTGCATTTTGATCTTTCATAAAATATTTTTTTTCATGAGATTGCTTGTACATTCAACTCGAGACATTAAATCATTCCTTAGTCTGTCTTACTCAATTTTCATTCCAGGGCATTGAACTTTCGTGAGAATTTCCTGGGGCTTCATATGGGGTTACTTACACAGTTGTCTTAGTCTCTGGTGACTGCTAAACTAACTTTTTTGGTACACTTATCTATTTATAGTTTTATTAAAAAGAAAAACAATACATGACATTAAATCAGTAACATGTAACAAGGTGGATGACATTTTTAAGCTATTGTGTAGTTTTATAGAATAATTAAAGGGGATATTAGTACTCTAAGAGGGCAAGTCATTCATCCTGCATTCTAGCGTCAATATATCTGGAGGACCATAGACCCCAAATCTTCTGATGTTTATTTGTACACCCATTTCTAGATCTCCTTCTCCGTGGTGACACAGTAATCAATGCCTCTGGACTGGACCAGACCTCGATGGGCAAAGGATATCCAATAAAATGCAATGTCCTTTTTGTAGTGCTTATTTTGAGCCAGTGGTTTCCGGTGTTCAGTACTGGCACTTAGTGGTCGACACCGGTGCTTGTGGCAGTCTGCCACATGGTGGCAATGTTTGTTTAATTTAGAGATGAGCAAAACAACTGTTGGTTATTAATTCAATAAACACTAAAAATGACCATTACTTGCAGCCCAAGCCATTCTTATAACGTTGGGGGCATCGAATAGTCTAAATTATCACACTTGTAGGAATGTGATAGTTAGTAGTTGTGCTGATACTATCAATGACAGCTCTGCCAGGGGAAATATGTGGTGCAAGCTGCAGTGGTCTCCTAGCAAGGGCCCTGGCACTTTAAAAAAAAAAAATGTTTACCCAAATTAAGCACTGCCTTTTGGCCACCAAGAATCCGATCCCCCAGGGATCTGTGTCCCTTAGTCTTCCCAGCCATCTGTGGTCCCCAATAATACCCCCTTGGGATCCATGTTGCTAGCCCATGTTTTATTACAAATATAACCGTATTGCAATGGTCTGTATGCCTTAGATGTATTGTCTTTCAGGTTACCGGGATGTCTCTGCCGTCTCATGAGATTAGCATACTCCATGCTACTATGGAGCCTGGTCAAATTATCTTGAGGAGCTGGTAGTTTCTCAAATGCACCTGTTGCATGTCCTCTCTAGACTTCTCACACACCAGACCCGCACCCCTGGATTCAACAACTGGGAGTTTATTCAGCAAGAAGTAGAGGAAATCGATACCACCAACATGTGGCAGGGTGAATCGACCCGCATCTAACAAATATGGAGTCCTCCACATCATACAATATTGATGGCATACTATGGTTCCATGGCACACCTCGTGATCTAGTATTGTTCCATCAAGGGTAGAGGAGACAGACTAAAGGATCAAGAAAGACAGACCGCTACAGCACCTTAACTATTGCAGGATAATTGGTTGCTCTGTAGTTATAGCTCACTCACAGTGGGGCATTCCATCTACCTATAGCAGGGCTTTCATCGCCACCTTTCAGAATGAATCTTAGATGCAGCACCAGTATATCTGAGCCATTGCACATTTTACAAGCATGCTGATTTAGAGTTTGGCAAACGTGACGGATATTCTGTCCGCCTTATGACAAGTGCCATGAAATATAATGCAATTGTAATTAGGCCGAGGGAATTTTCTTCATGTTTGTGATGGAGTAAGCCACCTGCCAAACTCTAAATCAGACCCTGCCTTTTGTCCATTGGCCAGAAGCTTCAAGTAAGCAGATATTTTCTCTACAGCCCGGAGACCCAAAAGTCTAATGCCAAATCTGGAACCACGTCACAGTGGGTAAGATCTTGCAAAGTACAACCTTGTGCAAAATGGGCCGTCCAAAAGGTGAAAACCTAACAAAGAAGCTCCTGTGAAGGCACAAAGCAACCTACGCAGCACATTCCATTACCCACATAAGACGAGGTGACCTAGCCAAAACCCTTCCCAAATAAAGTGCGCAGGTTATCCTGCTACAAATTCAACATTCAGAATCAAAATTATGTGAGTTTTTAAATCATATCACCCCAGTCCTCGGATTCAGCAGTACCTTTATTTCCTCTACAAGCGTGAGTAAATGCCCCATCCACCCTCCTCTCTAAGTGACTACACAACTACATGTCCAAGATGCTTAATGAACGGGCGCGTAACCACAGCTAATGTTAATGTAAGGTTCCAACCCAGAGGAAAGCAATGTATGGGTTTGTTAGGGGGTGCTGAAGCGTTCCTTTGTGTTTTGAAGCCCCAGGGTATGGGCCAATTTGTGTTTTCTAGTACTGTGCCTCATTTTCCAAGAGCTGTGTGCCCCTCACACACCGGATAAATATATTGAGTCCTGATATTGTATTTCCTGGCTGGCTTTCTCCTGCTTACACAAAGTCACCAGTTTCCCGCAGAGATTTGGAAAATGTACAATGCAGTGTTTGTTTTGGAGTTAGGATTCACACACACGCTTTGTTCGCTCCTTAGTCAGCTGTAGTGTAGTAGAACAAATGTGGTCAATTTCAAAGAAGTATGGGAACAGTGACATCATTTTCTTGATACCAAAACAGCAACAACTGTCGGGGCATGTCTGCCTCCTTGTTTGGCAACTTCTTTGTGAATTCCAAGGGTGGACAGTGTGACCTCAGGCAGCAGAAAACGTGTACACACTTATTCCTCCACTTCCATTTGAGATGTGGAGTTGTGTGTTTAAGGAAACGGTTCTAAACCAAAAATAAGAGACGTATGCTTTTGAGATATTTGTCAACATGATGCTCGGTGTATTTAGAATTTCTGTGTGTGGGCTCGGTTTCTAAACAGTGGCACAAGATTAGGCCCCTCATGCGAATCCTTATCTGGTATTCAAATTAGCGGGACACCTTTCTGTTCCACACCATGACATCCATTTCCTGGAATTTCCAGGAGGGCTGGTGGTAAAACTCCAGTTTCTCTGGCAGCATTTTGCTGACAGGGGATCTTTGTAGAAATGCCAGGCAGAATCAATGTTTCCATGGGTTATTCCCCACAAGTCGGTCACAATGCGTATTATTAGACTATTTTTCAGAAGTGAGTGCCGGTAATGAAAACGCTGGGAATGCCATTTTCAAGTAAATAGTGCACGGCGCACTTCACCTTGCAACGGTAGCGCTTACATTTTTAGGGTTATTTATTCTAATACGTCATTCTTAACTTTTGGCAGCTTACAGAGAACCCCTGTTATTGGCCAATGGACAGTGTGGTCTGCAATAAGTACTCCCTCTCTTCTTCTGAAAGGACGTTTTGCCTGTAGTCTTTTTGTTACTTCGCGAACAGTTTTGGCCTTTAATGAGCCCAAATCATCAGCAACAAGATTTGTGTATCTGTCTTCTATTCTCCCAACCTCTCCGATGGTTAATTGCTCCTCTTTGCTCGTTGCTGTGCTACAATTTTCTTCATTTTGTTCAGGCTGTTCTTTGCACCAATCTCTGGATTTATTTATCGACCTGGGAAACTAAAAATCTTTTAGCCTAATAACAGTGCCAGATGGAACTTAAAACAGCCCTGGCAAAAATTATAAATTCAGTCTCCATGTGCAGACGTGCTGATGCGCGCTAGAACCAGAGCAACTCTAGGATCGCGTAATGTGGACGGCCTACATACAGCAGGTTCTCTGGCTGGGGGCACGTTCGGCTGGAGCAAATTGGCAATTTGTCGCCTGGTTGCTGGCAGACCCAAACTTCAGGGAATTTCTCCATAATAGCATAGATGACTACCCTAGGATCAACACAGGCTCCGTTTCCTCTCCTCGGGACATTGTGGGAAACTGGTTGAAAGAGAACAGTCTGATACGAAACCTCCAACCTTGAGACAAGTATCCTTGAGCTGGAATTGAAATACATGGCATCCCAAGATCCCGCCCGCCTTCGGGATACTCTATTGACATAGGCCACCCCCCATCAAACCCTGCTGAATGAGGTGCGGACAGCATGGCTGGCCTCCCAGAGTCATGTCTACCAGTGAGGTGACAAAGCCAGTAGGATCTTAAATCACATTTGCTTGAATACTTTGACGAGATATATTATTGAAGAGCGAGGGAAGAAAATTTGCAGTGAATCCCCCATCACACATAGATTTGTGGCTTACTATACTGTCTTTCACACAAAGCTTAACTCCACCACACAACATTGACTGATGGCCTTAATGGGTGATCTCCTCACCTGTAGATTGACTCTGGATGAAAGGATGTTCCTGGAAGCAGATTTTGCAGCCGAAGAAATGAGCAAGGCTCTGGCCCAGTTACAATCGAGTAAAACCTTGGGTCCAAACGGGTTTCTGGCGAAGTTCTATAAATTCAAATAGCCCTGCTTGGGGGTGCCACTTCTAGACGCCTTCCGCGTGGCGTTGGAGGACTGAACGCTCCCACTGGACATGTGCATGGCAGACAGCGTGGTGCTCCTCAAGCTTGGGAAACCACCCAACAGCTCTGCTTGTTGTCTGCCTATTTCCCTCCTAAACACCATTGTGAAGATCTGAGTCAAGGTCTTGGTGAATCGACTCTTGCAAGAGGTGTTATTGGTCCACCCAGTGCCACTAGGCATAATATTAGACACGTTCAGAATACTTTGTCCCTTTCCAGGTTATTGCCCGGTCATCAAGCAATGCTACTAGTCAATTTCCGCAAGGCCTTTAATGGGGTGCGAGTGTCAATGCTCCCTGCTCACAAAAATTAACTTGGTGCCCCGCCATATTTGGTACGTCAAATAGATATACACAGAACTGAGCGCTCAAATTAGACTGGGGGAGCATCAAACTCCAGCCTCTTTCCTGTGTAGTGTGGTACCCGCAACCCCTTCGAGCCTATCATAAAGAATCTCTTTTTCTTTCCATGCCTGAATGGTGTCCTTACCCGTAGCTGGTGTTGAGAGACCTTATTCCAGACTTCTATCACAGCTCTAGTACAACTGATGAGAAGAGTCCCCAACTCCTGTGAGATTTCTGCAGCCATGGCACTTGCCAGAGGGAGGTCCCAGACAATATGTGGTCTAAAAAGCCACACTACCATAAATCGAAGTTCGGTTGCCTGATAGTAGGCTACAATGTGTGGGCTTGCTAGCCCCCCTCTTGTGCACTGCCCTAAAGAAAACTCTATTAGCTCTTCGTTGACCTTTGCCTTGCCACATCTAGAAATGTATCAAGTTTTGGGCTCTTTGAGAAACAAGGGCGGCACAGGTAGAGCAAACATCTGTAACATGTAAAGAATCTGAGGGAACAGTTTCATTTTGATTATTACAATCCTCCCTAGCCTTGAAGTGTAGTATAGTTCAATTTAGCCACATTCACATTTATGAGCCCAGTTTGCACCCCCAACTGTTTTTATTGATTTTGCGTTCCATTGCATAGGTATGAGTTTAGTTATAGCAACTCAGAGTGGGTCTAATCCACCACAGAACTACTTGTGCACAGTTTGAAGGGCGAGTCTTACAGGTCTTCCTTGTTCATCCTTCACATATGCATATGTGTGTGAACATGTGAAATACAACCTACTCAGAGTACTTTACTCTAACTGTCCACAGCAACTGAGCTCATAGTAAAAGTGGGGTTCTGGAGGTGGCAGGTGAACCAATTTTGAACAAAGCATTACAGTGAATCACTTGGCTCCGGAAGGCTGTATCGTTCTCGAGGGTTTGAATCAGCCAGCAACGATCACTGTTTTCAAACATCACCGAGAGCTCAACAAGAAGGAGATTGGAAATTCCATCATCCAATATGCAGTGCATATCACTGCTGAATATGGAGCAAAATCAAGATTGGCAATTATCCAATTATATCGTTCTGGTTAATGGAGGAGGCCAGTTGGGTGGAGACACTCCTCTACAGGGGTATTGACTTACCCAGGAAGGTTAGAGATGGGTCTTAAATTGGAGAGTAGATTAGTAGTGAGGTTTTTTTTCTCCAACAGTGGAGTGATTTGACCAATTTTTATTAAATTATGAGAGAGAAACTTTGATCAAAGAGTACCATGCTTGTTTAAAGAGATGGAAAATGCTCTTGATGGTGCTGGCAGATAGGGTCATGGAGCTTTATGATTCTGGCATGTTCATCCTTGTTCATTCTGGCCTGCTTTTTATGTTTTGGGTTTGAGAGAGAGAGAGACTCTGATTGGGATTTAGCCCAAAATGGTCTGTTATGGAGTTGACTTTGTTTGTGAAGTAATGGAAGAGCGTAATGTTTTTGGGAGACCAAAGAATGTGTTGGAGTGGAGGAATGGTATTAGAGTGCATGATTTGGAATAAGGTTCTGATGAGGTTAGAAAATGTGGCCATTTAATCCTGCAGTAGGTTACATTTTGTAGTGAAAATAGCTACTATGTAGAGTTAATGTGAGAAATGAGGCTGACTTCGCTTTTTCCATCTACGTTTCAGCTAAAGTACTGAAAGAGAGTCAGCTACTTTGGTGACTATCTGGTTGATCCTGATATGGAGAAGATCAGCAAAAGGAGAAGAAGACTTTAGTTGCAGGAAGTGGGATGAATACTTTTTTATTTGAGTTTCAAGGGCACGTAGTAAATGGTGAATTAACATATGACATGGAATCAAAATGTGATCCGATCAGCCAATATCGACAGGATGACAGTAATACTTAGAGGCATTCAAAAGTAGGGAAGGTGGTTGGTGAGTGTGGATTTGCAGTTGGGAGATTTTTGGGAGATGATACTGACACCAAATGTATAGCCTTTGATTGTCCTGATTGACACAATCTGGTACTTTTCTTAAATCTGTGACTCACTTCCAAATTCTAGGGGAGTAAAGTGATGTGAACCTAAGCCCTTAGTAAACAAGCTTGAGCTGTTCTACTGTTATGAAAAGTAGATTTTCCGTTAATTTCCGGAGGGGGGCTTTAATGTTCTCATAACAAATATATTTCTTCGAGGACTTGAAAAGGTGAGTTCCTCTCTGGACACACAAATGCTCCTTGGCCTTATTAGAAAATATCCTGGTTGGCTAATGATTCGAAGGTGGTCAGAACAGGGTGGTGACTGAAGTCATATTTCCAAATGGGACCTAGTCATCCCATTTGACTTCTTCAGCTTGGAATCTCAGACATGTAGCTAAGATGGAGGGGTTGCCCTAAACAATTTCTCTTCTGACTAATCTCACCTGTTTAAGCATTGGGTCACTGCTATTGCTGTGTCGTGGTAGAGTTTTGGGAAGTTAGGTTATATAAGAGACTGAAAAGCTACCCCATGGTCCCTTTCTGATGATTTCATCCTTTTGTTAAGTTTGCTTGAAGAAGAAGGCAGAAATATTGTGCCTTCTTTGGACCATTTTTAGTTACCAGGGGTATTCAAGCTGTGGTGATTGGCAGGTCTTATGGAAACAAGAATGATCATCTTACCTTTCTATTGGACTCGGGGGTGTGTCTTTAGGGGAGGACACGATATCCTAGTCTGATTTTGCTAAATCTGTATTTTGGGCAGGCGGGTGCAGTGAGGGAGGAAGGCAAATGGCCACATGGTGATACCACCTTCAGCAGAGACTGCATGCAGCTGTCCGTATAATTAAAGCCCTTTCCCCTAAAGGTAACACTGGAACTTAACTACCTTATTTAATAATATAACATTCAGTACGATGTCTCATGCTGCACATGTTCCAACAAGGCGCAATGTGTGCTAAGGGAGGAGAAGATGGCTGATTAATATGCAAATTCGTTCTCTTGTCCAAGGGATGACACAACTAGACTTGGTGGTGAATCCAAGACAATTAATCAGTTTCTACAGAGCGTATCCTTTCCAGGGCATGCATTCTTAGTTGTCCAATCAGGCCAACCTAAATCCCATGCAGGGTTGATTTTAGGAAACTTTCCTACGAACTTACGAAACGTACCTGTACTAATTCGTTTATTTTCCTTTAAAAATGCAGACATAAATTGGGTACTCGAATTGTGGCTTTGTTAGTTCTATATATAAGTATTTGTTTTCCGACTTTAGCTTTCTATTAATCTGTTATGTATTTTTAACATGTTACACAGAAGTTAACCTAGGTGGAAACATTAGAAAATCATAATTTGCGTGCTCTGCAGATTAAACGTTTACAAAGTAATTTAAAGCGGATCCACCCAGTCCCTCCTCCACACGCCACGTGTATGTGGGCATTTCACAGAGCTCATTAACTCAGAAGACTTACTTCATGTGAGCGATGGTTAGTTCACGTGAGGAAATGAGTGGGAGTCCTAGAAAGAACCAAAGCGAGGTCGCTGGCAGGAAGTGGATCTTGAGTAAGTCAGAGAGTGGAAGGGAATGAAGGTGGAAGGCAAGCAGGAGGAGTTAGCATGAACAAGCCTCTGCTGGGGAGATGACTGCTGCTTGCTAAGTGCCTTTGTTAGAATGGAACAACTTTTAAGTGAAATCAGATTTGTTTTTGTAGTTATACAGTGTTTCTGCAACACGTGGCTTTCTCCCAGGGACAACATGACGCTGTGAGATTACACTAATGAATGCTAACTCTGATGCAATTAGTAAGGGAAGAGACATGTCTTTACCTGTTATCTGCACTGAAGTAGAATTGATTCTTTGCAAATGCATGCCGGTAAGGTGTTCCACAATATAGACGCAGACACACCCAAAAACCTTCTTCGGGCTGAGAATGCAGCTGCCCATTGAAACCTGGAATGTGGAGAAAAGACTTCCACACTTAATGCAAGGGAAGGGATAATGAGCCCTCAAGTAGTGATCACACATGTCCAGATTAGCATGTATACTTGCGAACTCAACCTCAATAATTGTTCTGCTGTAGAGAGTACAATCAATAGCAATCGTAGTGCATGTACTGGGAGTAGTGAACCAGGAAGTGGTGATTACTCTTGCCTCGGAGCGCAGTAGATGCTAAACCTTAATGTGGAAAACAGCACTGAAGCAAGAGAACAGTGGTTTCCAGGGTGCCAAGAATCATACCTCTGTATTTAAGCCGTCATGACTAAATTTGTGAACTCTTTGACCAGTTTTCTGAAGAGGTATTGTACAGGACCCTTCCTCAAAACGGATTTCGTAAGGAATAGTTATGTGGTGGGAAAGGGGAGGTTTAGTAAAAAAATACATTGGGTAGTCTTGTGAAAAGATCGAGCCAGCAAAGTACAACAACATATGAACAAGCAATGGCAAAGCAAATCGGTCTGGCATTGGCCACCAGCCTTCTGGAAATTCTTGTTTTGTTTTGTTATGGTTTTGTTGTTTGGTAATATGCCAGGCCCTAATCAGTCTTAAAAAAACATTTGGTACAGGCAAGAAAGTTTTTGGGGTCTCACAAAAAAACACATTACCATATCACTTCCTGACACTGAAGGGAACTACTATGTTTGTGGATGTGTTCCTTGTGGAAGGGCCGCATTCTGTAACTCATAGTGAAGTCAGCCAATGACTGAAGTTGACTGATGCATTGCCCTTTAATGCATGCAGGGGTGGGTGGAAGAAAAATGTAAATGACACTGTTATAGGGATTCTGCACACACACAGAGCTATGCACAGGATAATAGGACCTCGGAATATAGTGGTGAGCCAAACATAAACCTTAGCACCTAAAACCCCAACCCAACTAGCCTTAGCGTCCCATTAGCAACAATGTACCAATGATTAGACAACCCAGAACACGGTATCTCTCTCTCTCTCTCTCTCAGGACTCGCAGTAGCAAGAACACCCTTTCGTCACTCACTCATACCTGTCCACAACCGGCGTAAGAAGAGACACATTATAGGTTAAAATGTTTATTTCAACATACGTGCTCTAAGATACAGTACACGTGACAGTACTATCAGCATAATGCATAAGAATAATATAATCAGCATAGTTACAACTCCATAGAATACTAACGGGGAAAGCATTTCATAAAGCAGTGGATAGAGGGCTGAATGACCTTACCACCCTCCCGTGCTAGTAGCTTTTGTATTATAAAAATAGAAGACCTCTGGGCTTTGACAAGCGAACCCCCATACCTCAGTCTCTAGATGCAAAGACTACATCAGCAGACAATCACAGCTCTTCTCTCTGGAAAGGTTTTCTTCAACTCCCTCTCAAGAGGGAGAAACGCAATAATAAAAGCCCACCAATTTCCCCATGGCAGCTGTACATAGTGTTATGTCTAGGTGCGAGGGACTGGCCATATCAGCAAGAACCAGGGACGTGTTTTTCGACCTTGTAACTGTTGTTCAGACTGAGCCCAAAGGGAACAGGAGAAAAAGGTGAGAAACAGAAAATGCAGACAGTTGTAAAATAACTTGGCAGGAGCAGAGGGCGACAGAACAACTGCTAAGAGTAACGTGCGCAAAAGTCATCATGGCAGCCAGGCCCATGCCAACGTATCCAGGCAGGCCAGGAGGCCACAAACCACAAGACACCCTCCCCTGGACAGCCCATCGGCCAAGACTAAGGACGAAGACAGAGTTCAAAACACCTGAGCAGAACAGAGGCGTCCACAGTGGAAGGAGTCCTAATGGAGGACAACGAACGCGGAAAGATAGCAAAAAGACAGTCAGCGAGGCAGTCCACGGACAGTGAACGGCTAATCAATCCAAAAACGTGGAAGTGCAGAAAAACGCTATACCGTCCAAGAGGACATCATTGGAATCGTCAGAAAACGTAGACGCCATCCAGTCCAACAGGTCAAAGCTGCAGGAATGCTCCTCAGAGGACGGAGCATCCAAAAGCAATGCGGGACAGCTTGCGTGATATTCAATATAGCTTTGTTGTAGGAGATTCTGAGCAGCCGCCCAGATATCCCATTGTGCCAAAATACCCAGTGCAGACGCACGCGTCATGCAGCCTGCAACGGAACAGTCCCGTTCATGGGCCTCTAAGGGACCCATCAACCGAACAAAATCCGGAACAGACAACGACGTATTGGAGAGGCAATAATCCATGGCCCAGGTGAAAGGGCAGCGAATGCAAGACATCACAGGTTGCACGCAAGTGAAACACGCAAAGCGAAAAGAAAGGGTATAGGACACACTCAGTGTCGCCAACGGCAGAACTCCGAAACCAGATAGAATGCGCTCACGGAGCCGCAGTAGGCGTCCGGGGTCGAGAAGGGCCATTGCGAAGGAAGCAGATCAACAGCAGTACACCAGCCGCCAAAGCAAGGATTAATGGAAAGCCACCAAAGACGCTGGAAAAAATAGAATGAATAAACGCCGGTATCACACCAAAAATAGTTTGGAAAGAGGACACTAGGCCGGACCCCACCACTTTAAAAAATGCACTAGACCCACAGTGTCAGATGCGTTAAAAATACGGTGAATTAATTCACCGAAATGTTGTGGGAGGTTAGTGTTCAAAAGGGCCTGTATTTCACTGTGGGTACTTGCCACCTGGAGAACAAATGTCTCCCGGGCGGAAGTGAGCATAACCTCCTCGTTTAATAATAGCGCCTTTATTCTGCTCAGTTTATTGAAATCCGCCTCCATAGTAGGAATGGAAGGCCAAATAGAATTATCTATGATGTCGTGAGGGGGAGGAAAAAGCACATTCTTGCAGCAGACAACCCTGTGCGAAACAGTAACAATATAGGGTATGCCGGCCTGCATGCCACAGCAGTTGTCGTTATTCAAAAGCAAATAGCTACCATTTGTAAGCAAAGTAAAGGTAGGAGAAATAGTAGGAGCAGGAATGCCCTTTAACACACAAGCAAGATTCGGAGCAGAAACATTACAAGCTCCGTGCAATTTAATATGTTTACAAACAAGGGAATGACCCACTGTTGAATCGCATGACTCCCCGTGAGAAAAACTTCCTTGTCATCTCTAAGGCATTTATACATGAAGGGGAGGGACCAAAGTTCATGCAGGAAGGCACTACCCAAAGGCTGGAAACGGCCCACAGGATAATGTTTCATGCATGAACTAAATTCAAACAAGGAAAAAGGCAATGCGATAACCCCATGAACTAGCCACACAGCAGAATCTATTTCCGCTACAGAGAATGGTAAGGGCTCCACTTTCTCGATATGTAACAGAGTGTAAACTGCATCTTTCATGGACATGAACTGCTGTTTTTCAGTTAAATTAAAAGGCAGAAATAGGGCAGTGGTGTTCAAAAAGTGCCAAGGAACCTTACCCAACTTAAGTGTTTGCAAAGTCCACGCAAATTGCATAACTGAACGTAATTGATTCTGACCATGATACAACACAGAAATATCATCTTGTACAATATCAACAACAGAGGACACAATATTCTCCAACGTGTAAATGCGGGAAGACAGGGTATTAATACTATTGTCAACAACAGCAAGCACCTTTTCCAAATTTGCTTGGTCTATTTCCCGTAAACGGGAAGCAGCTTCCATTTGCGATAGCTTCCAGAGTTCATTATAAGCTTCATAAATGAACCTCTTCGGTCGTGGACCACGAGGTCCCAATATAAAGTCGGACAGATCAATATTGCCTGAAAGGAGGGACAAATGTTGTTTAACAGAGTCTAGGGAAGAATGTTGCAACCATTGTTTACATAATTTACCAACAGAATAGGTGGTGACAGTACGGGAGTTAGAAAACCTAGGATCGGGCCTGTCCTGAGTATAGCCAGAAACTGTGTCATGAAAACGCAGTTGGCACTCGTTAGATGATATGGGCCAAGCCAACCAAGGTGACTGAACAAGCGTAGAAATATTAAACGAATTGTTCTGAAACAACACCTGTAAAGTCGAAAGGGACATATTAAAGTGCGAGCTGTGGTTTAGAGTGGAAGACAGGGATGGAATTGATGGTGCATTCATTTGTTTTGTGGTAGCCAGACCCGAACACGTAGTCTGATAGATCGAAGCATTCAAAAACATCATTTGGGCTGGGATTAGGCAGGCACGATGCAAAGCCTCGGTGCCTTGCACTTGCCATGATTTTGAACCCCAGATCGATTTCAAATCTACAGTGTTCTTCCAGTACTCATAACCACCCACAGCTAAGGCACTCAAAAAGGAACCCGAATATAGCAATTTGGTGTGGGTCAACATGATTTTCTGAGTGGATGGGGCGTTTAATTTAAAAAAATAAGAACCAGGGTTCAATCTATTAAAATCAGTGAAATATGTAAATTTATTCCTAAGAGTCCGGGAACTACCCGGTAAAGGGTTTGGGCAATGTTCCCATTGAGTGTAGGTCACAGGGCTACGTAGTGCACTCGGTTTATGGACAAAATGGTTGCCCCAATGCTGGTAACAGTATAAATCGGCATAATTCGCAGAATTCATATACAAATCCTCAGCATTAAATGAAGCATAATATTTCAAATCAGCAAACAATGCTTCAACTGCATGCACATCCCAATCATCAGAATGAATATTACTTTTTACTACATCACCCATAGAAACTCGAAGGACATTCGGTACATTAATAACTTCTGTTGGTCCATGAATTTGAAAATTTACCGCATCCCATACGATGCCATCAGCAACTGGAAAAGCTGAAATGTTCACCAATGTGTGGTCACGCTTCATGATGTGAGATGAGGAATGTGGAGCCAAAGTTCCAGCAACACTGTTCACAGCAGAGCGTTCAGGTAAATAGTGACCATTGATCAGTAGAAAAAACACTGTGACAAAGCCAATGGACATGAACAGAAAAATCAATATAAGTACCAACCAAATGTATGTCCAAGGGGGAATCAAGAAATTGTCTCTAAACCAGGATACAAAAATACTGAACTTGGACGGGACAATCGACATGGTGGAATCCGAGTCAAAGGAATAACGTGTTGGGCTCAGTGGCGTTGTTGGTAAGGGAGCCACAGATTCTGTTTCGGGATAGGTATACTCGTTCTCGTCAATGCAGGGGGTATCTGGAGGTTCGAGTATACTTTCAGGCAAATCAATCATCTCAATTGTAACATCAGTGACCGTTCGGTCAGTAGGGCCTCGAACACAAGTCCGGTAAATTGCAGGACAAGAGACGCTGGTGTAACACTATTTAGAATCGGCCAGTTGTTGTAGCTTGACATTTTCCACTGAGATGTATCTGTTCTCCTTGCGACCAGGAAGCGGTGGTAAGATGACTGTACGTGTTCCCTTCAAACCCAGGACTGGAACCGGTGCACGATAAGAGGGGCCGAATTCTTTCTTGTTCTCCACCTTCTCTCGAACCAGATCTCCAATCTTCGGAAGCCAGCCGGCAACCGGAATCTGCAGAGCAGGGTCCGTGGCTGAAGGTAAATGTGTGATTGCAAGTTTGTCTCGGGCTTCTTGTAAGTCCTGTAACATAGTAGAATGGTTATCTACATCAAAGATGGCGGATTGCGCCGCCATGTCTAGACCATCAAGGTCAGGCACAAACATTCGTATGCCAAAGAGCATTTCGTATGGGGTCCGCCCACCCAGAGATCTTCTAGGGAGATTATTAAGTGCACGTTGTACGGTATACAAGTGGGCCAGCCAGTTCCTGCCAGTACCTAAGACCCTAGCTGTCAAGGATTGCTTTAAATCACGGTTCATTCGCTCCACAATTGAATTACCCTCAGGTCTGTATGGAGACGAAAACTTCACCCGTACCCCCAGTGAACCCATTGCGTCCTTGTACGCCTTAGAGGCAAACGCTGGACCTTGGTCAGAATGGAAGGTACCGCATGCGAAGATTCCCACAAAGACACGCAAATCCCTGATGACATTTCGAGCGTCAGCACTCCGTTGTGGCCAGACCCAGATGAAACGTGTGCACGAGTCCACTGCAACTAAGACATATTTATAGGCAGTGTCTGAAGAAAATGGACCGCAGTGATCCAAGTAAACACACCCAAAGGGTCTGTTATCAATGTAGAGCGAAGTCTGTGGTGGTCGTGTAACCGTAGAAGGCTTAATCTGTTGACACACGTCACAAGAAAGCACATAAGTACGGGTGTCTTTATATAAACCACGCCACCAGTACCGCTGCTGCAAGATGGAAACGGTCGCAGACACTCCAGCATGAGCCGAAGCCATGCCTTTGTGTGCTGCCGTTATCGAGGAAAGTCTGCGATCCGCGTTGGGTATCAGCCGATCACCAACGTTTGGTATTGTTACATAAGGAGCCTGTTCGGGACCTAACTGATAAGAATATTTGGAAGGAAAACCCCTGGGGTAATTAGCACCTTCCTTTGTCGCAGCAATAGCTGCCAAAATATCGGTGTCAATTTTTGACATGGATCTGGTAACTGCTGCTACTGAACACGTGACTACTGCTGATCTGGCTGCTTCGTCTGCCAGACCGTTACCAACAGCGTGTGCGCCCACCCGCTGATGGCCTAGGGTGTGAACCACTTGTGTGAGTGGCAAACGTTGTCTCAATTCTGCCACCCGAACCCAAAGCATCTTATGCTTGATTGTGTTACCTTTAGCGTCTCTATAGTCGTTTTGTGACCAAAAGAATAGATTGTCATTATATGATTGAACACAGCAATAAGAATCGCATACAATAAGTGTGGTCACATCCGGATTTACGAATTCAAGCGCAAGCACCAATGCGCGCAGCTCGGCCAATTGCGCAGTACTGTCCCCGAGTGTTTGAGTATGCACTACAGTGGACTTGAACTCTCCGTTCACAAAGGTACCTGCAACAATAGCACATGCGACTGAATAAGCATGCTTGGACCCCGTGGCCGGTTGTGCCGAACCATCGGTGTAGATCACACAGTCGTAATGCTCAAGCGGCAGTACAGACAGAGGAGGAGGATGAACGAATTCATACTGTAAAAACTCCTGAGTCTGTAGAGAAGAATCGAAAATGAATGTGACATCCGGAGACGTCAAAGAGGTTGCCCATTGTATCCAACGGGGATGCAAAGCTTTAGAGTTCGGTACACTTGCCTTTGTCACTGCTTCTAGAGCAGGATAGGGTGTTACCACTAGAATGCGCTTTCCCTGTGCCAGTGCGCGCTCCTTCAGAATCGCCATTTACACTGCAGTCAGAACTTTCTCCACAGATGAAAAGCGCAGTTCTGCGGACGTGTACAGATGTGACTTGTATGCGATAGGTACTGTGTCACCCTCGTTAAGGTTAAATACGTGAAACCCACTGCCCCCGGAATTATTCTAATCACCAGGTTTGTGTGGTTATCACGCGTCAACAGGTACTTAGACTCAAGAAGGTCTGTCTGCAAAAACCGCAGAATGGAGGAATGCTCCGGAAGCCAACAAGACTTCGAAAAGTTTGGTTGTATCAAGGCATACAGTGGCTTGATACGCTGGGCGTATTCGGGAATATAAGTACGCCCGAAGTTCAGGAAACCCAGCAAAGACTGAAGTTTTTTCAGAGTAGTAGGAGGGCACAAAAGTGCAAATTTTTCCAAGAAGTGGGGGGCTAAGCCCTTACCTTCATTGTTGAGCTCGTAGCCCAAAAACAAAACTGTTAATTCAGCAATGTGTGATTTGGCAAAGTTAAACTTATAACCTAATACCGCAAACTCGAGAATAATGCGGTCCACTCTGGAAAGATGTGGGTATAACTCGTCGTCTGTCAGGTAAATATCATCGACGTACGAACATGCATCTGGGTCTATGCCGTCTAACAAAGAGACAACACGGGCTGCGAACACACCTGGACTATTTTTGTAGCCCATAGGGAGTCGCCTTAATTTGAATTGTTTACCACCGGAGGTGAAAGCGCTCCATTGGCTACACTCCGTGGCTAAGTTGTGCGTGTAAAATCCATTGGATAAGTCAAGTGTCGTTTTATACTTTTTACGAACAAGACTGTCTACAAGCGCAGAACTGTGGGTATTTTGCACCGCAAAGGTCCGACAATGAGAGTTCAAATGCCGGTAATCCAATACTAGGCGGTACGATCCATCGGGTTTAGAAACCGCGAAAAGGGGATTATTCATGGATGATACGCATGTTTCTATTACTCCCTGATATTCTAACTGAGTCAGAATTTCAGAAACGGGGCCTTTGGCTTCACGTTTAATGGGATATTGGGGTTGTGGCTGCGGTAGGGACCGTAAAGGTATCTCATGGGGGAGAATCTTCATCCCAACCCACGTGGTTGCGGTATAACGCAGGAGCCAGGGACACAGCCCACTCAGCTGCAAGAGCCTCCGCTTTGTCCTTTGGGACATGTCGAGAAAAGCTCGGAAGGATTACCTCCTCGCCTTTACGCGCAGCAAGTACGAATGGGGGTGGCCAATCCGCCTCTGCTAACAAAATGTCGTATGAAGAGGTCAGATTTTCCCAAAAATCCCTTTAATTACACGCTGTATATCACCTTCAATTTGAATGGCGATATTAAATAGTCTGTCAGGGGGTGCCACTCTGGTGTCGGCTTTTTCAACAGTAATGAATGTTTCCAGTTGCTGTCGCCTCCATATGAGGACGTAGCGCCTCCCGCACTATGGTAACTTCCGCGGCGCTGTCTAGGAGGGTTACTGCCCACGTCCAATTCAGGAGTCTCGTTCTCAACGTCTGTGGCATATTTCGCTGTTACAGCGGCAACTTTCTTCTTCTGAAATTGTGGACGAGAACGTTGAAAGTCTTCTGCTTTCCCTCTGACTTGTTGTTGAGGTTGATCTCGTCCCTGGGGAGCCTCTCGACCCCTTCCTCTATCCTGGCGATCCCCTCCACTGGCTTGTGAAGTTGTCTGTGCCTGTGAAGAACGAGGAGAACGCGTATCAGGGATCTGAAACCTATCCGGAGATTTAATTCTCGCCCTATCGCGCAAATCATATGTGCGTTCAGAAGAGACAGAAACAGGGGATGCGCCTCACGACCCCGGCTTCTTCTGTTGCTTACCCTGTTTTTTCAACCTCCAGCTCTTTTTAGTAAAAACTGGTTTCTCATCTTTTTCAGATTGAGTTTTAGGTTGTTGTTGTTGTTGCGATTGTGTTTGCTGTTTTGCAAAAGGCTTATTGCCCAGGCTATTACGGCCAATAGTTTTGTAAGCTTGGGTTATAATTTTCGGTAATTCGCGGGGCTTGTCCAATTCTGGGACCAAAGCCAAAGCATTAGCTACTTGAAAGTTCACTGCATCGCCCTTGACATTCGCAAGGATCAACTCAGCTACTACTTCAAACACTCCCACCAGTCTCATCCCTAATTCCACAGCCGCTTCAGGGCCATGTTCATCCTGTACTTTTTTAATTACAGAGGGGAGAACCGTCATGGAAGGAGTGCCGAAACACTTCGAATAAACTGCTGCGAATACCCTACCCCAGTTGTTGCATGCTGTCAACTCGGGGATTAAGTCTTTTGGCAAACTAATTGTAAGAATTCTATGTTTATCCACCGGTGTTGTATTTGAAAAAACTGCCTCCAACTGATCAAATTTTTCTGCAAGCCAATAAGGAAAATCATCCTTATTTTGTGGACGTTTGCCCATCACTGAGTTCACCATGACGGGACTTATGGTCACTCCGCCTGCAGCAGCTGGATGGCCCGCAACTCCAGGTGGGGCCCCCTGGATATTGCCTGTAACATATTGCACTAAAGCGCGATGCACTCGCACCAAAGCCGAATACATATTGCGCAGGTCAGCGACTGGTATCTGCATATATCGCGGATGTGGGGTGTACCCGGCCAAAACAGGCCAAGTGGCCCCGTCAATAGACAAGGGGCCTAAACGGACCGTTGTTACCGGTTGTGGGAGGTTGCCATCAAACCACACACGGTGCTGCCAAGCCGTGAGCGGTACTTCAAGATTAGTATAAGGTCTATAGGCAGCAGGAACAACGGTGGGTTCATATTCATGGAACAAATTATCGTTCGCTTCCACCGCTGGAAAGGTGACCCAAAAGTAGAATACTTCAAAGTGGAAAGCCGGATCGGCTTGAACCACAAAGATCAGTTCGACTCCCGTGTCCGGCACTCCATACACCCTTAAGTGATCACGGAGCGCTATGCGGCTATGTGCCGCTATGTTTACACCCGCCATTACGATCGGGGTTGTTCGACAACCTAACAGTAGGCAGCACAATAGAGGGTTCGATTAAGAAACCTTTTTAATAACTTCAAGCTTGAAAGAACCTACAAAAACGTCAATATAGGAGGTATTACCATCACACACGCTTCCGGAAGCGTCCGTGAGGGTTGTTGTGGACAAGCACAAGCACTACTCAAGCGTCTCGCAGATAAGCAGCCCCACTCGTTGGTCGCGCCATGTTATAGGGATTCTGCACACACACAGAGCTATGCACAGGATAATAGGACCTCGGAATATAGTGGTGAGCCAAACATAAACCTTAGCACCTAAAACCCCAACCCAACTAGCCTTAGCGTCCCATTAGCAACAATGTACCAATGATTAGACAACCCAGAACACGGTATCTCTCTCTCTCTCTCTCTCTCTCAGGACTCGCAGTAGCAAGAACACCCTTTCGTCACTCACTCATACCTGTCCACAACCGGCGTAAGAAGAGACACAGTATAGGTTAAAATGTTTATTTCAACATACGTGCTCTAAGATACAGTACACGTGACAGTACTATCAGCATAATGCATAAGAATAATATAATCAGCATAGTTACAACTCCATAGAATACTAACGGGGAAAGCATTTCATAAAGCAGTGGATAGAGGGCTGAATGACCTTACCACCCTCCCCGTGCTAGTAGCTTTTGTATTATAAAAATAGAAGACCTCTGGGCTTTGACAAGCGAACCCCCATACCTCAGTCTCTAGATGCAAAGACTACATCAGCAGACAATCACAGCTCTTCTCTCTGGAAAGGTTTTCTTCAACTCTCTCTCAAGAGGGAGAAACGCAATAATAAAAGCCCACCAATTTCCCCATGGCAGCTGTACATAGTGTTATGTCTAGGTGCGAGGGACTGGCCATATCAGCAAGAACCAGGGACGTGTTTTTCGACCTTGTAACTGTTGTTCAGACTGAGCCCAAAGGGAACAGGAGAAAAAGGTGAGAAACAGAAAATGCAGACAGTTGTAAAATAACTTGGCAGGAGCAGAGGGCGACAGAACAACGGCTAAGAGTAACGTGCGCAAAAGTCATCATGGCAGCCAGGCCCATGCCAACGTATCCAGGCAGGCCAGGAGGCCACAAACCACTAGACAACACCAATCACAGACTAATGAATGAAGTCTGGCTGGAAAGTCTATAATTAACTATGTTATACATATAATTTTAGTGAAATCAAAGAATCTTGGCTAACACAAACCGAAAAAAGTCTGGCATTGGTTGAAAGCATTTTGCCTTTGAGAAAGGGAGAAGGAAGAAGGCAAGAGAAAGAATGAAGGAAAGCAATAGAAGGAAGGTAAGAAGGAAGAAAAGAAAAAAACGAAAGAAAAGAAAAGAAAAAAAGGAAATATAGAAAGTAAGAAGCAAAGCGAAACAAAGGAAGAAAGAAGAAAAAATAGGATAACTTAATACAGAACAATTTCAACTGGATACAATCTGGTATGCTGTAAAAAAGCAAAACACTCCAAAAGGAATTTACAACAGCATTTCCAGCAAATGGGATCTGATAAAGAAGGAATGTGCCCTGTTGTTCACATCTCAAGCTTCCTACTATCACACCAGGCTTTCTAAACACAAAGGCAATACTAAAGTAATTATGAAGTAACAGCAAAAACACTGGCACTGAAGGAAACTAGCTTGTGTGTGGTTGTGCTCCTTGTTAAAGAGCAAAATTCAGTCACTCAAACGGAAGTTAACCAGTGGCTTAAGTAGGCTGCCCCACTGCCCCATGCTATGCAGTGTAGTGGGTGTAGTGGAAGAAAGCACAATGTGAATGACACAACAGAACAATGGATGAAAAGAGGTGGTTGAAAACCCCTGTATGTAACTATTTTATACATATTTTAGTAAAATCAAATAGTCTTGCTAATGCCAGACATAATGAATATTGTTTAAATATAGAATATGTACCGAATAATAGGTTAAATAGATTTGTGATTAAAAATCTGTTATATCTTGCTTTCCCATCAAAATTAATATTCACCAGCTTTATGAAATATGTAAAGAAACGGGCTGCAATTCCAAGATCCCAAAAACAATATGCTAATAAATGATTTGGGGTACAGAATAAATATTGATTTAGGGTAGGTATTTTTTAATATGTTGATTGAGTGAAAACTGTTTATCAATATAAGAGGATACTTTGTAATGAAAGGAAAATATTTTTCCTTCTTTTTTGAGTATTCAACAACATGAGAGTAAAACAAGTTTGAAGATCACAAAAATGGCCAATGGGAGGGCAACAATAGATGACGAGCACAATTTGAGAAGTCCTACAAATTTAAAAACTTTTGAAGATGTCATTTAAGTAACAAGTCTATATAAACTTTAAAGTAATTAATTGACTTTAACAATTTTAGTAAATAATCTATTTACAGCAACAATAGGAGATATTACCAATGAAATATTTGTTATCACTTTCGAGTCACACCTATTTTCCAGAAGACTGTTTATATTAAGAAAACGTTTTATGCTTTTAATAGGTGCCATGACTGAGGAAGGCAAAAATGTATTAAGTAGCTGAAAGTTTGCGTTGATGAGACAATACTATTTTGAATGTGATAGTTCTATATAGCATAAACTAACTATGCTGAGATAGCTTCTAAAATCTGAGCAATACTAAAGGAGGTTACACTGCCTGCAGAAACAGTCTCTACCTTCTAAATGAATGAAAGTGTATGATACTGAATGTTGTAGGTAGCTTTTTAAATTTTGATACACGTGTTTTCGCACCTTAAATTGGGATTGTGTAAAGTACATTTCATATTACATAATTTGTGACCTTGATTTTTGAATATTGATATAAAGAAAATAATAGAAATAGTGTAGTTATATTTTGGTGTGAATAGGCGACTCTGGTGTTATGGTAAAAGAATATTAAAAAGAAACATGTGAGATTCAAATGTAAATTATTTAATGGATGTGAAATATAGCAGGAAATTATGTAATGCGTTTTAGTAGTGCTTAGAAAGGCTTCTCTGTGATCCAGTATAATACCCGATATGAATTCCTTTGTGAATGTGTTACAGATATTTAATGTGACTCTTCTCAAGTACCCACTGACATTCCACCAATCCTGGCGAGGCATGATCCGACCGCTTACGTCATATAAGTATCCTCACCTCTGCATTTTGAATGCGATAGAAATTATGAATCGCTTGCTTTAGAGAACCCAAATATGCTGCATTGCAATAATCAGTTTGAACAGATCTGAATGCTAACACATTACTCCAACCACCATGATTATCTCCGTTTTTATTTTCTTGCCTTTTAAGGCTTTGTGCAGAAAGATATGGTGAACCTCACGCCAGATTTGATTTCTAGTGAGGCATCCGTAAGTGTTTTTTGTGTGTGTGCTGCGTCTTTATTAGAAAGTAGATTATCTGGAAATGCATTTGTTGTTTGTTAGACTTTTGTGACATTTTTTTTTTATCCTTGATTATAATTTGATGGTGGGTGAGGGAAACTCAAGCGACCTGGACTGAAATCGTTACTTGTGAGGCTAAGTGACAAAGTTAACCCTTTATGCCTCGTCCCAGTTACGAGTCTTCCCAATTCCAATGAGGTTGCTAATGCCCCTTGCCTTCTGGGTCAGCCATTGGACAGTTTAAGTTAACACAGATATCATTCTGTTCGTTCCAAATGAAGCCCTCCGTGAACCAGGTGTGCTGCTACTAATAGTCAGGTGAAGGGTGTCCTAACTCCCTAGAGCTTTCCAAATGCTCATATGATAGACTGCCACAAGGGAAGTGTGGCTTGTTGCACTGTTCTCTTTTTGGGGTTTGATGTGCTAAGGGTTTGTGGCATTATGGGAGGATGCAGAAACATCCTCGGACGTGATTGCAGTACAGCATAGGGTAAGAGCAACTTCCTACCCAATACTTGCTGAGAGGTGAAGCAGGGGAGGAGTGTGACTCCTGCATAGTATGAGTTCATGAGGCACTCCTATGAAATTAGTAGGGGATGGAAGAGACCTTTGTACAATACTGGCTGAAGGGGAGTGATTCCTGTTCAATATTGTGAACCGATGCGATGATTGCTGCATACTGGTGTTCATAACAGTGGTGCATGGAGTGACTGCTGCAAAAGACCGGATGCTTTCCTTCTCTTAGAATTCATACTGTGGCTAAAGGAAATTCTTGAAATTTGAGTAGAGTTTGTGCTGAGCAACATTGCACCCATCAACCAGGTTTCTTTTTAGGTCTCACCTACAAGACAGCTTGTGTACAATGCAATATGTAGAGGGGGGGGTCAGCTCTTTCCTCTTTCATTTATCTGTTCCTTATTCCATTGCTTTACTCCCTCTTCTTTTGTTTGTTTCATTCCTGGGGCACTGCTGCATTAATTTAATTCAGGTTGTATCATTCCACTGCTGACTTGAAAGGACATTTTTTTTATTTGCTCTTCAGCAATCCATTAAAATGCATGTCTTTCCTTCTTATTTTTCCTGGCTGCTTTTCTCCCGAAATCCCCATCTCCCACTCTCTCCCTCTATTTTTATCTACCATCCTTTGCTCCAACATCTTGCTCCCCATTTATTAAATGTATTCATTTTTGTAACATTACATTTTACAAAGATCCCACCTCACACTCTTTCCGTTCTAAAATGCTTGAGGTCCTTTTACAACAGTTAAATAAAAAATGCAGAAATGGCCTGTTGGAAATGTAGTGTCTAGTTGGCAAGAGATATGCACCCTGTCAAAGTAGGCACCTCCACTCAAGTCAGGGTAAGTCAGATACACACTAAAAGATAATCTGTGCTCGCCCTCTGGTAGCTTGGCACAGAGCAGTCAGGCTTGTCTAAAGAGGCAATATGTAAAGTATTTGTGCAACACACTCACACACAGTAATACAATGAAAACACCACAAAAAGACTCTACACAGGTTTAGAAAAAATAGACAATAATGTTATAAATAATTAAAACCAAAACGAAAAAAATCCAATAAGTAGAAGTTGAGTTATGAATTTTTTTAATTAAAAAGAGTTCTAGCGCTTAGAAGCAATAAGCGCCAATGGGGATTATCTGGTCGCGGTGGACCGGAGAAGAGTCAATAGTTTGGGCTGACTGCAATAGAGGGCAGGCCTGCTACTCGACCCACGCAGGTCCCAGTGAATAAAGAGTACCATATCCTGGTCGCAACAGGAGGGATGCATATGTCGATGCTGCAGGCAATGATGCATTGATTTTCTTCTCACAGTGCTGGCGATGTGTTGGTTTAGAAGACAAAGCGCAAAGGCCGACATGCATTGATTCCAAGTGCGATGCACCTGGTTTCTCCTCGCAGTCGAATGGTGTGTCTATCTCTGTAGACTGCTGCGCCAATGAATAATGGTTCCATGTATCTGGCTCTGCAGGTGCTGCGTTGGTTCCGATGTGATGCGCCGATTCTAGTCCCGCAACAGGGTCGATGCACCGGTTCTGCTACACGCAGACTGGAGATGCATCAATTTCTCTGGTGCAAGTTTCTGGGTTCACTTTCAGTGAACCAGGCTAGGGAGCAGGGGTAGAGACTTTGATATCCCTCAGTCTTAAGCAACAGAAGGCAAGCCAACAAGCCCTTGGAGGTCACTTTGGTGCAAAAGCAGAGTCCAGCTTTCCTCAGCAGAGTCAGAGAGCAGCAGGCAGCAGGACATCACAAGATAAAAGCAGGTCTTCCAGGTCAGCAGTCCAGCAAAGTGTCAGTCCTTGATGCGGCACAGCAGTTCTTCTGACAGAGTCCAGTTGTAGGTTTAGAAGTGTCTGTTTTGATGGGGTCAGAGACCCAGTACTTATACCCAATTTTGCCTTTGAAGTATGGGTGACTTCAACAAGGGTTTTTGAAGTACACAGAGGTTCTTTCTTCCCAGCCCTGACTCCAGACTACCAGTAGGGGGTAATCAGCCTTTTGTGTGGGAACAGTAGACTACCTATTCAGTTGCAAGTCTCAGATCTTCCCTCCCTTCCTGTCCACGAAGGGACATCAAAGTGCAGATGAGTGCTCAGACACACCTAACCTTCCTGTGTTTGTGGCTATCTAGGGGGAATGCACAAAGTGAAGCTGTTGCCTACTCCAGATGTGTATTGGAGACAGGCTGTAGGCACACAGAGCAGTAAGAGCAGAAAGATGCCCACTTTATAAAAGTGGCAATTCTAAAATAGTAATGTTAAATCTAACTTTACTAGTAAAGAGGATTTATCATTACCATTCAAATGATAAAAAAAATTATATGGCTACTCCCTTCTAATCAGGAATTACAGCTTAAAAGTGTGTTAAGGAATTCCCAATGTTAACCTATGAGAGGAGTAGGCCTCTCGGTAGTGAAAAATGAATTTGGGTGTTTGTCACTACTAGAACATTCAAAACTTAAAAGTATATGTCCTACCTTTTACGTACACAACACTATGACATATGGGCTACCGAGGGCCTACCTTGGGGTTGACTTGTGTGTAATAAAAGGGGAGTTTAAGGCTTGGCAAAGGATTTTAAATGCCAAGTTGAAGTGACAGTAAACTGCACACACAGGCCCTGCAGTGGCAGGCCTGAGACTGGTTTGAAAGGCTACTTGTGTGGGTGGCACAGTCAGTGCTGCTGGCCCACTAGTAGCATTTAATATACAGGCCCAGGGTACATAGTATATCACTTTACAAGGGACTTATAAGTGACCTAAATATGCCAATTGTGTATACACCAATGTTACCATGTTTAGGGGAGAAGCACGTGCACTTTAGCACTGGTCAGCAGTGGTAAAGTGCTCAGACTGCTAAGGCCAGCAAAAAGAATCATCAAAAAGAGGAGGTAAGTAGGTAAAAGGTTTGGGGAAAGAGCACCCTGAGGATGACAGATCTAACATGGTTATGCATCATAATGCTATGAGCGCGCATGCACCACACTGTGGCAATCTTGGAATCGTTTTTCACAAAAAGAAAAAACATTCCAAGATGGCCATCGTGTCGCTGCATGCATGCTCACGCATTGTGGCGGACCGTTGACATTTTTCATTCTTAGAATGGTAATTGAAAATTAGAAAATAAAATGCACAGTATTGCCAATGCAAACACAAGCGCTGGCAAAACTAAAAGGTCAGGACTTAACTTTAAAGGCCAGCCGTATTGGCTTTGCAAGAGCTTGCTTCTGCCTACGTTTGACTCACTGATGATAGAGTCCTCTGCTATATCATTACTTTCTAATGGTAATCTACTATTCTCTGAAGTACTTTGGTATTAATGAATGTTTTGTCTGTCTTCTCTGCACTTGTATGGCAGCCTTTATATGACATCATTTGTGTAAAAATTATTTCCTACTGTTACCTATGATCTGCCTTTAGTCCATAAAGAATTTTGCAACAAAAATGTATTCCTCTGATGGTTTGTGTTTTTGTTTTAGGATTTTGAATATTTCGTATGTAGTTGTGCTCCCTCACCTTTGTTCCAGTGTATATCTTTACATTTTTAAGCATTTCCTCGTTCCGCATACTCAAAAGAGTAGGCATAAACCACAAACTTAGAAAGTTATGACTTTTTGCCAATACCTTTGGGAAGCTGGCTCTCTATAGTTAAAGTAACTGCATTAGATTTGAACTTAATATAAGGATGCCAGTAATGTGGTATGAAATGTCGGTGTTAAGAAAGTGATAAAAATGAGACAATTAGAATTTATAGTGCAGAGGCAAATAAAATGAGCAGCAATGAGTTAATGTTCAGAAACTGGAACAAAATTGGAAACTACAATCAGTGACAGAAAATTAGGTTACACTGTCTGATGAGAGATCTGGAAATCTACCAATCCCACCCAGGGGTCAACTGGAAGGTTATTTGTCCAGCGGAACATCAACCTAGTGAATGACAGGAACACTAGGGGTGGCAGAGATAGGAGAAGGTGCAAAAGAAGAAGAGAGAGAGAGAGAGAGACAATGAGGAAGAAGCACACAGCCTTCATTGAAGCCCCTCAGATATTTTGTAACCTCTCTGTAGGGGTGGTGGGAGGGAGGGGGGGACATATGAAAAATGATTTTGTCGCCTTTTCTTTTTAACATGAAAATATTCTTCTACCTTCATGCCCTAAGAGGTCATCTTTTTGTGCAAAGATCCAGTCCAACTGATTTCAACCTTATATGACCTAGTTCCTCTAACTTTTAGAGGTACCAACTTTAGAACTAGGGTACCAGGTTTGAATACCGGCTTTAACTTAGCATTCTGTGATTCTGGGCAAATCACTTAATCTCTGGTGCTCAGGTCAATAGTGCGAATTCCCTCAGGCCATGCTCACACTATATAAAACTGCAATAAATAAATAAAAAAAAGTATAACATAAGTGCATTGGACAAGCAGGGGTTGTGAGCAATAGTACACATCTCTCTGATGGACGAGAATCAAATGGAGTGCCCAGGAGAAGATAATTGGCCCTTTGATTACCCAGAGGTTTACCGAATTGCTTTCACAGGTAACACCCAGTGATTTCTTTATTACAGATATGGAAAGACACTTTGTGTATCTCATTAACAATTGTAGTCCTGGTGCCTTTAACAACTCTCCCCTCTTTCTTCATAGAGCCTCCAAGTGAACAGGAAGTTAAGATCAGCCCTCCTCATGTCACCCCCATAGATCAGATAGGCCACATGAGTGTGTAATTGGAGAATATTCAGCTGCATCAAGCATTTGAAGTCCTCCATCCCCAGCCAAGAGTCACAAAAGCCTCCAGTTCATCTCCTCCTTTATATGAATTTAGGATTGCAATTAATACGTGTAAGGAAATGCCTTTTTTGCATGTTCACCCCCACATTTTTACACTGATGCTGCTGGGTTTCAAACTCTGAGATTACACTGAGGCCTACTAACCAGCCCTCAGTGCCAGTCCCTTACAAAGTGTATGTTGAATTGGCTACCCCCAATTGGCAGAGACTGACATACTTATAAGTTCCTAGTATACGGTACACAGTGCATGTAAGGCAGAGTATCCACCCAGGGCTGCAACACTGATTGTGCCACCCTGTGTGTGACAAAGTACAAAATGTCTCCCAGCCTGCAACTGCAGACTGGAAGGGCAGTGGTAACTCTGCTAGTTCGACTTTGCTATCCAAACCAATGGCAAAGCCCCCACTTCCCTTACCAAGATATGCAAGTCTCCCCTAAGGAAGGCCTATCGAGCCCCAAGGCAGGGAGCTTTATGTTATTAAGTAAATCATGTATTATATATATATATATATGTCCTGACAGCATTACTTTCAAATTGTTGTTTTGCTGTGGAAGAGTTAGCAGTCTCATTGGCAAACACAGAGTTACTGGCTGACCACTAGGCCCGGCTATCTTCTGAACGGGACTACTGAGAAGGGTGCTTCTCTCTTCTACTGAGATGGGTGCTGTCAAGTTGGGTCCCGTGCTCTCCATGCCACTGGAGTCAAGCTATCCTGGCTGAGGAGGGCTGAAAGCCCGAAACCGGTCCTAGGATGCTTGTTTCCAGTCCAGGGAGGACCTGGCCTGGCAGTTCGGGCTGGACTGGTCCCATTGGGCGCAGGGTCAAGACTGATTTGCATATGGCTGGGTCCAAACTGGAATGGCATGGTGAGCAAAAAACGATGGATTTAGGCCCAGATCTTTGTACTGGGGTGAATGTATGACATTGTTCTGCATTCTGTCCATCAATTGTTGTTTTTGCATTTGTCACCCCGAGTGGGACGGGTATGCCCATACGAGGGTCCTGTGCGCTCCATGCCACTGGAATCAAGCTATCCTGGCTGATGAGGGCTGAAAGCCCGAAACCGGTCCTAGGATGCTTGTTTCCAGTCCAGGGAGGACCTGGCCTGGCAGTTCGGGCTGGACTGTTCCCATTGGGCGCAGGGTCAAGACTGATTTGCATATGGCTGGGTCCAAACTGGAATGGCATGGTGAGCAAAAAACGATGGATTTAGGCCCAGATCTTTGTACTGGGGTGAATGTATGACATTGTTCTGCATTCTGTCCATCAATTGTTGTTTTTACATTTGTCAAATTAATCACAGCGTTAAACCTGACTTGATGCCCAGATCAAATTTAATGTCACTATTATAGAAATGCAACTTTTAGAAAGTTGCCATTTTGTGACCTGACTGTCATCTGAGTCCAGATTGGTAACCAAAGAGGGACATCAGCTTCCACCAAAATATACCACTGGGACAACTGTGGACAGAGACCAGTAGTCCAGAGGCAGCTGGCCTACTACTGTCTCAAAGAGTACTTCTAGAGACCCCGACCTCTGTGGCTAAAGTCTCTCCACCTGACCCGTGGACCCAGGAATAACCGCAAAGGCACCCCGTCGACCACACAGCACCCAGACAATCCCTGAGCGTCTTCCATCTCTTGCATCCGCAGCATCAGGAACTCTGTGTTGAAGTCTATGGCGGTTGTGTTAAGAGTGGAACTGGAAAACGGTTTGGTGGCCAGGTAACTTTCCAAGTGTTCCTTATTGGCCTCCCCAGACCTTCTCCCTTTTGGATTTGGTCACCCAAGTCAGGTCGGAGTAGTTGACCACAACTCTTACAAACTTTTCAAAAGTTTACAAACTTTACGGTTGCCAAAGTTTGCTTGCAGTTAAACTGAGATTTACATTTTCTTTAAAAATCTGTTTCTCCGGAACCCTCCGGTCGATTTTGCTCATCTTGGACTCTAAAAATTCATAAAAATATCATCCTTATTTATAAAGTGGTGTAAGATTTCTTTTGTGTTGTGTGGCTTTCTTATTTCGTTGTTTGGTACTGGTAAATGCTTTACACTACTTCCTTTGTTTAAGCCTTGCTGCTCATAGCCATAGCTACCCAGGGTTGAGCTTAAGGTTTTACAAACAAGCCTGTCTTGGCCCAAGACAGTTTTTGCAAGTGTATTACACAGTAAGGTTGCACAACCATACCATATAGTACACCCAAATCCTCACAATACTGCTGGGTGAAATGGTTCTGAAGGGCAGTTTCTGGTAGGTGGAGGGGGAGTAAGGACTCAAGAAGCCATTCTTTCCCCCACTACCAGCTTCTCCACACAGGGTATCTCGCTGCCTTGGCACCTATCATAACGAATGAATGTAGAGGCCAACCTGATTGGTCACATTGCAGTCAATTAGCTTGACTGAAAAACTGTGTTTTCATCCAGTCACAATAGCCTCTTTTGGAGCCTTATTGTTCCAAGTGATTACATGCTGCCAAAGATAGAGTTGAGTCGATCCCCATTTTGTTGCCATTTCATTATTTTGAACTCTTCCTAAGATCACAATGAGACAATTGTCTGATTATTGTAGACAAGCGGTTCTTAACCTTTTAGCTACTGTGGACTTCCACTAGTAGAACACAATGAATCCCGCCTAAGCAGTTTCTACAATTTGAATCTCAAAATAATACACAAAAATGCAAAAGCAAGTATACATCAACCAAAAACACAGATTATGAAATACTTTATTTAATTCCCAAACAAACAAAAAAATCAAGCTTGTTAAATTTCGTTTTTTTTTAATAAAAGACAAATTTATATGCTGTACTCTAGCATAACGCTTTGTCTTTTTTGCTCCTAGTGTATGCTCCTTTTTTTGTTGCACCTACCAGTGCTGCTTGAGGCCACACTATATTCGGTTTGCTGTACTTGTGCTGCTCCCACAAATCTAGATAAGAACACCAACATTATTTTTACATTCCTACACATATACAGAGTATTTTAAAACTTTCAATTTTACACACACACACTCACACACACACACACACACACACACCCCACACACACACATATATAAATATAAATTCTCTGAAAAAGCAAAGGTTAAAGTGATGTTACATTTAGGTATGGTAATAATATTGTACTTTGCATTAAACAAAAACATTCACTGAAAAAAAACAAAGGTTATATGGACATTATAATTAGGTGAAAATGTCAGTGAAAACATACTGTTTTAAACCAACAAAACCACTGAAATTCTGAAGTTATTGTTATCTCAACTAACTTAAATTTGTGCCTTAAATTAACCATAACTCGCACCGCAAAGTAAAGTTGCAGTGATTTTATCAATGATGTCAGGGAACATGCAATGAGTAATGTAATATATGAGGTCATAAACAGTGCATGGCCAGAGCATGAGTTACTCTAGGGCATGAGTTATAGTTACTCGAGATAATTATAACTAGTGGATTGCAGTGGTTTTGTTTGTGGTGGCAGTCAATCAGATCTCATCTTGAGATCTGCTGGTCAGTGAATCCTCTGCAGTGTGAAATATACAATGTTTTTGAGCCTTAATATCTCAAAACTACTGAAAGCATTTACACCAAACACACAAAAAGCATGCTTTTTGGACCAAGTTCCAGCTTTCTGCCAAATTTGGTGTAAATCCGGTCAGCCTTTTGGGCTGTAGTGGGTCTAATAATCCTGTGGAAAAATGAATGGGGACAATGCGTTTTGGGACCCTCCTTTTTTCTCTGCCCCGGCTTGACAGATCACTCCCAAACGTTCCTGTAAGGGGCTGTGTTGGAAGAACATTTATTTTTTTGAAAGTTTCTTGAAGATTCGTCAAACCGTATATATATCACCTCTTGGCACCAGGGGAAAATGATGAAGTACACCAAATGCGCACTTAGGAAAGTATAAATCCAGTGTGCATTTATTTCTTCGGAACCAGCTCAACATATATATAATATTTTTTTTATTAAACTGCTAATATTAATTGATGTTCTAAACAATCATGGACCACCATAGAGATGTGGCATACCCCCATAGGTCGACGATCCAATCACTATTGTAGACCATAAGGTGAATATCACACGAGTATACAAATATTTTGAAAAATGAATAGGCTCCTGTGCTCAGGCCAATCTAATTTGTCGTTCAGATTGTCTGTAGTCTATCTGACATCCTGGGCCGGCATTGTGATCTAGGAAGGCTACAGAGTACTACCCAGTGTAGGCATGGATGCTGCGCATTCCGGCATAGTGGACATCCATCTAGTACAACATTACATCCTGTAAGCTGGAATGCAGAAGCGGGTGTATTTTGCACATTTTGTCAAAAATATTTGTTTGACCCTAGATGAACAGCTTCCTATTTTTTGGTGTAAGAAGTTGTCTGTTTTTCTGTTGAATACATTTTGCTTTGCAAATCTGTTCATAGCATCCAGGTTGAGTTTAATACTGTTAATGTTTGCATAACAAAAGATCTGTTGTTGTTTTATTATTGCTCCTTAATGTTTTTATGAAAGTCTTAAATGCTTGTTTCCTCCTACAGACATTCCCATGTGCAGATGTATTAGACCTGGCTTTTCCAGTGGGTTTATCCCCAGACTTTTTGCTTTTTGGCCTCCTGTCTTTGTTGGTTTTAGGACTCTAGGCACTTTACCACTGCTGGTCTGTGCTAAAGTGCATATGCTCTCTGTGTAAATTGTTATTATGGATTGGTGTTTCCATGATTGGCTTATTTGACTTACTACTAAGTCCCTAGTACAGTACACTGTGTGTCCCCAGGGCCTGTAAGTCAAATGCTGCTAGTGGGCCTGCAGCACTGATTGTGCCACCCAGCCAAGCAGCCTTTCAGAGGGGCCTCAGACCTGCTACTGCAGTGTCTGCCCGCAGTCTGTACTGCCATGTCGACCTGGCAAGTGCACCCACTTGTCAGGCCCTAACCTTCCCTTTTATTACATGTGAGTCACCCCTAAGGGAGGACCAAGGTACCCCTGTGGGCAGGGTGCAGTGTATGTGAAAGGTAGGACATGTACTGATATGTGTGACATTTCCTGATAGTGAAATACAGTGTATTTCGTTTTTCACTATTGAAAGGCTATCTGTCCCATTGGATAGAATGGGAGTTTATTTAGAACATCTTATAAGTATAACTTCCCACTGGGACAAGATAGGAAGGTGAAGTGTAGTATGCCTGAACTCAGAATATAAAGATGCATCTTTTAGTAAGGATGATTTTTACATTCTGTGTTTGAAAATACCACTTTTAGAAAGTGGGTGTTTTCATGTTTGGCCATCCTGTGTGCCTCTGCTGGTTTGTGGATTGACTGTCTGGCTTTGGAGTGACAGGGGCTGGGGATGTGCATTCACTGTAGACAGCCACTTTGGGGGTTGAGGTGTGTCCTGCCTTTCCTGGATGAATCAGGGCTGGGCTGAATAGACCTGGACTGCATTTAGAGTAGGGGGAGATTTCCTTTCACCTGAATGGGCCTGGTCTGCCTTACATAATGCTGTCTCCACCTCCTGCCGGGAAGCTGGGCCAGAGAGGACAGAACTGGTTTTGACAGAGCACAGAGCCTCTCTGCCACAAGAGAGCAAAGAGAAATGTAATATAAATTTTGGGGCCCAGACCCCAGAACTTTAGAATACTGCTGGACTCAAGAGGACCCTCTGCCAAGGAGAAGAGCTGGGAAAGCTGATGGAGGATTAATGCCCCTTTGCTGTGTGCTGTCTGGGGTTGGCCTGCAGTGCCTGTTTCTGCCAAGGAGAGGAACTGTGTGTGTATCCTGCTTGAAGAAGATCTCCAAGGGCTTGAAGTAGAGCATGCCTCCTGTTCTGAAGTCTCAGGGACACAAAGACTTCACCACCAGCTCCCCTGAACTTCCTTGCTGGGAGTTCTGACCTGTCAAGAGGTGCCTGTTGCTGTGTTGGGCTTCTGGAGGTTGTTCCCACTGTTGGAAGCTGGAAAAGAGACGCAACTAAGAGAAGCGTGACGCATCCGCACCCATTTCCGATGCATCTCCGCCATGTGGGAAGAATTTCCACGCAGCGCCTGCCCGCAGCTGGAGAAATCGCTGCATGCCGAATCCCGTGCACCGATCTCCGAAGTCCAAGATCACCACACCGATTTCGACGCAGGCCCTGCTGTGCGGCTGCAAGAACCGACGCATCGTGGGACTGCGGCTGGAGAGACCAACGCAACGCCAATGCCGCCGCATCGAGAACAGACACATCCCCGATCCCCACGCATAGCACCGGGGTGCCAAGTCTACATCAACGCCGGGGCTGCAGTAAGAAACCGGCGCATCACCTCCCTGTACAGTAAGATACGGACGAATCACCTTCCCTTCAGTAAGGAAGCTACGCATCACCTTCCCTGCGTGGCAGTAAGGAACCGACCCATCACCTCCCCTGGAGTAAGGAGCCAATGCATCACCTTCCCTGGGCGTAAGGAAACGACGCCTCACCTTACCTGTGGCTGTTTTTGTTTATGATTTTGACCCATCCAAGGTACTTTGTGTTGAAAGTGTTGCATCTATAGTTTGCTATGGACAGAACAGTTTTTACCTTTTAAAAGTCATATCTTGTTAACGGTATTGTGGATTTTTGTCATTTTGATCTTGTTTGGTTTCGATAAAGATTACTTATTTTTCTAAACTGCTGTTGTGTCCATTTGTAGTGTTTTCACTGTATTACTGTATGTGTGCACAAATGCTTTACACACTGTCTCTGAGATAAGTCTGTCTGCTTGTGCTAAGCTACCAATGGGGTGAGCAGGGGTTATTTTAGCAGTGTCTCCCCCTTACCCTGACTAGGAAGAAGGGTCTCTACTTGGACAAAGGTGCAAACCATTGCCAACTAGAGACCCCCATTTCTAACAAGTTGATTCTTTGGTCTTTGCTTTGAGGTGCTACTGAATCCTTCACTGAAACCTATCGACCTGTGTTATTGTGTACTGCTCAATTTAAAACCGTTTCTCATTTCTGCAAGGAGGGTCAGTGATCTCCATATATATTCCCTGTTATGGCTCTCTTGCTGTATTCCATCAGAAATAAATTGGGCTTCGGCTCTCTTCTAAATTTTTTGTCTGAGATGGTGTTCAACTTCCACCTTAATGATTCTGTGACTCTCTCAGTTCTCTTTACCAAATTTCCTGGATCAATTGGACAGAAAAAGCTGCACAAACTGAATGTTGAAAGGGCTTGTCACTTTGATTTTGAGATAACGCATTCTCCCAACAATTGTGCGACCATTTGCAGCCATGCTGTAGGGAAACCTTTAGAAAGGAACATCCGTTTCAAATTGCTAATACATTGCATTTGTCCTTCTTCTTGGTTAACTAGGAATCTTGTCCCGATCAAAAGGAGCATCCATTGCTTCAAAGGGAGAAGTTCCCTTCTTGGAAATCTACAAAGCTGCCACCTCGACGTCAGTACCTTTCTTTAGCAAATATCACTATCCAGAATATGTCACAGGGGCAGCATTTTGCATTGCAGTCTGTGTCTTTTTAGTAAAAAAAAACATTTTATTGATCCTGGCGCACGCCATCCTTTGTGAAGGGATTTAATATTATCGTTGGCATTGAAGATGGCGGGGGTCAGCAGAGGCATTAGAGGATACAAGTGGAAGGAATTGTATTTATCTGTACTGCTGTATATGCAATACTGTTGCTTGTCTGTGCTGGCTCCCACCATATCTCCGCAGCATATCTCCCTTTGCTTTTAATAACCAACTGTTTGGCATGTTGTTGCCAAACTGGATTGACCTGGACTTTCTTGGCTTTTTTAGACAAACACAACATGTGTCACTGAGTAAATGTGGCTCCAGGGAATAGTACCTGCAGTATGGTGTTTGACCACATTATGGCCATTGAACTGACTACCAAACACAGTTAGGAAAGTCAATATTTTAGATTTAATATACCCTGACACCCACCAGCTCAATACAGTTTTTTTATGTATCAAGCTGGTGTATTCTTACTGCAACACTGCGAGGTGACCCCGTTGTGAAACCTATAACAGCAATATAAAACAGGCTTCTGCACATTTTTTCCACATTTCTTCTAGGAAAGTAGCTACAACTTTTTCTCTCAGTTTTCACAAAGTAGAAGTGCAAAACAACTCCGACATCCATTTTTTTGTGCAACGGTGTCTCTTAAGTGCAAGCATAAAACTTGGCAAAGATCCTGGAAAGAGTAACAGATTTTGTGAATTGTAAGTTAAACACCATCAAGAAATTAGGATTAGAGTTGATAACTAGCCTGCCCTGCTGAAACATATTTTGGAGGAATAATTGTGCAAATGTGGTGATCACTGATCCTTTTTTCTGAACTTTTGAGAAACACTGTCATTGTAAATGGACAATGTGAACACAAAGATGAAAGGATGCCAGATTGTGTTGAACCACACCGGATGCCTAACTCAGATAATTTTTGCACTTGATTTGACACTGATGGAAGTTCAGCTTGTGATCTCAAGACCTGTGCACTGCTGTCCTCATCTTCACTCATTGCAAAGAGATCATCATCAGTTCAGTTATGATAATAGTAAACATGGCGGCGGGGGAACATGGCGGCTGCACGTTAGCCGCTAGCGCCCGGAGCTCTGCGCCAGCCACTATGGACCCGGGGAGTGAAAGCAGCTCGTAATTAATCGGAGGAGGAGCAGGGGGCCGTTAGCTGAATGCCGTCGGCTCAGCTGGGGCGTCTCCTCGCTGCCCCCGCTGTTCGTGCCATTGTCGGGGTTTGTTGAGGTGGCGTGGCTCTTCTGTGAAGCCGCGAGCAGGGAGACGCTGGACTGTTACTGGGGACGCCGTGCTTGTTGGAGGACGCGCGAGAAGGTGTCAGAAAGCTTTTCTTTTTTCCCAGCTCTTCCCGGCTGGTGCCGGCGTTGGTATCCTGTCGCGAGGTTCTTATACCGGGGCTGCGGAGGAGAAGAACTTTTGAGTGTTGGACGTCGTGGAAGCCAGGGATGTGTAGAGAGGAGGCGGGGAACTGTTTTCCTACGCCTCCCCGCCTGTTGGAAGCCGCGCTGGAGCTCAGGAGGGGGCGTAAGGCAGTAGCACGGGGCCTCCTTAGAGGGGGCAATAAAGCCAATATCACCGGTTTTTTTCGTGGAAAGGACTTGGATCACTGTCACGAGCAGGAGCATAGGCAGGAGCAGGAGGATAGAGGAGTTTGCGGTAAGGTTGGAGAGGAGGGGGAGGAGGTTGATGGTGATTTAAACAGGAGTATCGAAGAGGTGGTAAGGGTAAAGAGCTCAGTTTCCTCATTAGTACAGCATTTTGGGAAACAACAAACTCCCCTTAATATATTTGAGGTTACCTCTCCTACCGCTGGAAGCCCACAGATAAAGGCTGGGACAGGACAAAAGGAACTAACAAGAGGGGCCACAGGGGGTCCTAAAAAAGTTATTGTAAGCAGTAAGAAGGGCAAAAAGTGCAATAAAACTACTTTCGGAAAAACAAATATTGGTAAGGATCCTCCTTTTGAGGCTGTGGCACCTCAATCCCTTGCCGAGCTCGCTTCTCCTTGTGGAGTACAAGCCTCTTCAGTCGAAAGAACCAAGTTGACTGGTGGCGATACTGCTTTTCAGGTCTATCAAGTGAAAGGGAAGTCTATTAAACCTAAGAAGCCAAAAAGTAAGGCGCTTAGTACTGTGGCTAAAGTGACTCCCTCGTTACGCTCCTACTTCAAGGTTCAGCCAGAAGTGTTGGTTATCAGTATACGACCTGGATTTCTGGGTCAGTGTCCGGCAAGTCTAATTACCCCTACACCTTTATCTACGCTACCGGCCGTTTCCTCAGATACAGCCCCTGTGACAGAGATGGAGACTGTAGTTGAATCGGGGAAAGCCACAGATATAGCCATACCAATGGACCTAGTCTTCCAAGCAACAGGCCTGGCCTCCCAATCTAAGGATTTGGGGGTACCTCCAGGGAATATGAGTGCTCCTAGAGACAACTCGATGATTATTGTTTCAAGTTTAGTACAACCACTATCAGGAGTGCCCAGCACTGCAGATCTACCAGAAAAGGGATCCCTTCCAGCACAGTCAGTACAGCCAGCTTTACCCTTACCCGTGGGTTTGGAGAACCTTTTTGTTGCATTAACGGAGGATATAAAGAAAGGATTTGCAGCATCTACAGCTAATCAAGGGAGATCAGGAATTACTGCGAATCCCTGGACAAAAAAGTTGACCTTATAAATTCCAGAACCGTTACTTTAGAGAATGCAGTGGGGGATTTGAAAGAAGATCTGGGCCAGGCAAAGTCGGAAATTGATTTTTTTAAATCGGAACATCGGGAACTCAGAGACAGAGTGGAGAAATTAGAGAACAACGCACGAAGGAATCATTTGTGTTTATTGAATGTACCAGAAGGAAGCGAAGGATCTGATATTCGGTCCTACGTGGTTTCTCTACTTAAGACCTCATTACAGCTTGAAATCTCTGAGGAAGAGCTTAGTCGAGACATTCAGAGGGTACATAGGGATCCTTTTCGGAGGAACCCTAATAGACCCAAACCTAGAAAAATCCTCATTAATTTCCTCACATTTGCCTTGAAGGATAAGATTTTAAATTTAGCATTGAAATCTAAATCAGTACGGGCAAAGGAATTTGTGTTTGAGATTCGGTCGGACCTCTCAAGCTGCACTTTGGAGAGGCAATGGGAGTTGGGCAAGAGATTGGATGGGTTCAAAAAGCTAGGGGCGGTAGCCCAATTAAAATTCCCGGCCTTTTTAAAGGTCATGCATAATAATAAAATGCACAATATAAGGTCGGTACAGGAAGCATACGAGCTGCTGAATAGTTTAAGTAAAGGGGATCAATAGCTAGCTCAACTACAGTGTCAGCGAGGTGATATCTCCCCCATATAGAGATGTTAATAGCAATGAGAGTTTTTTCTTCCTTTTTTATTATTTTGAGAAGCTGTCTGGAGGTGTGAGGAATGCTCTCTTCTTAGTTGCCTTCAATATTGTTAGGCCTCCCCGTTTTTTTCTCCTACTTTCTGAATTTTATTTAATTTCTCCCTGGGTGTTTTGTTTTGGTGGTGTTGTTTTTTAGTAAGGTGGGGTGGCGCAGACATCTCCGGGACGCATTTGCCTGGACTCCATCTGTCCAGATAATTGGGGTATGGGTTCCCAGCAAGGGGGGGAGGGTTGGGTGGGGGCACAGGGTTGGGGTTGGGTGCAGTAAGGAAAAAAAAAAAAATCCTCATTCGCCGTTTTTTTGTGTGGGTTGTACTCACGTCAGGGCTTGGTTGAGTGTTTTGGAGCTAGGTTGGTTGACCCCTGGTATTGGTTACCTTATATTCAGTCCCCGGTTTTAAGGTTGGGCCTTTCTATGGATACAACATGAGTCCTGTACAGATTTTATCTTGGAATATTAATGGCCTGCGAACTAGACCAAGAAGAGATAGGATAGTACAGTATTTCCAAGATTCAATGGCTCAGGTTTTGATCCTTCAGGAAACACATCTCCTAAAAGAGGAGGTATGTTCCCTTCTTAAAAAAAAAAAATGGGTAGGTTCATACGTGTGCACGAATCAGACAGCTAACGTTAGAGGAGTCCTTATAATTTTTTAAAAATCAGCTCAAGCTTATGTTTTACAGCAATTGGTTGACCCAGGTGGCAGATGGGTCATCGTTAAAGTTAAGATGATGGAGACCCTGTATACGTTGGTTGGCTACTATGGGCCCAATCAAGATGATCCCTCAATTCTTAAGACCATCTTTTTCCATCTTTTAGATTTTCCTGAGCCAATAATCATGGCTGGAGATTTTAATATAGTTTTAAATCCCGGCCTGGATAAAACTCCTAATAGCAGAGCTGTAGTACCCTTAAAATCTCGAATTTTTCTTCTAGAGGCAATGCAGCAATTTGCTCTTTTAGATATATGGAGGGAAAAATCAGGCTCACAGCAAGGGATATCATTCAGAAATTTCAAATATCAACATCAATCGAGAATTGATTACATGCTGATAAGCAACTCACTTAGGGATAGAGTTAACGATATTACCTATCTGGCCAATCATCTTTCTGACCACTCAGGGGTCCTTTTACGTCTGGAGAGTCCATCTATAGGGCTTACTCGTTCATGGTCATTTCATCGCTCTTTACTCCTGATAGAGGAAGAAAAAGCTTTTTTGTTACAAGAAACTGAATGGTTTTTTGAAGTAAATTTAGAGTCAACATCAATATTAAATGTCTGGGACTCTTTTAAAGCTTTTCTGCGGGGTCAGATCACAAGTAGGGCAAGTTTTAGGAATAAACAATACAAAGACGAGGTATCTTTCATTGAGGGGAAGTTGAAGGATTTAGAAGCTGATACATCTTCATTAGTTTCGCCTGAAGCCCAGCATGAGTGGAAAGTTAAATGGGATAACTTAAAAGGACAATTAGAAAGTATACTGCAGTCCAGGCTTATACGTAGATGGGAGGCCAGTAAAATCGCCCATTTTGAATATGGAGAAGGTGCAGGCAAACGTCTCGCCTGGAAAGCTAAGTCCGACTGGGCAAGGAATCAGATTAAGGAGATCATTAGCGGAGATGAGATCTTCCGCTCCGATGGGGAAATCAGCCTGGCCTTTCAGAGGTATTTCGAGGAGATATACTGTGAGGACAAAAGCTTAGATGTTGCTAGCGTTCAAAATTGGTTAAGGGATATCCCCCTTCCCTCGTTAGGACAGGACCAACAGCAATATTTGGACCTAGCCTTTACTCAAACTGAGGTTAGAGAAGCCATCCAACGCTCCAAGTCTGGTAAAGCTGCGGGACCTGATGGCCTTCCAGCAGAAATTTATAAGTTGTTGGGAGAAAAGATCGTCCCTGTCTTAACGCAGCTGTTTAATCATGTGCTGGAGGCTGGTTTAGGGCTCCCAGCTTCTTGGAATGATGCTTTAATAATTTTGATATTGAAACCCGGGAAGCCTCCTCAAGTTGTGGTTCATATAGACCCATCTCGCTGCTAAATGTAGACTATAAAATCTTTACTTCCATTTTGGCAGCGAGATTGGGTCTTATCGTGGGAGATGTACTTCATACAGATCAGAAAGGTTTTGTAAGGAATAGGCAGCTCTCTGATCTCACGTATAATCTTATTGGGGCCATAGATCTTGCCTCTACTTATTCTCTCCCCTTGGCCGCCATGACTTTGGATGCAACCAAGGCCTTCGACAGAGTAAATTGGATTTACCTGTCGGAGGCCTTGCAGAAATTTAACTTAGGGGGAAGATTTCGCCATATGGTACAATTGATCTACCAGTATCCCACAGCTAGACTGTTGGTTAATGGGAGGATTACTGACTCCTTTAAGATCACTAGAGGAACTAGACAGCGCTGCCCACTCTCCCCTCTTCTATTCGATCTTTACATTGAGCCATTTGCTCAACGGCTTAGAGTGGATCCTAACATAGTGCCATTTAAGTATGAGGAGTGGGAGAGGAAGGTAGCCCTGTATGCCGACGATATTTTGGTTTTCTCCGCAGATCTACAGACAGCGTTTCCAGCGGTTATTAGTTTGGCCCGGGAGTTTGGTTCCTTCTCTGGCTATGAGATCAATGCTACAAAAACCGAAATTATGACTTGGAACCTGTCGGAGGCACAGCAGGGTTACCAGCCTAGCTCCAAAATGAGATATCTGGGAGTTCAGGTGGTGCAGGACATCACAAAGATAGCTGAGACCAACCTAGCTATAGTGGCAAGGGAGTGTAGAATGCTTATGAAATCTTGGGCTTCTCTTCCATTATCAATTTTGGGAAGAACTAATTTGGTTAAGATGACGATACTCCCAAAGATTTCTTTTCTTTTTAATTGCATCCCTCTTTATTTTGAAAAATCCACGATTGCGAAGCTCCAGAGTGACATCAATTCCTTCATCTGGGCATCCAAGGCATCCAGGATTGCCTGGAAGAAGCTGAGGCGGAGAAGAGAAAAGGGTGGCCTGGCTTTACCAGACCTTCAGCTATACGCTTGGGCGTTCCAACTGTCACACTCACGCATGTTATTGAGAATGCCCGTAGATACCGGGGCTGGAAGGATGTTTTTGGCCATGCTAAGGGGTATTAAACTACCAGAGAACGGGTTTCTGTTTAAATTTGGGAATCCAAAGTTTTTCAAGAAAATTAGGCTGAAGGTTCTTCAAGGGGTAGCTAAAACTTGGGCCCAAGTTAGGGGGGCGGTGGGGCTTGACTATTTTTCCAGTTTAGCTCCTCTCTGGGATTCTCCTGGAACCCCAGAGTGTTTAAGAGATAGTTTGGCATACCCTTTGAGGAATGCAGGGTTACTGGTTTGGGGAGACCTCCTTGATGGAGGTATACTTACCCCCTGGGAACACCTCCAGGATAGGGTTGGGGGAGGACTTTCTCGGTTTAAGCATTATCAACTTGCAAGCTGGGTCCAATCTCACCCGCGGAAGCATGCCTTGGGAAGTGGAAGTATTTTAGAACATCAGCTCGTGACCAAACTCCCAGAGAAGAAAGAAGTCTCCTTTTGGTATCAAACTCTCTTGGAGGAAGTAGATGGTGAATTCAAGCTTGCTGAGGAACTATGGGGGGGTTTATGCCCACACAGGATTGTGCGAAATTATGGCAGAAATCATGTAAGATCCTATACGAAGTTGTGAAACCAGCCTGGCTAAAAAGGAATCACTTGTTCACCATCCATAGGGCTTACTACACTCCCCACAAACTGTCTAAAATTTCAGCTGGGCCTCCAGTCAGCTGTAAAAATGTGGTCTGGTTTCCGCTTCGGATACTCACATGTTTATGGAATGCCCTTCTCTTGCTACTTTTTGGCAGGAGGTCGGGGATTTTTGACAAGTGTTTTAGGATGTGCCATTAATATAGATTTGCCTCTAATAATATTTGGTCTCGCAGAAAACATCACTGGGCTTGCTGAAAACTTGCTTTTTTATTCTGTTTTGTTAGCTAGGAGGCAAATCTGTATAAGGTGGACGGAATCTAGTCCTCCCACTTTTGCGGACTGGCAGTCATCAGTTTTAGTAGTCTCCAAATTGGATTTGGCCAGACAGGGAAGCAGAAAAAAGAAGGCATTTTGGAATCTTATGAACCTAGATGGGATTCTCAGATGATGATGTGAAGTCGTGGTTTTTTTTTTTTTCTTTTTCCCCTTTGAGTCCCATGATTATGCTGTCAACACTCTTTGGGCTAAGCCGCACGCTGCCAGGTATGGTGGCGGTTAACCGGCGAAAGTCTACTAGCCCTTGAGCTTGGCAGAAGAGGTATCTCAGTGGTTTCTTTAATTGATACCCAGGGCAGGTCTAGTACTAGTAGGCGGGGCCCTATTCCAATATTCCAACAGCCTACTTTCCTCAGTGTTATGAGAGTGAGTACAGACGCCCAGGGTGGATATTGAAGTGAGATCGACGGCGAATGAGGACAAAAAAACAAAAAAAAGATAATAGTAAATTGTCTATTCATCGTAGTATCTTAGTTTAATTATACGGTTTTTTCAGGGCATAATGTAACTTAATTTGTATGCTAAAATAACAGGTCAGGAGAAGCAAAGAAAACTAAGAAATATTAAGTACTTCTGCTTTTAAACATACATTCAAGACTAGGTTGCCAAAAAGGCTTATTGGACAGACATCAAAACACTCTTTTATTTATTTACTTTGAACTCAGCAGATGCATCTACTCTCAATTACAGTAAATGTACACTAAGTCAATTAACAAGAAGGAAATAAGTTCCTTGTTCCCACACTGCAAATCATTATCTTAACCACAGTTGACGTGGCCAGGGTCTGTTAGGAAGGTCTATTAGCAAACCACATCAAATACACTTTGCCTTTAGCATGAACACCTACACCTTTATTGATGCAATTAAACTCTCCTTTCCTCTGTGAATCACTTTCTTTTTGTTTGCGGCAATGTGGAGACAAGATCTCAAGTCAACCTGTATCAACATGAGCCAAATGCTTTCAAGCTAAGGTGGACCCAAATGATATACGTGAAAGCACAAGTCTCATCGGTAGCAGAGACCTTATTTAATGGAGGTGTTGGATGGAGGGCGGGTTCGGAATTCAAAGCAAGGTTGGGGGTTGATAACAGGGTCACAGTAGATTCCACATAGCTCAGAGCCACTATGTGCAAGAAGGAAGTGTGCTGTGGGCAACAGTGGTATAGAGTGAAGTGGTCCAAGGGATATCACAAGGACTTTGAAGGAATGATAAAATAAAAACCCAGAATTTGGCACATTCTGGGTTTACACCAGTTGTATGTGCTATGCAAATTATGGTTGTGTTGTACATAGAAAAAGTCCATTGGCCAAGTGTATAAACAAGATAGCTTTATTCACGCTTAGTTCCAGGTTAAGTACAAGATAAGAAAAGACAAGCCCCACCAGGAGCAGCCTCCCTGCCGCTCAGCCTGCCTGCCATCAACTGCCACTCCACACACCAGCCAGGCACTCCAACATTCCATGAGGTCATCAGGCATTCTGACACTCACACTAGCTGAGCAGCAGAGAAGTCACGGCCAGGGAAAAGAGAGACACAAGCCAAATATAACATATCCCCCTTCCTTAGGGAAACAAAATGCAGAAGTAAAGGAAGCAAACACAAACAACAATATATACAATGCATTCTGAAAGAAAAGCATTTACATTGCAAAAGAAATCATATACAGTACACTCTAAAAAATAAAGACATTGATATGAAGCCCATCCCCCTCCTTTGGGAAAAATACACAAGACCGCCCAGAGCGGTGGAACAGAACTGGGGCACACACCGCCCCATAACCAACACGTAACAGGGTACACACCACCCTGTGGAACAGCACTGGGACACTCACCGCCCCACAGACCAGAACTGGGGCACTCACCACCCCACAGCCTCAACACAACAGGGTACTCACCACCCTTGAAAACCAGAACTGGGGCACTCACCACCCCACGACCTCAACGTAATAGGGTACTACCCACCCTAGACACAAGAACTGGGGCACACGCCACCCCACAACCTACACGTAACAGGGCACACACCACCCTAAAGAACATAACTGGGCTGGGGAACTTACCATCCCACAAACTTAGTTCCAGGTTAAGTACAAGATAAGAAAAGACAAGCCCCACCAGGAGCAGCCTCCCTGCCGCTCAGCCTGCCTGCCATCAACTGCCACTCCACACACCAGCCAGGCACTCCAACATTCCATGAGGTCATCAGGCATTCTGACACTCACACTAGCTGAGCAGCAGAGAAGTCACGGCCAGGGAAAAGAGAGACACAAGCCAAATATAACAGGTTGCAATACAGACAAATACCACATACAAATGGTCCCTATGTTTACAGTGGATCACAGTTTGAAGACTATACTTCTGTGTGTTTCTTCAGGGTGCAGTATGGGAGAGCAGGGGCATTTACTTTTACAACATATTGTTTCATCCACAACAATTTTTTTAAGTTAGCTTTTTCATTCCTGAAATTTGTATGCTACACTGCAGTCCACATGCATTTGACATGTTTTGTGAAGTATGTGTATGTTTGTTGAGCGTCTGTGACTTAGTTTGTGATCATTAAGAAATGGTGGTGTTTTTTATGCCATGCTATGAAAATACTACCCTTCTTTAGAGCTTCAGGTCAGAAAAAGTAAAAAAATATTAATTTCTTATGCGCAACTGTGGAAACCTCAGTTATCTATGGTATGTAAGTTGGGACAGAAATGTCCCCTGAGTGGTAAGCGGTTGCGACCCGATCACATGTGAAAATGGTATTCATATTTTTGTTGGCCCAGCCAGCACGCTAATCCAGGGTGTGTGCTGAGGCCTGAGCCTGTCCATGGGTGTTCCAAGGTCCAGGACCAATTCTGTGGCTTGAAGTGGCACGCCAAAGGAATCATTTTTTCTGACCTGGGGCTACTGTCCATGCCCTGGATTGTTAGCATGAAGCAGTGGTGGCAGCATACTGATAATTGTGTGAATTGATAGTACTGAGTAAACCTTTGTTTTGTTCTGGAGGAGTGCAGCCTTCTGGCCCCACTGAGGTAAAGTTTGGCTTAGAGTAACACCATGAATCTAGCACTGACATCCTGTTTGCATTTTGAGTGCATGTATCCACAATATGGATGGTAGCAGGACTCCATGTTGTGGTAAGAGTCTGATTGCTGGAACCAATGGGATCCATTTTAGATAGCTTCTGGATTAACGTGGCACAAGATGAATGAAGTGCTACTGCTTCCACAGACAGTGGAAGTGCATTGCCTGCATTCCTGCAGCTCAAGGTAACCAAGGATCTTTTTAGCAGGGGATTGTTGATTACTCCTTTCTGAGGACTGCCATTTGGTGAATGGCGGGGGAGAAGTGTTAAGTTAGCAGATTATGTTGTGATGGGTGAGGAAGTTTCTAGGCAGCACCTGCCATTTTGTCTTTCCCTGATTGCTACTTCAGAAAGATAGATAACAGCTAGGTTCAGAACCTTTTCACTTAGTTGGACCTATATTTTAGGATACTACTGCTTTGAGCCAACAATGTCAGCACCTTCTATGAGAGCCAATACATTGGACAAAAGTTGTGTTGGAACTGCTGCCACGTAATAGCACTTGAAAAGGAACCATCCCAAACTGGCTGCAGGACTGTACAGAGTGGATCAACATTCTCTGTCTAAAAAATTTGTATAATGGTGGGACCCAGACCATTCAGATTTGGTCCAAGTTCTTCTTGATGAAGGAATGGAGTGCTCTGTGGAATACTTGAAGAGCTTCTGTCATCCAGGGCTGGTAGCCTCAAGGCTGTCGGTCTCCCAGAGGTGAGTGGACATCACTTGAGGTCTGCTGAACTTGCTGGAGGTATTGTGGGTCTCTATAGTGTATAGATATCTCCTTGTCTGCTCAGAGAAGGAATGAGAGTGCTTAGCTCTGCAGGAAGAGAAACTGTTCAGGAGGAGAAGCCCATCTGGTTTTCCAGTGTGGAACACTGTGTTCTGAAGTGTATCCTGTGCCAACCCAAGCTAAGAGGGGCCACCAGATGTCCCCCAGTGTGGTTCATGTGGTGAACTTCATGAAGCACTCCCAAACTCAAACGTCTGACGTCTAACATCTTTGCTGTGACCCAAGGGACCTGTTCTGCCACTGCTGATGAGCTCTGGTCAAAGATGTCATCACTCTGTAGTGGGGGGACCCCCCCCCAATAGCCTGGAGGCAGCAACTGTCATATGGAGATGACTGCTGAACTAGGCCTGCTGCACAGTTCTTTTCAGCGATGTGAAACGAGATGTGGAGCTGCTGTGGCAACCCTGCTCGCACTGACAGAGACCCCACTTGTGTGACTATGAAGGACGAACCTCAACCAGCGCAGCACTGAACCTCATTTGGGTGGACAGGTAACACACATGACTGTGTTGAGCGACTAAGAGACTGTGCGTGCACCAGAAATGCATGTTGAAAGGAATACATAGTGCTGATACAAACTGTGTTTCGTGTTACAAACTGAACTGAGCTACGGGTTGTTGCATTGAGGGATTGTTCTCATAAAACCAAATCACACCTAAATTGATTCTCGTCCTCATTTTCCCATCATTACTAGCTCACTGTAGTAAGTTCAGAGCTACAGTCATTATGCTAGACTGCTGTAGTGAGGCAGAAGTTCCACCATTCAGTTAGGACCCTTTGGTAGGTGTGAGAATTATAAGCATTGGGTTAAGCCCATTGTTTGTAGAACCCTGTAGCTGAACCCCTTATGGTTTATAGTATTTCATTTGCTGTGCTATTAAAGTACTTCTGCTTTTCTAAGACAAGCACTGGGTTGGACAGTCCATTATGCTGGCGGTTGGTTGGCTACTGAGTTCTGAATCACTGACAGTCACCCTACTTCCTGGAGAAGCCTTTGACTGCTCGTCCTTTTAACTTTGAGATGTGCAGGAAGAGTGTACTCGACCCAATTTGCAGAGCCATAGTAGGACAGGCCCCAGGAGAGCAGTGGTAAATGACCCCACATCCCACAGTTGCAGCCTAGAATAGCAATTAGTTTCAATGGGAGAATAGAAGAATCATAGCATCATATTGTTATAGACAGTCAATGCAGATTGACTATCCATTTTTCTCTTGTAATATTCTTTGTTTTCAAAGATATTGATACATTTTAAAATATCAATTTGTTATATCCTAAAAAACACTTTATTTAATATTTTCTGCATTTGTCTTATTTTTTCCTATCAACATATTTATTTTAAGTAATTAAATGCGCCATTTTGCTGCGTCAAGGCACTGTGGCCTTGCTTAATGATCATGTCCTTAACCTTGGACATGCTTTCACCTCAGCCTGACTGGATAACAAAATGGCTTATATGCAGGGCATACTCTGTGGCTAGTTTGTCTTGTACATTCTGTGATTTTGCATCTTGTAACCTTTAGCATGGCTGCCATTAAGAAATTAATGTAATGAAAGGAGTTTGGTAAATATATTCAGGGCATTAAAATAGGTTGGCCTCAGCAAGATTGCTTTTAAGATTGCATAACACACTTTAGGTGTTATTCGAAAAAGGTTGTGTCACATTTAAGTTCATAAAAACTACAAATTGCAGGATGAGCACTGGTCCGGTTTTATGCAAAAGCCAGGCTGAGATTGTATTTTTCTGTGTCACAGATGTGGGGTGGGAGAGCAGGCGTGTTTGGCTTAACAATCTTTATTTTTCCCTCATCTGTTTATTATTATGTTACCTATATTATTTGTCCGCTGTATATTTTTATGTACATGTATTTTGTCAATTGGGCTATGTTGGCCGTGTTGATTTTCTCATCTGCAAATTAATCAAATATATATTTTTTTAAACGAAAAATTGCAAACCCAAGTTTGACATCCTGATTTGTGAAATCAGGATACGTTCATTTGTGAACATGCAAAATTTGGTGAATTTCCTGCATTTTTAGGTTTCGCCAAGCGCTGTGCTTGAGAAATCTATTGTATTCAATATAAATCTTAAAAGGGGCTTACATCCCAACCCCTTGCTTTCCTTGCTTTTTATTGCTGCCTGTGCTTGCCACTCACTTATCCTCTGTTTCTATTGGCTGTAGCATGCTGTTTCCTGCATTTACCAATGCTCGTTACTGTGTTGTTCCTCGTGTTCTCTTATCAGTTTCCCGATGCCGAAGTACTGTTCCCATCTGCCTTTGAGGAACTCACACAGCCAGACTTTAATATGGTCGCCTGACACCAGCGCACGTATTTAGCAAGATACTTCGTTTTAGCCCTTTTTAGGTTGAGCCTAGCGTTGCAACGCATGCGCTGCATGCAGTATTCAGTATAGCGTGGAAGCTTTGTGGAAGCTCCGCCCACTCTCTGCCCATCTTTTTCATTGGCTTAGGTCCTAAATGCTTCCTTCCGATTGGTTTTAGGCTTGTTAGTACCTCCTCATGACAGCCATGTCATCATTTGTATCCTTCCATGGCTACTGGCCCCTTTACTCCGAACACTATTTTCTTCCCGTTCCCCCCTCCCCCTGGCCTCCCGCAGTCCTTGACATCTCGGCCCCCTGCCCCTATCCCGCGCACTCCCGTTCGTGCCTTCTCGTCCGCCCGCATTCCCCCGCCCACACTCTTGTTTCCAATGCAATAGGTCTTGCGTAAATGTGAGTCCTATTGCATTGCAAATGCTTGTTTTTAGGTCAGGTAGTCAGTTGCTTGTAAACGGACGACTGTCACTTAAAGCAGCTAAACATGTGACTTGTTATTTACGCGGTCTCCATCGAATGGCAACACATTTCAAGAGAAACAATCCAATATATTTCTAGCAGGTTTCCCACCTAAAACTTGGTTCTCCTGCAGTCAGGTGATCTTTCTTTCCCTCTCTGTCAGTTTCTTCTTTTTCCTGCCATGGGTCTGGTCCATTTCTGCCCCACCCCTCACCCCCAAGGATGTGGGGGGTGTTGGGAGGAGTCCCTCCAAGCTCTGAGGCCGAACAATTATTTACTCTGGCATCTGGGAGGGAGGAAGTGACCGGCACTTTCCACTCTCAGCCGGTCCCAGACGCGGGCCAGCCAGAGGGGGCTGGAGACGGTGGGAGCTGGGGGAGCTGGAAGGAAGCTGGCGCTGCCGGGCTCTGTGCTGGGGTCCCAGCAGGGAGCATTTGTCCGGGCAGAGGACCCCCTAGAACTGCTGGAGAGAGAGGGAGAGGTTGTAATAAAACTTCGAGACAACGCCTGATGGGGCATTGAGTGCTGCTGATTGGCCATTAAGTAGAAAATCTGAGAGGGTTAAATCTCTGCTGTGAGAAAGAAGTGTCACCGCAGTAACATCTTTGAGGCACGTTAAAATAGGCCCTGCAGAAACCATCGCCCAGAGCGTCCTCTCATCACCACGTTCCTTGGTGCCGTCCTTCCCGAGGCTGGAAGAGAGAGAGCGCTGCTGCTTCCGGGGCATTTTGTTCTGCAAACACAAGACACCCCGTGAGATCTAGAGGTAAGTCTGAGAACTTCGAAGTATGCCAGCTTTTTGTGGACAAGAGATTTATCAGAGCTACTACAGAAGGTTATCACCACCTCACTCAATCATCTCAGTCTGCTGGGGTAGCGCCTTGACGCTGCAGCAATGCTGCTGCTCTACTTGTAAAGGGACAGTACCAGCCTTAGTACTGCCGAATATCCACACCAACAATATCGTGGTACAAGAATGTCGAGGGAGAAAATAGCGGAAAGTAAGTGCATATAGGGAAGTATAGATTCACTATTCCCATAGTTGCCAGCTGTCCCTTTTTTGCAAGGACTGTCCAGGCAAGTTGGAGACTGTCCCTGGTAATATTGTTGTGGAAACGGTTCCTCTTTATTACACGCAGGTACGCAAACAAGTACTTTCTATCTGCAGCAGCCCTGTGCTGCAAAGTGTCCCGGGAATTTTTTTCAAATGTTGGCAACTATGTATTCCTAACTCCACATCTACCTACCTTGAAGATATATGGTACCACGTAGGGACATATATGTGGTGCAAAGGTATAGACTATTTAGACGTACCTGTTGATATTTCATTTTCGATATTCTGTCCTCGATATCGAGTCCTTCTCGGTAAAACTGCTATGCTTGTAATGGGACAATGACCACACTTGTCAACAGTGTTATTTCACTTGTAATTAGATCAAGTCACTATTCTCAGCAGTGCTGCTATGCTTGTAATTGGATAATGCCCACACTTCTCAACAGCGATGTTATCGTTGTAACTGGATAATATTGCACTTCCTATAACTACTGCTACTTGCCTTGGGTTAAGGCTCCCACTTCTCTTCAGGGCTGCCATACTTGTAATGACGTAATATACGCACTTCTGAATGAGGTGCTGTACTTGTAATTGAACAGGATACACACATCTCAGCAGGGCTGCAAATCTTGTAAAGTTACAATACGCTCACTTCTCCGCATGGCTGCTGAACTTGTAGTAGGGCAATTTAAAACTGCTCTTCCTGTAATTGGATAATTCTCGGCGGGGCTGTCATATTTGTAATGATACACATACACACTTTTGAATGGGGCTGCCATACTTGGACAGTGTGCACACGTGTCAAGAGCTGCAGGGCTGCTAAACATGCTATGGAACAATATGCACACTTCTCAGAAGGGTACACTATGCATATTTTTCATTTGAACTGCTATACTTGTAATACGACAATGTTTGAACTTCTCAGCAAATCAGCTATACATGTAATGGACCAATGCCTACACTTGTCAGTAGGGCTGCTATAAAACTGTAAAATGGACACCTTGCACAATTCTCACCATTGCTAATATATTCGCGATAGCCTAATACGCAAACATTTCAGCGGCATTGCTATACATTTATGGTGCCAATGGCCACACTTGTCTGCGGGGCTGCTGTCATGATAGTGGGACAACAATATACGCGCATCTCAGCAGAGTTGCTATACTTTTAAAGGGGCAGGAGGCATTCTTCTCAGCAGTGCTGCTATATTTGAATTGGCACAGTACACACACTACTCAGTAGAGTTGCTCTACTTGTAAAAGGACACTGTTCTCAGGAAGGTCTGGTATGCTTCCTCAGAACAGTGAGCATACTTCTCAGCAGTGCTGCTATGCTTGTAGTTGGATGTTGCCCTTGTAATCATTGCTGCTAATCGTGTATTAGGACAATGTCAGCACTTCTCAGCAGAGCTGCCATACTGGCAATAGCCAATGTACACACTCCTAAATGGGGCCGCTGTACTTCTAATGGGACAGTCTGCACACTTCTCAGCAGAGCTGTTAAACTTGTAATGTCACAATATCCACATGTCCCAGAATATCTGCTTTACTTGTAATAGGGCAATCAGCACACTTCTCAGCAGAATTGATATTCTTGTAATGGGACAACAATGCCTTTTCTTCTCAAAAGAACTGCTGTTCTTGTAACTGGACCATGTTCATGCTTCCCAGGAGGGCTGCTGTACTACTAATGTCATAACCTACACACTTCTGAGTGGGGCTGTTGTACTTGTAATTGGACAGAATGCACATTTCTCGGCAGGGCTTTAAAAGCTTTAATGGCACAAATGATACTCTTCAGAAGAGCGCACTATGCGTGTTTTTCATTGAGACCGCTATACTTGTAATAGACAGCGTGCGAGCTTCTCAGTAAAGCAGATATGCATATAATGGACCAATGTCCGCACTTGTCAGTAAGGCTACTACATGACTGTCAAAGTGCACGTTTCACAAATCTTCCGAGAGCTGCTATATTTTTGATTGCCTAATACTCAGACTTTTCAGTGGGGCTTCTATACTTTTTATGCGGCCACATGCCACACACTTGAGCAGGGCTGCCTTACGTGTTGTGGGCTATTACACACACCTCCGCAGAGTTGCTGTACTTTTAAGAGGACAGGATGCATACCTCTCAGCAGAGCTGCTATACTTGTAATGGTACATTACGCGCACTACTCAGTAGAATTATTATTGTTGTAAAGGGAAAGTGCTCTCAGTGGAGCTGATGTACTTGTAAAAGGACAGTACATACTTTTCAGCAATGCTGCTATACTTGTACCTAGAAAATGTCACCTTTCTCAGCAATGCTGCTACACTTGTAATTGGATAAAGCCACTCTTTTCAGCAGTGCTGCTACAGCTGTAATTAGATGATGCCAGACTTCTGAGCAGTACCTCTATACTTGGAATGGGTCAGTGCCCACTATGCTGAGCATAGGCGCCATGCTTATAATGGCACACCATGCACACTTCTGAATGGGGCTCTGTACTTGTAAACTGACTACATGCACACTTGATAGGCCCTTATTATGAGTGGTCTCTTAATTCTGATGGAGCGGGTGATATCGGTTACCGGCCCCATTGGAATTATAAGATCTCTGGTGTTTAGCATATCTGTTTTTTTAGGTCGAACCTGGGCAGCGCATGCGCTGCTCTGTGAGGCATGTTGTAGAGTATGGACTTGAAGCTCCGCCCACTCTCCGCCCATATTTTTCATTGTCTTGTGCCATTGTCCTTTGTAAATGCTGGCTTCTGATTCGTTAATAGGCTTGTTAGCCCCTCCTTGGTACCGCCTTCTCTACATTTGTAACCTTCCATGAGGACTGGCCCTTTTACTTCTGTTGTCACACTGCATGTCTTATTTAGTCTGTAAGCACTATTTTCTTTAACGAGTATCTCCTACTGCAGGCACGACATGCTTTCCTGCAACATTCAGCGCGCCATGTGCGCTTTCACTTTCCAAGCAGCCGGGGACAATGGCGGCCGCTTCTTTCAAATGAAATAGGTCGGGCATTTACAAGAGTTTGAGCTATTGGCATTGTAAACGACAATGCCTTTTATTTATGTGTTAATTATCAAAACAGATAAATAAAAGGCTTTGTCATTTACAATGCCAGTAGCTTAAACTCTCGCAAATGCTAGACCTATTGCATTGCAAATGCTTGTTTCATGTTTATGGCACCTTCGTAATCATGCAACACACGCATAGAGTACTTTTCAGATCACTAAGATTCAGGTCTACTCAGGATCCTCTAGTTGTATGCAGTGATGAGTTGAAAAAACTAGGCATGTGTAGTCTTGTGTGCGGAACTTTTCTATTTCGTTCTTTATAGTGGTATATGCTGTAGAAAGGCCAAAAAGTAAACGACCAAACACTGGTCTAATTTTCACATTGACCAGCATGGTAATATTTTGCACTGTCTCTTTTTACCCAAGCAACATCCAAAACATTTTTTTCTTAATTTAATTTATCTTTGTGTTTAAACACAAATCTTCCTTCTCCCCAGTGCGCGGATCTGTCTTTTACTTTAATTTCAACTTCCTTGGTTGATCACGTGCCTGTGTTAGCTTAAAACGGCATCTATGCACTGACATTCCTTGTGGCGGTTCGGAGATTTGTTTAGATGGCACGAGTTCCACCAAGGAAATTTTAATAACCTGCACCGAATATATAACCTTTGGAGTAATTTGTTAAGTCTAGAATCACCATTATTGTTGCTTCTGTTACAGTTTCTGCTTTCGTTAGGCACAGCTCATTAATATATTTCACCATCAATATTAGCGGCAACCTGCGCGACGACGTACTTAGCAGTTGGTCATTTGAGGTAACAAACCTGCCATATGAGTAAACTTTTTAATTTGCAGTCGTAACCTTTTTATTACTTTCAATTTGGTATCTCCTTTTCATGTTTCATTATACAGCGCCCGCCTTAATGAGGCACAGCTGTGTCGTTCACTTTCAATATTGTGGTTAGCAGCAAGTGTATCAACACCAGACACGTTTGATGGTTGTTTCCTCGTTGGAACCACTACCGTGATTCAGAGGTATTGCTTCATTGAAGCACACACATAGATCATATTTTGAGAGGCTGTGCCCTTTTCTAAATACGGTTTTCCTTTCAGTTAAGGTTGCATTTCATGCATATTAACAAATAGTCAGCAGCTTAAAACTTAATTTAAAAAATATTATTATTAATAATCTCATAGGCGAAACCTAATGCAATTACCAATGCTTGTTTAATACAAGCTGTGTGGGTGTTTCTGGGAAGGTGCTCTTGGCAGAATCAGATAACCACCAAAAAGCCCTTATTTGCATATACTGTGGATGTATTTTCCATCTTGGAGACACACTTAATGTTGATTCCCTCACAAACAGAGTAAATTCCTTTCAAGGTCCAAAAAAGGATGGGATACCCTTATATTTAATGGCAGGCCCAGCAAAATCTTAAATATGTTTCCAGACCCTCAGGTCTACTTACTCAAATTATTTGACGTGGTCTTGCACACCATGCTCGTTTAACTCCTTCACAAGGCTGGATTTCGAGGCCCGGCACTACAATGGATCAGCTCCTTTCTCTCAGGACTCATGTTAAGCGTTATCCTCTACTCATCCTATGCATCCCACAAGGCTCCTCCCTCAGCCCAACACTCTTCAACATCTTGCCAGTATTATCCGATCTCACAGAATCAGCATCATTTCCTATGCAGATGACACTCAACACATCCTCTCACTATCTGATGATACTCCCACAACCCAAGCCAACTTCATCAGATGCATGTCCTCAGTAACAGCAAAGACACCGCCATCTGGTCCCCAGGATGGTGACCAACCGAGCTAGGACACCCGCAGAACCATTACTAGCTGCCTCAACTACAAAAATGCCCTCTGTGCTGGCATCACTGCCCAACTAACCAAAAGACTCCACGTTGTACAGAGCAGAGCCACAATACTCACACTTAATCTCTCACACTGCATACATATCCAGTCACCAAAAGGAGCTCCACTGACTCCCTAGCCACAAATGCACCCTCTTTAAATTCCTCACACACATCAACAAAGCATTACACAACCAAGGCCCAGCATACTTCAATAGCGGTATCCTCTTCCACACCCCTGCAAGACACCTATGCTCTTGTCCACGTCCCACATATCAGCAAGGACAGAGGCAGTGGTAGAGCCTTATACCTTGCCCCAAAGCCTGAAATGAACTCCCCTACCACATCGGAGCTGTTCGCTCCATACTTAAATTCTGGAAGAACCTCAAAACCTGGTTCTTCTCATAGGCCCCCTTGTAGGCCGGGTAGCTCCCTTCCAAGGAGCCTGAGTTATATGCACCATGGACAAATAGGAGTAACATAACATAACAAGAGGACGTTTGTACTGTCTGGTATGCTTGCCATTAAAATCTTGTAGGAAGTAAAGACGAGCTATTATGTTGACTGTAGCTACACCACAAAACCTGAAACAATGTGAGAGGATGTGGCCTGACGGCTAGAGCGGTTAACCTCGAAACTGGGGAACCGAGTTCGAGTCTCGGCAGGGACGCTCAATAGCTTGTGAGTCTGGGCAAATCACTTAATCTCCCTGTGCCTAAAAATGAATGTATCTGTCTGTAACGCAACTGGTGCTCATGTAAAACCCTCTGATACCTTCCGGTCTAGTTCGCACTATATGAAACAACCGCCCCCCCCCCCCCCCTAAGTGATAATTCCAGTTAATGTGATGTAGTTATTTCATTAATTATTTCTACTCTCTCTGCACCCAACATTTGCTCAGTTGGGTTTTGTGATAGGTTCATTAATGAGCAGTTCTGATTTCAATTAGCATCATTGGACTGTGTGCTCTCAGAACCTTTTTGGTTAAAAAACAAAACTATTGATGAAAATCACCTTTTTAATGTTTAATTGTTTTTGTGTTTCCCTCCTGTTTTTTGTTCTTAGAGATGGTGTTCATAATTATGCCCCCAGGCATTTTCCTTAATGCTTTCTTTTGCTTTGCAAATTACTTATGGAATTTTAGCGGATGTTTAGAGCCCCAATCGGTATGAAAAGACATACTCAATTTAATGAAGCTCAATACACAAGAAGTGGTATTCCTCAATGTGTTTCAATTTTTTCCTACGCGCCGGTCACCCTCAATATATGAGTGAATCTATAGTTATATTGAATATATCTGACACCTTGAGTATGCACACAGGATGAATCTCTAAAAAGAGTTTTTGAAATCACATTGTTTTAGTGGTGGTGGGGACATCACATCATGCTAATTTTGCCGCTATATATTCATACTTATAAGGAGGGTGCTGTTACATCTGCTGTCTCCTCCCCTCTACTTCACAGCACTCTCTTTCCACCTCAGATGACTTACTGAATGTCGTCCGGACCTGAAGCTTAGAAGGTGTCTTCATCTCCACCATATAGAAGTTACTAGAAAATAGTTCAAAGTTAGCTTTAGTCAACGGCACAGGTTTTCAGAATATTTTTCTGTATTCCCAGTGCCCATCAGTTCAAATCCTTGGGAAGTAATAAGTCCTTGCAAGGAAAATCCAAGATTCATAAAGCGAAGTCTTGGCTTCTGCAACAATGTATCACAATTGCTTTGCGTAGGCTGCTGTGGACTATGAGGGAATCTATACCAAAGGCCATCATCCCTCAGAATATGTAAATGTAAATCCAGTATTTGTAAAGCACGAACAGCTACCCGAAGGCATCCCGGCGCTGGGGGCCGATATGTCAGAGCTCATGGCCCGCTGGGAAGTATAGTTCATTTTTGGCATGCTCCTGTGTAGAACATTCTCCATGCATACGATGCCCACCAGCCTTTCCTTTGCTGAAAGGAACTTGGAGCAAAGGGGTTTGGAGTAGCTCTTCCACAATTAAGGTACTCTAACCTGGAAGCAGTATCTCCAGCCCTGCTTTCTGGTCGATTAGAAGTCATGAACTGGGATTCCCTAAATGAGAATAAATCACTGTTAGTAATGTGATTTCTGGTTGGCTAGGGCAAGCACCTCAGCCAGGCAGAAACCACCACTCTAGTTAGTCAGGGCAAGGGAGTTACACACAGAAGATAACCCCTGCTCACCCCCTTGGTAGCTTGGCAGAGCAGTCAGGCTTATCCCAGAGGCAATGTGTAAAGCGTTTGCGCAAAACACTCATACAGCAGCGACACATTAGGCACACCACAAAAGAAACTCCACACAAGGTTATATAAAAATAGCCTTTGCATTATGCATAAAACACATTAGTACGCAATCACATATATACACTGTGCCACCTGGCACTAGGTATGACTTTACAGGGGATTATATACATTACAGGGCCAATCGGGCCACTGTCATACCATTATAATGCACAGTTAGCAAATCAACCAGTAATTACTGGCAATAGTACACTCAGCATAAAAACATCCTAATAATCATCGGTGCACCACAGTAACACCTGCCACGGTGCACATCTCATGAGGCATGAACATCAGGACAGTACTTGGCATTACACTCAGCATAACATAAGTAGCAGTAGTGCAGTACATCAGGCTCACCTTAGGCCTACAACACTAGCAGCCATGCACCATAGTACACATGGTCACAGAACCGCACCTGGATTCTAAGCAATCATAAGCCCATCATGCCCTTAGTAAGAGTGAACTGTACAGTATAACACATGTACCCTAAGTGGGGCTCAATATGAGGCATAACCCATAATAATGGTGCTTAGCTGTGCACATTACTCATATAATCATTGGTGCACCATAGTAAATATTTGCAGCTATGCCCACATCATTGAAATCATAAGCACGTCATGGCCCTCTCAGACATATGCAGATCACCATTACTACCCATATGGGTGCTTTTGCTATAAATAAGCGCGTAGGGCACTTCAGTGACCAACTATGAGGGGCCTATGCAATGCACACATCACGAGCAGCAACACTCTCCTCGCGTTGCCCAGGCCACCCTCGCATCTACCATGACATCCGGTCCCCCACCCCAACAGATAACCGCCTTAGGGCCTCATCTACTCACAAAGGCCTCCAATAGTGGACTGTAGCTGCCCACAAGCCTGTGGCGCAGCCGCTGGAACCAAATGCGACGGGTCCATGTGAAGGATCGGAGACCTCCGTTGAGGTTCCGCTCCGTCCCCCAATGATCCTTCCCAATGCCCCCGGTAGGTCCACATCCCGGGGGGGGGAGGGGTGAAGGCACCCGCACAGACCACAAGCGGCAGGAGCCCCCTCACTGCCAAAGTCGGGCTGTGCACTCTCATGTCGGCGGGAGGGCTCCCTGGTGTCTCCCGCCTGCAGCTCACCTTGTCTCCTTCAATGGAGAATGCCCCAATGTGGAAGGAAAGAATGCAGCTGCCCACGATCGTGCGGCACAGCTGCGAAAATGCTGGAAATGCAAACAGGGCTCCTCACCAGGACCTCCTTGGTCTCCTCCGCTTACTTCCCAGGACGTGGCCCCATTCGCCACGCCCACAACCAAACTTGGCCACGCAGTCTTTTACTGCCTGGCTTCCGGCGGCTCTCCTTTCTCGCCCTCAGGACGTTGCTAGGCAACGCTGGTGGTTCCAGCCTTCCCTCTGGGAGTGTGGTCACGCCTCCGTCCACACTCATGAATCATGCGGGGCTCTCCTCTCCTCCCGGGAGCCCCGTCCAACAAGGCAACAGGAGCCTGGCTTCAGGCGCCTTCAGCGTTTTTCTAGCCGCACCGCCCGCAATTAGGCTTCCTGGGCATAGCTCCGCCCACAACCAGGCCAGGCGCCTAACTTCCTGTGGCTTCTTCGTCCCCCAGCGGCGCACTCGCTGGGGGTTAGGGAGGGGGGAGAACTCCTCTGTCGCCGCTCCTCCCTCCGGTAGCAACTTTTCTGCCCCTCACTCTTCAGCTGTGGGGACACACACAGGGCTCTCCACGCCCTGTCCCCAACTAGAGCGCTTCTTCACGCTGGCAATCCTGCGGGGCTCTCCTCTCCTCACGGGGCCCCGCCCACAACCAGGCAACTGCCACCTGACTTGCGCTTCGTGGTGCGGCTGCTCTCACCGTTCTCAGAGAGCAGGGGCCCCCTTCTCTGGCTCAAAGAGGCAAAAGATGAAGCGCTCACGATGCGCTTGAAAGCAGGAGCCCCCCTTCTTGGTCCCAAAGGCAATCGAGGTAGAGCGCTCCTACATGGGCAAAGTTGGAGCCCCACTCGTAATGTATCGCGTGTCTCCAATAAAAGAACGGCGCTCAAGCCTTTCGTGCATGCTGCAGCAGCCAGGAGAATAAGGTAAGGCACCGTTGGTGCACGCCCCGGTTAGGGACTAAATGGTATCCCCACCCCCTTTTTTAATGCACTTGAGCGCTGTACTATGACGATTGACGTTGAAATATTAAGAGCGCCGCTCTTTTATTTGAGACGCAATACATTACGAGTCAATGCGGGCCATGGATGGGTTATAATAAATGTTCCTTGTCATGAAACATGTGCTGCATCTCGGGCACAGCGTTATACATGTTTTGTAATTAATTACCCATGCTTTATAATTGATTACTATGTGCCGCCCTTGGGAGTTTAGAACGGGTCTATGCGTAGCACTGTCACGCTCCAATCACTGCTATAGGAGCAATGATTGGATACATTACTTTTATAACGGTATACAGGCACTCGATTTAGAGTCTTGTGGGATACAAAGAGCCCACGTCTAAGATAGCCAGAGACATAATGCCCCATTATGTAGTTTGATACACATCTATGTTGCAGATGGATCGTTTGCTGGGGCTAGACACTCAGGTGGTTTTGGATACCCGGTCATATCTGAATGGGTCACTTGTAACAATGTACTACTTCGTTTTCCCCCTAAGCGCTCTAAATCTAGAAATGTGCGCACGATGGGTATTGAGTATGAAACATCTTGTTCCAATGATGGAGTGTAGTACATCAGCCAATATTGTATGGTTGATAAGAGACACACTTAATGAGATCGTAGATATATCAGATGGGCTCAGTGGCAATTATAACGAAGACCTCTAGATTCTTACAGCACACACCGTCCTATGGTCTGGGATCTTAGATCTAACATGGAATGTAACGTTTGGCCCTCATCCTAAGAGCCAGGAGACCTTGATTTTAATAAGGGTTTGAGGACCTGAATACTCTTGTTTTTTTCTGACATTGTACTACTGTGACTTTTATACCTTTAGAGTCCTGAGATCTGCTGCTAAAAGGACTTATGAAGGTGGATGTTGAATAGTAGTCTCCAATTGGTGAGACGCCATACGATTAACTGTTTATATTTATAATTACACACTTTTGCATTGATGGTGAAAGACAAGCGGAGTGACATAGTTAATGGTCCTGAAGAATGCCAAGAACCTTTTCGGTCTATTGAGGCAGAAACATGTTGACCTTATCCTAATAGGGATCATCCATATCCCTATTTTCACTGAGCTTATTTTAATCTATCCACTGGGGACACCAATAAAGGATTGACCCTGTCAACCAGGAGATAGTTTTAATTCGCATTCATTTTTTGCACTCTGCCCCTCACTCTGCCCTACATTGGATGATATAAAACACCTCACGCTCCTCTCCTGCGGGTGAGTTGTAGCCTACACTGGGTACCTTGCGGTCCCAGTGTGCAAGAGGGAGCCCAATGCTGAAGCATGTCACCCTAGGGTGAGTGAGGGTTCTCGTCTTGACACGTGTGCGTCTGTCCCTTCCCCCCTCACTGTGATTCCCTGGTGAGTAGCTTGGGTACACCATCCGGTTACATTTTGTGAGTTCAGAAAGACTGAGTGTCCCAGCCCGGGATTCAAACCTGTCATCTTCAGATCACACCTCAGATCTTTACAAAGGATGCATTAGTCTCCTGAGCTATCTTGCCAACATGAACACATTTATTTTTTGAAAGCCAATTTCTGATGTTGCGCTTAAAAGGAAAATAATGTAAAACAGTGTCTAATGTCATCAGCACTTGCGGTTTTATTATTTGGCAGACATAAGACAAGAGGAGTTTATGCCCACTGAACAGTTAGATCAGATTGGAAGGAAACAAATTTGCACTCTTTGGTGAATCGCGCCACATGCTCATTTTGATAGCAAAGGTCAATGGGAAGCCTAATGCCCGATAGGAGTGCAATATAAGGGGCATTATTTGAGAAGGACCTTGCATTTACATTAAGCGGGCGCAAGGTGAATCTATATGAATTTTGGGTGCTGGGCAAATTTGCATAATTTTAATTATGGAAATTTTATTCAGGTTGTGATCTGTGAATTGTATACATTATGTTGGGATTTGTGACTATATTTTGATTATTGGACTATTTAATGTTTTAGCTAAACAAATTGTAAACTATTTATTTAAAAATGCTAAATATCAATAAAATTAAAACCAATGTAAAGCAAAGCTACCAAAGGCTTCCCTGAAACTTAATTCAGCAACTAATATACAGCTCCGAGCATGTAAACAGATTGTACATTTCATCTCAATAAACCTAAATCCTAACAGGCATCCTATTGACTGACAACACACAGTGATTTTGTTTTTTTTTAAAGCAAGTGTCAATCTAATTCAGTTTTGATCCAAAAGATCCTCTGTTGAGCCTTTCACTACCGACTACAAGTTGATCAATTTTTGTTGCTTCAACTCAGGTTTCTCTGGCTGCACAACTTAACAAGCATTTGCAATGCAATCGGTCTCGCCTTTGGGACCTTATATGTATTTAGCTATGCAGCACATTAGCCTGGGTGCTGAAACATCTACTGTTCTTTAACATGGAGGGAAAGTAAGCACCAAACTGCGTGACATGCCAGGTATGGGAACACATGAAGAGAAATATTGCCTTTCAGCGGGAAATGGTATAGTCCAAAGCTCTGTTTTTAATATAAAATCAGGGCCTTCGGTGGTCATATCACTGAAAATACAAGATTTGAAAAAAAAATTATTGTCTACGGGTGCTCGTGGAAGAGAATTTCTCTGGACTGAAATCTAGAGAATGCTAAAGTGATTCTGGTATTTTACTGACCTCTGCTGGTCGTTTTCTATCAAGAAAGTTAAATAGAGGCAGTTACCAGAAAAATAAAAAAAAGAAATTCGCTAAGCAGAAAGCAATACTGGTATTTTATTGACCTCTACTGGTCGTTTTCATTCAAGACATTTAAATAGAGGCAGTTGAACAGAAAAAAAAGTCCCTAAGCGGAAGCAGACAAGTCCTAGGGCTGATCTCCAGAGCCCACAAAGTACATACACATATAAGTATATACTAACGTATATACAAGAGGTCTCGAATGCTCAACCTAAAAATGGCCAAGTCAGAGATGTTATACCCAGAAAAATATTCAAACCTCTGTGCAAATGCCTTTGAACTACCCCGTGGTTGTGAAGGGCAATGTTCCCATTGTGTAAAGTTAAAAACTTCATGAGGATTACCAGCTTTGTATAGAAAATGATGTCCGTAATGTTGAAACCAAAACCTCTTATAGTTAGCTGTACGATCATATATCTTGTCAGAAAAAAACACAGTTGAATGCTCTAGATCTTCTAGCATCTCATAAGCTGTATCAATGTCCCAATCATCAGAAACAGTACTAGGGGTGATGATATAATTTAAACAAATTTTAAGTAAATGTGGAATTTGCAGAAGTTCAGTAACATTAAAGGGGGTACAGTTAGCAGCACGCATTTTCCAGTCTTTTGTTTATGGAAGACGAAACCTCGTATGGGAGTGAAGTGGATATGGAATTGCAGGCCTTTTCCTGGTGAGGTTCCAGGCTTTCTGCATCCTGTTGTACCAGGAATATCGACCCACTACCCTTCCCTGTTTTGCTTCCCATATGGAATAAAAGCTCTCTTCTGCATAGCTTTGTTAGAGCAGTTCTAGTTGCTCATGTCCCTGCTGGTGTAAAGTTCCATTATTAACACTGCCTATGTGTGCACATCTCTTCCCTTTATTCTACAAACCTGTACACATTGTACCAGAGAAAGTGACAGCGGAGCGTCTCTCACACCAATCAACTCTCTGTATTTGTGGGCTACAATCTCTATCACAATATGCTTGCATAGTATATTTGAAGGTGGAGGGTAATTAGTTAGGTAAATATTTTCCAGACATGATGGCATATTTCAAATTCAGATTTTGTTAGTTTTGACTTGTTGCCACCTTTTCTTTTGGCTCATGGTCACAATATGGAAGAGTGGAGAATTTAGGGGTGATACCCGAGACACAAATGACCTGGCTCATTTCCTGTGCTATATTTGCTTTTAGGGGTACTTTTGACATTTGACACTGTACGAAGAGGAACCTGCAATTTGTCAGGCATTCCCAATCAAACGATCATCAATCCATATTCTCACTCACCCATTTATCCATCTACTCATGTACTCAAATCATTTATCCATTGAGGCACTCATCCTTCCATTCATCAATGGACTCAGTCACACCCACTTTCAGACGCCCATCCATGCACTCAGTCGTTCATCCATTTACCCAACCATCCTGATTTCACTTACCTATACACACAACACATACAAAAACTTGCCAACGAAGATGCAATTTCACTATTAAAAAGTTAGACCTAGTGGATTTTTCAAGGATCGTTTCTTAGAGGGGCGTCCATCTCCAGCGGGCCCTCGGCTCACGCAATGCATGTTTGCACTGTTGGAAATAGAGGCGCCATGCTTCTTCTGTAATGTGGAGCAAGTTGACTGTAAGGCCCAGAGGGAAAAACTTTGGTGCAACAGGTGTATGCTTTAATTTCATTGTAGCTGCTGTTCTCTCCTTCATAATTAACTTTCGAAACTACCGTAAACTTTATGCATGTAGTTTACAGTTCTACATCTGGACTTCTGCAAGCAATCGTAATTTCGACAGAACAAGACTAACTGTTGGGTTGTGACTTCAGAAAGACATACTCATCCATTACCCCTCCTTTTCAAATATGGAGTGAATTATGATGCCTCTCTTTCCTAATTCTCCTTGTAGGAAAAATATATATTCTGCATTGAACATTCTGTCCAACACTCCGGTTGTTTATTCCGTGGTGTGCCGTTGTCAGCATCTGGCATGCTGGGCGTCAGACTAATGAGCTGGATGCACCGCGGCTAATTAGATCTCTGAATGAAAAAACAGTTCACTATCACCAGCCTTCAAATAAAGTAAATATGGGGGGACATGCATCTCATTTCAGAAAAGACTCCTCTGAATTAACATATTTTTCATATGCTCTGCCAGAGCTGAATACTCTTACAAGACGAAGCAATGCAAAGCCTGACCGTGTTTATTCAGCAGCCAAACACGCCGGCCGTATAGCACGCGCAGTGCTCCTTTGTACGGCGCATTTAATACAGCCCAGATAGAGGGCGCTTGGCGTTCCCTTCAGGTCAATGGGCTGCAGTGGAAGCGCCCAGGAGCTCGTGCTCTGTTTTTATTACTTCTGAATATTTCATTTTAGATGATGAATCCGCTCTCAGGGTTTCCTTTTTATGAACACTGCCTGCGCATTTGTGAGAGAAGGGAATGAAAGTAATATCAAGCATTTGCAATGCAATAGGACTCGCATTTATGCACTAAATATCACGTACTTTACAGTCTAACACTCGAAGTAAAGGGGCCAGTAGCCATGGAAGGATACAAATGACGACATGGCATAATAAGGCGGGACTAACAAACCTCATAATCAATCAGAAGACAGAATTTACGAAAGACAATGACATGAGCCAATTAAAAACATGGGCGGAGAGTGGGCGGAGCTTCAACAGAGCTTCCACTCCATACTAGATAACTGCATGCCTCGCAAAGCGAGCAGCGCATGCGCGCTGCCGCTATAGGCTCGACCTAAAAAGTAAATCAATATCTAACATCAACTAAAAGTGCTCATCACTTGCACCCTACTGGAGAAACCTAATTAACACCTTTCTGTCACAAACTTCGGTCTGAGACTGCCTAATATGGGTGAATGAATGAATGTGACTTCTAGAGCGCGAACTCCTGCCCGAGTGCGTCTTGGCGCTATAGAAACGAGTATAGCTACAATGCTGTTAGAAAGAGTTCTTGCAGATGGTCAGGTTTCTCCTAGTCCTGTAAAAAGAGCCAAGTCTTCAAGGCCTTTCTGAAAGCGAGTAGAGAGGAAGCAGCTTTTTGTGTCAGTGGTAGGCTAATCCAGAGCACAGCTGTGGTCCTGAAGAAACTCTTCCCACCCCAGGTTGTCCTCCTAAAAGAGGGGGACAGTCAAGTTCATGGCAGAGCTTGAGCGAAGCGTCCTCCCTGGGACATACCATTTGAGCATCTCCTTGAAATGCACTGGCCCTAGTCCGTGTAGTGATTTATAGGCCAGACAAAGAGCCTTGAACCTGACACGTTGTCTGACTGGTAACCAGTGGAGATTTCTGATGGCTCCTCTAGCAGATTCATATTTAGGGATTTTAAAAAGGAAACTTGCAGCTGCGTTCTGCAGAGTCTGAAGCTTTTTCAGGGGCCTGATGCAAGGTTAAGATAGAGGCTGTTACAGTAATGGATCCTTGAGAGTACCAGTGCGATGATTACCATTTTCAGAAGCTCAGGAGGCAGGAATTTTTCAATCTTTTTTACGAGCCTCAAAGAACAAAATGAGGCGGATGGGATTTTGTTCACTTGGTCTTTAAGGTTCAGCTCTTTGTCTAACAGAAAGCCAAGATTTTTTACTTTGCTTGTAGGTTCAGGAAGTGGGCCCAGCTCAGGCGGCCACCATTCTTGTGTCCAGCATTCAGTTTAAGACAATTGTTGTCCATCCAATTGCTCACACTGCTCATACAGGTCCTAAAGGCAGAGACAAGGCTGATTTCGGATTTTGCTAGTGACACCACAATTTGAGTGTCGTCAGCGTATGATGCTAAAGAGAAGCCAGATTTTTTTATAAGTGTCTCCAGCGGTGTGACATAGAGATTGAACATTGTTGGACTCAATGCCGAGCCCTGGGGGACTCCACAGGGAAGGGAGAAAGGCCTAGATGTGAATTTGCTCAACGCCACACTTTGTTGTCTGTTGGCAAGGAAGGATTGGAGGAGATTTAATGCTGTATCCTCTATCCCCAAAGTCTGCATACGGTCAACCAGGATCTCAGGTTGAGTGTATCAAATGCCACAGAGAAGTCCAGCAAAATCAAAGCCACCCACCCCCCCCTTTATCAAGCGTTTCACGGACATCTTCAGTGGCTACCACCAAAGCAGATTCTGTACTCTGGGTTTTTCCTGAACCCGTGCTGTGTATCGTCCAGTAAAGAGTTTTCTTCTATGTACTCTGATAGTTATTCATTCATTATTTTCTCTGCCAGCTTGGCGGCAAAGGGGAGTCTTGATATGAGGCGATAGTTGTTCAGATCCAGAGCATTCAGATTGTCTGTTTTTAGCAGGGACAGAACCGAGGCCATTTTCCAATGTGTAGGGAAAATTCCCCCTGCAAACATATTGTTAAAGATTTGCCCCAAGTTTTGTTCCACTTGTGCTGGAATCATGTGCATTATTCTTGGAGGACAAGGGTCTTGTGGGGCACCAGATTTAATTGATGGAATTAACTTTGTAAGTTGTTCTTCCGAGGGAGCCTTAAAGATGGGGAATCTGGCGTGGCCTGATGCGGCATTTAGAAATTGCCCTTCTGGTTGTATGGCTGTCCTGCCAGCAGTAAGTTTGTTAAAGATGTTGGTAACCTTTTCTTGAAAGAAATCGGCCAGAGCCCTACAGTATATGGAAAATGGCCGCTGTGTAGGAGCTCTGCACGGGAGCTCCTGGGGGTTTGGGATTACCTTTTGGTAATAATCCCTAGCTCAACCCTGAAATTCCATCCCTTGGAAGAGCCAGTACACGCATCCACACTTACTGGAACCTATGCCGCCCTGTACAAGCCCTGAACGAGCCTACATCGACTGCTGGAGCTGTGGCATCCCAATGCCCCGCGGGACCCGCTGTGGACCGGTTGTGGCGTGGTGTGGTGAACGAACCGACATCGAACACGCGGAACTGGAGTGCGTCTGGCAGAACATCCCGGTGAGTGCCCGGACGTGTCCTGGTTCCCTATCCCCATGAGGGCGCCTGCCTGTGCCTCCTGGATCGTCCCTCGCTCGGAACGGGCAGAGTCCGTCATCTCCCTCATTGTCTGCACATCACCGTCGCATGGCGGATCTGCGGCGCGCTCTCGTAGCCAGGGAAGTGCGGCATGACATACGCGCCAATAACTGAAGAGAAGGACCGCGAGCGGAGCGCAGGGGTCTGCCACTACCATGCTTGGCTGGTTCTGAGAGGGTTGGCCACACGTGTACCCAAACGGGTGCTGACACCGACTGCTCTACCATGCTTGGCTGGTTCTGAGAGGGTTGGCCACACGTGTATCCAAACGGGTGCGGACACCGACTGCTCTCCCACACGCTGACTTACTGACTTCCCTCGATGCCTGTCTATAAGGATTCTGACTTCAGTACCTCGGAGGCCCAGACCTCCATTTCGTGACATTATCTTCCCCCTCAGCTCTCTATCTCTCCTAAGATGGCGCCCCCTCCCTATACAAAAATGGAAATAAAAATAGGACTAGCAAGCACAGCCTGAAATGTAGCGGCCATCTTTGAATGGTTTAAACAACCTACCAGTGCCTTCACCAGAAGGGAAAGAAAAAGAAAAAAAAAGGGAAAAGGGAGGTAAAGAAGAAAGGAGAAGAAGAAGGGGAAGGGAAAAGAAGGGGGGAAAAAAAGGAGAAAAGAATGAGAAAATATATATATATTTTTTTTTTTAGAGTAAGGCAAGAATGAAGTAGAAAGGGAGGCAAGGAGAAATAAGGACGAAAGGAAAAGGAAAAAAAAAAAAGAAGAGCTTAGAGGAGAGAAGGAAGTTATATAATAAAAAGGAAAGGAAAAGGGGAAGGAAGGAAGGAAAGGAAAAAAAAAATGGATTCAAACCTAAAACCCTCTGGTCTACATGCCTTCACCATTAAATATCCACCAAATCTATCCAAAATTGCGGCTACAAAGTTCAATCACCGGCTAATGAAAAAGCACCCAGAAACACTTATCTCAGATCCTTATTTCTGCACCAACAAGGGCATACTAACTAATGACCTCATCTTCTATACAAAAAAACATGCACAATGGAGGAATCTTTTCTACACCATGCTTCGAATCTCCGATTCTAGGAAAACCCCACATGCCCTCAAACTATCGGTATCCGCCTCGGACTTCTGCAATGCGAACGTAACCCCTATATCCCTATACAACAACGGTAATATCCTTATACAAGCCTCAAATGACAATCTCACTCATATAGACAAGATCTTCCCTATCCTCAAGAAAGCATTGAACAAGAAGACTTCTCCTCCCATCACAAATCACCCTTACTGTCCTGTTATGTTATGTTATGTTAAGATTTCTTATAAAGCGCACGTACACCAATTGGTTTCTTGGCGTTAGACTTAAGGAAATGTTGGGGCCCCCTGTATTCAATTGTCTGAAGAACTAGTTGTACGCTTGGGTGAATAACCAAGTCTTAAGAAGCCTACGGAACCTTGTGAATTCAGTACAAGTTCTTATGTCCAAAGGAAGAGTGTTCCTAAAGCTGGGTGCCAATACTGCAAACCTGCAGCCTCCCTGACGGTGTTCCCACTCGACCACAAAGGTCCGTGATTGCATCAACTGTAACTAACTCTCGCCACGCCCCCAATGACTACCTCCCGTCCCTCACACCAGACCTAACCATTCCAGGCCCCCCTGGCCCAAAAGGGTCAAGGATCCAATCTGATACAGGCCAATCCTATGCTCGCACACCCCCATCACCCTCGACGAACAATGTAGTTTCCTCCAAATATGAACCCTCTCCCGCTAATCCACTATTCTCACCTACAATTGAACTGGTCCTCAAGGTCCCCCATGACTTGCCAACATCCCTGATCTATGAACGGTCGCTCTCCCTCTCGGAACATATACCCCCAAACTTAATTAACCACTCCTCGACCATATCTATTCCACATGTCACAGGCCCCCCATGCCATCACCTATCCAAGCTATCACCTATACTCGAACTGACCCTTCCCCAATCCGACCTGACACACGAACCCCATTGGAACCTAATATTGTCATCCCCATCCAACCAGATCTTACATGCAGACTCCCCCCCCGCCTCCCCCTCAAGAGAACGCACACCTCAACACATAATTAGCTGTCCTAACTTTGATTGCATTGCACCCTTCAATGAGATATCCGTCGGCCTATCCCATCCCAAGTACGAAATACATAATCTATCAACCATCACCAAAGAGCTCCTATATTATCACAGAGCCACTAGTGCCACCGTGAACCGAAACAATTGCCAAACGAACAGATATATCGCCCAAAAACCTCACCCCGAGTTCACCATTCATAATACCATACCTTCCCCCAAACGACCCTTCTCATCCCAAGAGACCAATTGCTGAGCTATCTGACAAGGACATACGCAACCTCCTCCTATCTTATTCCAGCCCTTTAGATAATAATGAGCCTCCACAGAATAGTAAACAAACCATTCAAACCAATCCTCACAGAGAACCCACTCACAACCACAGATCTATAAATAGCAAAAACCTCAAAAATATCGACATAGTGCAGACAGACCTCACCAACAACACTAGCAAACTGAAGTGCGTACTTCTCAATTGCAGATCAGCTAGCAAACATGCGTCCGACATCTACGATCTCATCCTCACAAATGAGCTTGACATTGTCATCCTTACTGAAACATGGCTAAATAGCTCCTCCTCACCCATCCTAGACCTATTGGTCCCTCCCAGCCATGACATAATCCGCTTAGACAGAGCCGTGAAACCTGGCGGTGGGGTTGCATGCATTTACCTAAACACAATCTCAGTTAAACAAACAGACATCGTCTCTCTATCTACCTGTGAATATCTTTGCATCCATATCACAAACAACAACTGCATCATTAGCAAACTCCACATAATATTCCACCCCCCTGGTGATACTCTACCGTTCATGGAACAGATAATGGGAGTCATCACATCCAACGACAACCCACAAGTGTCGCAGATTTACCTAGGAGACTTCAACCTCCATTGGAACAATGCAAACAATCATGCTGTAAACTGTCTTAAATCCTTCCTATCAGATCATGATCTGACCCAATTCTGTGACAGTGCAACCCACAACAAAGGAGAAACATTGGACCTCATCATAGCTAAAATGAACAATGTCACATTAGATTCCATTATCCCCTGCGATTGGTCTGACCATCACACCATCTTCTTCTCTATCAATTTTAAGGTGACCCCGAAAAGATGTCAACCCATGAAAACAAAACAATGGAAAAGAAATACCCAAAATATTAACCCTACAGACCTAACAAACCGATGCAACACCGATCTGATCCCCCAAGCTGGCATGGTAGACGTCCATGACCTCACAGATTTCTACAACTCCACTATTTTTGAAATACTTGACTCAACAGCCCCCCTTCAACTTAAAAACGTTTCCACCAAAATCTCTAAACCATGGTTCAACTAGAATCTGAACTCTGACCGACGCAATCTAAGAGCAGCTGAAAGAATTTGGAGATCGGCACCCTCTATGGAACACCTAAATCACCTCAGAGCACTGAGGAATACATACAACAGGAAAATCTTAAAGGTAAAGGCGGTCTTCTTTAGAACTCAGCTGAACCAAGCTATTAATCGTCACAAAAAACTATTCGAAATAGTTAAACAACAATCGATCAATACATCAAACTCTTCGGAACTAAGAGAGATTGCTTCCCCCAACTGCGAGGACCTGGCCAATTTCTTCTTAGAAAAAACAAAAACCATTGAACTCGACCTACAATCTAAGAATGCTCTTCTACCAGCTACCGTTCATGAGTCTACATTCTACTCCCAGGTCAAGGACCAATTTACTACACCGGTGGGAGTCCCAAAAAACAATGCCTTCTGGGACACCTTCACGACCTACACTGAAAATGACATCTACAACATCCTTCTAGCGATTAATCCCTCCAATCACTTCATTGATCCACTACCTCCTGCCATATTCAGAACGATAAAAACTTCTATTCTTCCCTTATGGTCAAAGATTGTAAACGCCTCTCTTAAGCAAGGCACTATACCTGACTGCCTCAAAGTAGGGCAGGTTACACCCATACTAAAAAAAGCCAATTCCCTCTCTTCAGACCTCAACAACTACCGCCCCATAACCAACATCCCCACTCTGGCGAAACTACTAGAAAAATGTGTGCAAACTCAATTATGCAACCACATTGAGAACTTCAATCTTCTAGATTAACACCAATCTGGCTTCCGTCAAGGACACAGCACTGAATCAGCACTCACCCACATTACGGATGACATATTAAAAATGCTAGACCATAATGAATTGTGTCTTTTGATACTTCTTGACTTATCCTCCGCTTTCGACACAGTTAAACATGGCAACCTACTGTCCCTTCTGGAACAAAGGATGGGTCTATCTGGTCCAGTATTACAATGGTTTACCTCTTTCCTAAACAACAGAACCCAGAGAATCAAGATGAAGTAATCCCTCTCTCAACCCTCCATGGTCACCCTAGGAGTTCCACAGGGCTCTGCACTATCACCCATCTTTTTCAATCTAATCATGGAACCCTGGCAAACACGCTGAACTCTGCGAACATTCTATATCACATGTATGCAAACGACACGCAATTGTATATGAAAATCTCCTCCCCAGAGGACTTCATCTCCCTCAACGCCATTCTGCATAACACTCAAAATTGGCTCAACGGCAACCACCTCATGCTCAACACCAACAAAACGGAATTCCTCCTAATCTCCCCCCCCCCAAGCACACACCAAAGATAGACCTCTGGCTGAAGCATCTAACAACCTTTAACTGCTCTCCCCACATCATTGACTTTGCGAAATCATTGGGAATCACCCTAGACAAACACCTGAATATGCAGGCGCATATCAGTAACGCCACCAAAGGAGCTAATCATCAGGTGAATATCCTAAGGAAACTTAAACCCTTCCTCCCTCAGGTCGACTTAAAAATGGCAGTACAAGCCCTAGTGTTACCAAGATTGGATTACGGAAGCACCACTCTATGCGGACTTCCCAAATACAAGCTGGCCCCGTTGAGAGCCTCACTTAACGCTGCGGCCAGGCTGGTCTCCGGAACTAAAAGGAACAACCACATTTCTCTGACCTTAAAAGTATTGAACTGGCTACCATACGAGGCAAGAATACACCTAAAGATCGCCTGCATGACCCATAAAGCCCTTCACACCAAAACCCCCAGTTGCCTAGCACAAAAGCTAGAGCTGTCAGGAGGTTGCAGACATTCGCGAAGCGCTAGCTCACTACTACTGAAACCACAATCATTCCACAAAAAGAGAACAAGCTGCAGAGCCTTCTCAGGTATCGCTCCGAAGATTTGGAACTCATTACCACCAGATGTTCGCAGGATCCCTTTCTCCTCCTCCTTCAAAAAAGAAGTGAAAATGCTTCTAATGAACAAATTCACATCCTAAGACTATAATTCTCACGTTATTGGTTCTCAACATATGTTATCCTACCTAACATAGTCTACTTGTAAATTGAATGTATGTATTTTTACCCTCTACCTTCTAATGTATCTGAACGATGTTTATGTAAAGCGCTCTGATACCCTCTAGGGTCATGTTCGCGCTATATAAAACTTTATAAATTAATAAAAAATAAGAGCATCACAAAAATTTTGATTCCTTACTGCAGTGTTGGAGCTGGCTGGTACTACCAGTTTTTTATAATTAGAAAGAGTTTTTTGTTTGCATCACAAGCTGATTTTATCTGCCTAGAGTAGTAGGAAGTTTTTGCAACTAGGATAAGTTTTTTGTGTTCGACTAATTTATTTTTGTAGATAATTTTCTCTTTAACCTCGTAATTTTTCCTCCATTTCTGTTCTTGCCTACGGCAGTCCTGCCTTGATGTCCTAAGGTTTTCGTTGTACCTTGGCTGGGAGACTTTCTTAGCTGTGGTTTTTTGTTTGACCGGGGCTACAGTGTCTAGAGCAGAGTTTAGCCAGAGCGAGAAATCTTCAACGCTCTGCTCCAGGTTGTCAGCTAGTTGCAAGGGTATGGAAGCAAGGGTGTCTCTCAGTTCGGCCATCTGTATTTTATGCCAGGCTCTACTTGAGGTTTGTTGAATAGTGTCTTTATGCAGGGTGGTTTTCTCAACCTTTATCTGCCAATTGACTGCCCAGTGGTCGCACCAGGTGAGAGGAAGAGATGGTAATAGATTAATAGATGGGTAGTTGAAAAAGATCCCATCAAGCATATGTCCATTCTTGTGCGTTGGACCTCTGGAGAATAAAGATAGTCCAAATGCATTCATTGCATCAATCAGCTTTAAGGAATCGGAGTCAGTTTAATTTTCCAGATGGAAGTTAGAATCACATAACACCGAGAAATTAGCATTGAGAATAGATGATTCAAGAGTCATGCTAAGCTTATCAACAAAGCCACATCTAGGTCCTGGTGGGCGGTAAATTAGCAGTCCCTTAAAAGGCTGCGAATCCGGCAACTGCGCCGAAAATGCTAGGGTCTCAAAACCAGTGGTGGTTAATGGCTCAAAAGTAGTTTTAAAATGATTACGCTAAAAAACAGCCAATCCCCACCCTTTTTTAATTGTCTATCTAGCCGATAGACAGCAGATCCGGGGGGAGGGGATGGGGGCGGCGACAAAATTTGGGCCAGAGCTTACATCTGCCCATGTTGCAGTTACGATTGCAACATCTGCGTGCTGCACTCAAACTCTAGGTGAAGTTTTACTAGGGACCTTGTATTTAATAGCATACATGTGATGTTTGAGAGTGTTTGGCCGCGATTATTCCTATTTTGCTGGACTGGTGCCCCAGTATCGACAAATACTTGCTGAATTGGGTCTTGGGCACCTAGTTTGGTTGGGGTGAGAGAGGTGTAGTGGGGTCAGGGAGGGAATAATAGAACTGATGTGAGGGGGACCCTTACCATGGGGTCTCAATACCAATAAAGCCTCCTGAGAGTACCTAATAATCCTTGCTGAGTCTCGGTACAACCAACCAGGAGGACAGGCGCTGGGCGCGGTCCATGCGCGGACGGACGCAGGCGGGCTTTCCTTTGGCTCGCCCGCTGCGCGTCAGCACCATCCTCCGTTTTTATGGTTGGAGGCAAGAAGAGCTCTGGAGGGAAACTAGACCATCTCACTCCCAAGATGGCATCCAGGGAATGGCACAGCGGAAGTGAGTACTGCCTGCCAGACCTCCCTCCACTCAATCAGCAACCGGATGCTACGGTGGACGGGGAGGAATGGAGGCAGGATGTCAGTCCCTTACAATCGGTAAGCGTCGTAGAGCATTAAAAAAGGTTATTCTGGAGCGTGTTTAAAATTTTAAAAGAAATTAGAAGGGTGCAATTAGAATACTTAAAAGAGATTAAAAGGGTACTTTCTGAACAGGCAGGAGGGCAAATACCTTCTCTGCAACTTAGCTGATCTTACCTCTTTTGAAAAAATGGGCGCAGACCATGAAGATCACAATAACTTCTGATCTGTCTCAAACCTCTCCTTTCTTGCAGATGTCTTAAAAGTCTGTAGTTGCTCTTGCAAATTTTTCCTAGCGGAAATATCCTCCTAAATGAGCTTCAGTCTAGCTTTATGCCAGAGTAGCAGTGCACAAACAGTAATTCTAAAAAAATATCAGATAATGCATTTTGTGCTCTAGCCATAGAGGGTTTACTGCAACTGTCTGTAATAGTGGACACAGTGTGCCACTCTGGTCTTCTTGAAATTCTTAGGGATAAAGCTCGGGTGTAGGTCTCATGTGGGTCTTGTCCATTCCTCCAAAACCTGTGTCAATCTTAAATGTGGCTCACTCTCTCTCAAAGCCCTCAGTGCTCTAACAAGGTGCTCCACAAGGATCTACTCTCACCCACTCTGAACAGTCTTTTTTTTAATACACGTTATTGCATTTTTGTAGGGTACATCTCAGTATAACAAAGAGAATAAAATAGAAACATTGAAAACAACAGAAAATCTAAGACGCACAGTCAACTATCCTGCCTTTCTCCCGCTTTCCCCCTGCCCCCTCCAGGCCAATATATATAGTGTTTCTTTGACCCACTCTTAACAGTCTTTATGTGAAACCTCTTGGCTCCTTCTCTCAAATACTATGACATTGCATACCACTTCTATGCGGACAAGACTCAACTCTTTTTGGCTGTTATCCAATGCTGGAAGATGATACACCACCTAAATCTGAACCATCTAAAACAGAGTGCCTCCTGATCACTATCTCACACCAGTACCGGCCGGTATCTGGGCAAAATGTCGGGCAGGGAGAGAGGGGGATCAGGGACGGACAACAAAATGAAAAAATAAATAACTTACTTGCATCCACTCTGTGATCTGGCTCCGACACTCCTATCTGGCTCTGTGCACTACAGGCACAGGCTTCCAGAATCCCCTGCGGCCAATCCTGATGCTGCATGAAAGCAGCGTCAGGATTGGCCTGAAAACCGAGGATTTGCGCTTCCAGTTAGACTGGGAGCCTGTGCATGCTCTCTCCAACCCGCAACGCAGCTGGGGTTGGAGAGAGCTTCAGTGCGTTTGACGGTTAGGCCGTTCTGAGACGGCCAACCAAACCGTCATGCGCACTGATTACAGTGCAAAACACTCCTTCACCAGCATGTCATCTCTGGTCCCACTCCCAAGCCTCAGCTCCGACAGCCAAAATAAAACGATAATAAACAAGCATTTATTATCGTTTTATTTTTCATTTTTTTGGTTGCTGGCAGGGGGGCGATGCTCCTCCGTCATAGCGGAGGAGCCGCCACTGCCTCACACTCCATCATCCCAGTCCCAGCCTGGTTTAACTGATCGTGTGGGATGATCTGCCACTCTACCAGTATTGAATTCCCAGGAATCCTTAAGCTTTGTCTTGGAAAGGAGTTTGAATCTGTAATCACACATCAACTCAGTTGCTAAAGGAGCGCAGCATCAGCACAGGGTCCTATAATGCATTAAAGCCTTAATCCTAGAAAATTATTTGAAACAAGTGATTTAATTTCTCGTGCTATCAAGGCTGTACTTTGGAGAGTCACTTCTGGTCAGACTTCCTAAACTGTATCTTGGATCCGTCAAAGTGACATACATGCAGCAGCTAGACTTGTAACGGGCACAACGAAGTTCCATCCTATCTCCATTTTCCTGATCACACTGAAGTGGCTTTCAGTTGAGGCAATAAGTATCTATGGACTAACATTACTCATAAGGTTCTTACCTAGGTAGTCCAAAGACTATCTATTCTGGTGGCCAGCACTCACTTCAGAGCACAGACTTACTCCTTGTCACTCCTTGAAATCCCCTCATTCATGTCCAAGTGAGAGGGTCCTTAGGTTGTAGAATAGACATTGGCATAGTAAGCAGCAAATTTGGCTGCTGTCAGGGGTTTATCAGTGATATTGTTACTTGCTTTGTTTACCACTCTGCACACCGGTGGGTGCACAGCTGCAACTGATCAAAGACGGTAGAGTGTTTTGCTGGTCTTGTCCCCCAATTATAGATGCAACTCTGCATCACGAGCCATGTCAGTCTTGACTTGTGCAGGACTGCCTGTCATATTGACGACTGAATCTGTGTAATGTTTCTAAGGAGGGCCGAATCTGGTGCCCCTGCGTTATGCCTTTCCATCTCAATTATCTGAGCTTCTCACTCTGCAATCTCCTTTCAGGCCTTCCTCCTCAGCCCGGTTTGGCAGCTGATGATGAACCCTCTCAGCGTAGCCTTGAGGGCCTCCCACAATGTCCCTGGGGAAGGGGTGGACCCTTTATTGTGCATGTCTAATGTTCTATTTCCTCCTGGAGGTGGTCTATCGCTCGTGGGTCTTTGAGTAGCCATGCTTTAAGGCGCCATCCTGGGCCTGTCTGTCACGAGCCAAGCCGCATAGTAAGCTCAACTGGAGAGTGATCAGACAGGCTTCTGGCCAGTATTCTCATGTGCACTATCTGAGAGGACTCCGAGGTGGGGAGTATAAAGTAATCTCGTCGGGAGACTACTCTGTGGGCCTCTGAGTAGTTAGTATAGCCCAGTGTATCCGGGTGGTTTAGACACCATGCATCTGTCGGTTTCATGTTGTCTATGAGGGTGGCCAGGCTTGTGACTCCGGTCGGGGGCATGCTCAGTGTTATCAACCTATCTAAGACCAGGTTGCCCACCCCATTCAGGTCGCCCCTCCAAGATCCATGGGCTCTGGGGGAGCTGCAGTAAGACCTCTCCCTAGATATGGAGGAATACCCCTATCAGTGGTTTTGAGGCATATACGCTAAAGGAGATGTGTAGGCCATAGAGCTGGCCAGAGACTGCCACATATCTACCCCACTAGTCCCTCCAAACTCGTAATTTTTTTAAAAGAATAGAAGAGCGGAGTAGGATGGCCCCTTCACGGGAGGCCTGGGTGAAGTCTGCATGGAAAAACTGTGAGAGTCCTGATCGGGCTAAGATGGGACAGCGGTCACCCATCAGATTAGTTTCTTGGAGTAGAATTATGTCGGGGTTGAGGAGTCGTACGCCCTTAAGTAGCCCTTCTTTTTCACTTTATCAAGGATACCATTTAGGTTCCAGGTTAGGAGCCGGACCTGGCCCTGCTCATGGAGAGCGTCACTCTGGGTGTCTTGAGGGGAACCATTGGTGCAGGACCGCCGCTAATTGAGTATCAGGAGTCTGCCTAGTCATATGTTGTGAACCCCAAAAGCTGTTTCTGACTGGTGACAGTGACCTGGACACTTTATGGAAACGCCCTCTTCTCCAATACTTCAAAATCTTGTGGTACCTGTTGCAGAAAACAATAGGGACAATTACCAACCTGACATTTGAACTTCTAACCTGTCCCTACTCTCCAACTCCCCCTGTACATTTCCCATGAAAACAAACCATCTGCAACTTAAGTCTGTCTGGGCGGGCGTTTCCCACCCCACTTGGAAATTAGCATGAGTCTGCAGTTCCAGTATCTGGAGTAGGTACGGCGGGAGGCGCAGCGGGACACCTGATTGTTATGGCTATCCAATACTACCTCTGTCAGTTCAGGTGTGGACAACCGCTGCCAGTCTAGTCTACCCAATGCTGCCTCCGCCGAACGGTGACGTCGCTTGTTTCTCCGGTTCCTACATGGCAGTTGTGACCAGGGTCCTGGCTGACTTCTTAGCATTCGCTGCTCCTCCTTGTCTGTAGCCCATTTCCTCCAGACAGGGCATTCCTCGATCCAGTTCAACGTGTTCTCTGGGCTGTCAAAGAAGACTCCTCTGTGGTTTCTGCACCCAAGATGTGCTGGGCCGCGCTGCATCTTCCCACTTGTTGCCATCGGATTTCAAGGGATCTGTCCGGTGCCCCCACCCGTGTGGGGGACGGTCTTGGCAGGCGCGCAACACCCGTAGGCCTGAAAGGGCTTCAGCTCCCCCCCCGTCGTGTCTCAGCCCGGGCTGCTGTAGCTCGAGCTGCGGTGGGCTCGGCTGGGCAGTGTCTGGAGTTTTATCTCCGGCACACCCGAGTTTTTTTCAGGTCTTTAATGACCATTTGCATATTTACATTCCTTTGTAAACTGGTTACCGAGGCTTAGTTTTTTTTCTAGTTCCAGTACCCCCTGGGCCCCCACTCTGCCTATTCCTTAGCGCAGGGGTAGGGATGTGCGGGAAAGCTGCGTATGCAAGATAGAGAAAGAAAACATGCACTCCCAGGGAATACTGAAAGAAAAAGAACAAAAATTCAGCTGTGGAAAGATGCAAATCATCCAATCAAAAGTGTAAAGAAGCTATGATCCAGCGAAGGGACAAAGACAGGAAGAGGAAGGAAATCCATTGTCTAAGAAGCAGGCAAATGAGATTGATATGAGAGTCAGCAAATGATAGGCAAGGGGGGGCGGGTCATAACTAGCTCTAAATATTAGTATTGCACACAATAGGTCTTCAACAATAGGCAGATAAATTTGTCTTTTGTTGAAAACTATTACAAGCAAATAGAGGAAAAAATTATGTTTTTTGAAAGGTATAAATTCCCGATTCAACTCTGGGACGTTTGAAAATATAATCACACGTGTAACAACTTATACCATGGTAGCCAATAAGCGAGGGATTGTGGGCAAGGGGATTACTGAGCAAGTAGTGAATGTAACTCATGAGAGCAGCGCAGGTGAAAGCAATTTGGAGTTGAGTATTATACATTTACTGCCGTAGTGTGAGAATGCATTTCATGAAAAGGAATATAGAGTTGCCAAAAGAAAAATGCCAGCCATGTGTTGTGTAACGAGCCTGCAAAGGCCTAGTCTTGACACTAAATAGGATTATAAATAAAATCATATGTATTCATTTGTAATGTGACTTTTCTGTCTTTGTTCCCTTTAATTATCAGTCATGGATCATTCAGGCAGCCCTAGAACACATTAAAAGTGATTTCTATTTATATTTGCTGTTTGAAGTATGCACAGATAAGTGCTGAAAATACAGCTTTAGGTGACTGCTTATTTGTGTACCGTCTGGGACATCAAAATAATGAGCTTGCAACCCTAATTATAAGACTGGAAGTTTGTTGCAGGATCAGCACATTATTTATTTCCTCCACCCTCGATCCCTGATTAATGCAATAATAGCAGTACTTTAGCTTACATCTGAAACCCTACGCCGACGTCAATAACATGCTGAGTTACTTCAAGTGTCTGGGAATGCACCTTGCATTCAGACAACTCACTCCTCATTCTCGCTCTTCACTTTCATGCTCACCCTGCACTCACAGCGATCACAATGCAGTCACACTGATCACCATGCACTCACACTGATCACCATGCACTCACACCATTCACCATGCACTCACACCATTCACCCCGCTCACCCTGCACTCACAGTGATCATTCTGCACTCATAATGCACTTGTGCTGTTCACCCTGTACCTCACCCTGCAGTCACATGAGCCACTACTCACCCTGCACTCATGTGACACTTCACTCACCTGTCCGCCTCACTGCTCAATCTGCAATCTCAATCAAACAAGCCCATCACTAACCATGCATTCATTCATTCCACTCTGCACTTACATCCGCACCCAAATTCATATGATCACCTCACTCACCCTGCAGTCACTCCTCTTACCATACTCTCACACTGTTGTATCGCTCACCGTGCACTCACACGGGCACTCCTGCCACCCACACAGTGCAGTGTTAATGTGCCTGCTACAAAGAACGTCCACCATGCAGATCACAGAACGGAGTGTGAGTAAACTATTAGTAGCGCTATAAAAAATGAAATGTTTGTTAGAAAGGTGCTATAGAGAGATGAGGTGCAATGTTGGTGAGTGGTAGTGAGGGAATTCATGGAGAAGGAGGAAATGGGGGAGGGAGCACCAAAAAAGACTGTTGCACGGTGTGCGACCAGTGATAGGGCCAGCCCTGGCTGGGATTGTTAGCGCCCCCACCCCCCCTCCGAAGTTCGGGTCTAGTTGCGCCCCTGGGTCTTGGCATTAATAGTGTTTATCCCCTGAGGATTCGATGGGTGGTGACCGTCAGAGCCGGCTTTAGCGCTGGTGGAGCCTGGTGCGACAATTACTTTTGGCGCCCCCACATCCCTTGACCGCCTCCTCGATTCTCTCACTACCACCTGCAAAAGTGCCCCTCATCTCTCATATCATAAGATATTGCTAAACACAGCGCCCCCCTGAGATCACAGTGCCCCCCTCCACAGGTCAGCGCCGAGTGCGATAGCACCAGTCGCACTGCCTTAAAGCCGGCCATGGTGACCGTCGTGCTAGGGATAAGTGACTCAGTCGCCTTCTCCTTGTATTGTATGTCCCTTTCAGGGCACCTTGCCTCCGTAAGACTTCTGGCCTGGTCCTGCGCTGGTTCCTCGCTGGCTGATCCGCTGGCGGTAAACCCCCGGAGCCGTGTGTGGTGGGGAGGGGGCAGTCCCAGTGGCGTAGCAAGTTCAGGTGGTACCCGGTGCGGAACATTTCTTGTCACCCCCGCCGGAAAGAAACACCCCCTCCCCTTCCTTATCCATACGCTCTCGGCACATATTTGCATAACAGCGTAGCAACATAGAGGGAGTCGCTGCTTAATAACTCCACCGGTTAAAAATAAAGAATTGCTAACCCTTGTTCAAAAGAAGTGCCGAGACAGGTTGGGAAAGTAGTGCTAGCTTTTTACGAGGAAAAAACCTGTTACAAAAGTTGAGTTACGCAGTCATTTCCGTCTCACACGTTATTATTTTGATTTGTATTGCTCAGCTAAGCACCCCTCTTGCCCTCCTACCTATCGTCTCTCCATAGTTTCAAACACTAAATAAACAGCTCCTATGTTTCTTTTTTTTTCTATTCTAAGTGAAAAGGGCCATTAGTGTTCAAGAGATGTCTACTATCGATTTATAGCTGGAGTTAAAGAGCTGGCCCTGAGAGAGAGGGTCGGGGCATAGTGGTGTGGAAAACATTGCAGATTTTGGAAGGGAAATTGTGACGCTGCAATACGTTTAGCGCGCTTTAAGGTTGAGAACAGATAGAAAAAGCGCATATCTTTCATGGCAAAAACTACGGGGCATATTAGCAAGACCGGCGATAAAATTATCGCCGTTTTAGCGGCAGGAAACTGCCGCTAAAACGGCGATAATGGGCTTGCTAATATGCGTTATAGAATTCCATTAGAAGCCCAGGTTAGATGTCCTGCACATCTAACCTGGGCTTCTATTGGAATTCATAACGCATATTAGCAAGCCCATTATCGCCGTTTTAGCGGCAGTTTCCTGCCGCTAAAACGGCGATAATTTTATCGCCGGTCTTGCTAATATGCCCCTTCATTTATAAAATATGTGACGATTGTCAACCACTTTCACAGAAGCTTTTAGATGAATTGGTCCAGCGAGGGCGCCTGTTTCACCAGCAGTTTTAGTCAGCCCAGTCGCTCTCAAAGCAGAATCTCTAATCCAAGTGTGGCGCCCTTTCACCTTTACAAATCTCGCTCTCTTGACTGCAACACTGAAAGTCGTGGAGAGAAAACAAAAGCGCGTCAGGCAGCAGGCATATTTTGGCCATTTTGTCACCCCCCTCAGTGATGACACCCGGGGCGGCCCGCACCCCCCTTCCTACGCCACTGGGCAGTCCTCGTGGCTTACAGATCCCCTACAATTGTCTGACGATCTATCGAAATTTCGGTCAAGATTCGGAAATCCGAGCAGTGGTTCATCCAGACCAAACCTCAAGTGAAGCTATAAAATGTACATTTGTCGCCAATACAAATACTCTCACTGCAGATGTTTGATTTAGGCACAGCACTTGGAAAAGTGTTTACATTCACATGATACATAAATGCTGAAGCCACAATCAAAGCACAGGGGGGAAACTACGGGCATGCGTGCGCTGCTCCCGAAGTGACCACAGCAGCCAGGCTGCCGCCATACTGGAATACATTGTCATAAATGCACCTGTGAACAGTGAGGATTGTTTCTGCTAATATTGTACGTAGAGTAACAGCTCTCGTGCTGCATAGTTGCACACCCTTCAAGTATACAACCTTCCTCATCCCATTACTACGTCAGGTTTATTTTCCCCATGGGACAGGTGCAGCTTTTGGAACAGTGTTTCTCTTCCGAATGGCTGCGCAGCGGCGGGGGCCTGCTCGGCCGCGTGACTGGCGGGTGCTTCGCCGGCACGTGCTGCGGCCTTGCACGGGTGTAGTCTATGGGCATGCCCGAACATTGCCCACCCACAGGTGTGGCTGTCTTCAGCTTCCTTCAGCAGTAGGAAGTCATCCGGTCTAGGCGCTAATTAAAAGGTAGCCAGCTACCAAGAAATGCAGCGTTTCCTTGGGCTAGGTTCATTAAAGAGGGCTTTACATTAACTGATGCCTCTGTGCGGCCTGAGAAACGCCTCGTTGTTCAAGGACAGGGTGTCGCTGTAACCACCCCAAGTTGCCTTTCTGTAGAAGGTGTCGCAAGCCAGTGTTTGACACTATCCAGGGTGGGATTATCAGGTAAATATACAACCACTAGTAGTTATGTAACGCTCTGACGTGACAAGTGTAGTTGCATGGCGCTTTATGAATATATAAAAGTAAATAAACTGCTAAACACAGGCATGTGAATAACCTTCATGTACATGGCGAGATTCGAATACTCTCTTTGATTGAAGGTTTGATCTCGAAGATTACAGACATTTGAAGTAGATATCCTTTTAGTGCATTAAAATGCACCCCGTCTCAGACCACACTACAGTGAGTCCACCCTTTGTCACATGAGTGCATTCAGGCTTGAATCTCGTACACACTGGGCCATAGGACTCAAATATCACCTTATGGAGGAGGTCCAGGCGGTCTGGAGTTCCTTGTGTTTCCCTTCAGAGGACACAGACTTGCAGTTCTGACTGCCTTTCTTTTGGAACAAGACCATGGTGGATCTGCATGTGGTTGAGACGTTTTTCTAAAGGCGGCTGACAAGCTAAAAAACCATGGTGTGGAATGATCCAGAGTAGAACCAGTGGTCGGATTAATTCAAGTTCTCCCATCCATCCCCTTTGCTGTCTGAGATGCCCTAAGTGTGATGGATTTGCCCAGATGGGCCCCGTGTTTGTTGTGCTACAGGGCCTTAAGCTGCACCTAACTGATGAGGCCAAAGAAGGCTGAAACAATGCTGTTGTTTCTGGTGTTCCCTTTCACAGTGGATGGTATAGAAAGCATCTGGAGTAACCAGTAGTACAGACTAAGTCTATATTTTTAAGTCCTGCATTTCCGTCCATCATTTATTTACTGTCCCTGCGTGGTTGCCCAAGGTCACCTAAGCATCTTATGACATTCCATGATGGGTTTAGAGTCTTCTCGTCTCTGTCAAGGAAAGTAGCACTGTTCTGAGACATTGTGGAATATTTAGAATGGTGCAAGCGTTCAGCTGCGATTATGCCTTGAAGTGCATCAATTGACGACATTTAAGCCACATTGATTCCGGTAAGAAAATACCACATTGAACTTCTTGCTACTTCATTGGTGCGCCACTTTATGACACGACAAAAAGATTGGTGCCTGAGTAAGAGACAAGCATCAGCTGGACTTATCCTTTTAACCAGTTCCTCCTAGAAGTGCATATTTACAAAACACCAGCAAGCTTGATCACGCGGAGAGGGAAGCATGATGAGCAACAGTGTCTAGGGCTGTGAGTTACCTTAGGGCACTACCCCTCTCCTGCCTAACTTCTAATGCTGTCCTTAAGTAGCCAGAGGCCCTGTCAATGAATCCCCATCAACTAAGCCTTGCTAGCACTCTCGTCTCCTCAGATTAAGGTATGGGGGTGCACAAACACCCTAGGAAACTCAAAGGGTTGGTAGCCTGATGTATGGGCCCAGACATGTTGAGCGCTTATTTTTTTCTTTATCACGGTCTCCTCTTAATGTTCCGGGAAACTTGAGGTAACTATTGGCCTTCAGAGTATGCTGGGCGCAGTCTTCTCCCATGGCCTTCCTCCGAATTTTAAGGGGACCTTGTACGCTTCCTTCTCTACTCCTGGACAGCCTAGATCCTGTCCCAGATCCATTCCAAAACGGAGGACTACCACTGGTTCCAGGGCAGCACACCTCTCTTCTTCAGCTCTCCTCTCCCTTCCTGCTCTACCCCTGGACAGCCTAGATCCTGTCCCAGCCCTATTCCAAAATGGAGGAATACCACTGGTTCCAGGGCAGCACACCTCTCTTCTTTACCTCCGTTCTCATCTTCTCAGATGACTCTTTTCAACACCCTTTCACTCACCAAGGATTCTGTCTTCTGGCTGTCCTCAGACACGCCCCCTGATTGTCTTGAAGAAGCACTTTCAAACACTGTACATTGCAGCAGTGCCACCCACTCCCTTCTGCTGCAATGGGAACACTTTTAAATCTAACCAGCACCTTCAGCCCTTGTCGCAGTACAGCCACCCATGAGACTGATGGAAGTAAGGTACATTATGACCTAGACAGCATGCATGCACCCATTAGCTTAAGCTGTAATTGAGGACTACATTGCATAAGCTGTTAATTAAGTTGCCTGCCTCTTACAAAAATATTTGTCACTTGTCCCACGAGTAGGATAGAAATGGGAGGGGTCATACCAGTAGGTACTAGTTCTTCACCGTAGTTACTGTTTTACTCCTAGCCAACAGGCTAACCCCTTTCCTGCAGACTGCCTGCTACTTCATGGCACCAAAGAAATAGCCAACAGATGGGTCTAGAATAGAATTTGATCGTGGGATTTTAAACACAGTCATCTCTATTGATTTTTGCTGCGAATTACTTTCACCACCAAATCGTGGTAGTTTTGTATGTCACCGTGCTGCATCCTATCTATAAAGCCTTGTGGCCTGTACATAAGGGGTCCTGTTTGTTTGTTTTTTATGCACAGGCTGCAGAGACTGAGTCTAAGGGTGCTATTAAAAAATATAAAAAAATAATAAAATACATTAAAAGAAACCCCCAAAAAATGCACGCATGTGGGGAAAGACAGGCCTCTGTAAAATAAAATTGGGCTTCTGTATCACGAAATACAATATCCCTTGCCGGTTATAGCAAAGGAAATGCTAAAATTGTCATCTGTGTAACTTCTTCTGTCCCCCTGACAATCACTAAAAGGGCCAGATTAGTGATGGAGTGCAGGGTACCAATTTATCAGGTTTCTTCAGGGCCCCACCCTACAGATGCTGATACTGATTGCTCAGTCTCTGCCTCATTGTTAATGCCTGTGCAGGGACACCGAAGCCTCCTTTTGGAAAGGTGGAAGACCTCTCACTTGGGGGGCAGCTTGTCACTGCTTCTCTGCTCATGGTTTGCTTCGTGGAGGTTTCCTTGGTGCCCTCCATGCCACTGCCAACTCCTGGGTGGACCCATCCCGGACTTTCCTTTCCCCATTGCACACTGGCAAAGGCGCTCCATTGTTTACATGCAACCACGCTCTCATGCAAATGAGTAAACACCCCCTTTGACTTCAGTGCCTGCTCCAGCCATTTATTGCATATTATAGGAAGAGCAGCACAAAGAGCTGTGGCTCCTCCCATAGTATAAAAATACCTTTGGCGCTCAGAACAAGGCTCAAATACCGGTTGAATTCTCTAGGCAATTTTGATAATTTTGCTCATGGTTTTGTGACTCTTAATATGAGAGAAAAATGTTGTGCTGCTTCAGTTGTAGGCTCTGTTTATGGGCCCTGTGCCACAGGGCTCAAGTTGTACTTCACTGATGAAACCAAAAGAGGGCTGGTTTTCCCATTTAAATGGGACCAGGCCTGCAGGTTTGAGCTGGACTGTTGCTGTGAAGTAGGACCACGGCTGATTTGCATGTGGCTGGTCTTTGCCTGACGTGTCATAGTGGGTGAAAACCGATGGACTGGAATGTGGCCCGAGATGTTTAAGAGGAGCACCCAGAGTCTGCGCCCATCCAGGGATTGGTGCAGTGACCATTAGCTACAGTTTCTGATTGTTAATTTGGACTTTCCGGGATATTCCGGTGGTAGAGTGAATGTGGTTTTAATGTTGAGCATCTGCTGTTTCTTTCATGAGAAGCTAAGTGGCTATTGAAATACATTCATTGCCTCAAAAGGCACGTAATGTTACGTGTGTCTTTTCATAGGATGCAATGCAATGGCTAAAATCACAGTGGTTTGCTGTCACAACTTTGATACTATTGTTGCTTGAACATGAAATACCTTGAAAGAACAAGAGACTAGAGGCGTTTGGCAAAACATGAACAGTTCATTTAGTTAAACAATGCGGCTGGGAGCACAGTCACAGGCATAGGGTCTTAGGACTGTCTCAATTTACAATCGGTCTAACATAGACTTTTATACAGTTCATTGGATGCAGTAAAATGGTTCTGGCTATCCTTTTTAGTAAGGATTGTGTACCTCTGTCTTTAGAGCCATAAATTAAGATATTGGATGAGGAATCTAGGTGGGCCTCGACCTTGCATGGACACAATGCTGCCAGTGGGTAACGTGTCCAGATGTCCGGCATGGGGAGCGCGAGATCTCTGCATGTACTGTGTGTGCTGTGTCCTGATTGGCTAATTGTTCCTAACTTCATGTGGCATCTGACTTTATCGTGTTTTGGGAATGTGTGCACCTCTTCAGCCATGTGTGCTTTATTGGGGCCCATCTCCCTGGACCATTGTGGTGTCGCTGCGCCTATCTGTGGGATTGATCTGGGATTTCCTGTTCGGACGTTTGTCTGCTGGCTACGTGTCACCTCACCTGTGATCTGTCAATCAATGACCTCGGGCCTGGGTCTCGGAGCCTGCCTAACTACGTATTTCTGAGTTGACATGGAGATCACAATGGACCAATTTGTCAATAAAAATGCGATTTCGTTTTTGTACATTAATGTATCGTTAGTCACATTGACATCAGCTTTTTCAATATTAACATTATGAAGCTAAAGTCCTAGAAAACGGCTTGCAATGAGGTTCTCCTTTTCAGTCTGTTTTCTGTCCTGATCGACTGGAATTCTGATGTGTTCTAGCAAAACTGGGTCAGTAAGCAGACATTTCAAAAACTGTAAGATGGGGACAGAGTGTTTTTCCTTTGCTGCACCCTTTGCAAATGTTTCAGGATGAGAAGCCAATTCTTCTCGAGTACATTCTTCTAGCTTAGCTACAGTGGGAGGTGAACCCAATCTAAGCTGGACCTGGGAACTTAGTGGACCAATGTGTCCACCGTAGGGGCCTGTGTTTGACCTCATGGTCACAGGTTAAAATCCCGGTGGGTCCACTCAGCTTTTCATCCTTCTGAGGTCGATAAAATTGGTACCTTTGAGTTGGGTAACAATAAACATGTCATTCAGCACCAAGATACCCCTGGGTGAACTTGCGCTTTACAAATACACATTATGTTAAGTTATGAAGGCATTTAAGGGCTGTCTCCTCGTGTGCTCTCCAGCTCTATGCTTCCGGTCATCGGGCAACATAGTGGAGTATTAACTGGCACTTAGTAAGCACACTGTTGTCATCATGCTCTTGTAAGCGTGGAAGTCTGCTTAAAACCTATTCTATATTGATTCTTCCCAGTTGATGTGTTCTCTTTTTTTCTGTCTCCGGTTAGTGTTTGAAAACTGATATGACTCATTGCAACAATAAAAGATGCTGATGCTGGAATGCATGTCTTCATCTGAACGACTAATAGTTACTCTGGCCCACTGCTAAGGTACTAACTTGCTAACTGCTGTGCTACTGATCACTCACATTTGTTACAGCTGTGGCTTCGTACTGGACGCGCAACAACAGGAAGTCTGGGATGGATACTAAGGTTTTCTGTTCCGATTCACTGACAGTATCGTAAACAGCAACGTTATCTAAGTAGGTACTGCTGTTTGTAGAAAGCAGGAGACTCTGAACTGGGGGTGTAAGACCTGAGGTACAATGTGTGATAGTCTACAATCGGCTGGAATATTCGGGTGGGGGTCACAGAGTGCCAAAATGCCGGTGTAAGACCTGAGGTACAATCTGTGATATTCGACAATCGGGCAGAATATTCGAGTTAGGTGTCAGAGAGTGCCAACATGGGGGTGTAAATCCCTGGGGTAAATCCATGATAGCCTACAATTCGGCTGAATATTCTATTAGGGGTCACAGAGTGCTGAACTGGGAGTGTAAACCCTGAGGTACAATGTGTGATAGTCTACTACCGGCTGGAATATTCATCTGAACTGGGGGTGTAATCCCTGCGGTAAATCCATGATAGCCTACAATCGGGCAGTATATTCTAGTGGGGGTCACATAGTGCTGAACTGGGGGTGTAAGTCCCGAAGTACAATGTGTGATAGTCTACAATCACCTGGAATATTCTAATGGGGGTCACAGATTGCTGAGCTGGGGGTGTAAGCCATGAGGTACAATGTGTGATAGAAATACAATTGTCCCTAATATCCGGGTGGGGTATCAGATTTCCAAACTGGAGGTGTAAACCGTGAGGTACAATCTGTGATATTTGACAGTTGGGCAGAATATTCGAGTGGGGGGGTCACAGAGTGCCAAACTGGGGGGTAAGTCCTGAGGTATAATGTGTGATACTCTACTATCAGCTGGTATATTCTGGTGGGGAGGTCACAGTGACGAACTGGGGGTGTAATCCCTAAGGTAAATCCATGATAGTCTACTATCAAGCTGAATATTCTAGTGGGGGTCACAGAGTGCTGAACTGGGGGTGTAAGCCCTGCGGTACAATGTGTGATAATCTACAATCAGGCAGAATATTCTAGTGGGGGTCACAGAGTGCTGAACTGGGGGTGTAAACCCTGAGGTACATTCTGTGATAGTCTACAGTCGGGTAGAATATTCGAGTGGGAGTCGTTCTGAACTGGGGGTGTAAACCCTGAGGTACAATGTGTGATAATCTACAATCAGGCAGAATATTCTAGTGGGGGTGTCAGAGTGCTGAACTGGGGGTGTAAACCCTGAGGTACAATCTGTGATAATCTTCAATCAGGCAGATTATTCTAGTGGGGGTCACAGAGTGCTGAACTGGGGGTGTAAGCCCTGCGGTACAATGTGTGATAATCTACAATCAGGCATAATATTCTAGTGGGGGTCACAGAGTGCTGAACTGGGGGTGTAAACCCTGAGGTACAATCTGTGATAATCTACAGTCGGGTAGAATATTCCAGTGGGGGTCACAGAGTGCTGAACTGGGGTGTAAACCCTGAGGTACAATGTGTGATAATCTTCAATCAGGCAGATTATTCTAGTGGGGGTCACAGAGTGCTGAACTGGGGGTGTAAGCCCTGCGGTACAATGTGTGATAATCTACAATCAGGCAGAATATTCTAGTGGGGGTCACAGAGTGCTGAACTGGGGGTGTAAACCCTGAGGTACATTCTGTGATAGTCTACAGTCGGGTAGAATATTCGAGTGGGAGTCGTTCTGAACTGGGGGTGTAAACCCTGAGGTACAATGTGTGATAATCTACAATCAGGCAGAATATTCTAGTGGGGGTGTCAGAGTGCTGAACTTGGGGTGTAAACCCTGAGGTACAATCTGTGATAATCTTCAATCAGGCAGATTATTCTAGTGGGGGTCACAGAGTGCTGAACTGGGGGTGTAAGCCCTGCGGTACAATGTGTGATAATCTACAATCAGGCATAATATTCTAGTGGGGGTCACAGAGTGCTGAACTGGGGGTGTAAACCCTGAGGTACAATCTGTGATAATCTACAGTCGGGTAGAATATTCCAGTGGGGGTCACAGAGTGCTGAACTGGGGGTGTAAACCCTGAGGTACAATGTGTGATAATCTACAATCAGGCAGATTATTCTAGTGGGGGTCACAGAGTGCTGAACTGGGGGTGTAAACCCTGAGGTACAATGTGTGATAATCTTCAATCAGGCAGATTACTCTAGTGGGGGTCACAGAGTGCTGAACTGGGGGTGTAAACCCTGCGGTACAATGTGTGATAATCTACAATCAGGCAGAATATTCTAGTGGGGGTCACAGAGTGCTGAACTGGGGGTGTAAACCCTGAGGTACAATGTGTGATAATCTACAATCAGGCAGAATATTCTAGTGGGGGGTCACAGAGTACTGAACTGGGGGTGTAAACCCTGCGGTACAATGTGTGATAATCTACAATCAGGCAGAATATTCTAGTGGGGGTCACAGAGTGCTGAACTGGGGGTGTAAGCCCTGCGGTACAATGTGTGATAATCTACAATCAGGCAGAATATTCTAGTGGGGGTCACAGAGTGCTGAACTGGGGGTGTAAACACTGAGGTACAATCTGTGATAGTCTACAGTCAGGTAGAATATTCGGGTGGGGGTCGTGCTGAATAGCCACTAAAGCAGCCATGTTCCAAGCACACATTTTGGAGCGGCGGGGGCTGTGCAGACCTGTCCTGTAAATGACATTTGGTTGTCTACACCCTCTTCGATTAAGGGAGTTACGCGACATGGGGTGTCCTATTGCTCTTGGAGCATCAAGGCACATTTCACGCCTAGCAAAGGAAGCTCAGCGCTTTAAGTGCCCGGCTACACGTTGAACCGCTGCCCCAACATCTGGAGCTCAGTCAGCTTACCTCTGCAGAGAGTTCAAGAAGTACTGGCCCCTACTGAGTCAGACCCCAGGCCCATGCAGAGATGAAGGGCATGCACACTCCTTGGGTTGACCTAAGTGGTCAGACATCTGTATTACATTTTGTTGACACCAACAGACCCGAGTAATCTAGTTCTAATCCTACGAAAGAGTTTTATTTCTTGCAGCAATATTTGTTTTGAGTGTTTGTATATTGACAATGATTCTTCGGAACGAGTTAGGCCTTAAAATCTGCAGGCTTTCCAAGCGCAAACCCCTCTGTGGAACACAGTACTAGATGTACATTACAATTTGAAAATGGATTTGCAAATTGCAGTGTTCATATAGTGACTCATTGCAATTCCCAAGGGAAAGAGGGTGGTGAATGGGGTGTCTGTCCCAGGGATGTCTCCACCTTCTTTGTGAATCATAAGGATGTGCGTCAGTGGTTTGCGGCCACAATTGTGATCTCAAACTAATGTTTGGATATTGTCATCTACATTGACACAGTCCCCGCTGTCTGTGAGGGCCAGGTTTAATTTTGTGAATATGTTCATTCTGCATGCCCCCTCCCATTTCCTCTTCGCTTCATGCCATTTTTAGGTCTCGCCTGAGCCAGCGCATGCGCTGGCGAGAGTTTTAGTAAGCGGGTTTTGGAAGTGCAAACAGCAGTGGCTTTTGCTGGCGACCAGCTTGCGTTCACGCGAGCGTGCACGCGCGATCAGGCGCCATATGGCTTCCCTCGCTATTACTTTCACTTTCGCGGCCGTGCCAGTTTCACGGCCGCGCGGCCATTGCTTGTTAAAAATGTAGCTCCTGTGCTGTGTCTCGAGGAGCCTTTGAACCCTGAAGCCGTACTACATGCCAGAACTGGACCATCGCCTCGCACTGGCGAGACAACAGTACCTTTGTATATTTACAGGTCTTCTACAGCCCCCTCACTCCCACTTTTCAGTATGACTCCCCCCAGGTAATCTCTCCTTCTCTTTAGCCTCCCATGTTGGTTACATTTGATCACCAACCCCCAAAAAGTGTTTACAACATCCCTTTTTAGCCCATGAACTGCGTCCCTTGCACTGAGTCACATCTGCAGTGCTATGCCGTCGCCTTGTTATGCTTAAAGGGGTGTTTGGCGGTGGGGGCCGTGGATGGATGGCTACCCCCCACCCCTTCTCCAATACACACTCATTGGAAAACGCACATCTCCTCGTGAGAATCAAACTGGATTGCCCTGATAGACCCCCACCCCCCAAAAAAGCATTTGTGATGCTGCACCTTCAGTTCGGGAGGAAATAGGTAGTTTTAAACGGCGTATTCGTCTGTATGTGTATCTATATATACACACATTTTGGGCACTTGGTGCTGTAAGTAAGAACATCCGCTGTTTGCTTAATTTGTAGCAGTGCTTTATATAGTCTGTTTTGACACCCTCCCCATTTTACTCTTTTATTAACATTTGTGCTTCTTCCCACTCACTCCCCACCATAAAACCGCCGACAATCTTTTCCGAGCATAACCAGGGGTTCTGCTTCCTGGGGTGCTCCTATCCCGATCTCCAAGCTAGGTCATATGCCGGAGTTTTACAATGTGTGTTTTCTTTCCTGTTAATTTGCTCATTACTTCACCCATCATTGGTGCTCTTCCGAGGACATGGGTGAAGAGCCGCCCTGTGCCCCTCTAGTTTTCTGACTTTAGATGCAGTTCTCATGACCCCAATACCCACAGAGATATACACAGAATCCTAGGTGGAGGGACATATTTTTAATTCAGGCAGTGTTCAGCGCTTTGTTTGATATGGTGCATACCATCCACCCCGAGATAGTGGATAGCAGTATCGTCCTTTCGTATCTAAAATGACCCCCCCCCCACCCCTTCTTTTGTGTGCTGGCATGTGTTGGGGGGGGGGGGGCATTTAAAAATGCAATTGTTTCAGAAGCCCCCCCACAGGATAAGCCCCTCACGAGTTGCATTACTTTCCCCTTTTAACAACAAACCATAAAATGATTTCAAATGGTAAAGGCAGGGAGGGCACAAGCTGTTCCTAACGCAGGCAATGGGCCGTTTTTGCCCCTTTATAAAGACAGTGCTGTCTGAGTTGTTTCTATTTTATATGCCCGAAGATGCCCTCGCCCCACTGCTGCCCTCCCCAGGATACTCACACCAGGGTTGTGACAAAATCTTTTTTTTTTTGCTCTTAAAGAAACGATGCTTAAATAAGCCCACCCCCTTCTCTATTTAAATTCTAACCACTCTGCGCCCCAATATTGTCCCGTTCTATAATGTCTCTTCCGATCGCATTTCAAGTGCTATTTTTTTAAATCCCTTTTCGCACATTCAATACATAGAGCCCTCCCGGCCTCTTGAACGCATTGCAGACTTTCCTTTCTAAAGCGCGAGCCCCCCTCCTCCCCCCTTTTACTGGGAGAAATAGGGGGCATTTGAAGTACTTTGCCAGACGTTTGTTATGCAGCCACGTACCCCTCTAATCTGCAGCTGTAGATACCAGCCCTAGATCCAGTGTACGAGTTCGGGCAAATGTCTGTCCCCACCCCGAGAAGACCTCTGCAAGGGGGGGGGGAGTGGGGGGGGATGCTCTTCTAAGCGTCTTGTTGTTTAATTTGTGAAAACAGCGACTGCGCCTTCCCCTTCTACACCCTCTCCACCCCTACAAGAAATACAAGCATTGGCATAGCCAATAGGTCTCGCCTTTGGGACCTTATAAGTGTTTAGTTATCCAGCACAATATCCTTGGTGCAACAACATCAACTGTTGCATGGCTAAACATTTATAAGGTCCCAAAGGCGAGACCTATAGGCTATCAGAGACGTTTTAATGCATGGGCAAAGTGGGCTCTGGCCCAGGGCCCCAGCCTTTCAGGGGGCCCGGCCCCCTGACAGAGTCAGCTCTGTTCTCCAGAGTTTTGCCCTAATGACCTTGAATATTTCTTAAACAGATTGTTTTAAATACTGTTTTCCTTTAATTTATTTTTTATGTACCTGATGTGTGAGAGTCTAGTACAGCCATTTTGCAGAGAAAATGTTGTGTTTATGTTTCATGCAATATACATAAAAAAGTTTCTTTTAGATCAAAACAAGGCCTAACATCTAAGAAACGGGAGGGCGTCACAGAGATTATTTGCAGTAATATTGGTGAGCTGCTGCTGTGTTACAATATTGAAAACACACAACTATCCCTGAATATTAGATGTAAACACATTTAGGGCCTTATTTATGAGAAGTGATACATTGCTGTGTGAAAACAGGGATGCGTCACTTCTTAGTGCGCTCTCCTTGCGACATGATGGATGCGTCATATTTACTGTATGACGCATCATGTCGCAAGGAGTTACAGATACGTCAGTATTTCTGACGTATCTGTAGGCGCAAAAGTGATGCATTGCTGGGGTGTGTCTTAAAATAGACGCAACTCCAGCAATGTGTCCTTTCACATGGGGCGGGCCTGCATCAGTCTTACGCCTGCTGTGAGGCAGGTGTAAGATATTGACGCAATGGCGTCCTAGAAGTGGTGCACTGAGTTCTCATAGATTTCAATGCCCCACTTCTACGAGGCTTTTTGCGGGGGAACACCCACCCTGCATACATTATACCTGGCGCAGGTATAATGTGGTGCAGGGGTTTACAAAGTGACGCATCTGCCTAGATGCGTCACTTTGTAAATAGGGCTCAACATGGCACATTTTTTACGCTGCCAGTGCGTCACAAAAAGTGACGCACCGGCGGCATAAAAGTGAAGCAAAGCCTCATAAATAAGGCCCTTAGAATTTGTACGAGTGTTCCTTTGCTCTGTCAGGGACCTAATGAAATGAAAGTGTATTTAATAAAGCACGCAGCTACTCAGACTAAAGTGTCCTGGCGCGTGACAGGGGAGGAAAACATGCGTAAAAGACCCATCAGTTATTAAAAAGCCAGTTTTTTAAGTTCTACCTGAAAGAGAGTAGGTCTGTGGTTAGTCTCAGAGACTCAGGGAGTCTATTCCACAATTTTGCGCCTAGAAAGCCGAGGGATCTGCCTCCAGTGAGGGCACAGCATATTTTAGGCACGATGGCCAGGTTGGCATTGGAAGATCTTAGGGGTCTAGATGTTGTGTAGCGATTATTTAGGTAGCCGGCTCCTAAGCCATGGAAAGCTTTAAAGAAGATGGTCATCGCTTTGAAGTCGATCCGTTCTTTTATGCGGAGCCAGTGTAGAGACTTAAGAATAGGGGTCATACTAGATCTGGGTTTAGGTCTCAGGATGGCTCTGGCCGCCGCGCTTTGTACCACTTGTAGGTGCTGGATAAGGGATTTGGGATGACCGAGGTACAAGCTGTTGACATAGTCCAGCTTTGATGTCACCAGAGCCTGCACCACGATCTTTCTGCTCTCAAGCAGTAACAGTGGCAGGAATTTTTAACATCCGGAGTATGCCCAAGCAAGTGCCAGTTAGATTTTGGATTTGAAAGTGCATGGAGAGTGTCTTGTCTATGACAATTCCTAAGTTTTTTACTTTCTCCTTTTCCGGGGGCGGCAGATCTTTTGGCCACCAAGAGCTCCAGTCAGGCGTTTCTGGATTACCAAAGAAAACAACTTCAGTTTTGTCAGGATTGCACTTCAGCTGATTGGTCTGAAGCCAGTTAAAAACCTTTGTGAGGCAATACCTAATCATTGCCCCGTCAAAGTCGGTTCCTTTTTCACATGTAAAAATCAGCTGAGTGTCATCAGCATAGGAAACTATTTTGGCGCCCTCTTCCTCTACCAGAAATGCAAGTGGGGATAGATATATATTAAAAAGGGTAGGACTGAGAATGGAGCCCTGAGGGACACCTACATTCATGGCTGGAACCGGGGATGAGAAAGGGGGAGCCAGATGTCCTGAGATCTATTTGCCAAGAAGGATGACATCCACGTTAAGGCGGTCCCCCCAAGCCGATGTTAGCAAGTCTCTCCAGGAGCCTCTCATGTGGGACCGTATCGAAGGCCGCCGACAGATCGAGCAGTATCAGAACAGCCTTGCCTCCCTAGTCCAGCTTACCCTTGAGAAATTCAGTCACTTCCAGCAGAGCGGACTCCGTACTGTAGTTAGCCCTAAAACCGGATTGGGACTCATGAAGGAGCTTCCCATCTTTAATGTGTTTTTGGAGGGACTGGTTTACATGCTTCTCTAATACTTTAGAGAGGGCCGGAAGAAGGGAGATTGGCCTGTAGTTGGCAGGGTCCGTCGGTTTGGCGTCAGCCTCAATGTGTTTTTGGAGGGCCTGGTTTACATGCTTCTCTAATACTTTAGAGAGGGCCGGAAGAAGGGAGATTGGCCTGTAGTTGGCAGGGTCCGTCGGTTTGGCATTAGCCTTTTTATCAGTGGAAGAATCTTAGCATTCTTCCATAATTTCGGCATGTTGCCTGAGGAGAGGGAAACATTAATGAGCTGGTTTACCGTGGGGTTTATGGTGGAAGCTAATAGGTTCAGGATATTCGCTGGACATGGGTCGGTAGGAGAGCCAGACTTAATGCTTTGGAGAAGGGTCAGTGACTCTTCAAGCTGAAACTCATGGAAAGCTAGTAAAGATGGAGGATCCAAGAGGTGAAATTTGCTATTAGAACTAAGGTAGAAGGTCAGTTCTTCCTCTGACATGTCAGTGAAGGCTTGTTGGATCACAGAGATCTATTTGTGGAAGAATTGAGCTATTTGCTTAGACCATTCTTCCGTGCATGGCCCTTCCTTTGTGCAGGCTTTCGGGGCGGTAAAGGATGTAACTATGCTAAAGATTTCCTTACTCTTATTTTGGGCATTTTCTATCTTGGTTTGAAAGAAGTTTTTCTTGGCTGCCTTCACGAGAATGTAATGAGCTTTTTAGGTGACTTATACACCTTTCTGTCCTCGGGTAGATAGGATTTACGCCATTTCCGTTCCATTTTTCTATAATTTCTTTTGCTAGATCTGAGGGAATCGTTAAACCATGGAGCTGTTAGGGCCGACCTCTTTGAGAAGCGGGAAACAACCGGTACCGCTGCACCAATGTTGGTTCGGAGAGGGCGTCCGAGTCGGGGCAGCTAGACAGCTCCGGTGAGGAATGACCGAGGGCATCTGCTAACATCTGCTAACATCAGGATGGATATTTTATGGAACGTCCTGTAATTAGGGACCCTCTGCCCTGCGTTGGCACGAGGGGCTGTGGCAGAGTTGGGAATTTTAATAGGAGGTGGTCAGACCAGGTAATGGGAAGAGGTAGGCTTACTGATATGTCAAAGTTGTGAAAGATTTGGTCTAGGGTATGGCCCTTCTCATGGGTGGCCGAAGAAATAGATGGAAACATGTTGCAGGCCTGCAGCGTCTCCAACAATGAAATTGTTTGAGGGTCTTTTCCATTGTCCATATGTATATTGAAATCTCCCAGAATAAGGCAGTTGTTGTAGTTTAAGGCCAGGGAGGTGGTGGCTGTATTAAGCGTAGTAATAAAATTTCCAATTGCACCGGGAGGTCTGTAAATCAGAAAACCAGCTATGCTATGATGGGGGAATAAGGTACAGCGGAAGCCTAAGGACTCTGCGCCCTCAATGTTTTGCATCGGGATGGGAGAGCAGTCTAGTTTTTGATTGTAAATTATGGCGACACCGCCCCCCTTCCCACTCGGTCGGTCCCTCCTAAGGATTTTATAACCCGTAGGGATGGCCGAGTTGATAGTAGGGTTGGATGCTTCAGACAGCCAGGTCTCAGTGAGAAATAAAAGATCAGGCTGTTCATCTAAAAGTAAAAAGAACAATTGATGGACAGAACGCAGAACAATGTCATACATTCACCCCAGTACAGAGATCTGGGCCTAAATCCAACGTTTTTTTGCTCACCACGCCATTCCAGTTTGGACCCAGCCATATGCAAATCAGTCTGGACCCTGAGCCCAATGGGACCAGTCCAGCCCGAACTGCCAGGCCAGGTCCTCCCTGGACTGGAAACAAGCATCCTAGGACCGGTTTCGGGCTTTCAGCCCTCATCAGCCAGGATAGCTTGACTCCAGTGGCATGGAGAGCACGGGACCCACGTCGGGGCATACCCGTCCCACTCTGGGTGACAAATGCAAATAGAACAATTGATGGACAGAAAGCAGAACAATGTCATACATTCACCCCAGTACAGAGAACTGGGCCTAAATCCATCGTTTTTGCTCACCATGCCATTCCAGTTTGGACCCAGCAATATGCAAATCAGTCTTGACCCTGCGCCCAATGGGAACAGTCCAGCCCGAACTGCCAGGCCAGGTCCTCCCTGGACTGGAAACAAGCATCCTAGGACCGGTTTCGGGCTTTCAGCCCTCATCAGCCAGGATAGCTTGACTCCAGTGGCATGGAGAGCACGGGACCCACGTCTGGGCATACCCGTCCCACTCGGGGTGACAAATACAAAAAGAACAATTGATGGACAGAATGCAGAACAATGTCATACATTCACCCCAGTACAGAGATCTAAAAGTAGGTCATAAATGTGTGGTTCATGCTTTTGCATAGAGCGACAATTCAAAAGGGTGGCCTTTAAGTCCTCTGTTTTCTTATTGTTTTTACACTTATTGTTGCGTGGGAGGATCTTGGGTGCGAGTTTCCTGGGCTGGAGGAGAGACCAGTTGCACTTATTGCATCGAAAGTCTACCTCCAGGCTCGGATCAGCCGCTGTACACTGACATAATGGTAGCCACCTAAGGCTAAGCAGCTTTTCCCTTTTGTAATATAGTGGAAGAAACTCACTGGAGGGGAACTGGGCAGCATGGCCGGCGCCGGACGCCTCCGGGACGCTGACGGGCGCAGACAGGCTTGCCTTTGGCGCGCCAGAGGCGCGCCCGCTGCACGCGTCCGTTTGCATCGGGAATATATAGGCTAATGCCTATGATGCAAACTGGATCGCTAACGCAGCTGAGGAAGCAGAAACTGCATGGGCGGAAGTGAGGAGCCCGATAGTAGCCCCAGCCCTCCGCACAATCGGCGTATCAGCCATGGCGGACCTGGACTGGAGGTAAAGCGAGATGCGAATCGGAGCAGCTAAGGAGGTGTAGGCAAGCAGAATCAAGTAAAGTGCAAGTGCGCGTAGGTAGGAGAAATTGTCAAAAAGCACAGAGTAATTTAGCCACACATACAATTTAAAAAGTATTAAAAACCTAGTAGCAGGGCAGGAAACACTAAATCCTACCGCTGTCAGCTGCGCGCGTCCGTTTGCATCGGGAATATATAGGCTAATGCCTATGATGCAAACTGGATCGCTAACGCAGCTGAGGAAGCGGAAACTGCGTGGGAAACAGGGGCTCAAATTGGATCATAAATTCATAGCTGTTCTGAAAAGGGGCCCCCAAAATATGTTTGGCCCAGGGACCCCAAAATCCTTAAGATGTCCCTGTAGGCTATGCCAATGCTTGTTCATTTAGTTTTCTGCCCCTGTGCCTTTAGGGGACTGGGGCTGCAATCGAGGCATTTTACGAATGCAAGTGCAGAGTTGGAGGGCTGCTTTCCCTTTCCTTCACTGCATATGCAGCCATTCGTAGGTTTCACAGAGGGATACTGCCTCATTAGTATGCATGAGGCAGGATTTCTGGGAATACTGCTGCATGGGCACTTTGCACTGTAGCAGATTAATGCATATGCCCACGCACAAAATGATCTTTGAGTCGCAGTCCAGATGTGCAAAAATTTCGTCTGAGATGTAATGTAATGTTTTAAGCTGTCGACTCCTGATTCACAATAAACCCTGAGTTTGGAATGTTTTATTACAGCAGTAACAATTGAAGCTGGCATTATCATGATATAATTGCTTACCACCCGAGTTGTGCTTCTGAAGCCACAGGGGTGTAGGATGGGAAACGGCCTTTACAATGAGGGCAGAGCCATGCGTGCTGTTTCCCTGTGAGCGCAACAACCCTTGCCTTAACCATCCATATGCCTTAAGCACGCATATGCATTAACCACGTGTTCGCGGCCTTGATGTCCGGATAGGCAGGAACAGGAAGCGTCGGGACAGAAAGCTCGATGTGGACAGGTAAGAGCGCTGGGGCTAAGGCCAGGTTTGGGGGGTAGAGGTAGTTTTAGGGGTGGGGTAGTTTTTAGGGCTCAGGGCGAAGCGGGGTTGATTATAGGGCAGAGGACCTGGGTTTTAGGGCTCAAGGTGTGTGTGTGGGGGGGCCAAGTAGTTTTATGTTTTGACGATGGGGTAGATTTTAGGCTGGTGCGTCGGGTTGTTTATAGGGCAGGGGCCAGGGTTTGTGGGGGTGGATCAGGGTAGTTTTTAGGGCTCGGGGGGTCGAGTTGTTTATCGGGCAGGGGCCAGGGTTTTAGGTCTCGGGGAGGGGAGGGGGTCGGGTGGGGTACTTTAAGGTTTATGGGGTGGGGGATAGTTTTTAGGGCTCGGGGGGGGGATTGTTTATAGGGCAGTGGCCAGGGTTTTAGGGCTCAGGGCGGAGGGGCTTGGATGTGATCTTTACCACACATCTCTTTACCAGTCATACCTTTAACACGAAATTACGTGGTAAAGGAATGCGTTGTTCAGACGCATTAGTTGTTCGGGCTGCTTTGAAGAGGCAAGCATGGTTTAACCATGCGTGCCTCTGTCCTACAACGTGTAGCACCCTACAGCCTGGTCATATGATTAACAAAAGAGTAACTAAACTGTATGCTGTTGATTTATGTTATGATGCACAGTATGGTGTGCCTTCACACTATCCTGGAGCGCCCCTGCAGCAACAAAGGCTATGGAGTCTCATTCTCATTCGCTGGTCAAACACTTTAACATCACACAATTCTGAGTTGTGGAAAGCAAGTGCTTGCTGTTAGCGCCACCTGTGGGGATGGGCTGACTGAGAAGTGCAGCAAGAGCATCACTGTGCATGCTCTTATTCGTGCATGTATTTATTATTTTACATTCTTGTATAGTGAAGCATTACCAGGCGGTGTCAGCACGCTTCACAACCAATATGCCATTGGAGAGCAGAATTCACCCTCTTACCTATGATTTGGAGTACCACAATACAGAAGGAAAACGAGAACAATTATTCCAACAGTGAACATAAGAAAATAAGAACTGAATTGAAACTGTGCTAACAAGATGGATGCAGGATCACATGATAAAGATTTCCAAGAAGTCATAAATCAGTACAAAACTAGGGAGAAGGCGAGAGAAAGAGAGAGGGTGGTAGAAGTTAGAACTGAAGGGCAGGTGGGGGAGAGTGTAAGGACGGGGGCGAAGGCAGCATCCCCTGGACTGTAGAGAATAGTTATCTTAGGGTACAGGTACCAGTAATGGGAGATGAAGAGAGTGAAGATATGGAGGTGAGAGAGGGGAAAATAGGCATCAATCAATCAAACAGGATTTATAAAGCGCAGCTAATCACCCTGAGGGTATCCAGGCGCTGAGAGCCTTGCTGCATCGGGAGGGTTCAATTGAACAGCCAGGTCTTGATTCCTTTCCCTGAATTCCGGAAGAGTGGATGAGGTCTGGAGGTGAAGGGGGTCCAGGACTTCACAGCATGGTAGGAGCAGGAGAATCATCCACTGTTGCTTCAACGGATGTGGGGGGGTTCGAGGGAGAGGGAGGCAGGGCGCAGGTGTCTGGAGAGTTGGTGGAAGTTCATGAGGTGGTTGATGTGTGCTGGTCCTTGATTTTGAAAGGCTTTGTAGGTGTGGATCAGCATCTTGAATTGGCATCTCTTCTGAATGGGTAGCCAGTGGAGCTTCGTGAGGTGGGGAGTGATGTGGGTCCGTCTGGGGAGGTCGAGGATGAGTCTGGCTGCTGAATTCTGTATAGTCTGCAGTTTCTTCAGGAGGTGCGTGGTGATACCTACGTAGACTCTGTTTCCATTGTCCAGCTCACTGGTGACTAGGGCTTGAGTGGCAGTTCATCTGGTGTTGACGGGGGGCCATTTGAAGATCTTACGGAGCATGCGAAGAGTGAAGAAGCAGGTAGAAGAGACTGCGTTGATCTGGCTTTTTATGGTGAGCTTGCTGTCCAGGATAACGACATGGTTCCGGGCATGGTCTGGAGGCATGGGTGAGAGTCCTAGTTCGGAAGGCCACCATGAGTCGTTCCATATTGAAGTGTTGTTCCCGACAGCAGAGTTGTAGAGCACAAAGGGCGGGTGGAGGGGTAGTGAAGAAGGCATCACAGTCTTATATTTTATTAATGAAAATTCCAGAGAAATTTAACTTGAGATATTTGCTTTCCGTCCAAGTTATGCAGAAGGTGAATTTTCTCAGATTTAAAGACCCTTAAAATTGTTATAAATGTTCTTAGAACATGCTTGTTCAGGGCAGTGAAGTTTGTAAAATACGTAGAGTCTTAAGATTTAAAAACCTAGCAGAAACTGTGTGTTGTTGTCTAATATACTTGCTAAGCAAGGTCCCTTGACAGGCAGTGTGGCATAACGTCAATGAGGCGATCTAAGCAGCTTGAGCAAACAAATATTATTGCTGACATTTGTGAACTTTACAAAAAGAGGAGTTAATATTATTGCATCTTTGTTATTCTTGGCGGTCTCTCATAGATAGTTTTGTCAATAACAATTGTGTTGTTCTTGTAATTAATTTAATGTATTCCTTTTGTTCTTCTTCCATAATCTCCATCTTCCCTGGCTTCCAATCACATAAAATTGAATTTGATAATGTATTATCGTTTTTCTTCTTGTATTGTTTTTTTCGCTATGTAATTTTTTTATTTTTTATTTTATTGGATAGTAATGCATTACAAAAAGGCACACGAGCAATAACAAGCATCTCACATTATCACAGTAACTATAGCACTTATTTAACTCGGTATCCAAATATAGCCATTCCAATAGTATGAGTGACAGGGCAATTATAATATCCCAGGTCAGGTATCTGTTGAAGCACAGCCTCACACACGAAAAGATAGAAAGCAAAGTACAGATGTTATCCTTTTTATGGGTGTTAGATTCATTGAGTCTCTTCAGCATCACAACTTCCCTATGCCGCTATTGACATAACATATGACATCAGCCAGGCGTTATCAAGGCATTGCATGTAAGACCACATAGGAGCCCATAGGATCTTAGGACATGATTTGTGGGAAAGGAGTTCTGCATAAGCCTCCAGCTGCTCATTACAGTACGCTAGATCTCTCAACCAATTCCGTTCTTGTGGGTGCATGTCCCTACCTCTGCTTATCGGCCACTCCTTGATTTACAAGCAGCAGTGGAATAGCTGGGACTGTCCTCATCACCAGAGGATCTTCCTTAACATATAGGCTTATTTTCTGGTCCTTATGAAATTGGGTGCAATATAATTACAGTTAGCACCTTACTTATGTCCCAATAGTTCAAGGTCTGAAAGCAGGTCCTTGCCAAATGGAAAAATCCAGCATCTACTACCCCACATTTGGAGCAACGTGTAGTATCCCTTAGACCACTAGTGTACAAGCTCAGTGGAGAGTGATATATCGTGTGAAGGAATTTAAAATGTATAATACGCAGTCTGGTGTTGGGTGATACGGTCCCAGTTTGAGCGCAACAGCTCGCCAGTATGAGCGCTCCTCTGACTCTGAAAATTGACCATCTAGATCTTAAGCCCATTTATCTCTAGCATTTGGTTTGTCTATTAGGCGTTTTGTTTGCATTGAGCTACGTAGGCGGGTTACCAGACCTTTGGGGGAGTCAGCGGAAAGAAGGAGAGAGAGTGTTTGGAAATGAGGGGCTCCTGTGGGAAAGTATCATCGGCCACCCAGCAAGCAGTACACAGTCTGTAGTAGGTATAGGTTTCAAGTGGGGTATATCTTTCACTTGGGCCAGTCCCTGCAAAGAGATGAATCACCCCTTGGGACACCGATCCTCAAAGGTATTTAATTTCAATTTCCATATTGTCCGCTGGGATTTCTCCTTCCATTTTGGAGTGAGCATAGGGTGGTGCAAAAGTGGTAACTGTTGTGAATACGTGTATTTTAATTTGTCTCTAAGCCTCATTCCCTCCCATGCCTGCATTGTAATATTTACTGTGTCAATTTTGGCTCTTTTAGGTAGCAGTTGGTGATGTAATGGGGCCTGTAAGGGGGTCAGGACGCATTACCCTTTTCTATAGACATGCGACGGTGGTGGAGTTAGATGACTCCAGTAGTGGGCAAAATGTGCCTGCGCCCATAAATAATAGAGCTTCAAATCTGGAGCTGCAAAGCCGCCCTGATCATAAGGAAATGTAAGCACCTCCCAGCAGAGCTGGGCTGTTTGTTTGCCCATGCCTGTTACACCATCAGAGATCTAAGAGTCTTTAAAATGTATTTTAGTAGCGCTCTGGGAACATTCATAAAGACATAAAGAAATTTGGGCAACACCGTCATCTTTATTAGCAAGTTTCTACCCGCTGAGGAGTGCAGAAGAGCTATCAAGCGGTAGTTTTGAGTAACCAATCAATAAACCTTGATGATGACGATGAGCGATGAATTTGCATTTCAAGATTGGTAATTGTTACACCGTAGTTGGCCTGTATAACCGCAGAGGTATTTGACCGGGTCTGCACTCAATTGAAGGTGGTACTCAATTGGACATTGTTGTGTTGGAGCAGTAAGAAGGAATATGAGAGATGTGCTCCAGTTAATGCACAAGCCTGACAGAGCACTGAACTTAAAGTATTCCCTTATAACCGAGGACAGGTTATCCCTGGGATTTCAGAGGTACAAAACCATGTAATCAGCATACAAGGAGCTTTCTGTTTGTGAATTTCAGCGCGGCGTGGGATTGCTGTTGCCTCAGTCTACAGGGTAGTGATTCCACCGCAAGGGCATACAATATGGGGACAATGGGCATCCCTGTCTAGTGCTGCAAGCTATATTTATCGTGTCTAAGACCATTCCATTAACCCAGATTTGCACAGTGGGGTTGTTTACAGAAGTGCTATTAGTGCAAGAAAACATGCAGGCATGCCCATTCTCAGAAGAATGAAGCGTAAGAAGGGCCATTCCAAGGAGTCAAATGCTTTAGCTGTGTCTAGCAGCACAGCCGCTGCCTCTAGCTCCTGGTCTAGCTGATTTATTAAAGTGAAAATAGTACGTAGATTATGTGACATAGATCTAGTTAGGATGAAGCCAGACTGATCCGAAAGTACCAGGTTTGGCATCATGTGCATGGGCATATTCGCAAGAATTCTATTGAGTATTTTGGTGTCTGTATTAATAAGCGATAGTGGCCATAAACACAGGAAGGTCTGTGGAAAATGGTGGTCCTATTATAACTTAACTAATAATTGATGTGCTGCAACGTATCTTTTCGCCGTCATTATGATTTCCATTGGTGTGATTACTCTGTGCGCTCGATCTGTTTATTTTGTTTTATTCTCTAGAATAAAATCAATTTAATTTTGTTATAAAATAAATAATAAGCTATAGTGGCCTGTAGGACTCACATTTATTTAATGGTTTAAGGAGAAAAACGAGTATAGTCTCAGGGAGCGAAGGCAGGAGTATTGTCTTCTCACATGCTTCATTAAAGATGGACAGCAGGTGCGGGTCCAATATTGAGCTATGTGTTTTAGAGAATTCACATAGTAGGCCATCTGCTGCTGATGCGTTACCACTAGACATGTCCTGTATTGCCGCTGCTATCTCCTCTACAGTGAATGGTTGCGACAGATACTCATAGTTTATGTCACTCAGCCAGGCTAGTGCAATACTATCCAGGAAGCCTCTTAACTGCCCATTATGTATGTGGGTTTTAGAAGTATATAGATCAGTGAAGAAACTGGTAAAGATATAGAGTATGTTTGCAGCATCATGGGCATCATTCCCATTGCCAATAGTTATCGTTGCAATATCAGTGGCAGTCCAAGGTCTCCTAACCATGTCCTACAGCATCCTCCCTGGTCCCTCCCCTTCATTGTATGGTCTAGCCCTGATGTGTTTCGTAAGATGTTTAGTCTCCTATTCCACCACCTTGTTATACTCTGTTATTTTAAGCTGTATGTCTGCCAGTAATTTAGGATACAGCCCGACTGCGTACTCCTTTACGAAGTCTAGTATATCCCGTCTAAGGGGGATAGGCGTGTACATAACTACTTTAATATCTCACCCTGCTTTGATATACACACCCTTCCGATGACCACCTTGAAGGCCTCCCATAGTGTACTCTCACTAGTCACTGCTCTGTTATTTCTGATAAAATAATCTAGGATCTCCACATGAAACTCCTCGTGAAAAACTGTATTGAGTACTGCTTCAACTCGTAACTTCAAAGTGAACGAAGGGCGTGATGCATCTGGGATGGCCAGTGACAAGAGGACGAGGGAGTGATCTATTAGCGTTCTGACTAAGTAATGGTTTTCCTTACCAAAAAGTTTAACATCCCTAGTGGCCAACCAGAAATCCAACCATGAATTGTGTATAGATGAAATGAAATGTGCCTTTGCACCCATTAGGGTGTCTTGCTCTCCAAACATCTACACGAAGTTCACCAAGCACTATTGTTGAGGCTTTTGTGCCTCCCCTCGCAGAACCAGATCTGTCAAGCATGCAATTTAGCATTGTATTAAAATCTACTTCCCACAGCAGTGCGCAAGGAGATACAACAAGTATTTTGTTCCACAAATTACAAAAAAAACTCAAATTATCTGTATTAGGGACATATGTTTTCACCAAGGTCTCATTCCTCCTACAAAGAATACCGTGGAAAATTATGAACTGACACTGGTCATCTGCAATGGAGTGGGGGTGCCAGAATGGAATTTCCTTTTTGATCTAGATACTGACACCCGTGGGGTTGCTATAGTCGCCCTAAGTGGGACGGGTATGCCCATATGTGGAGCCCCTGCTCACCATGCCACTGGAGTCAAACTATCCTGGCTGATACCCCAAAACCGTCCTAGGATGCTTGTTTCTGGTCCAGGGAGGACCTGGCCTGGCAATCTGGGCTGGACTGTTCCCATGGGGGACAAAACTGGAATGGCGTGGTGAGTAAAAAAACTATGGATTTAGGCCCAGATCTCTGTACTGAGGGTGAGTGTTTGACATTGTTCAGCATTCCGTCCATCATTTGTTCTTTTTACTTTTAGAAAGTTGGCATCTTCTTGTACTACCACACACACATAACGGAGTAGGAGGGAAGAGAAGATAACAAAAGATGCATGTGGCGCACACAAAGTTTGTTAAAAATGCCCTCAACCACTAATACTGGCATGCTTCATCATTGGGCTAGCTAACAACAACCCTGCGCAGAACAACGCCTGGAATGGAGCATAAGGGTGGGGAAGACAATACAAACAAATAATCTCAAGGATCATTCATGTGCAGAAATTAAGTTTAAAACTGGCTCTGGAATATCCCCTGTATATTTTATTCATCAATTTCATAGTCAGGATTAAAAAATATATAATATATGATGGTGGTGTTAGGGAGAGTTAGTACCCCTACACCCCTCTTATCTGCAAGACTGTCAACATGTTTCAGCTGTTCTTAGTAGCCCAAAAGGGTCATCTGGCCTTTGTTAGGACTATAGATCCTGTAAATCCCCTACTCTCCTATCTTACTTAGTCGGTAGACTGAGGTCTGACCAAATCTGGTCTGTTACATCTAGTCACACTGTAGTAATTCCTGTAATGAAACATAACAAAAATAAACATAACATACCTCTCACGGAGGTCAGTGACACTTAACAATATAATTAATACAGACAGTGTTTGTTGCTCTAACATATATAGTGCGCCCAAAACATTCACTCACTACATCTCATGGTACACCCTTTTATATTGGTGATTCATGCAAATGTCCCTCTCTCTATTGGTAAAGGAGGCGAGCCTCAACCTTCACTTACTATGTTATGGAGTATACTAATGTATCCATAACTCCATGCCGTGGAAACCTTAGTCAGAAATGCCCCCAGGATTGACGTAATAGTTTTAAATGAAATGGGGCAGTCGTAAATGAAAAGCAATAAATAAAAAAGATGCTTACCAAGTTTCATATATTGAATCACTTGAATTGGTGTGCAAGCTGGAACGTCTCCCTATTGTCACACATTGCAGTATACAAGGATAAGAAATATCAGTTATGCTCTGCTTCGAAAATTGAAGCTGCACTTTCAAAAAGATTCCCTATCCCCGTGTGGGGAGTTATCCGACACAGGACCCGGTTTTTGACACCAGGCGGTGTCTAAGCAGGACCTCACATCCCAGCCCTCGCAGCTTCTAATGGGAACCAACGCAACGCTCCACATCAATGACGTATGGTACAATCCTCAGTGACACTAACCTGTTCCCTGTATCCGGGCCGCAGTCCATTGTGATTGGCCTGAACTTGTGACTTTGTCCCAATCTGGCATGACCAGATAACCACAGTTCTCGTTTGGTGCTCGTAAGCGCTATACTTACCTTAAAACTTTGAAATTGCATACCTGCAGTTCTACAGGTTGGATTTTTGTCATTTTGGAGTAAAATAATTTATTACATTTTACTCTATTTTCCTAAATTGGTGTGGAATCCTTCTAGTGTTGTGTGTTCAGTTTATTACTGTTTGAGTGCTGCATAAATACATCAAACATTGTCTCTAAGTTAAGCCTTACTGCTTTTGTGCCAAGCTGCCAGAGGGTTAAGCAGAGGTTACATTAGTGACTTTTTGTGGTTCACCCAAACAAGGATTGTGACTGTTGTTTGAGAAGGGCTTGCTTCCCCTCAGCTAACAACTCCATTTCTCACACAAGCTATTCAACGTCACTCATTGTATCTGGTGCATCTCGCTCATCAGCATTACAGACACAGCCAGGCTGCAGCAGTCCCTTGCCATGCAAGAAAGTCAGAGATTGTTGCAGAGTGTGGAATATGTGATGTTTGCCTTTTACCTCGATTTTCAATCTGGCCTGGTGAAGCATAGCATATGTGATACCTACCTGTTCCAGTCTTTTTTTCAGGGGTAGATACTCTTGGCGGGCTTCCTATCCCACCTCCTTAAAGTCCAGAAAAATGGAGTCTGTTTGGCCTTCAAAGTTGAGATGTTTTGTTAGTCTGGCCAGGCGAAGGACTGTATTTCTGTCCTGAAAATTGAGTACACTGGATGACGAGGTGCCCCGGGCGGTGTCCTTGGCCCCCTGAGTGATGAACCTGCTTGACAACAAACAGGCGAGAAAAGTTGTTTGCTCCAAACATAGATGTGAGAATGTTTTCCATGTATGTTTCCAGTTTACCAGTGAGCGTGGAATCTGACATGCCTAGGATGTGTTGATTTTTCCATGTGTTGATTTTTCCATTTTAGCCACAGTGTCACTCTCGCCACAGTATTACACTTGTGAAAGGTGTTGGGTGCCTCCATAAGAGTATCCCATATTAAAGGAAAAACATATTAAGGTAAAAAATATATATATTGGCCATCATACAATGCTTTCCTGAAGATAGAGAATTATGTTGCAGTAGATGAGCCAAGAATCAAACTCCCTGGCTTCAGGAAGAGAGCCGAGCCCCCCCAAAAAGATCCACAGGAATTATCCAGGTGGAATCCAGTTAGGGAACCAATGCGTTGTGAGAAAACTTTCCGTCATGATGGCCTTCCTTAAATATGATTTTAAAATGAACTGACATTACAGGAAAGGTTCATACTTCATCTTGGATTAGGAACTACCTTTAGTGTCCTCTGGACAATCCACCATCTTGTGAAGGATAGCTCATATGCCTGACCACTCCTCTTCCTTCAAAATCATGATATCAGCTGAACACACAAGAAGACCAAGTTTGACATTCTTTTTCTGTTTCAGATTCCGCATCCCACTGCTACCTGTGCCGACAAATGCCTTCCACTGATGCGATCATAGGGGCGAAACAGCAAATCAATGCAGGGGGCCCATGCGGCCCCTGGCAGCCCCAGGGATCACCACCTCCGCTGGACTTTTAAATTGTTTTTTGAGGTGATGGGGTTGCGCGGATACCCCTGAGCCCCGGGGACCACCACTTCCAGGGGATTTTTAAAATTGTGAAACAGGGGGCCATGCAGACCTCCTAACCCCCAGGGACCACCACCTCCCCAGGGCTGTTTTATAATTATGATGCAGGGGGGCTGCGCGGGCGTCCCCGGGGACCACCACTTCCCCGGGGCCAATAGAAGGAAGGAGGGCGGCTGCACGGGCCCCCTCATTAAGCCAATAATGGCCCTGGGGACCACCATCCCCAGGGCCGGCTCCTGCTTTGTCCCAGGGTGCCCAGCCCTGGGACATAGCATTATGCTCTGACTTGGCGGGAGCTTTGACAGCTCTTGCCAAATCAGAGCAAACACTCTGCCGCCAGCAACCGGGAACTGTAAAACGTTCCTGCTTGCTGAGAGCTGAGATGTCATCTGTTTCCCTGCCCGCAGAGATGCAGGCAGGAAAACAGAGGACAATTGCTTTGACATACAGGGAGCTGCATGTTTAGCAGCTTCTTCTGTGTCAAAGCAATGCTGGCTCCCGCAGGAGGCTTCCCCACGGTCCCAGTGGAGACTGGGGGCACCCAGCAGACATGGGCAGGCACATGGAGGGGGGCCACACGCCCCTCCTCCACCGTTTGAGAAAGGCCGGGCCCCAGGTGGTGTGCTCCCCAGGGCCGAAATCAGCACAGGGAGAGGGGGACGCACAGCCCCCCTCCCCTATTAGAATTGGCCGGGCCCCGGGGGTTAAGGTCCCTGGGGCCGAAATCGCCCCGGGCAGGGGAGGCCATGGCCCCCCTCCACTAAATAAAAAAAAAGAAACAAAAAAAGGCCTGGCCCCGAGGGGGATGGGTTGCCCGAGGCTGAAATCAGCTGGGGAGGTAGGCCGCTCGGCCGACCGCCTCCATTCAAAAAGGCCTGGCCCCGGGGTAAGGGTCCTCGTGGATGAAATCGGCCCAGGAAAGGGGGGCCACACGCCCCCCTTCCATAGTAAAACAAAATAAAACGGCCCGGCAAGTCGCTGGTGGCCCCTCCCCCTTTTTCCACCACTCTGCAAATACGCCTCCTGGCGCACAACTGGTTGGAGATGAAGTCCCTTTGGCTGCTGAGGGTCTTGGGGGGTCAACAACCCCTCCTTTTACCTCCAGTAAGTCCCACAAAGTGGGATTGCTGGGAGGTTGTCGGAGTCCACACTCCCTTTCTCCACCACTCTGCAAATGCACCTCCTGGCGCACGACTGGTTGGGGGATGAAATCCGCTTGGATGCTGATGGTCCTTCAGGGCCAAGCACCCCTCCAGTTACCTCCAGTAAGTTCCATACAGCGGGATTGCTGAGAGCTGGTCAGAGGTCCTGCCTCCTTTCCCCACCACTCTGCAAACGTGACTACTAGTTAAAAAAACATAGAAATTCACTTAAAAAACAAACGTTACAGGGACGTTATAGTTAGGAAATACATTTTTAAAAACCTTAGAAATTCACTTAAAAAACTAAAGGTTACAGGGACACTATAGTTCGAAAACAGAATTAAAAAAACCTTAGAAATTCACTGAAAAAACCAAAGGTGACGGGGACGTTTTAGTTAGGCTGACATTTCACTCATACAAAACAAGAGAAATTCAGCAGTTATGGTTAGATGAGCTAACTATAACTTACGCCCGCAATGCATTGCTTATGACGTCACATATTTCATCACTCATGACATAGTCAGTGACATCACTGATGACATCTCAAATGACATCACTAAGGACATCATCCACAGAACCACTTATACCCCAATACATCTCAAACACCCACTTCCACACAACCACTGTGTTAGAAACGGGGTAGCGTGGTGCGGAGCGGGTAGGCCAAACTCGGAGGCATTGTGTAAAGCATCTGCGCAGCACACTCACAGGCGACACACTAGGCACACTACAAAAGAGGCTCCACACCAGGTTAGGTGAAAAAAACAGCATATGTATTATGCAGAACACGTCATAAGGCAATCACAGTTGTAACATTGTGCCAACTGGCACTGGGTAGCAGTCTACAGGGGGACTATTTACACGGCAGGGCCAATCGGGCCGCTGCCCGAACCATCACAAGTACAAAGAAAGAATAAATGTAGGGTCCATCAGCATTAGATGAGTAACAGCCAGTAGCTGCTGGCAAGCCCATGCACGTAGTTTAGATTACATTGGCAGTAGGCATGAACCTGAAAACATCATAACATAGCCTTAGGCCTGGAAACCCCCTTATGCATGACATTAGGCGTGGAAGACCTGTTAGCATTGAGGCATCGACATACACTAGCAACAGTGCAATAAGCATAAAAGCATTATGCATAACAGCAGCACGAGGCTTGAAAACCAGCAATGTAAGCAGGGGACACATTGGCATCAGACCTGAAAGGAAAACATGCTTGCAGCCCATTAGGCATAAACATCGACCCTCATCACGTGGGCCTAACTCCGGGGAGAAGACACACTATGCATAGTATTAGCATAACATTAGCAGGGCACCCTCGTAACCCTAATAAGAGCATACATCACATTTGCATGACAACATTAGGAGTGGGCACAACCTCATGAGCACCAAGGCCTCAGTAGGCAGGGCACTCCTTGGGTAACAATTAGGGGCATAAACCAGATTAGCATAACTGCATTAGCCATGGCATTAGACAAAATCATGTTCCGCATAGACATAGGAATAACCTTCATTAACAGTGGGTATCAGGCGCATTAGCATGAGACAGAACCCCAACAGCATAACTGCAATAGGCATAACCCTGCGAGCATAGAGGCATCATCCTCGGGCAGAGGCATCACCCTCAGTGTAAAAGCCTAACCTTAGGACATAAGAACACATTGTGCATCCTATCCGCAGGAATACCACATTAGGCACGCTTATATCAGCAGGGCCCCCCTTAGGGAAAAGCATTAGGCAATCATCAGCAGTAGGGTAGACATATCACGCCACCACCATTGCGGATTAGTCTTTTGGCGCCACTGCGCCTGGGGAGCCCCCTCCTTCCAGGGACTCTAAAAGGAAAGTTGCCCAATCGTTGCAACTGCCCACTGTCCGGTGGGGCAGTTGTGGAAAGCCCAGTCGGCACCGGCACTACCGTGCCTCCAGAGCCCCCACTGGGACTCTAACAATCACCTTGCTCCATGTTGCAGCTGCCCACTGTCAGATGGGGCAACTGTAAGTTCAGCACGGGCACCACGGTGCCCTCAGAGCGTCCACTGGCGGGGGCGGGCACCGACAATGTGCCCCGACACACCCCTGAACCCCCGGCAGACTAGGCCCCCTTTACTCACCGGGGCTTGCAGGCCGATCCAGGAGCGGGCGGGCGGCTTCTCCTCTTGGCCACGCTACAGGGGAAGACCCCGGTCCTCAGGCTCAGCACACGGGGCTCTCCTCAGGGCATGGGAGCCCCGCTACCTTACGCCGCACTGCCGCCTCCTCCCCTTGGGACTCCGGACCTCACCTGGACCCTCGAGGCTCCAACGTCGGGACTCTTCCTTGGTTGCTCCCGCCTGGATTCTCCTTCCGTCTCGAGGGAGGCAGGCCACGCCCCCAACCAGTCTTGGGCTCCCGGGTCGCCGCAGGCAGCGCGGCAGCCCTCTGCTTATTCGCAACCCCGGTTGCGGCGGTGAGTTCCCCGGCGATCGCAGGAGTGCGGGGTGGGCACCCGCTACTCAAAGAGGCATCAATGTGGGGTGGGCACCCGCTCTTGGTTTACCCAGGCAGGAAGGCACGGGGTAGGCTCCCGCTGCACTTCCAAATAAGCTGCTCCCAAGGCAGCACTCTAATGCGGCACAAGCGTGGGGTAGGCTCCCGCTGAGCTTGTAACACAACCTCTCTCCCTGGCAGCACGCGCTGTAGGACCCACGCACCTTCTTCTACTGGGCAGGTGCTGGAGATAGCGCTCACGAGGCGCTAAGTGGCAGGAAAGTTCTTGGGGGCTTGGATAGCGCTGCAGCCCTCCCAAGGCGCTAGGCAGCAGGAAGAGCACAGTCACTGCGGGAATAAAGTTGTAGCGCTTCCCAGGCGCTAGGTCCCACCAAATAAAGCTGCCGCCCTCACAAGGCACTAGGGAGGCAGGCAAGTATAGTCACTTGAGATATAGCGCTCACGGGGCGCTAAGGCCAGGAGACAGTTAATGCAGGGCCAGATCAGCAGGCAGTAGGGCAGCTCACCAGACATGAAGCAGCAGTTCCTAGGAACAGTCATACTCCATTACGATGGCAATCCTGCTAGTGCAGCAGTCTCCACTCCCGCAGAGTCTCTCACTAGCCCTGTGGACAGCAGAGGGGTACAGTTGGGCACAGGTACCAGCACGCAGGCCCTTGCGGCGGTACCTCCTGGCAGAGTGTCCCCTCTCAAGCGAAGTCCACGCACAGGCTGAGCACATGGAGGCACAGCCCCCCCTATATATACCCCCCTCACCCCACCTACCAGAAAGGGCTAGAACCTTCTAGAAGGCTCCTGGCAGTTCCAGTCCCAACTGTCACTGTGGGGGAGGTGTAGGGCACCCTGTCACTTCGAACACTAGACCGCCAACCCACCGCAGGCAGGCGGCACAAAGCACACAGCAATGGCGTCCATTTTAAAAGTGACATTTCCTTCACTGGTGAAAATAAACCTCTGCACACCATTGCGCAGCATTCAATCACGCACATACAGCAAAAAGGGTAGGGGGAAAGGCGAAAAAAATTCGGGATGACCCTGCAAGCAGGGCCAAGTCCAACACACTGACATACCCATTCACAGACCCATACAAACACTCACACACCTACTCACTAATGTTATGTTATGTTATGTTATACCTAATTTGTATAGCGCTCGTACACCAGATTGGTTTCTTGGCGCTCCTCAGGAAGGTGATGGATGCAGGTTTGTTCAGATGAAATACGAATTCCACGAATTACGCGAAAGCCTGTTTAAAGAGCCATGTTTTTTGAAGTTTACGAAATGTTATGAAATCAGTACAGGATCTGATCTCTAGGGGCATAGAGTTCCAGTAAAAATGCAGCTATATCCTTAGTGCTCAGTTCAGTCCAAATTCAAAAACATTTCCATACCAGATTTAAAAAATATCGCACAGCAGCGTATTTAGCAGCTTGTCACAGGCAGCGGCACCTTTCCCAAGTCCATCCATAGAGCCACTCAGACAATAACTTACCCATACATCTACTAACGCACCACTAACTCACATACACAGCCACTCATGCACCTACTTACTGACCAATACAGCCATTCCCACAGCCAGTGATACAAACATATAGAGACTTACACACCCACTCATACACCCATACAGCCACGCACACACTAAATCAGAGACCCATACAGCTACTCACACACCTAATCACTCACCCATACAGTCACTCACACAGCCACTCACTCACCCATACAGTTACTCACACACCCACTCACTCATATACAAACACGTGTACTCACTCACCTATACAGTCACTGACACAAGCAGATATTTGCTCAACCTCTTTCACATCCACTCACTCACCGATACACCCACTTACACACCCATTCATGTACCCATACAGCCACTCATGTACCCTCTCACTCACCCATACAGACACTTATGTACCTGCTCAGTCACCCATACAGACACTTATGTACCTGCTCAGTCATCCATACAGCCCCTCATGTACCTTCTCATTCACCATTTACAGCCACTGACACACCCTCGCACTCACCCATACAGACACTCATTCACCCTCTCATTTACCATTGCATCCAGTTACACAGCCACTCACTCACCTATACAGATACTCACACAGCCTCTCACTTACTCATACACGCACCGACTCACCCACTCGCTCACCCATGCAAAAACACCCACCCACTCACTCATGTATACAGTCTCTCATATATCCACTCACTCTTCTACACATGACTTACACACACACACTCACTCACTCACTCAGGCACTCCCATAGCCACTTACCTTAGTATATATGTTTAACACTCAGGAACTTTAAGAAAACACTCACAATCACTGAATGATTTCATCAGTGATGTCATTTGAGATGTCATCAGTGATGTCATTTGAGATGTCATCAGTGATGTCACTGACTATGTCATGAGCAATGTAATATGTGAGGTCATCAGAAGTGCATTGCAGGGGTGCAAGTTATAGTTAGCTCAGCTAACTATAACTGCTGAATTTCTCTAGTTTTGTAGGATGGAAATGTCAGCCTAACTCTAAAGCTCATATAACTTTTTTTTTTTTTCACTGATCTCTCTCTCACTCTTACTCTCACTCTCTCCACTGAGACTAGCAATCCTACCTAATCAGAGCACTGTAACTGTACAGTGCACTTTAACACGCATACATCATTTGCCTTTATCCCCTTGCACTTGATTTTCTGGGAATGATTCCGCCTGCTCTTATCACGAATACAGATGCTTGCCGGCCTGTCTGAGGCAAGTTATATATACAAAGGAGGGGCTCAGTTCTTGACTGAGGGGGCCTTTCATGTTTTTTTTTGTCAGAAGGAGAGACACCTCTGGACCGGGCCAAGAAACAATACAATTGCACCACTATAAACGAGAGCACAAGAGAAGGGCTCATTCGGCGCTCTTGCGTAATGGAGCCGGGTTTCAGCTTCCTACTGTATCAACCCTTCTCCGGTTATCAGACTGCCTGGAAGAGGAGGCCAGTGTTCCAGGGAGAGGCCTTGCTGTGCTCTCACAATACCTTTATTCACCGCAGCTTTTAAACTCTGTGACTCGAAGGAAAGTAGCGAAAACCTTTTGTTGACGTTCTGGGTCCCTGAAGAGAAACTGTTCAAACTTTTACTCTCTAACAAGAACCATTTCAAATGTGTAGATTGGTCATGAGTGAACTACCCCTCTTGGATGGACCAACCAACCATATTCTAATAAACAAATGACTGATTATTTCTGCATTTTTGTCACTGAGTTAGAGTTAATGGGATGTCATTTGAATTCATCAAAAGTGGATGGAAAAAAGTTCATTTATCTTGGAGGGTGGACCTAAGAGAACTACGAAGAAAAACGCCACCTGAGTAACCGAGCAGAATTGGGATGGCCTTGACATTTAAGAGAACATACCCAGTATACCTGATTCACTACTCCAGGATGGTAACTGTTGGTAATCTGTTCCTGTAGGTTCCCCTCTACCTGTGGACAGTGGCGTAACGTGGTCAGGGCCAAAGGGGCGGTTGCCCTTGGGGGGGGGGGGCACAATTCTTAGGGGTGCAGGGACATTCTTAGGGGCGCAGCATTTTAAAAGAAAAGTGGAAGGATACTTCCCTTGCCCCGGGCACTGGCAACCCGCTGTGGGGCAGATTTCTAACTTTCGGGGATATACCAGGATTCTACTAGAGTCCTATACTTGCAGGAGTACTCCTCCCAGACAAAATTTACTCGTGGATATCCTGTTAGATGAAAGTCATGCAGAATCTTTCATTTGTAGGTTTATTTTTTTCCACAGGGAACAAACATATCGATCTTCTAATTGCTTCCTAACAAGATTGGGATATCACTGTATATACTTGGAGCTGACCGCTTTTGTCAAAATCCGGTGACCTGCCCACTGCAATAACTGGACTATATCCCTGCTTCATCATGCTATCTTGCCATCAGTGCTTAATTTGAGCCGGTGGTTTCCGGCACTTGCATCGGTACTTAAATGTTAACACCAGCATCTGTGACAGTCTGCCACATGGTGGTGCTGCTTGTCTAATTTAGGGACAAGCATAACAACAGTTGTTTATTAATTCAATATACATTAAAAATGACTAATACTTGTCACCCAAGATATTCCTATAGCTTTGGGGCCGTGGAATAGTTTTAAGTGTCACACTTGTATGAGTGAGATAGTAGGTGTGTTGGTATTGGCATTGCTGGCAGTGGCAATGGGTGTTGCAAGCTGCAGTGGCCTCCTGACGAGAGCACTGGCACTTATATTTTTACAAATGAAGCACTGCTTGCCATTTTGCCTTGAAGCTGTGCTCGTGTCTCCCTTTTTCTGTTGCGGCATTGCTGTTCTTTGGGGAAAATACCACAGGTTCTAACTTACAATGAATACTGCCACAGCCAATTGTCAGAGCCTTTAGTCCTTAGTGCTTATCAAACCGAGATAAACTAACTTCAACCAAATGAGGAATTTTCTAAGACTAGAAGATATGGTAGCAACTATCAAAATGCCAAGACAACTATTCAGTAGTAAATGCCAGTACTAGAGCCCCAATCTTAGCACTGAAATGTATCTGTAATAGAAGTGCTCAAAGGCAGTTAGAATTATCTGGGTCACCACTGCTGTAGATGGTGGCCACAATCCAAAGAGGCCTACGTTTGTGCTGTTCAATATTCATATCAGCCAGGTAGGGAAAGGGATAGTTTGATTGCAGCAGGGTTCAGGCTTTATGACCAGTGTTGTCTCCAGGCATTTCGGCTAGGTGGAGAACCAACCTCTGCGGGGTGGGAGGAGCACCTTGGTTTGTTATATTTCATTTTCAAAGACAAAATGATGAGGGATACATGGGAGGTTGGATAATGAGTGTTTCTGGGGTTTGAATTTAATGTAAAATCAGCGATATGTGCAAAATCATTGATAATTACATTGATGATACGACATAGCAGAAGAATCCCTGGGTGAGCTCTGATTGGTAACCTCGTTGATCATTAAAGACGAAAATAAAATCTCCTGTGTCTTTTCATTGGTTGGTGATCGACTTCACTGATTTACTTGCTTTACTTTCTAATAATGGTGTGAATCAACTTCATCTAATGCCATGGTGTATTTCTTTACCTCCCTTTTTTCCTCATTTACCTGGTTACATTATTTGCTGCCTTTCTCCCCTCTCTCTTGAATGTTTTTTTTTTTTTTTTCTTTCTCTTTGGTCAGCAGATGCTGATTTAATTTTTAATTTGTTTATTGAGCTTGCTGGTACAATATCCAAGCCCCATTGTGGAGCTAGCAGTGTCAATAAATCACAATCAATACAAGCGTTTTCAAAAAAGGGAAGTAACATAGCAACCGCTCCGAGGAGCGAACATCCCGTCCCACCCAATTCAACCCCCCCCTCCCCCCCGGCACTTACAAGACGGAGCACTGTACAGAACAGAAACCTTAAGCAATATGGAGGTGTACATCTATTAACACATTTAGAACGGTCCACATGTAGCGATTCCCAAGGAGGCATAGACCTAAATATAAAAGAGGACGTGAGCGCAGAGCATAAGAAGGTAGGATATTTCACAAATCAGGGTGATTCATTAGGTACATAGTCAGTGGGGCCCAAAAATCTTTAGGCCGTGATGCCTCTGGCAGGTCCTCTGCATAAGTCTCCAGTTGTTCTCTTCTGTAGGTTAAATCTCAGATCCATTGCCGAACCGTAGGGAGAGCCCTAGCACCCCAGCATCTTGCCACCGCCCGCTTGGCCAATAACGTCGCCACCGCAACCAAATGCTGGTTGCATGGCTTCAAAGATTTCACATCACCTAGTAGGCATACTTCAGGCACACACCGCACGTGCTCAGTCACCTAAGCAGTCATCACTCCTGTAACTTTCGTCCAAAAGGCAGCCACTCCTGTACATTGCCAAGCGAGGTGCAAGAAATCAGCGTCCACCTGTCCACACCGCACGCAGCAGGCCGAATCACGCAATCCAAACTTCCATAATTGTAGTGGGGTATAATATATCTGGTGTAAAAATTTAAAGTGAATAATACGTAAATTGCAATTGGCCGTGAGACGCCCAGTTAACTTGCAGCAAAACTGCCAATGGTCAAGCGGCAAATCGTATCCCAACGCAGCATTCCATTTAAGATATGAAGGGTGCTCGCCTGGCTCCCCCTCACGTTGGGATGCAGCGTATAATCTAGTAATCAGACCCTTGCGCCCCTCTCCCGCCAGAAGCGCCTGCAGCTCCCGCAACGTCTGTGGTTCAGCCGGATAATCGGGGTAGATTGCTCTAACCGCGTGCCGCACCCTCACATATGTAAAGGACAGCATCAGGCCGTGAACCCGGCCTGCCTGCACCTCCGGCAGCGAGCGGAAATGGCCCTGCTTATATAAATCTCCCATTTTCACTACACCCGCGGCCCGCATTGCACAGAGAGCAGAACTCTCCCGTGCCGCAGAAATGCCAGGGTGCGCTGCCACCGGCAGCTGTGGGGCATAAAGATAAGCTAGTTGTGCTCTCCTAGCAAGAGCTTGCCAAGCCCAAGCGGTGCACAAAACTGCCCGGGGACCAACACTTCCACCAATTAGTGCCGCTGCCACAAGCGGCAGGGGAAGGATCGCATCCGCCTCCACAGCCGTATGAGGCAGGAACCGTTGAGGGAAAAACCAATAATGCGCGAAGTGCACCTGAGCGCACAGATAATAGAGACGCATATCTGGGGCCTCGAAGCCACCGCGATCAAACGGTTGCACCAGTGTATCCCAACTACAGCGAGGTTTCTTGCCTCCCCAGACAAACGACAGTAGGGCCGACTGCAGTGCTTTAAAAACCGAAATATTCAGGCGGAGAGGAATGTTTACAAACAAATACAGTAGCTTGGGCAAAATCGTCATTTTCGTCACCGCGATGCGATCCGCAAGCGATAGGGGCAGTCGGGCCCAGCGTTCAGCCTTGTCTGTAATTTGTGAGATGGTGCGGCCATAATTCATAACCTGTGCGGGGTCCCTGTGTAACCAGACGCCCAGGTATTTCACCGGGTCCCGGGTCCAAGACAGCGGAAAATCCAGTTCAAATTCACAGGTGCCAGCTGTGAGGGGAAACACCGTAGACTTGGCCCAATTGATCCCAAGGCCTGAAGAGACTTCAAATTTAACATATTCGCAGAGCAACTCCAGCAAGTAGGTGGCCGGCTCGCGGATGTACAAGAGCATATCGTCGGCATATAATGAGACGATAAGTGGGCGCCGCCGGAATCGCAATGCGGCCGATGCATGTAGCTGGCGCAACTTGCACGCAAGGGGTTCCAGAGCCAAAGCAAAAAGCATTGGCGACAGGGGGCAGCCCTGCCTTGTGCCTCTGCGAATAAAAAAGGCCGAGGACACCCACCCCTTGACGCGCACCCTGGCCGTCGGCTCAGTGTAGAGAACTCTGATCCACTGGAGAAAAAAAGGAGGAAAGCCCATTCTTGTGAGGACCGAATACATATAATCCCAGCGCAGGGAGTCAAAGACCTTTGCTGCGTCAAGTAACACAGCTACGGCCTGAAAGTCTGAGTCAAAGTAGTGTAAAGTAGAAAAGAGGGTGCGCAGGTTATGAGTGGTGGATCGGGCAGGCACAAATCCGGCCTGGTCCGGGAGCACTAGTAACGGCACCAGAGGCTGTATCCGAAGAGCGATCATCTTTGCCAATATCTTGGCATCGATATTAATAATCGATAGGGGTCTGTAGGAGTCACAGTGATTGGACGCCTTATCGGGTTTCAACAGCATAACCAACAGAGCTTCCCTTAACGAGGGAGGGAGTTGGCCAGTTTCATACGCCGCCGCGAAGACCGCCAGTAGTCTGGGGGCCAGGGCATCCTCAAAAGTCTTATAAAATTCACTTGGGAGACCGTCCAGTCCCGCTGCCTTACATGTGGGAAGGGACATAATGGTTGCTTTTACATCCTCCAGATCAAAGGGTTGCGTAAGGTATTCCCTATGACCCCGCGATAACCATCCAAGGGCAACATCATCAAGATAGGAGCGCAAGTCATCCCGCGGGACCTCAGTTCTATTGTCATAGAGATTGGCATAGAAACTAAGTATAGTTTCACTAATAGCAGCCGTGGTGTACTGTGCCTCCCCCGCTTCATCAAGTATTTCGGTAATGCACTCCTGACTACGTGGAGCAGTCAACTTTTGAGCGAGCGGCTAGGTCTGCACCCCTCACCATAGTACCTGGCTGTAGCGTGCCAGGACCTATGGACCATCTCCTGGTCAACCGTTTCATTATGTTCAGTGACCAATTCCCGGATTGCAGACAGCATCACCTGGGAAGGATTAGAATCATATGCGCGTTCTAGAGCGGAGATTTCCGCAGCGAGTTTATGTATCCGATGCCTGAGATCCCGCAAGACACCGGCCTGCGCTCCCATGCAAACCCCTCTGATAGTTACCTTGAATGCTTCCCAGAGGATGCCGGCACTATCCACAGAGCCCTCGTTTTCTTTAAAGAAGTTATGGATGGCTTCCCCAATCGTGTGCTTGAAGACCGAATCCGTCAATGAAGACGGCTGCAGCCTCCAAGCGAACGGTGGCCTCTCACATGCAGGGACCTGCAGCTCCAGGAGCACAGGAGAATGGTCCGAAAGCGTCCGTGCCATATGGCGCACTTCAGTGGTCCACGTACACACAGCCTCAGTGACCAACCAGAAATCCAGGCGAGACCAGGTCCCATGTACAGAGGAAATAAAGGTACTCTCGCGCGTCCCCGGGTGCCGCAGTCGCCACACATCACTCAAGCGGCCCGCATCCATCAACCCCGACAGCATCTCCGAAGCTTATTTAGGTCGTGACGTCTCACTGCCCCTTCTATCGATAGTGACATCTAGACAGACATTGAAATCGCCACCCCATATTAGCTCAGCCTCAGGAAAACTCGTAATACGGCGCCACACATCCGAAAAGAAGGCCGGATCATCCACATTTGGTCCGTACACATTCACTAATAGTACATTGGCTCCACCCAGTTGTCCATGGACTAACACGATCCGCCCTGAGTCATCTGTTTCAGTACGTATAACAGAGAAGGGAACCCCCCGCTTAACCAGAATCATCACCCCTCGTGAATAGCTTGAAAACGAGGACGCCACACGCACCCCTGCCCATCGTCCACCCACATTTTTTTCGGTCAGTTTCGTGAGATGAGTTTCCTGTAAGTAGGCTATCTGAACCTCCACCCTGTCGAGGTAAGCAAATACAGAGCGAATCTTTTTAGGGGTATTTAGGCCTCGAACATTCCAGGTTAAAAAACGCACTTTACCACTCATTGGTGTGAGACTCGTGTGATCAGCCTAGCAGTTGAGGAAAAGGAAGCCACAAGTCTACTCAAACAAATAAGGGAGCAAATGTACACCACCCATACATCGTAAGTGCCGAGAGACCCCCCTCACATTTTCACCCTCCACCCCCCAAACCCCCACCCACTTCAGCGTCCCCAACTCGCCAAAGCCATCCCAACCCTCTGCAACCCATCCCCAACTAGGAACAAACAAAGCAAGGTAGAAGTGGGGTACTCCCATTGGGGGGCGTCAGAGTGCTACTAGCCTCCCGACAAGCAGGAGGTGGCTGAGCAGATCAAGCACCCGTGCCCGATCAAGAACATAGCCAGTGTATTACAAGGCACTGAAGGCATACATACATATAATGACTGAACAATGTCCACCTGCAAATGGGAGAAAATCGGACATGCTTATAAATCACAACATTATACAGAGCGAGAAGAAGGGCTGCTCAGTTGGGGCAGCTCTGTATAGGAAGGTACTAATGCAACCTCTCCATCCCTACTGATCCTCGGTCTCGGATGTTGCCTGTGATTCTCGTCGCCGTCTCTTCAGGTGTTTGGCATGCTCGAGTGCCGCCTTGGGATTGGTGAAAATCTGTGAATCCCCATCCGGGCCTATTTTCAAACATGCGGGGTAGAGCATGGCATAGGGGACTCCCTCTGACTGTAAAAACTTTTTAACCGTCCCAAACTCCCTTCGTGCTGCCTGCACCGTGACAGTGAAGTCTGGAAAAAAGGAGAGTGTGTTGCCCTAGTGTTCAATAGTACCCTTGGCTCTAGCCACACGCAAAATGGTGTCACGGTCCCTGTAATTTAGAACTCTCGCAATAACCGGGCGTGGCGGGGCGCCCGGGACTGGTCGAGCCGCAAGGGAGCGATGGGCCCGCTCAATAATGAATATGTTGGAGAGTTGTTCAGTGCCAAAAGTATCCTCGATCAAGTTTTCAACGAAGGTCTCCATTTTACCCACATTCGTTGACTCTGGAAGCCCCGTAATGCGAATATTGTTTCGTCTGGAGCGGGCTTCCAAGTCCTCGTTCTTGGCCTGTATTAGGGAGAGAACTTTATCCATATTTAGCGTTTTCCCCGCAACATCACTCAGGCCGTCTTCAGTGGTGGACACTCGCTGTTCGAACTCCCCCATGCGGATATTTTGCTTTTCAAACTGGGAGGACATATGGTCAAGGCGTTGGTGCACAGCTGCAATTGTACCCTCTATGGACTGGCGGCTGCGCTGCATGGCCAGCAGTGTAGTCTCGATATTGGAAGGCCCGAAGTCCTGGGCGTCCGCCTCAGAGTCAGAAGTCGCTTTTTGGGGAGTTCTGGAGGGTTTGCGTGCCTCGAACGTGAGGCGAGGCTGTGATTTATCAGTCCTACCCATGGTGCCTACAATGGGAGGGGGACTGTCGGGTAGATTAGAGGAGAAGGAATCCCCTCAGGCAAGGCGCGTGGGCAGGGGCGTGCACACCACCACACCCCCGCAGAAGCTATCCGTGACTGAGGGTCACTCCCCACGCAGCGACACGTGCAGGTACCCCCCCCCGGACCACAGAGGCACTCAGCAACCCAGACCCCAAGGAATTCAGCGGGTCGGAGATGGAGCCAAAACTGCAGAAACAGGTCAGTTCAATGCACCAGGTATAAACCACAGCAGGACCAAGGCTTCTTAACACCAGCTGATATTAAAGCGCATCGCCTTGCACCAAGAGCATTTCCAAGGGATCCATAGTACGTTCCAGCAACACAGCGTTGTTATGTGCAGTGCCGACGGTGTGTACACCCAGCGGGGGGCACAATTCACAGGCGGAAGAGCCGACCGGCCAGACCCCCAACAAGGTAGCAGCCCTGCCTTCCAGAGGAGCAGTAACCGCACACCACCACAGCCAGATATGTGCCCATGCAGCCAGAAGGTCGAGGCAGGTCGAGCTCTGCAGCCCACCAACACCGCCTAGGCCCCAGATGATAGGCGGGTCAGCCGAAAGCACTCACGAGCAGAGCAGGCCCAAAAGAGTCAGGCGGGGCTCCCCAGGGACCCAAGGCAGGGTATTCTCGCCGGGAACAGCAGCATACAGTCAGGCCTCAGCAATGCAGCTCTCAGTCACCCGCGCGCCCCAGCACCCAGCAGCAGCTTGCGGCCCGCGGCCCGCGCCAGGCCCGCTCCCGCTTCCACAGAAGCAGGCCCCAAACAGGCCGCCCCCACTCACCGCCACCAGCGCCGGGGGCACTGACTTCTTCCTCCGCCGCCGAGCACCCAGGTGAGCCCGGTCACACGGGGTCCAGGCGCCCCAGCCCGCCTCCGCACCTCCTCCGGGCTCAGGTCACAGAGGAGATCCCGCTCTGGAGCAGCAATCGCAGGCAAGCGGCAGTCAGATTCCAAGGAGCCGCAGGGATCCGGCGCGTCTCGGCCGACCCAGCAGGATGCAGGAAAACGATCTAGGCCGCCAACCTCAGAGCCGCAAGGGTGCCGCCATTTTGCGGTCGCTCGGTCGCGGACCCCAATCACAGAAATACCAAGCCTGCAGTCGTCTTAGGTGGTACAAAGTGCTCCAGGAGAGGCAGGAGCGCTTCACGGGCCGGATACACCCCTCAGTGCCTTCCGATGTCAAGGCGTTCAGGCCGATAATAGACGGATCGTTGCTCAGCCGGGCAGAGCCTCACTAGAGCGCGGCCATCTTGCCGTGCGCACTCTAGCGCCCCCCCTCTCTTAAATGTTAATGTTATTCTACAAGTATTTAAAATATTTTATTTTATTAGGTGAGGCTTCAAGGGGTGTGAACAACTGAGGCTTGAGATGGTCTTAACCACCAAGGCCACTCCATATGATAGAATCTCGCATCTACAAAACCCTAGCATATTTTCTTATTTGTCTTTTATCTGTGAAGAATAATGCTTTCTTACTAGTGGGGCCATTTAGACTCTGGCAGAGGAAAGGGTACCCTCTTAAGAGATCCCCGCCTTCCATGTAGGGATCTCTTTGCTGTAAAGGGAGCCGCTGCTGCCGCGGCTCTCTTCACAGCCCTGGAGGTTTGCCGGGCAGGAGCCATGTTCAAATGGAATTTTCTCCCTCTGTGTGGGGCCCATTCTGCATTTTCCCTACCAATGTCTGCCATGCCTCTGGTAGGGAACATCAGCGACAGTGGCCCGCCCTGTCTTAAACCCCCCATACCTTTCCCACGCTCGGCATCTGAAGCATGTGACAGCCCTTCTCCTTTTGGCATTTTACTCCTTGGACAAGACTCCGACGATGTGTGTGTACTGTAAGAGGGGGATCTGGTTAAGAGGTGCTCCTCGGACCTGTCCCTCTGGAGTAACCTGGACCAGTAACTATTCATGCCCCAGAGTGGTTGATAGCTTTTGTGGAACCTTGTTAATCACATGACAATTAAGAGACAATAATCACAATGAACAGGTGGTAGAACACTGTTTTCAAAATATGCAAGAAATAAAGCCATAATTTACAAAAATGCAGTGAGGATAGAAAAGAGGATTGAATATGAGGCACGGAAAGATAGGTGGGAGAACGACAGAAACCTCGAACCTGGCTTGAGCTCTGTCTGACTCGGCCTCAGGTCTTCTTGGACTCTTGAGCCAAAAATGAGCCAAGCTTTCCTCTCATTCTCTTGGCTTCCCCTCCCCACTGCAAGGAGGTGCTGGCCAGCATCAGCCTTCGTTGTTTTACCATTTTTCGATATGCTGGTCTGGGGGTTGGTTCAGATGGGCTAATCATAAATAGTCCATGGAGGGTGGTGAAGGTGCTTGGAGATGGATGAATTGCTAGTGATCATAACGCTTCACGCCAGATTCTGTGTCAGGACCGGAGGCTCAGATTATGCATTTCTCTTCCTTTATTTTATTGCTCAGCAGCCTTAAAAACCATGTAACAACCAGACTACAAATCCCATGAGACTTTGTAAGAAACAGAAAACAACCATAGAGGCAGTCCCATTTAGACTCTGGCAGAGGAAAGGGTACCCTCTTAAGAGATCCCCGCCTTCCATGTAGGGATCTCTTTGCTGTAAAGGGAGCCGCTGCTGCCGCGGCTCTCTTCACAGCCCTGGAGGTTTGCCGGGCAGGAGCCATGTTCAAAGCGCTCCCTCGGCAAACATATTTGTTTAGAGAAAACAAACTCCGGAAGAGTTTGTTTTCTGTAACCAGAAAGCAAATGCCCCAGAGGCTCATGGAATTTTCTCCCTCTGTGTGGGGCCCATTCTGCATTTTCCCTGCCAATGTCTGCCATGCCTCTGGCAGGGAACATCAGCGACAGTGGCCCGCCCTGTCCTAAACCCCCCCCTACCTTTCCCACGCTCTGCATCTGAAGCATGTGACAGCCCTTCCCCTTTTGGCATTTTACTCCTTGGACAAGACTCCGACAATGTGTGTGTACTGTAAGAGGGGGATCTGGTTAAGAGGCGCTACTCAGACCTGTCCCTCTGGAGTAACCTGGACCAGTAACTATTCAAGCCCCAGAGTGGTTGATAGCTTTTGTGGAACCTTGTTAATCACATGACAATTAAGAGACAATAATCACAATGAACAGGTGGTAGAACACTGTTTTCAAAATATGCAAGAAATAAAGCCATAATTTAAAAAAATGCAGTGAGGATAGAAAAGAGGATTGAATATGAGGCACGGAAAGATAGGTGGGAGAACGACAGAAACCTCGAACCTGGCTTGAGCTCTATGTCTGACTCGGCCTCAGGTCTTCTTGGACTCTTGAGCCAAAAATGAGCCAAGCTTTCCTCTCATTCTCTTGCCTTCCCCTCCCCACTGCAAGGAGGTGCTGGCCAGCATCAGCCATCGTTGTTTTACCATTTTTCGATATGCTGGTCTGGGGGTTGGTTCAGATGGGCTAATCATAAATAGTCCATGGAGTGTGGTGAAGGTGCTTGTAGAGGGATGAAATGCTAGTGATCATAACTCTTCACGCCAGATTCTGTGTCAGGACCGGAGGCTCAGATTATGCATTTCTCTTCCTTTATTTTATTGCTCAGCAGCCTTAAAAACCATGTAACAACCAGACTACAAATCCCATGAGTCTTTGTAAGAAACAGAAAACAACCATAGAAGCAGTCCCATATAAACAACACCAAGGAGCGGCACTTCCTCTTTCTTTGCTGCTCAGCAGCCAGATAAGTGCCTTTCCTTGATCTTGTTTATTCCTGTGGGAATCGTATTGTTAAAGTGTTTTCTTGTGTACTTCTCTTTCCCACACGGCAAGTGTTCTGTTCAGCGGCGGCCCCTCTTGTTACCAGAGAACTCTCTGGGGGGTCGGGGCCACGCTGACAGGTGTGTCGGATGCGTAGCGTCTTGCTTGATTGAGCGCTTGTTCGCGATCGTCTTTATAGGGCAGAAGCTTTGTGACCATTGCTTTTGGCTGAGCGCTTCGATCGCGCTCGAGTTGTGTAACGCTTTCCCGGCTGCGCACTTCGATCGCGATTGCCTTAACGGCCGTGCCGGTCTAGGGGCGGGGCTCCCCCTGCGGTGCAGTTTCCTCCTGATCCGGCTATCTTTCAGAGCTTGATGACGCGGTGGGGTCCATGTCAGGTGGACCTCTTCGCATCCCGCCTCAATTGCCAGATGCCCCGATTTTGCAGCTGGCATTCGGACCCTCTGGCGGAGGCAACGGATGCCTTTCTGCAGGACTGGAGCCTTTTCTGGGGTTATGCGTTTCCCCCGTTTGCCATGATACCCAGGCTTACGGCACTGGTCAGGAGACAGAAGGCAGAGGTCATTCTAGTGACACCGCGTTGGAAATCTCAAGTCTGGTATCCAGTTCTTCTGGAACTTTCTATGGATTTTCCAATCCAACTTCCCCGGACTCCCCTTCTGTTGACAGACTCCTGGGGCAACTTGCACCCTCTGGTTCTGGAGGGCAGCATCAACCTTATGGGTTGGAGGATTACAGGGGAGGTTGGGAAGTCCCGGGCCTTTTGGAGAGGGCTTCCTCCCTTATCAGGAAGGCATGGGCAGACTCTACAGTCAAGCGGTATAGGTCTTCTTGGAGAAAGTGGTAACGCTGGTGTATGCAACGGGGTTTGGATCCCGTGAGGGCAGATGTAGTCCATATAGTCAACTACTTGTCGGAATTAATGGACAAGGGCTTGACCTATCGCTCCATTAACGCGAGTAGGTCAGCAATATCTGCGGGCCACATGCCTGTTCAGGAGGTTCCTGTGGGGGAGCACCCTCTGGTATGTAGACTGTTAAGAGGCATACACCTGTCGTTTCCACCTCGCCCAAGATATTCCTCTGTGTGGGACATTAATACGGTGCTACGTCTGCTGCAATCCTGGCAGGATAACTCTTACCTTTCCCGTAAGGAATTGACAGGCAAACTAGCGATGCTCCTTTGGCTTATCTCGTGTAAACGGGTATCGGATGTATGGGCGTCGGAGGTTTCGGCACGGGTGTTCACACCAGACGGGGTGTCGTTCACAGTGGCTCAACGTACAGAGTCTAACACTAGAGTGGTTCACTATCCGGCTTTCCCGGGTCTCCCAAAGTTGTGTGTGGTACGTTGTCTCAGGGCGTACGAGATGACAACAGAGGAATACAGGCCTCCAGGGGTGTCACAACTTTTCCTCTCGCTTAAAAAGCCTTTCAAAGCAGTGGCAGCTGCCACGATTGCCCATTGGGTGAGATAGGTGCTCCAGGAAGCTGGCATTGATACAGTGGCCTTCGGGGCCCACTCAGCAAGGGGAGCCATGGCTTCAAAAGCCTTCACACTTGGGGGGCGCCTAGAGGACATCCTCAGAGCAGCGGATTGGTCCAGGGACTCCACCTTTAAGGCCTTCTACTTTAAACCCATCTTGGGCATGGCTTCTCTGGTGGTTGATCAGCTTTGAACTTGCATAATCTGAGCCTCCGGTCCTGACATAGAATATAAAATTTCTTAGCTATTGTGAAGGAAAGTTTCAATTCTATCAAGGACGCGGAGGCGAGGATTATCCCACCCAGTGAAATTGTTATTCTTACCCTCCCTCGAAGTTGGCAGTTTGCACGTTGGATAAGTATAATAACTCAGGAGGGTTTCGAATTAATGTTCACGTATGGCTAATCATGCTTTGTGAATTTAATTGTTCATGGTTGACTAACCTGCCTCTTTAACGCACTGTTACAGGGATTGGAGCCGTTTATCAAATTTCTGATACTGATTCCTTGTCTTTTCAGGGTCCGAGCAGAAACAAGATTATTAATGGAGAAACGGGACCAGGGGTTTCACCCAAAGAAAGAGGAAGTGCCGCTCCTTGATGTTGGTTATATGGGACTGCCTCTATGGTTGTTTTCTGTTTCTTACAAAGACTCATGGGATTTGTAGTCTTTGGTTGTTATATGGTTTTTAAGGCTGCTGAGCAATAAAATAAAGGAAGAGAAATGCATAATCCTCGCTTCCACGTCCTTAATAGAATTGAAAATTTCCTTCACGATAGCTAGGAAATTTTATATTCAAGACTAGACTATTTGAAGCTCCACCGCAGGGTGTCAACACAAATGCAAAGTCCACAGTCACGTGTGGGACAGTGGGAGCACTGGGTAGTAGAATCTCTGCAGTCGAGCTCTACATTTCACTTGTGTTTCAGTGAAGACTTATAATTCTGTGGGGTCTCCGAAACCTCTTTGTTTTGTTAACACAAGTGATTGCCTTCACTAAGGTGTTGAGCTTCTTCTCGGATTGATTTCTATCTTAACCCCTTCCCTGCGGATGACGGAACCACGCCGTCATGAGCCACGGGCGGCGTGTGCTCATGACGGCGTGGTTCCGTCATGCTGCGGCCGCTCCGCCCACGCGGTACTGATTCCCCGCCTGTGCGGGCGAATTAGTGAGTGGGAGGGGTCGTGACGGAACCACGCCGTCATGAGCACAGCTCGCCCGTGACTCATGACGGCGTGGTTCCGTCACGAGCATGGCGGCGCCGCGCTCACCCCCCACCCACCCAGCGCCGCGGCGGAATTACCGCCGCGGCCAAGGGGTTAATTCAGGGGAAGACAGTGATGTTGACTTAAATACAAAGTGCCTACTGTCCCTTAACTTTGTACTTTTTTCTCCAGAAAGACCTCATGGGTCAGCTAGATTTAACATTTAATGTTTTTAACACCGTGTACTGATTTAGCTCCTTAAAGGATTGAACATCAAACATTGACGTTTAGATGAAAACAGGAAAATAAATGATCAGTTCACCATGTGTACTACACAAATCTCATTTTTGTGGGTTAATAAAGTATAATGTTGCTCCATTTGTAATAACAGTAACCGCCATATATATGGGACAACTGACGTGCTTGCAGGGTCATTATGAGCCGGGAGTCTTGGCTGTGGTCTGGCCTGGGTCTGCCCATTAATTTGCTGGCTAGTCCACCTCAGCATTTTCCTCAGTGGAATCATCTTTGAGTCATGCATTAAAAGTGAAAAGAAACAGACAGTCTTAGAAACTGCCCGAGTTAACTTGAGGTAAATAAAGTTCATTCCCTAAGAATGACAAATGAACGCCATCTGAGTGGAATAGTGTATGTCCTTGTGGCAAATATATATATGTTAAATGATGCCAAAGTCCTGGCTCTTGGGAATCATGCCAATTCCCTATTGACCTTCTTGTCGGTCTTTTTAATTACATTCATCTTACTGGTCCCCCACCATGCACATTATATGTGTACTGGCCCATAGGCAATTCATTTGTAGCAAATCTGTCTTCAACAACATCCCTGAAAGCTGCACTAGATTGTTTTCTTCTAAATGTAGGACCAGTAAATATGGGCACCCCTAACTTGAGACAAAATCGGCAATGTAGGGAGTCACCACCCCCATCTCATTCCACTATTACCCCACGACTATACAACATGGTTTTCAGTATTCAAGCCCAACAGCCCTCAAAACATTCTGATATCAGCTTGTTTTATCAGGGAATGACCGAAGATCCAAACAGTGGTCTTATTTGCTATTGGCCTTTGACCACAATGTGAAAATAAACAAACGAAAGGCAAACAATATCTACACCATCAAAACAAAAGACTGCCTGTAACTCTCACTACATGTTGATTCCCAATGCCCAATAAGCCTTATGTCTGTCCTAGAGAAACCCAAAGAGAACCCCAAACTCTGCTTCTGTGACCACCACCTTTCTGAGAGAATGTGTACCAAAATGTGCCACTGGCGATCGTAAACCATTAAAGCCTTTTTCAAAACAATGAGAACCTTGAAATTTTGCAACCTGGCACCGTTCTTATGACAGAAAATGTCACCCTGAAAAACACCTCTTGTTCAAATGTTTCCCTTACCCTGCTTATCAGTTTAGGATTGTATTAATCATATAGGTAAACTCTCTTCTTTCAATGTACAAACCTGGTTCAGTGGCATGAACCTTGATGGCTTCGAACCCTAACTTTCATCCAGTGCAAAGTCACTCTGATTCACCCTGAACACCAATTTCAACCTCAAGGAATATATTGCCAAAAGGCAAAGATGGCCTTGTACCAGCTCTCTCTTCTTAAAAAAAAAAAAAAAATTGAACTGTTCCTTTTATTTTTTTTTAATTTAAATTATTTTTTTATTGTGTTTTGTGTTCCCAAAGAACAAAAAACAGCATGTTACCTTATATTCTCAGAGGTTACAGTACAATTGAATAAACCATCAGAGTTGTAACAGCATTTTGATTGTAGGTCTATCAATTTATGTGTATCCTGAGAATAAGATCAGAGAGCGAAAAAGTGAGTAAACTTTTATGCCTCACATAACACAATACCTGTACAAGAGAAAGGCAAAAGATGGGGACGGGGAGAGCGGGTGGGGGAGGGTGATAAAGAGAGAAGAGAAAGAAGAAGAGCGTAGGAATATGAGTTTTGACTGTCGGGATTGTATTAGGATTGTACGAAGAAGTCTCTTGGTATACTTTAGGGCAGGTTAATCTTTTTCAGATATAAGTTTAGTTTGGACCATAAAAGACAAGAAGACTTTTTGTTAAAACATTGTTTATGTATAAGGTTATCAGCACTCCTGAAAAAACATACCCATGCCCATCACGTGTGGTAAGATATGTTGTTATAATTTTTCCAGTTAGCAAGGATTGTTTTAGTACCCATTGCAAACAAAATATCAATGAGGAAACAGTCCCAAGATGATAGTGAGTTTAATGTATTCGAGTCTGATGGTGTGTGCATACTCAGTTAAATTATGGTATGTGATAATAGAATTTGTTTGCTGAATATATTTGAGGGTGTCATTTGAATAGATAGCCAGAAGGGAGTACGTTTATACAACCGTTCCGGAGTCTAGAATGCCCTATATATTGTCCAAAGTTTGCACTGTAAGATGAGAGGTGAAACTTTATGCATTACCAGAGCTTTCCAAATATCAGGCCATTGTGATGGCATGGGGACAATATTATACTTTATGCAAGATGCATCCCTTGTTAGGTCGAGCCTCGAGTAGCGCGCAAGCGCTGCTAGGCGAAGACTTTAAGTAAGGGAGTTTCAGAAGCAGTCCAAACGCTCGTGCGTCGTGGCTGGCCTTTTTGGGATGGGTACGCGCGGCAGACATGTGTTTCCAATTATCGTGCCCAGACGCGTGCGCGATAATTGTAAACACATGCCGGCAAAGGCCATGACGCACGAGCGTCTGGTCAGCTGAGCAGGCTGCCGCGCTCGCTCGCCCCCGCTCCTCCATTGTTGTCCTTGTTTTTACTTCAAGAATCAGGAGTGTCATTGGCATGTATGCAAATCTAAAGCAACAAGCGAAGTCGCGTTCGTAAGCCTAGTCAGCTTTTAGTACCACAACTCATAAGGGCGATGCACACGGCCCTCTGTCGGACAGATGCGAACGCGCCGCGGCTTCATCCCGCCTACTTCAAAAACGAAACCTAAATCTCACGGACTGGGCTTGGCAGGGGGCGTGGCCTGCTCTCCCGCGCAGCTGGTTTCAGCTCACTCTGGCTTGGAAACGAAACTATGCCTGCAGCTAAACACTTGGGAGCTTTTGACAGAAATAGGTGACTCGCAGTGCCGATAGCTGCGTACTGAGATGTCAGATCCCGCATAGTTTTCTTGCAGTACCTGGCCGCAGACCTACCTCTGTCAGCCGTGTTCCTGAGTCAGCACCATGGCCCCGCGGCCGCCAAAGGAGAAAATAAAGGGCGCCTGCGGTTTCTGCCAGCAGCGCGGGCAGACCCCGGTTAGCGGCGTGCTGTACAAGACCCCCGACGACGAGGTGGCGGCTCACTTCAATTGCATGGTAAGAGCTAGAGGCGTCCGGGGGCTCGCAGGAGGCGGGTTCTGCATTAGCCTGCACTAGAGTGTCTAGAGTGACTAGATGTCCCAGACACTCCCTGCATGCCAACACTTTTTAATAAAAAGACACATACATTTATTTTCTCTCGTAACAAAAAACACACTATGGACAGAACAGTGTTTTAAGGCATTCCCCTGCTCCGCTTCCCGGCCCTTGCCTCATTCATGTAGCATTGTAGCAGGCGTTGGAGAGCTGTGATCAGCAACTGAAGGTACTTCAGGCCAAGGTTACCTGATCCCAATACACAGGGCGAGGGTTTATTTCGTAGATCATTATTTACAATACATTATTCAACTCACTTTCCACAAAAATGGCATAATTTTAATGGCAAATCAAGTCTGGAAAAAGAGCTCTGTTTTTTTCCTTTTTAAATTCAATCCAAATCATTTCCTTTACGATTCCATACGTATTTCTTCACTAGCTCCTCCCTCAAATATTTTATAATTTACTTTCTAGTGCTTGCCATTAGAAAAGCATGACTACTCATCCCAAAAATCAATTCTATGCTGTTTTTTTTTTTATATATCGCGAACTCGACCCGAAGGTATCCCAGCGTTTTACATGAGCACCAGTTGCGTTACAGACAGACACATTCATTTTGTTAGGCACGAAGAGATTGTGATCTGCCCAGAATCACAGGCTGTTGAACATCCATGCAGAGACTGGAACCCGATCCCCCAGCTTTAAGGTCGACTGCTCTAGCCGTTAGGCCGCATCCTCAATTACATTGTGACCTGGGAGTTCCACAGTATCTTTTTTTCCCTTGGGCTTTTAAAACCTGAAAAAACAAGTGCACCACCACGAAAACATTGGTGTTTTGTGTCTTTCGTATGTTTAGCTTGCCTTATAACTCAGTGGATGTGTGCAGTCCTGTGTCAGTGATTTTGCCATGTAATCCTTCTGTGTTCAGGGTTGATACCAATTTCTAGTTCTACTTATTTGTCTATGGCACATATAAGAAGAGATCACTTTTAGATGGGTTAAATAGCTGTCTTAATGATCCCTGGCTGATCATTAAAACGAAGAAAGACAATGTTAAACAAGCATTGGCATAGCCAATAGGTCTCGCTTTTGGGACATTATAAGTGTTTAGCCATACAACGGTTGATGTTGTTGCGCCAAGGATATTGTGCTGCATAACTAAATACTTATAAGGTCCCAAAAGCGAGACCTATTGGCTATGCCAATGCTTGTTTTTTGGGATGTCATCCGTAACAATAGGAGAGGTTTTCTTAAGTATTTTATAGGTTACGGAGACTTTATGACTTTTAGATGTTAGGGTATGGAGGAAGTTGAGACAGTCTGCTTTATTTGGTTTCGTAAAACCTCTAAGAGCAACTTTGATGGACAGGAAATTATAAAAGTCAATTGGTTGGAGAACAAATTTAGCTGTTAATGTGGTAAAAGTTGGAGGGTCTTCCGGGAATATAATGTCCTTAACTTATAGTAATCCAATAGAGGCCCATCTTTCCCAGAAAGAGGGGTTAGGATCAAGTTTTATCGATGGATTGAACCACAGGGAAGCAAGTTCAGAGTCTTTGATTTTAACAGGGAAACATTTATCTAATCTTTTGACAGCGGCGATGGAGTCTTTAATAATTTGGTAGGAATGAGGTAACTTAATTTGTTTTGTTGTTAGCATATTTATGGGCGAGAGAGGAGCAGGTAGATCCCGATCTATGTCCACCTAAGTAGGACGATGAGGAGCAGATGGGTGTAGCCACCAGATGGTTGGTCTAATTAAAAAGGCAGTTTGATAGAGCAAGAAATTGGAGAGGTTTATACTGCCCTGTTTGATTGTTTATATAGAGAGATTCTTGCCTTTTTTCCTTTCCAAATAAATGCTATAATTTGAGCATTGAGAGTTGTAAAGAAGGAGTTGGAGAAGTGTAGAGGTAGCATATTAAGATGGAAGTTGATACGGGGGGCAATTAACATTTTAACAGTTTCAGCCCTACCCCACCATGTAATGAACTTAGGAGACCACTCCTCGGTAAGTTTTTTTAATTTTTGCAAGGAGGGAGATTTCTGTATGATTTTTAGTTTCTAATGTAGATTTTGCAAACTCAATTCCCAAATATTTAAGTTTGTTAATTTGCCATTTAAGGTTTGAAGTTGACACCATAAATGGAAGACAAAAATTACTGAGAGGGAGGATTTCAGTCTTTTCCTTATTTAAAGAGTAACCTGCGACCTTGGCATAATCTGTGATCACATGTATTCAGGAATGGCAGTCTCTGGCTCAGTGGAAAAGATTAGGACGTCATCTGAATATGCAGCTAGTTTCTGAGAACCACTTTTGAAAGGGATGCCTTTCATTTTTTCATTATTACAAATAGAATGCAGGAGAGGTTACATGTTTAAAAGAAATAAAAGTGGGTACAAGGGGCAATCTTGCCTCGTACCTTGGGCTAGATCAAAAGCTTCAGAAATGTGACCATTTAGTTTAATGCGGGCTATTGGGTTACAGTATATAGCCATGTCCAAGCAGATAAATGTTGAACCTAGGTTGAATTTCTCCAAAGTAGCATGTAAAAAAAAGCCAGGAAACCTTGTTGAACACTTTTTATGCGTCCAAAGCCATAGCCATGGCTGGAGAGGAGAGTAATTGTACTTTCTCTAAAATGTGGGAAAAGGTCCTAATATTATCAGCCACTAAACGGCCCTGTACAAAACCTGCCTGAGATGAATGCATAAGTAATGGAAGGACTTTCTCAAGTTGGAGAGCCAAAATCTTAGTATAAATTTTATAGTCTGTATTTAATAACAAGATAGGTCTAAACTTTGTTGTATCTAGGGGGACTTTCTCCTCCTTGGGTATCACCAAGATATGTTACTCAGAAAAGGAACCTCTGAGTTTGCCCATCAATTCAAATTTATGAAAGTGGGTAAGAATATGTGGCTCTAATATTTGTTGGTAGCTGTGGTTAAAAGAAGCCAGAAAATCATCCAGGCCAGGGGCTTTGTTTGGTTTCAACGATTTAATACTTAAGCAAATTTCTTCCCATGTAATAGGGTTAATTAGTTGAACGAGGGCCTCATCTGGGACTGTGGGCAGTTGGAAAGGATCTAAAAAGGATTTGCAGGCAGCTGCACAGTATCAAGCAGGCCCCCTGCATACTTCAAGATCAAGGTGAATATCCTGTTTTTCTTGTTATAGGCAGGGGGAACAAGCATAGTCGGATATCCAATTGTTTGCATGCTACGGGCTTCAGTGAGACCGGTTCTTGTTTCTTGGAGTAGAAGAATATCACTTTTCAATTTACGGCAATAGTCTAGGATCTTTTTCCTTTTAACTCCTTAGTATTAAGGGAGACAGTTGTAAGAAAAACCTGAGACATATTTAAATTCTGGGCTAGATTGGCACTCATCATGTACAAGGAGGGAGACTTCAAAGAGAGAGAGGGGAATAGAAGATGTAGAAGGGAAAAGACCAGGACAAGCTTAGACCTGTATACAAATTGCATAACAGTGTTACATGGGATAAACAAACACATGTCTCTGACATTCATTGTAGGTAAACAAAACCTCAATAATGCAAAAAAAAAAAACCCCACCCCAAGAGAACCCACCCCCGAAGCATCAAAGGGAGCCATGAAGCCCTTGGAGCAGAAAAACAACAGCCGGTACGTGAGATCGGACCCGAGCAGGAATATGAAAATATTATAAACATCCAAAAGCTGATATGATAAACAGTATAAAACACGTCATGGATGGTACACATTAGAAGATTAATCATAGATTTAGACGATTCAACACAGAAGATTAATCTCAAAAGATTGATCACAGAACCCAGACAAGGAGCATGACTTAATCATATATTAAATATAAAGCCATCCATAGTGTGTTATAGCAGTTTTAAATCATATATGGTTAAACACTGAGATGACAGACCAAGAGGATTATTGCAACTGTATAAAATATGGTAAGGTAATTTGGCTTAAACACACATGGTTAACTACAGATGGGCCATCTTAAATGCGTGTATTTGAGATAAACAATGCGATCGCACAGGGATTGATTTAATGCAGTGGAAGGAATCTGGTTAGACCTAAAAGAGGAAAACACAGTATTGTTTAGGCTGTATTGAGAGCAAAAACAGTGAACAAAATCAGATAACAGCTGAGTGCAAATGTCGTACCTAAACGACAGAGGCCACAAGGCCACCAAAAGCAGAACTGAGGAGTACTTGTAAAACAAAATTACGAGTAGAGCTAAGCATAGACGGTATCTGCAGTCAATGTGACAGTTGATTATTAATTATTTGGTGTACCAGAGTTTCTAGTTCTCTTGGTTCATCAAAGATACGTGGGGTACTTTCAAAGATGATTCGCAACTTTGCTGGGCCAATAAAAAGAGAAAGATATGTTGAGGGATCAGAGATCTTGGTAAAGAGCTAGGAACTATTTTTCTACCCTCTAATGTAGGCTTTGCATAGTCTTGTGTGCTCGATTTTTTTGATCATTCCAGCTGAGAAATTAGATTTTTTTCATACGGTCAAGAATCATTATGATATGCTGGTACCTTAGAGGTCTGGAGATGAGGACCCTTGGTTTGTTTTGTGGACTGCTAGAAACGTGCGTTGGAATCCTGTGGGCCCGGTCAATCTCAAAAGTATGGTCAAATGTAGGTTCACGGAGCTCAGGAATCTATACTGCTAGGAAGGGTCACAAGATTTGGTGGACCCTTCTGTCTTTTCAGGTACACCAAATATTCGTAGGTTGCCTCTCCTGTTTCTATCTTCTAAAGTGAAAATCTCTTTTTCTAGAGAGGATATTTTCCTTGACATTATATGCAATGTTTTTGTAGCAGAGCACTGTTTATCTTCAACTTTGCTGATGCAAGATTCTGCTTCTTCTAGTCTGTTCGTTATTGCCCATACATACTGAAGACACTCCGTGATGGCTTTAGTTGACTGAGAAGATCATGAAGAGCGTTGAGTTTTGTTGGTATAATGTCCATCCCGTTTCCGTTTTCCCTTGTACTGGGGAATCCGGTGACGACGGATCTTGTTTTGTTCTCTTTCGACCCAGTTTTTGGTCTTTGGGTTCTTTATGTTCATTTGATCCTCGGTATCAAGTTTGTGATCTTTCACTCTAGTGTATGCCATGATTATACAGTTTAGAGCGCAGAGGGAGCTATGTATAAAATCATGTTAGTGCTTAATAGTAGGAGATTTCTGACGTGGAAGCACGAGGCACTATACTCGTATTCAAGACGCTGATCAGGGAAGTGGAGGAGTAAACAAGGCCACTGCTAAGACGTAGGTTGAGTCAAAATCCCCTGGTTGTAGCATAACCACACTAGTTGAACTTAGAATAAAGACAGGTAAGGTGAATGCACTTATACTTTAGGCTGTATGCAGCAGTTTACATTAGTCACAATAGACTTTGAAAAATGAGAGACTTTGCATCAAGCTTAGGGCACATGAATGGTACAATAATAAACACCTGTAGAGATTTGCATTTACTTGTATAAACTTGCATGCACATACCACTCACAGCCACAACCTTAGAACACTTGCAGGATAAAATAAACAGTGTCAGGTATGATAAGGAGACACCTAGTGCTGTTTCTATGCAGTATTTACACACTTGTGGCTAATATGTTTGTGGTTGCAAACACTACACTGTTTTTAAGTTCAAAACATTTGCGACTTGGTATTTTCCGCCTGATGCTTAATATTTGCAGACACCATTATTGTACACTATATGAAATTGCTTGACAGTATTTTCAGTAACTGGTATATATCCCTGATATTCTCTAGTCTCTGTTTAGATAGTATTAGACAGATCATGTGTTAGAAATGATGCCAGAAACTGGATGAAAGATTTCTGAGAAACGCTGCCATAATTTCTGGCATATATCCACTCCAGTGGAATAGAAGCACATTACCAAGAAAAACGTGAAGCGCTATGGACACTATGGCATTAAACAAGCGGTGCGTGATCTGGTACTTGTATACAGTCTCAAACAACGTGTTCTGGATGCACCTTAGCAATGCTAGCCACTATATATATCCGCTTTTGTCGGTATTTAACACTCCTTGATCTTGAAACACCTTGTCTCTTCAGCGCATTACTTGTCATAATTAGCTTCCATATTCTGCCCTCAGTACTTTGACATATTTTGCCAAATAGCCATATTGCCAAGATTGTTAGAGTCAAAAACATAGATCCTCAAGATGGAATACCTCAGCATACAAATAGAATTTATTTGGCACGCCGATGTCTGGTATACATCTCCCAGGAAGAATGAGTGTCACGCTGCCTCGCTTGGCACCAGGGTTACGATTTAGACACCAGAGCGCGATGCCAGGGTTGGAATGACGAGATTGTGATGCCATTTATAAAAACGGATAGGTCGGGATCGGGTGCTAGTTTGCCAAAATTCATGCCGCATCAGTGGTATGTGGGGGCATGTTTTACATGTCATATGGACGTTCAAGGAGAGCAAAGGCCGCAATACAGGGCAACCCGGGTCCAGAGCTCTGGCATTACGCTGCCATCTTCGTCGGGCGCCAGCCACTCCCCCTGTTTCTTTTAGACGGTGACTTCAGAACTGTTGTTCCTGCCCGCGTACTCTGTCATCTGGATGGTGGTAACATCCTGTTCTATGGCCTCCCAGACTCCACACTAGCTCAACCTAAGGGCATTCTACATGCCAGAGTATGTCTTATCCAGAGCCTGAACAAATATGTTCACATCACCCCATTTTGGTTGAACTCCATTAGCTCCATTTGCCGGCCCGCACCATCATCAAAACCAGCTGAATCGTTTACAAAGCCATCACAACCACCAGCCCTGCTTATCTTGCAGACACGCTCATCATCTCTGGTGGTTCTCAGCACCTCCGCAGACAGGACACCATCAGCCTGCAGACTAAGCAGTGTAAAACAGAAAAAACAATGCAGCAAGTCTTTTCCATCTATGCACCCAGTTTCTGGAACAACATCCCTGTATCCATCAGGACCCACCCAAGGCTGCTCCAATTCCAGAATGAGTTGAAGGCTCACTTCTTCAAAGAACAAAATATCACAATGCATTAACCGTTCACAACACAATCACCTCTCCTATCACATGTTGATTTTATGATTGTCTTCGACCCAGTAAACACCTCTAGTGCCTTTTGGCTAGGTTTGCCCTATAGAAATACTATAAATATATACACACATACATACCATATGCATATAGTACCCCCTCTGTATATCAATCCCTTCTTAATCCTTGATCCCAATGGTTCCAAAATCTGAAAAGCTCCAACAAAACATCCAGTCCATGCAAAGTAACGGCAGAATTTCAGAAGGTGAAAAACAGCAAATTGTCAGCCGTCTCAACATGTGCCTTAAAAGAGCACCATGCTGAAAATGACCCTCTTGGCAGGGTCACCCCCAAACTTTTTGCCTACCTCTTCCCCTTTTTGCTGAATTAGTTTTTGTTGGCTTTAGGACTCTGGACACTTTATCACTGCTAACCAGTGCTAAAGTGCTTGTGCTTTCTCCTTAAAACATGATAGAACTGGCTTATACCCAATTGACATATTTAATTTACTTATAAGTCCCTAGTAAAATGCACTACGTGTGCCCAGGGCCTGTAAATTAAATGCTACTAGTGGGCCTGCAACACTGATTGTGCCACCCACCCACGTGTAAACATGCCTCAGGCCCGCCATTGCGGAGCCTGTGTGTGCAGTTTGAACTGCCATGTTGATCTGGCAAGTTAAACATTTTGCCCAACCCTTTCTTCTTAATATGTATATGTCACCCCTAGGGTAGGCTCTGGACAGCCCAGAGGGCAGGGTGCAATGTATTTAAAAAGCAGGACATGTACTTTTAGGTTTACATGTCCTGGTAGTGAAACACTCTTACATTAGTTTTTCACTACTGCAAGGCCTATATCGCCCATAGGATAACATTGGGGTTACCTTATTGCACTTTATAAGCGTAATTTCCAAATAGGAAGCTATGATTGGTTCATGTTTGGTGTCGCTGGAATCCTATTTTAAAATTCTAACTTAATGGTGAAGTCGGATTTCAATTTACAATTCTGGAAATGCCACTTTTAGAAAGTTGGCACTTTCTTTTCTCAGCCATTTGGTGCCTGCAGCCTCTCTCTGGTCACTTGACTGTAGTTGACAGTTGAGCTTTGTGTATTCCACCTAGACAGCCACGCATGATGGGAGCTTAAGTGTGACTTGATGGGTCATCCTGGCAGGCTGGAAGGGAGGAGCTTGGCACAGCCTAAGTTACACCTGAATAGGCTGTGTCCTATCCATACAAAAAGGGCAGCATAAACCCCTGCAGTGAGTCTGAAGCCAGGGTAGGAAGGGAGGACATCTGCACACTTCAAAGGCATGTCTTTGAAGTCTCATCCACTTCAAAGGCACCTCTGGGTATAAGTACTGGACCTCAGACACCACCACTTCAGTACACTTCTGAAACTGTGGATACTCTGCCAGGAAGAAGGACTGCTGTGCTGCTGAAAGGACTGCCCCTCTGCCACTGTGCTCGACTGCTACTCTTCTCTGCTGCCCTCTGGCCTGGGTGAGAGGGACTGGACCTGCATCCCTTGAACCCAGAGTGACTCCAAGGGCTAATTGACTTGCCTCCTGATCTGAAGACTCAGGGACATAACAGGCTTCCTACCATCTCACATCTGCACCTGGACTCTGCCAGCTGTGAGTCTACCCTGTCAAGTGGTGCCACCCCAGTCCTGGACCCTTGGAAGTGGGCCTAAGGTGCTTACCAGCGGAACCGACACATCTTCTCTGGCTGAGTGGCGCATCCTTGAGCCGGATTGACACATCTCCTCGGCTAAGCAGCGCATCCTTGAGCAGAACCGACGCATTCCCACTGCTGAATGGACTTGGCCCGGCACAGAAGTTCTGTATCGACCTTGCAGTCTTCGGAACCAACGACACGATGCATCTCCGACCCAGGCTCTCGCATCCCTTGTCGACGACAGCTTGACAACAATGCCAGCCTCTGCATCACAGCCTCGCAGCTCCTCGGAACCGATGCATCATCAGCTGGCCGCCACATCCTCAACGCCCGGACTTTGCATCGCAAGCCCCATCGATGGAATCCTCTATGTCGATGCATCAGGACTTCACACCGCAGCCTAGCCACATCTCGGAACTGATGCATCGCTGCAACGCTTCCTAGCCTCGGATCCACGCAACACTCCGCAACCACGATTTAAGGTACTTTGTTCAGTGGGACTAACCTGGTCCCTGTAGCCTGCCTTCTCCCCATCGTGGAGGGCCTGAACTTGTGACTTTGTCCAGGTCCGACACGCCCAGATATCCCTTGTTTGCGCTTTGTGCTTGTCGGTGCTATTTTATCTTAAAACTTTGGAAATCAATATCTCTGGTTTTACTAATTTCATTTTTGTCGTTTTGGTCTTGTTTTATTTATGAAAATATACTTTGTTTCTAAACCTGTTATAGGATCTTTTTGTGTGGTGTTTTACTGTCTGAAGTGTTGCACAAATACTTTACACATTGCCTCCTAGTTAAGCCTGACTGCTCTGTGCCAAGCTACATGAGGGTGAGCACAGGTTAATTTGGGGTTTGCTTGTGCCTTACCCTGACTAGTATTGACCAGGTGTCCCACCCCAGTCAACCAACAACCTAATTTCTAACACACCAGTTATCAGGACTCTACAGTTTAAAGATAGACTCTGCTCCCTTGACCAACCAGCAAACACTCTTCTTCCTAGTTCAGCCTCTGTCAGCTTGTGCACCCAAATGCAATTCCCATTCATTTACCCACAATAGTTAATGCTGACATGTTATACTCTCTTAAAGACATTGTAAAATTCACTACATCATCCCTCCTCTTGTATAATTCTGTTACCGAAAAAATTCCCTCCAAGCCTGTCTGTAACCCTGCCTCTTTGAAGGGCACCAAGAAATTTTCCATCTCAACTTTATTCTCCTAATGCCCTCAGCCACTTGTTTTTTGGTGAAACAGCACTAGGTGCCAGCCCAGGAAATCTCTGCCACTGTGAACGAAACAAAGCATCAGATAGGTTACTGTTCTCACCTGGTATATGTCTGGTGTTAAACAAAATATTATGATGCAAGCTGCCCAGCATAAAAACTTGCAACAACTTCAAAATGCAAATTTTCCTGGCCTTCTGCCCATTCACCAAAGCAAACGCTTTCTTGTTTTCCTTGTTAAAAATCTCTTTCTAGGGGTGTGGCCATGGTACTGGCATAGACGGATGTGATGCCCGGTGCTCCTTGCCCAGGGCCGAAACCAAATACAACAAGCCCCATTCTTCCTGGCTAAATGAGGAGGAAGCAGGAGAAAGGCAAGAAACACGATGTGAAAGTGTTCCGTCCTGGCCGGACAGCGATGACCCCTCCAACATGGTGGACAGTGAAGCCCAAGCAGGAAGTACACTGGGCGGTCTAGACACTCGTTCCGGGACTGACAAACCGGTAACCAATCCCGGAGGAGGGGCTTCAAAGGCGGCGTTTGTGCAAAAGGAGCTCTCGAAGGAGGAAGTGAGAGAGGAGACGGAGGACAACGCGAGCCGAGGACGAGCAGAGGAAATCCCGAGACACGAATCCCCGAAGGCGGAAGAAGCAACCCGACGGCCGGACCTGCCAAGACCGGAGGAAGAGACCAACGAGAACGACCGCTCTAGGAGCAGCGCCCTTGAGTCTGGTACTCCAGCGGGGAAAGCGGAGGCTGTGACTCCCCTCCCCACGGCCCAGGAGGGTCGTGGGTCCAGGCAAGTGCCGGGCACCTTGTTGTTTCGGGATTGGTGGGCAGGACTACGGGGCACGGCACGATAAACACACCAAACCCTCCCCTCACTTAGGCACCTCACGATAGGATCTGGTGACGGCAGCACTAACCCTTTCACCCATTCAAGACCGCAGGAGAGAGACCTAACAGTTCCTTTCTTTTCCGGTTCCCCACCGAGGAGACGGACCCCTTCAACCCAAAGGCGACCACTCCTAGAACACTCCACAGCGGGAGACATCCAGAAGAACCAGGAAGGACTCACTGGAAGAGAACCCTCCCCCCCCCCAGCCTCTGAGACACTTGAGGACAACCCCTCCTACGATTGTTTACGTTACTTTATAGACCCCATCCCTCCTTTGAGGAGACGAACCCCCTGTGTAGAAAGGCCCAAGATACACTGAGCCTAACAGGGAAAAGAACCCCACAAATAAAGGGTCTTATCACTCCTACCCTAAGTCTCTCGAGTCATTTGCAAGGGCCGAAGGTCCCTAGGCCGCGACCGGGGAGGGGCGTGGCGACAAGTGGTGTCAGAAGTGGGATAACGTGTCTAGCCAGTCACGACACAGCCCATCGCCATGGAATCCATAGTGACCCAGTTGGCCGAGGGCCAACGACACCTTCAGCTCCTCTTCGAGGAACAGACGAAGATAGCCCAACGGGAAGCCCTGCAAAGGGCCCTAAGGGATCAAGCTTCCCTACTGACTTCCAACCAACAGGTCCAGGATACGGCTATCCTGAGGTTGACAGACGCCATAACAAACGCCCGAGTACATCCCAACGTGCCCAGCTCTGTGCTTCAGAAATTCCAGGAGGGGAACGACCCCGATTATTTCTTTGCGAATTTTGAGAGGGTTGCTTCCACCGCAGCTTGGTCCCAAGAGAGATGGGGGCAGTACGTCGCTCCTTTGTTGTCTGGAACCTTACAAGCCGCATTCCAGGCAGCCAACCCTGATGGAACAACCCCTTACAATGACGTGAAGAGGGCCATCCTGGAGCGGCTCGGCTGCGATCGGGAGTACTATCGCAGCAGATTCCGCAAAGAAAGGTGGTCCACCGGGGATGAACCCAGAGCCCTGTATTACAGGATAAGGGATTTAGGGAACCGATGGTTACGACCGACCTCCTCCACGATGGACGATGTAACAGAACAAATCTATCTGGAACAGTACCTGGATGCCCTCCCCCTTCCTACACGGACTTGGGTCAAACAACACCCCCACCTGACGAGTACCCTGGCCGTAGATTTGGCATGCGCCTTCCATAGGAGCCCCGAATTCCTGGCGCACTCACAACGACTCCCTTTTTCCAACCCCAAAAACCCTGTCAGGGCCCCGGAGGGCAGGACCCAACCACCCACGAGACCTCTACCCCGACCAGTACAGGGGGTTCCAGGGTCAACAATGCTTTCACTGTGCTGAATGGGGGCACATAGCCCGGCAATATCCAGCACGAAACCCTCCCCAGGAACCCAAGGAGGTCGGGTATACGAGGGGACGGGTACTGGTCTCGGGGAATGGCCCCTTGGCATATAAAAAACCCATACATGTGAACGGAAAACCCGTGGTAGCTTTAATGGATACGGGGTGTCACCATACCGTTGTTAGGAAGGACCTTGTCCCTGAGTCCCAAATCCTGAGAAGGGAATATGTCCAGGTCACCTGTGTGCACGGGGAGAAGAAACTGTACCCCCTCGCAGAGGTCCTGCTGGAAATAGACGGGGAACCCCAGCTAAGGAAGGTGGGGGTTGTGTCCTGTCTCCCTGAGTCTGCCCTTTTAGGGACCGATCTTCCACACTTCCAGGAATACCTTTCCAACCTCCTGTCTCATCCCTCCGTGGTAGGGTGGTTAGACCAGGCCCCGTTTTCTCATGAACACATAGAAGGACCCAAACCGAGAACCCCAAAAACACGCAGACAGAAAAGAGAAGAACGGAGTGAGTATTCAAGGGCCCGTAGAACTCTACCGTCTTCTCTTCTTTTTTCCACAGAGACACCCCAGTCCCCTGGTCGAAACTTTCGGGCCGCCCAGCGAGATGACGGCGCGTTGAAAAACGCCTGGGAACAGGTCCAAGAGGATTACCCCGAAAAGGTAGGCCCATTGTTTTGCATAAAAAGGGGTTTGTTGTATCGAGTGTCCCGAGAAGCAGGACGCACGAAGGAACAGCTATTAGTCCCAAAGCCATTTAGAGAGCAAGTGGTTGACCTGGCCCACAGTCGGACGGGGGGGGGACACTACGGGAAAGAACACACCCTACAATATCTATTGGATATGTTCTATTGGCCTGGGGTGTATCAGGAGGGAGCCCGGTACTGCGCGCTATGTCAGCGATGCCAGTTGGTTAACAAACCCGTTCTTCCCAAGGCTCCACTGCATCCACTCCCGATCATTGACGTGCCCTTTCAAAGAGTAGGGATGGACCTAGTGGGACCCCTTCTTCCCTCTTCCCGAGGACATCAATACCTGCTTGTATTGGTTGATTATGCAACAAGGTATCCCGAGGCGGTCCCCCTGCCTAGCATAACCACCACGGCTGTGGCTCAGGCAATGGTCTCCTTCTTTTCCCGGGTAGGCTTCCCTCGCGAATTGCTCACGGATCAGGGAGCCCCGTTCGTCTCCCGCCTGATGAAGCAGATATGTGGGATACTGGGCATTAAGCAGATACGGACTGCCGTGTACCATCCCCAAACCGATGGCTTGGTCGAACGGTACAACAAAACCATAAAAACCATGTTAAAGAAAGTCATCGATAAGGCAGGGAGAGACTGGGACAGGCAACTTCCCTTAGTGCTGTTCGCTATCCGTACCCATGCCCAGAGTTCTACGGGTTTTTCCCCGTTCGAGCTACTGTTCGGAAGACAGCCCCGTACCCTCCTCGACATGGCAGTAGAACAATGGGAGGAAGAGGAGGACGAAAGCAAACCACTCTTACAATACAGCCAGGGGTTACGAGACGCTCTAGCCTCCCTCTGGGAGGAGGTCCATGTAAACATGGAAAAAGCACAGGCCACACAAAAGAAGCATTATGACAAGGGCACAAAACTAAGAGAGTTTAAGGTGGGAGACCCAGTATTGATTCTTCTTCCCAGCTCAGACAAGAAGTTACTAGCAACCTGGCAAGGCCCTTACAAAATACTAAGCAAAATCACCCCTGTCTCCTACCGCGTGGCGGTCCCCCACAAGCCCCAAACAGGCCAGACATACCACATAAACCTGCTAAAAGCATGGGAGGAACCCCAACAGCCCTCCCCTGGTGGGGACACATCAGTATTCCACGTGACTCTCACCCAACCCCTGGACATCCCCCTAATATCTCCGTCCAACACAACCAATGAACCCGTACGTCTAGGCGAGCAGCTCTCCCCTATCCAGGTACGACAAATGCAGGCATTGTGCGGGGAGTACGCGGATGTGGTGTCGGGAGCACCGGGACGGACGACCTTGGTAGAACATAACATAGACACCAAGGGGGCCGATCCGGTTAAGTTGAGACCATATCGTATACCTGCCGCACAAAGACAAGCCGTGGACCTGGAGGTACAGGACATGTTGAGGGCAGATATCATCGAGCCCTCGCACAGCCCCTGGTCTTCCCCAGTCGTTCTCGTTCCCAAACCAGACGGGAGCATACGGTTTTGCATCAACTTCCGCAGGTTGAACGCCAGATCCAAGTTCGATGCTTATCCTATGCCCCGTGTCGATGAACTGATCGAACGACTAGGGGAAGCAAAGATCATGTCTACGATTGACCTCACAAAGGGGTATTGGCAAATACCCCTGGCTAAAGAAGACAAAGAAAAGACAGCTTTCTCAACTCCGTCAGGTCTCTACCAATTTAAAGTCCTTCCTTTCGGCCTTCATGGCGCACCGGCCACATTCCAGAGGTTAATGGATGTTCTCCTAAAAGAACATCATTCCTATGCCGTGGCCTATTTAGACGATATAGTCATCCACAGCCCTGACTGGGAAACCCACCTTGTACATCTGCGGGCAGTTTTGGGCACCCTGAGAAAGGCAAGCCTCACGGTTAACCCCAAAAAAACAACGTGTGGGACGGATCATATCGAATACCTCGGATACGATATCCAAGCGGGAATGATCAGGCCCCAGCTGAACAAACTCGAGGCCATCATCCACATTCCCCGTCCAACCAATAGAAAGGACGTCCGTTCATTCCTTGGGTTGGTGGGTTATTACAGACGGTTTATCCCCTGTTTTTCTGACGTAGCCGCCCCCCTTACGGACCTCCTAACTAAATCCATGACAGGGAAATCCTTCCAATGGTCCCAGCCTCAGGAACGTAGCTTCTCCCTACTAAAGACGATGCTCTGTAGTGCTCCAGTCCTTATCTGTCCTGACCACACCAAAACATTTGTCCTGCAGACCGACGCATCCGGGAGGGGGCTTGGGGCTGTCCTGTCCCAACCTGACGAAAAGGGTGAGTTGCGTCCTATCCTTTTTCTGAGTCGGAAGCTTTTTCCTAGGGAAACGCGATATGCCACAATAGAAAAAGAGTGTCTAGCCATCAAGTGGGCCGTGGAAGCATTACAGTATTATCTCCTTGGTAAGCGGTTCCTTCTGTTGATGGACCATGCCCCCTTGACCTGGCTCTCCATGCATAAAGACTCGAACCCAAAGGTGCTTAGGTGGTTTCTTGCGTTGCAACCCTTTTCTTTTTGTACCTTACATGTCCCCGGGAAGCAGCAGGTGAACGTGGACTTCCTCTCCAGATATCCAGTGACTGAATGGCCCTCACGTCCATTCCTAGGGGGAAGGCAATGTGAAAGTGTTCCGTCCTGGCCGGACATCGATGACCCCTCCAACATGGCGGACAGTGAAGCCCAAGCAGGAAGTACACTGGGCGGTCTAGACGCTTGTTCCGGGACTGACAAACCGGTAACCAATCCCGGAGGAGGGACTACAAAGGCGGCGTTTGTGCAAAAGGAGCTCTCGAAGGAGGAAGTGAGAGAGGAGACGGAGGACAACGCGAGCCGAGGTCGAGCAGAGGAAATCCCGAGACCCGAATCCCCGAAGGCAGAAGAAGCAACCCGACAGCCGGACCTGCCAAGACCGGAGGAAGAGACCAACGAGAACGACCGCTCTAGGAGCAGCGCCCTTGAGTCCGGTACTCCAGCGGGGAAAGCGGAGGCTGTGACTCCCCTCCCACGGCCCAGGAGGGTCGTGGGTCCAGGCAAGTGCCGGGCACCTTGTTGTTTCGGGATTGGTGGGCAGGACTACGGGGCACGGCACAATAAACACACCAAACCCTCCCCTCACTTAGGCACCTCACAATAGGATCTGGTGACGGCAGCACTAACCCTTTCACCCATTCAAGACCGCAGGAGAGAGACCTAACAGTTCCTTTCTTTTCTTGTTCTTTTCCGGTTCCCCACCGAGGAGACGGACCCCTTCAATACAAAGGCGACCACTCCTAGAACACTCCACAGCGGGAGACATCCAGAAGAACCAGGAAGGACTCACTGGAAGAGAACCCCCCCCCCCCCAGCCTCTGAGACACTTGAGGACAACCCCTCCTACGATTGTTTGTTACTTTATAGACCCCATCCCTCCTTTGAGGAGACGAACCCCCTGTGTAGTGATGCAGCGCGTACAATAAAACTATTCTCCTCCTAGGTCACTTATCGGTCATCCAGGGGCAAACTATATTCTCTCACATCCACATGACGATGGGGCCCATAAACATCGCCTATCACACACACACACACACACCTGGATTTCCTTTATACCTTTACGAAATTCTGTACTCCTAGGAGAAGCATGAGAACTAAATGGAAAACACCATTTATGTACCGCTGGAAAGAGCCGGGATACCTTATTACCTATCGCTTTCTTAGTTATTTCTTAGGATATTCCTGCTCATTGTTTTGTCGATGGATCATCTAGTAAGAAATTAATTTGTAGTGATTAAGACCAGCTAAATCACAATAACCAATTACTAGTGTCACAATCATTTAGTAAAATAACCACTGAGTCGTTTGATTTAAGAATCTTAAATTTTATATAATTTTTAAAAGCATGAGAAAGAATTTAGACTTTTTATTCAATTATTCATTCATTGTTAATTCAAATATTTATTACGCAAAATCAATTTTATTGCAGAAAGGAAATTTTATCAAGAAGCAAAACCCTAATTACCTGCCTATCTTCCCTAATTTAGCCTAAGGATTTCTAACCTAAGCTTACGAATTAAAAATATTTTGATTCTCATACTCAACTGGAAAAATAAGACAGCAAACAGAAACTTCAGCTCGTCAGCATCAGCTACCTGCAACCCGTCTCATCTAACAGTCTTTCAGCATCTCCCGCTCAGTAAATGGATCGATCTGGACCACCAAGCACTGGAAGCCACCAACACCAACACCGACTCTGACTGCGACTCTCCAACTCCGACCGTGTACGACTACCCCTCCCTCTAAGAGTAGGCCCTCTTATACCCTAATTCTAACTTTGCTAACTAATTGTTGCAACATTAATAACACGCTTTCCTTTCATTGGTCCATTCATTTCATCTATTCATTCTTTAATCAAGTTCTCCCGGATCCAACTGGTCCTTTGGAATGTATATGATCATTTACAAGTACGAATTTCATTTCCTTTCTCACAGTTCAAGACATGTTTCCATCCGCTTCGATCAGTACATTTGTAACTTCTTTCGATACATTCGAGAACTCTGCAGGCATTGTCCTTTCTCTTAAAACGGTTTCCCACGGTTCCTTGCTGATCACCACAGCACACTATCAGTTCAATTAGGTCACATCAGCCTTGACCATTCTCGCATCCTAACCTCTCAGCAACATCACGAGGTTAGCTTTTCTCCAACTTTTTCTCCCTTGTCACACGTTTCCCGCACATGCGCACTTCATTAACCGGCAGCCATTTTATATCGCCACTCGTTTATACTTAGAAGCACTATTTTGAAATAAACAAAACATAATTAAAATAGAGAAACATAGCCTTTTCGTTTCCCACCCGTCATCTACGTACCCCAATTAGTTATTACCTAGCAGAAAGCAACATTTAAGCTGTTCCTTACTTACCATCACTATTTGTTTTTGCAACGATACGTTTATATTCTATGAAGCACAAATCATGCATTTATTATAAAATTAGTACGCAATTATTTTTATGTTATAATTAGACACACAGACATTTGTTAATAGATTATTCAGCCCATATACTTGCGTGTTACCCTTCCCTCACATACAGTGTTGATTAATACATTTAAACGAACATTTTATTAATTATTTATAAAATTTGTTAGGGGTTAAATTTTTTTATTTTCTCTGCTCCATCAACTCCCCCCTTTGGTGATTTTTAAATCACCACATAAAACCCAAGTTATACTTCTTTTTCAAGCAGCATATGTCTTTCATCCTTTTGCTTTTTGTTAGTTATACATCTGTCTCCATTTCATCTTGTCTTCTCGTCTCTTTATACATGCTTTCTTTCATTTTCTCTAACTCAATTTCACCCATTTCTCTCTCTCTTTCATTATTCTGTTATTTCTTTTTATCTTATTTTGTCTTACTTTTCTTTTTATACACGTTATTACAATTTTCAACACCATGGCTAACAATATTGCTACAGTTGCTATTATTATAACTTTCCCTATCATTAGTCTACTCATTCTGGTTAACCAATTTGCTACGGAAGAAAACCCTCTACCAAGTTTTCCCAAGACACTTTCAACCTCCAGTGGAACTAGTTCTTTGTGCAAATTTGTAATATTTGTAATATACTTCTGTATATTTTCACTTTTATCAGGAATGTAAGTGCAACAATGTTGGACTTTCAGCATTCCACAGACTCCACCCTCTTTTGCCAAAAGAATATCAAGGGCAAGCCGATTTTGCATCACCATAGCTCTCATGGCAACCATTTCGGTATTTACCATCAAGAACCCTCCCGCAGTATCTGTAGACAAACGATCTACTACTGTGGATAACTTCCGAATTTCAAATGCATTCAAAGATATTCCCACTGCTGGTATTAATGCTCCAAAAATATCACCTACAATTTCTGAAAAACTTTCCCTCTTTCTACGTGTAAAGCTATTAATCATCTTGTATGTTCCTTTTTCTTCTCTGTCCATATGAAAGATTTTTGGAAAGACCAGGCCTACATAGCAAGTTCCATACCAATGGTCCGGTAACCTGTAATAAGCTCTATTCCCACAAATATAATAGATACCTGGAAATATTGGATCTTTTCCACCTTTGAATCCCCAACCTCCCAAAATTTGATAATTGTCATGGCAGATACTGGAACCTACAAAGTAATTGTCATAGACTGTCTTATTTCTCCTAATACACAACTTTCCTGTTTGCGGCCAATCTAATGTCATTGCTGCATTTATCTTTTTTCCTTCATGATTTCCTTCCTCAAACGTCCATAGATGTGTTCCTACCTCTTTTATTGCTTCTTTTTGAAATTTCATTCTTCTTTCTTCAACCATTTCTAAAAATACCTTTTCTTCTTTCTTTAATTCACAGGTAAGGTTGTTCTTAGCTATTTCTTCTAAGGTTAATTTTCTATGTTCTAGAAAGAATTCTCCTAAAACTTTTGCTTGTTTTACTTTAAGTTCTGGTACTACCGGAACGTTTGCAAAAATCTTATCTATATCAGTATAATAAGACTCTAATCTACCTGTTTTATAAAATAAACTTGCTATTACACTACAGGTTATTCCATAAGTTAGAGGTAGGTGATGATAAGTCACACCTTCTGACACTGATGCAGGCAACTGCATACAAACATAACAATCTCTCACATCCATTGTCTCTACATATTCGTACAACAATTTTGTAAAAATATTTTTTGAAAAGTCTGTTACTGACTTATCCTTATGTAATTCTGCACTACTTCTTAAAATAACTGGTTCTTTAATATTAGTTTCTTTTTCTGGTTTAGTATCATTCTTCGCATCTATTACAGCTAAACTAATAGGAATTGTGATTGCTAAAACTATCCATACGGTCATTAATAAACCCGTACAAAAGCAGCACATTTTACACCATCTTTTTACAAACTCACATTTATTTCTTCTATCCCAAGTATTTTCCATTTTGCTTTTATCTTTTTGTTAAGTTTCAGAAAATTGTGTCACTACACCTCAGAAATGACTTAGATGCCACTCTGCTTTCAAAAAGTCTTTGCTTGGTACTTTCTTTTAATTCTTTCCAGAATTCTTTCGTTGTCACATTCGGTGATTTGTCATATCCAGTAAAAATTGTCACGTCCGGCAGAAGCACTATAAGTCTTCACTTCAGGTTTGTTGCATCTCACCTTTACCCATTCGATTTCTTAGTCTCGGGTTCTCGTGAGTGTTTCCTTCTTCTTTGTAATCCGTCAGTGCGATATATAGCCACTCAGGTGACTTGTACTTTGCATTCACTTTCTTCGTTCTTTTAGACTTTTGCAGTCGTTTTCCACTTGGCTTTTCTTGTCCCTTTTGACTTATTTCATTCACTTGTTCAGCACTTTTTTCTCCTGTTCTTATTATTCTATATCTCAATTTTCTTATATAGTTGCTGGGCCAATTATCTCCTTTTCTTGGCCTTTTGGCTTCACCTTCTTTTTCTTCTGTTTCTGATTTCCAGTTTCTTTTTCTTGATTCAGTTTTTGTTTTCTCCTCTTCTCCACTTTCTTCAGATTCGGTTTCAACTTTTTCACTATTGTCTCTTATTTTGAAGCTTATGATCTCGTCGTCTCTTACTGGTGGATCTGTTTTCTCCTTCTTGTGTTCCCTTGTTACTGTCCCTCCTCGGTGTTCTTCCGATTTGGTATTTTCCTCACTCTCTACTTCTAAATTTCCCTGTTCTTTTGTTTCGCTATCTGTCCCTATTGCTCCTCGGGGTTCTTCTCGATTCTCTAACTTTTTGTGTACTTCTTTCCCTACTTTGTCTATTAATATTATTTCTGAAGGATTTCCACCATAACTTGTACTTGGTTGCTCATCTAGATAATTTTCTTGTTCATTTTCTTCTCTAATTGGTTTATATCCCCAAGTTCTCCTTCGAAATTCTTCACAGTTTGCAACTGAATCATCAGATCTTGAACTTGTGTCAGATATTTCCAGATGTCGACTTACAGGTCGATCTTCAGGTTCTGGAATTTCTGAATTTCTTCCTTCTTCTTCTTCCTCCTCTTCTTCTCTAGAGGTGCTTGCAGTTGGGGTTTCCAGATGTCGACTTTCAGGTCGATCTTCAAGTTCTGGCACCCTTTCTCTTATTCCTGTTGTCCCAGTCGTTAAACTCTTATCCCACACTTCCAGGCGTCGACTCACATGTCGATCAGTAGGTTCTTGAACTCTGATTGTGTGGCTGGCATGGACCCAGTTCTTCACTCCTGCACACTTGACTGCAGTCGTTGTCACTAGGATTACCTGTCGTGGCTCGTCCCTGCGAGGAACTAGACAGTTTCTTCTCCTGTGGATTTTTATGCGGACCCAGTCTCCTGGATTCAAGTCGTGGGCTAGTTTTCTTTCAAGAGTGGTCGCATCCGGTCCAACCTGATGAAACACAGAACGCACCACATCAGCCAGTCCTTTGCAATAATCCAGTACTAGATCATCAGTTATAGTCAATAACTTGTTGACAGGTACTTGTGCTTGTCTCATTGCTCGTCCCATGATCATCTCATGAGGACTAAGTCCAGTTTTCTTTTCAGGGATGCTTCTGATGGTCATCAGAACAAGGGGCAGTGCATCTGGCCATTTGAGTCCTGTAGCTTGACACATTTTTCCTAATCTGTTCTTAATTGTTCCATTAATTTGCTCTACTACCCCAGAAGCCTCTGGTCTGTATGCACAATGTAGTTTTTGTTTAATACTCAATGCTTCACAAATCAATTGGATCAACTCATTTTGAAAATGTGTTCCTCTATCTGTCTCAACCGTGACTGGAAAACCATACCTTGGAATGAACTCTCGCAGCATAGGTTTTGCTACCGTTGTTCCATCATTCCTTCTAGTGGGGTATGCCTCCACCCAACGAGAAAACAAACAGACGACCACTAGAACATATTTTAGTCTGTTACAAGGGGGCATTTCGATAAAGTCCAATTGCATTCTAGTGAACGGACCTCCTTCTCGTCCTATTGTTCCTAGACTCACTATTGTCTTTCTTCCTGGATTAAACTGCTGACAAATAAGACATCTTTGACAAAGACTTTCAGCTATCGCTCTGAATTTTGGGTTATACCAGGTTTGTCTGAAAAGTCTGATCATTGCATCTCTCCCAATATGAGCTTGTCCATGGTACATCCGTGCCATGTCTGCAATCATGCTATCAGGCATAACTGGTCTTTCATCTCTGTATACCCACACACCATTGTTTTCCTGTCTTCTACATCCTGCTTTTATCCAGTAATCTTTTTCCTCATCATTTGCAGCTTCCTGTAACTGTCTCACCTCATCCCATGTCTTGACAGTGTTAGTAAAAAGCAAAGGAGAAGAGATATGCTCCCTTTCTCTATTCTTATTTAGGGATACCATGTTCTCTGCACAATATCTGGCAATCTCGTCCGCGTAGTTATTTCCAACAGCTATGTAATCTTCGTTTTTCTTATGTGACTTGCACTTCACTACAGCTATTTGTTTAGGCAGCTGTATCGCCTCAAGCAGTTTTTTAACAAAATCTCCATTTCTGATAGGTGTTCCTGCAGACGTCAAGAAACCTCTTTGTGACCAAATCTGACCGAAGTCATGCACAATACCGAAACCATACTGGCTATCGGTCACAATCGTAACTCGCACATTTCTTCCCAATTTACATGCTTGAATCAAAGCAATCAGTTCCGCAACTTGTGCAGACCTTATTCCTTTCAAACAAGACGCTTCCATCACAGTTGCCACTGTGCACACTGCGTAAGCTGCGCTTAAAACTCCTTCTTTCGTTCTCAAACATGAGCCATCCACAAACATGACATAATCTGATTCCTTTAAAGGTTCATCTTTTATGTCAGCTCTTGGTTTTGTGCAATATTCCAGCACATTCAGACAATCATGATCTACTTCGTCTTGTTCAATTATACTCTCTTCATCTGGCAATGATGTTGAAGGATTCACATTCATGCATCTATCTATGGTCACATTTTCAGCACTCAAGATTACTTTTTCGTACTTAGTCAGCCGACTATGTGTCATGTACTGTGTTTTTGTTCTTGTCAAAAGAATTTCTACTGAATGGGGAACATATACTCTCAGTGGATACCCCATCACTATACCTTCACTTTGTTCCAGACTTACACAAGTAGCAGCAACTGCTTTCAGACATCCGGGCAACGCTTTTGCTATGGGATCTAAAACAGCTGAAAAATAAGCAATTGGTCTCTTCATTGTTCCATGTTTTTGTACCAGTACTGAAAACGCACATCCATCTCTTTCACTGCAGTACAATTCAAAATCCTTCTCATAATCAGGCATGCCTAAAGCAGGGGCCTCACACAATTTCTTTTTCAACTCTTTGAAAGATTTCATTTCTTCGTTATTTAACTCAAAAGGGTCTCTTACATCTTTCTTGGTCAATTTTTGTAATGGTTTTGCAATCAAGGAGAAACCACTTATCCATTGTCGGCAATATCCAACCATTCCCAGAAACATTCTTACCTCTCTTTGCGTCATTGGTGCTCTCATTCCTTGAATCATTCTTACTCTTTCTGTCGCTATCTTTCGCACTCCTTTCTCAATTTTATGCCCTAAATATTGAACTTCTTTTTGGCAAAATTGCAATTTTGAAGGGGACACTTTATGTCCTCTTTTCTCTAGATGGTTCAGTAAAGCAATTGTATCACTTACACATGCTTCTTTTGTTTTCGATGCCACCAACAGGTCATCGATATACTGCACCATCACTGACTTTTCTGGCATTTTCAAATCTTCCAGAGATTTCTTTAAAATCTGATTAAAGATTGAGGGGCTTTCTGTATACCCCTGAGGAATTCGGCACCATGCCAAAATACGCTCTCCGAACCGGAACGCAAATAATGGCTGGCTATCTGGATGCAAAGGAATAGAGAAAAATGCGTGACACAAATCTATCACTGTGTACCACTCAGCTTCGTGTGGAATTTGATATAGAATTACTGCAGGGTTTGGCACTATTGGACAACAAGGCACAACTATTTTGTTGATCTTTCTCAAATCCTGTACTATTCTATATGTTCCGTTTGGCTTTTTCAGTCCCATAATAGGTGAATTACATGGACTGCTCATTATTTCTTTTAGAATTCCCTGTTCGATCATTTTATTTATTACAGGAGTTATTCCTTCAATTATTTCTGGAGTTAATTTATACTGTGGCGTATTTGGGTAAGTTGTTCCTTCTTTTACTGTTACTTTTACGGGATCAACTTCTTTCATTAATCCAATATCTTCTCCTGTAAAATCCCACACATTTTCTTTCACTGCAATTTTTAGTTCTTCTGGAAGTTTTTCTGCATCAAATGCAGGAAACAAACCATTCATTTCAGGTTCCTGATTCATCAAAGTTACTTTATACAATACATCTTCATCTGGGGTCTGAAATCCAATTCCATCTGGTGTACAATAAATTGTGCAATTCATCTTGCACAAGAGGTCACGACCTAAAAGATTTACAGGACTACAATCGCACACTACAAATCTATGCATTTTGCTAAAAGAACCAATTTTTACTTCCACTAATTCAGTAAGTGGTGTTTTAATCTGCTGATTTGCTACTCCTACTACTTGGATGTATTCACCTGAGAGAGGAAGGTTTGGAATTTCCACTGATCTAACAGTAGAACGGGTAGCTCCAGTATCGACAAGGAATGTTACATTTGCACCATTCACTTCTCCATCCACAAAGGGACCAGACTGATCTACCTCTAGAGTTGCGCCAAGTACGCACTCTTTTCCCTCTCCTGGGCACCGTCATAAGCTTTCATCCCACGTCTCATCCTCACTCTGTCGCAACCAATACTGAGAAATGTTAGCTGCTCGCGGCAACTGTGTTACCTGCTCTCCTCCGTAGAATCCTGTTTCTGTACTGTATCTTTGCTGGTTAACAGTGTTGGGAAGTGGTGGTTGTGGCACCTGACTTTGTTGAACAACTACCTCATTCTGCACCTGTGGAGTTAATGATTGATTTTCCGGATTAGGTTTAGGTGGGAACTTACACTCGTTTCTCCAATGCCCTAATTTTCCGCAATTATGACAGGGCCATTTCTTCTTTGCCTCCTCTAGACTCACTTGACCTTTCCCTTTACCTATGTTAGGTCGCGTTTTATTCTGTCCTGTTTCATTCCCACTATTATTATCCAATTGAGCTTCTTGTTTTTCTGCCACTTTCACCTGTGCCCACATTGCCTTCTCTTTCAATTTACGCTGTCTACTTTCAATATCATCACTGCAATACTTAGCATACCTCAGTACCTCGTCTACTGTGCCATTCTGCCAATTAATCATATGCTGTTTAATCATTTCACTAATCTCTGGTTTCAGCCCAAACACAAATCTGTATACGAAATGGCTCATATCTTTTTCACTTAACTCCTCATATCCACTATACTGTTTGAAAACCAACAACAACCTTTCATAGTATGCATGTACAGACTCTTTGCTTTCCTGTGTAGTTCTATCAATTTTCACCCAATCTGTTTCTTTAGGAGGAATCTTATTTTTCAAAAAGGTAATCACCTTATCATACTTCCTCATCACCTCAGGACCTGGAGCTCCTGTCTTAGGATCTCTTGGATATTCTGTAGTTGGCCAGTCAACTGTAATTTTACACTCTGACCACAAATCAGTTGGTACCACTATGTCAAATAATCCATCTAAATCTATCCACAACACTTTTGAAACCTTTACAAACCTCTCTACTTGTCGGTACCATTCAACTGGTTTCTCTCTTAGCTTCGGAAATTCATTTGTGAATGACAGTATATCCTGCCTAGTCCAGGGAACATGCACATAACTACCACCTGGAGTTTCTCTCATAGGGTATTCTCTGGCAACAGGTTCTTTTTCAGTTATCATAAAAGCCAAAGAAGCTTTGTCTGTAGTTTTCTCATTCTTTTTTGTCCATCTAACCTTCCATCTGTCCACATCACCCCATTTTCTCAGTAACACAATTAACTCTTTTATCTGTGTCAGCCTTCCTGCCGTGTTCAAGTTTTCAATATCTTTTTCACAAAAGTCTACTCTATAGGGTTTCTGCAATGTTTTCACTTTCGCAAAATCTATTCCAATTTCACTGGCTACCTCTTCTAGTTTGTCATGTAAATTCTTTGCTCTCCATGTAATACTTTTGCACAGAAACATTATTTCATCATCCTGGTAATTTTTTATCTTTTCTGTACCAATCGTTCCTAGAATTAATTCTTCCATGTCAATTTTTAACCTAATTACATCTAATGGTTTTTCTTCTGGTTCTTTCATTTTAAATGCCTTCATCCACTCATTTAACTCATCAGGAGTCGGACCTATGGGTGTATTATTTAGTTCTATCCAATTACCACTCTTTTCAGGAGTCTCTGTTGCAGATTCTGTTACCATATGCATTTTCCTACCATTGCACTCATTCACAGTCAAATTTGTAGGTGGACTTGGTCTGTAAGTACTAGCCAAATTACTTGTACTTGCACTTGGTTCCATCCTTTCTTTTTCTCTCTGAAATTGTGAACTCATGGGAATCACTAAAGATCGTTCATCAATTTTCTGATTCTCAAAAACTGGTATTACTGGACCTATTGTTACAGGTACAGTCACAGCTTCCATATTTTTCGTTAATTCTCTAATTTTCTCAGTTAGTTCTTTTGTTGTCCTTGCCAATTCGCTTGCATTGTCACTTTCTATTCCTTCATTTTGTGAAGTTCTTATTTGATCTTGTGACCTATTTATTTCAATTCTTTTTACCGGACTTTTATTTCGCATAGTCTCTATTAGCGGCGCATTTGGTGTCACCACTGTAGAACTCTGCTGATACGGAGGTGGATTTCTATTTAAAATATCTTCCAGCAATTCATCATCCGTTTCGCTCTCATGCATATATTTCTCCCTCTCCATATGTTTCTTTTTCTCAGTACGTTTTCTCTTAGTCTCTTCCTCAACTGTAAAAGCCGGAAACAAACCTCCTGTCATGTTAGCACATCTCCATCGTTTTATTCTATCCTCATGATTTATTCCCCACATTCTTCCAGGCATAAACTCATGATCTCTTAAACCTCTGAATCTCTCTCTCTCATACATCTCATCCTCCCATTCCGTCAATGCCTCAAACTGTGTCGGTCTAGGTCTAGGTTCTAGATTTGTCATCTTTTCTCTCAAATTTCGCAAAACCGCTACACTAAATGAACCATTCTCAGGGAAAGCTAATGCACCATCATTCTTCGTATACTTTGCCCAATTTTCCAACCATATGCATGTATGATATCCATATTTCAGCATCATATGTGAAGCTGCTGATTTCGGCGGAGGAATTACTTGTCCCTCTCTAGTCACAACCTTTTTGTCTTTCTTAAAGAAATTCTTTAATTTTGTCGTCCATGACGTTCTCTCCCTTTCATACTCGTAATACGGCATGTTTTCGATTGGTTTTTCTCTTCAAATCAACACTGTTCCGTGTACGGAACTTTAACCAATCACAGCGCGACTCACACTAACGCACCAATCAGAACAATTCCCTTCGTCCGCGGACCAAACCAATCCTAGCGCGGCACTTTTCTACGTCACTCCTGACTCTGTGTTCACGTGACTAGCGCACTATCCAATCCTAGCGCGGCACTGTCGATGTCACTCCTGCTCTTTTACCCCTCCTTTACAAAAATTTATCGGCAATTTTCTTTTCACTGTTTTCTTCGTTAGTTACAACAATTAAAACAATTCCATAGTCTGATTCGCTAAACAAAAGTGACAGCTTTGTCCTTTTACACAAGAATCCTGTATTTCCAGTAGGCAGCGCTTACCTCTACCCTACCACAGAATTATCAACTCTCGCCGATAAAGTAGCACTTCCCTCTACCTTACCCTTCTTTCAAGCAAACAATTAACTCGTTTCTCTGGGGATAAGACACATGTGGAGACTAGGCTCCTGAGAATTAAGGCCAAAGTTTCACAAGAAAACGTGATTTGCTATTTCAGTTACACACCTTTCGTACAGAAAATCCCTAACATAACACAACCTGTGTTATTACCAAAAATGAATTCAGACCATGTACCAAATTCCATGTGACTTCTCTTGCCACACGTGTTCCACTTCCTACATCCCAGAAGCGTGAAAACTCACATATAACATAACACGACTCAACATATAGTATTAGTCATAATAAAAAATAATCAATAATCAATAATCACTAAACTAATCTATAGAAACCATAACTCTGCTACCAAGAAATCTGATGCAGCGCGTACAATAAAACTATTCTCCTCCTAGGTCACTTATCGGTCATCCAGGGGCAAACTATATTCTCTCACATCCACATGACGATGGGGCCCATAAACATCGCCTATCACACACACACACACACACACCTGGATTTCTTTTATACCTTTACGAAATTCTGTACTCCTAGGAGAAGCATGAGAACTAAATGGAAAACACCATTTATGTACCGCTGGAAAGAGCCGGGATACCTTATTACCTATCGCTTTCTTAGTTATTTCTTAAGATATTCCTGCTCATTGTTTTGTCGATGGATCATCTAGTAAGAAATTAATTTGTAGTGATTAAGACCAGCTAAATCACAATAACCAATTACTAGTGTCACAATCATTTAGTAAAATAACCACTGAGTCGTTTGATTTAAGAATCTTAAATTTTATATAATTTTTAAAAGCATGAGAAAGAATTTAGACTTTTTATTCAATTATTCATTCATTGTTAATTCAAATATTTATTACGCAAAATCAATTTTATTGCAGAAAGGAAATATTATCATGAAGCAAAACCCTAATTACCTGCCTATCTTCCCTAATTTAGCCTAAGGATTTCTAACCTAAGCTTACGAATTAAAAATATTTTGATTCTCATACTCAACTGGAAAAATAAGACAGCAAACAGAAACTTCAGCTCGTCAGCATCAGCTACCTGCAACCCGTCTCATCTAACAGTCTTTCAGCATCTCCCGCTCAGTAAATGGATCGATCTGGACCACCAAGCACTGGAAGCCACCAACACCAACACCGACTCTGACTGCGACTCTCCAACTCCGACCGTGTACGACTACCCCTCCCTCTAAGAGTAGGCCCTCTTATACCCTAATTCTAACTTTGCTAACTAATTGTTGCAACATTAATAACACGCTTTCCTTTCATTGGTCCATTCATTTCATCTATTCATTCTTTAATCAAGTTCTCCCGGATCCAACTGGTCCTTTGGAATGTATATGATCATTTCCTTTCTCACAGTTCAAGACATGTTTCCATCCGCTTCGATCAGTACATTTGTAACTTCTTTCGATACATTCAAGAACTCTGCAGGCATTGTCCTTTCTCTTAAAACGGTTTCCCACGGTTCCTTGCTGATCACCACGGCACACTATCAGTTCAATTAGGTCACATCAGCCTTGACCATTCTCGCATCCTAGCCTCTCAGCAACATCACGAGGTTAGCTTTTCTCCAACTTTTTCTCCCTTGTCACGCGTTTCCCCGCACATGCGCACTTCATTAACCGGCAGCCATTTTATATCGCCACTTGTTTATACTTAGAAGCACTATTTTGAAATAAACAAAACATAATTAAAATAGAGAAACATAGCCTTTTCGTTTCCCACCCGTCATCTACGTACCCCAATTAGTTATTACCTAGCAGAAAGCAACATTTAAGCTGTTCCTTACTTACCATCACTATTTGTTTTTGCAACGACACGTTTATATTCTATGAAGCACAAATCATGCATTTATTATAAAATTAGTACGCAATTATTTTTATGTTATAATTAGACACACAGACATTTGTTAATAGATTATTCAGCCCATATACTTGCGTGTTACCCTTCCCTCACATACAGTGTTGATTAATACATTTAAACGAACATTTTATTAATTATTTATCAAATTTGTTAGGGGTTAAAAAAAATTATTTTCTCTGCTCCATCAATAGAAAGGACCAAGATACACTGAGCCTAACAGGGAAAAGAACCCCACAAATAAAGGGTCTTATCTCCCCCAGCTTTTCAGTCTGTCTGACTGTCTCCCAACTGGGCACTTTTATATTCGCCCCTATCATTCTTGAGTAACAGCTGAGCTCTATGCTTGATTGTATTGCATGTTTTGTCCTTCACAACAGGATGCTCTCTCTCCTGCCCCCCAGAACTCACTTATGAAGTATGATGATTCACCATCACATCAATTGGACTTCCATTTCGCACCCAATCTGTTGCCCCCTTTTGGCAAGCACCATCATACTTGAACTATGTGCGCTTTGACCATTTAGATTCTGAACCCATAGCGCATCCAGTTTGTGTCCCCAACCCTTGTTCTACATGTATGCAGGGCCCACGCTTCTCTCATGGGGGATTTCACGCAGGGTCATGGTAAGACTTTGTGAAGGGCCAGCCTGTTGTCACCGCCCCACCCCTTTGGCTTACATGGCTGAGATAATTACGGATACCTCCAGCTCTACCAATTCTCTGTGCTCAACCCATCCTTCCACAGACAGGGGCCTCTCTGTTGTTTCTAAGTGTTAAGGGCCAGTCCAGTGTTCTCCCCTGATGCTACTTCATTCCTGTTTGCTGGTGGTTGCCATCTTGGGGTCACACGCAGGTCACATCCTGAGGCTTCTAATTTGGCCTTATCCTAATTTGTCGTGTGTCGCCTCGCATTAGAAGGGAGACACGTGGTCTGCGAGACCTAAAAACGGAAAATAGAGTTTAGCAACAATTTACAGAAGTATGTTATGCATATGTAATGTTGACATTGTCTGAGATACGAGTGGAAAAACACACTGAATGCAAGACGCAAAAGACACTGTCAGAAGTAGGATCGAAACCACGCCGCCAGGAGAAGACTGCGACCTGTACGCAGCGCCTTAGACCGCTCGGCCATCTGTGGCTCACATTCAAACTTATGAAATGACAGCTTCCCACAGAGTTTATTGTAGTTTTATGACCTCTGTCTCTATAGTTACAAAACTTCTTGTCCAGGGAGCTGGTGGGGTTCAGAAATGTTTCTAAAGATGACTCAGGAGCCTGGGTCTTCACTGCACACCGCTCTATAATTTACTCCCCACCTCAACTCCCTCCCCCCAACATTCTGGATATTATATGTGAAAGTCGTTTTTGGTTTCAGCAGGTAAAAAATATTTTTTTCTTTGCAGCATTACTGGAAAGGTGTCACTGCAGCAGGAGATTGCAAAAGTCACAGAACAACCGTCACAGAAAGATTGTGCTTTTCACTCACCAGCTGCAGCTCAGTCCGGGCTCCGAGGGTGCAGTTCAGTACGGGCTCAGCGGGTGGAGCTCACAAATTGCGGTAGAGTGGGGTTCGGGCTGCACAGTTGTGGGGTACTGTGGGTAAGGTCAATGCCCATATCTCCTGCAAACATTGTCTGCCTCCACTTTCGGGATGTCATGTATTTCAAACCGAACTGACTAAAACCAAGAAGACGAAGAACCGGGTTTCACAATGTTGCCATTTTCAATCAAATATGGTGAAAAGAGCTCTAAAGGTTCTATAATGCGTGACTCTTCAAGCACCTGACGATGACTGCACCCCCACCGTGGCTCTGCGGTCTTTACTCAGTTGAATTTTAGGGGGTGTTTCGCAGCAATACAAATCAATATCACAGAGAGAACCATGGGAGTCGAACTTTGCACTCCGCAGCTGCAACTCAGCCTGGGCTCAGAGTTTATAGCTCTCGGATCTCAGCTGTGCAGCCTTCAGGGCGCTGGAATCATGAAGGATCCGTCAGCCCCACACCCCCAGCATGCACCTGCCACCCTGCTGACTCGGAGCCGAGTTGTCTCCTAAACTGAGCGGTGCACTACTCACAGGGAACAAGCATTTGCAATGCAATAGGACTCGCATTTACGTGAGACCTATTGCATTGCAAACGGGAGTGCGGGCGGGCGGGGGCAGGGCGGCGAGAAGGCACGGACAACGGGAGTGTGGGGGAGGGGGAAGAAGGCACCGACAATGGGAGTGCGGGAGGGGGGAGAAGACAAGGACAACGGGAGTGCGGGCAGGGGAGGGGGAAAAATAGTGCTCTAAATAACACATACCGTACAGTGTAACACTTGAAGTAAAGGGGCCAATAGCCATGGGAGGGTACAAATGACGACATGGCCATAATAAGGCGGGACTAACAAGCCTCATAATCAATCAGAAGACAGAATTTACGAAGGACAAAGACAGAAGCCAATGAAAAATATGGGCGGAGAGGGAGGGCAGCTTGTCTCCCATACTCTACTACTGCATGCCTCGCAGATCGAGCAGCGCATCGCGCTGCCGCTAAAGCTCGACCTAAAAATGATATATACTTGTATGTCCGCTTCTTACTTGAGACCCCTGATGCAAAGATTTTTCTCTCCTAGCTTTGTTCTCCAATGCTTCAGATTTCATTACGGCAGCCTCTAATCTACTTTCCAACTACAGAAGCATTTGTTCTGTACCTTTTCTGCTCATTTCAAGCAATTCCATTTTGTCCCCTACTTCTAACCCACTTGTGGCAGATCAAAAATCTTAGCTCCCAGATCTGATCAAACCCCTTTAAGCTTTTCTTTATGTCCCCTTTAAGCTCTTCTCAAAGAGCCTGCTTGAACACTCAGAGGGTTTCTACTAGGTCTGTTTTTGTTGCCCAACACCATGTCTGTTAAATAACTGGAACTAGGGAACTTTTCTCCACGTTGCCATTGTTTACAGGTTGTAAAGTACAGCAGAAGACCATTCTGAAAGGATTTCCTTTTAGGCAGTATTCATTCCCTCCTAACATGGGTGTGGTGTCATCCATTTTTTTTTAAATGTTGATGTTGCAAAAAGGGGAGGACTGTGTGGTTCCTTCACATGAGTGTCTGTTGTATTGAGATTTTAAAGCTATGCTAACCTTAAGCCTTGAGAAAGCCCTGGGCCTCCATTCCATGATAGGGTAAAACACATGTTGGCTGGCAAAAAGGCACATCACGAACCTCTATGGAAAAACGTACGTTAACAAAGAAACTTGAAAAACAGAATAAAATGGGCTGTAAATACTCACTTTTAGCTCATTAAAGCTATATGACCTAGAAACATGAATGAAATGCATCTTAATTTTGAATCCAAGTCCTTTGTCTTAAATGTTTTGTACTCGACCACTATTCAGACTATTGTCAGCAAAATAGTTTGGCTTCCACTCTGATAATATATTGACCATGTTGTAAAGTACCTCTGAGTGTGCTGGAGAATAACTGGGAGCAGAGATGAGACTTGACACCCAAGGAAGCCATCCTCCTCCTGGGATCGCCATAAATTGATTCCTCTCACTGGATGTAACCAAGCAGCCCCCAGATCACAGTATAAAGTGAGCACAAGGAGTCCTAAAATGAATTCCAGAGCATGTTCTGCCTTCATATAATAACAATTGCGGTTTAATAAAATGAAGTGGGTACTCGGCTGTCAGCATCGTAAAAGGTAGACCATCTTTAATCCGTACTTTATCAAACCAGTACCCATGTTTAGCAGACATTCCTTTATTATTACCACAATGCTTTATAAATGCAGCCACTAGTAGAAGACCTGAGCAGTAGTAGTCTAGATAGTGTTCAAAACAATTAGACAAGTTTTGCCATATTACCAATCTGGGCTATATCCATTTGGGAATGCAGTAGCTATCATCTGCAGGGCTCAGTGCTGCAGAGAGTGCTGGCATACACTGCACTCAGCTGCTGCCTCTTTCTAAGATGATCGTGATGTCTTCTGTCAGGGGCTCAGTGCTGCAGAGAGTGCTGGCATACACTGCACTCAGCTGCTGGCCTCTTTCTAAGATGATTGTGCTGTCATCTGTCAGGGCTCAGTGCTGCAGAGAGTGCTGGCATACACTGCACTCACCTGCTGCTCTCAGGGACTCAGTGCTGCAGAGAGTGCTGGCATACACTGCACTCAGCTGCTGCCTCTTTCTAAGATGATCGTGCTGTCATCTGCAGGGGCTCAGTGCTGCAGAGAGTGCAGGCAGCCATGCTCTGGAACATCCTCTCGTGCCCCGGTATGAGATTTACTCATATGTAATATTACACCTTCTTGGATGGATTTACATTTGCAATTTCACCTTTTGAGAATCGTTTGCATTTGCAGATCAGGTCAATTGCGCATGTAAATTGAACTTGCAAGCATAAATATTTTTTCAAATTAGACCTCAATTGTTACCATAACCCAAGTAACGGTACTAATTTTACCCACCTGTGAAGGATAAAATGATGAGTAGGTCCGACGAGGAATAACTTGGTTTCTATGACCTGCAGGTTACGGTCTGATCTCTTCAGAACATCCACAAGCGCACTAATGTACCTTATTGACTTTTTCCAAAATGACTACTGAAACTTTTGGAGATGCCAAAGGCTTTGGTCAGTGAAAACGTGACCTGCATTAGCACATGAGAAGTGCCCTTGCACGCATCCGCCTGCACAGAAATGATCACATCCACATATACAGAAGAGCCGGTACACAGAAGACTAGAAACATCCTTTTATAGCACCAACCAAGATGCATGAACACTTTTAACAAGCCCCATGATAGCCATGGTGCATGGAACCTTCTGTGGAACATACTCGTCATGAGGACCATAGTGCACCATTTCACTTACCCTTCATAGCTGTATCACTAATCCTGGTGAGGGAAGCATTCTTACAAGTCCCCCACACACCTCCCTCTGACCAGGGTTCACAGATTGTTCTTAGAAGCCCCCAGTGCTTCCACCACTGTACATGGCGTTCGGAGACTTCTATGGCACCAGTTTCTCGTTCCTCTGCCACCTCTCCTGGTGCAAGGAGCCTTCCAACAAGTCTTGCGCTCGCCATGATGCAAAGAGCATCTTAACTAACAAGTTCCCTTATGTCTCCACCACTCACCCTGGTCCCCGCAGAGCCTCAAATGACATTGACCCCATCACCCCCCTAGCAAAGATGTTGACAAAGGCACCGTTGACAACTCTGATTGACCAAGTCAGGCCCACTACCTATCCCTCTAGAAACCTACAAATGTAAAAGTTGCAGACCCTGCTTAGGAATCAAACGAGGGATATTATTTCAAGTAGCCCTTTGGCAAAATTGATAGCCAAAGTTCCTTGTGCACATCGATAAAAATCTTTCCTGTTGTTATAAATGCAGTGAATTATCAAGGCTGTGATGCATTTTGATTCTACGCTTGTGTGGAGGTTCATTCTGTTTGACTGAGCGTGCAAATGCGATGGTCTCTGAGCACAACCGGCTCTCTTGCGCCCAACTTTTTAAAGGTCCAGCAGCAAGTTCCTACTATGAGGCTTAACAAGGAAAAGTTGTTTTATGTTCAACAAGAATTCAGCATAATACCCACTTTTGCTTAAAAATAAAGGGTTCAAAATGCCTAACATGGGCCATCCTTTTCAGTATTAAATTAAGACCGCTCAATGATAGATTGAAAGGAAAGGGGTAGCGCACACCTTTCATGTGCTGAGGAGTTGAAGGACATGCTGTGCAGAGCTGCACACTGAAATGCATTTCCTGCAACTCCTGAGGAAATGAAATGGGTGAACTGCCCCTTTAATGTCTTGATGTATCTGAAAATGAGCAGTTCTTATGAGTGAATAATGCCTCTTGCCTACAAACAGAGCTTTATGGCCCTCTTACAGGGAATGTTGACTGTGGATTACTTTCAGTTGCCCATACACAGATTGTCATTCAGGACCGGATTCCAATCACATACTTCTTCCACTCCCTTGTTACTCTCATAACATGCATTTGCAATGCAATAGGTCTCACATTTTAAAAACTTTGACCTATTGGTATTGTAAATGACAATCAATACCTTTTATTATTGCAGGTTTTTTAAACACATAAATAAAAGGCATTGTCATTTACAATGCCAACAGCTAAAAATCTCCCAATTGCGAGACCTATTGCATTGTAAATGCTTGTTTTCTAGTTATTGCCTACAGATGGATCTTGAAACAATAAATCCCTGGATCTTCCTCAGATCGCCTAGAGAGACTGAAAAAAGGCCTTGACTCTCTGTATCAAGCCTAGCTATCTATAGTGCAGCAGGTTCAGAGGTACCAGGGTCCACTGAGTTCCAATTATAGCTGCAGGGGATGGAGGGGTTCATCCTCCTTCCTTGGATTAGGAACCCGTTACTATGCCCCTGCTTTGTATTGAAAAATGCCACCCTGGAATGTAGCAAACACAAGGAGATGATGGACGGAGTGCTGAAACTTTTCAAACACTCACCCCCAGTCACAGATCTGGGTTGAATCCATCATCATTCTTTAGCTCACTTTGCCACCCCAGTTCAGACACAGCTATATGCAAATCAGTCTTGACCCTGTGCCTCATGGGAACAGTTCGGGCTGGACTGTTCCCATTGGGCACAGGGTCAAGACTGATTTGCATATGGCTGGGTTCAAACTGGAATGGCATGGTTAGCAAAAAAACGATGGATTTAGGCCCAGATCTCTGTACTGGGGTGAATGTATGACATTGTTCTGCATTCTATCCATCAATTGTTGTTTTTGCATTTGTCACCCCGAGTGGGACGGGTATGCCCAGACGTTGGTCCCGTGCTCTCCATGCCACTGGAGTCAAGCTATCCTGGCTGATGAGGGGTGAAACCCCGAAACCAGTCCTAGGATGCTTGTTTCCAGTCCAGGGAGGACCTGGCCTGGCAGTTCGGGCTGGACTGTTCCCATTGGGCACAGGGTCAAGACTGATTTGCATATGGGTGTGTTCAAACTGGAATGGCATGGTGAGCAAAAAAACCGATGGATTTAGGCCCAGATCTCTGTACTGGGGTGAATGACATTGTTCTGCATTCTGTCCATCAATTGTTGTTTTTGCATTTGTCACCCCGAGTGGGACGGGTATGCCCAGACGTGGGTCCCGTGCTCTCCATGCCACTGGAGTCAAGCTATCCTGGCTGATGAGGGGGGAAACCCCGAAACCGTTCCTAGAATGCTTGTTTCCAGTCCAGGGAGGACCTGGCCTGGCAGTTCGGGCTGGACTGTTCCCATTGGGCACAGGGTCAAGACTGATTTGCATATGGCTGGGTTCAAACTGGAATGGCATGGTGAGCAAAAAAACTATGGATTTAGGCCCAGATCTCTGTACTGGGGTGAATGTATGACATTGTTCTGCATTCTGTCCATCAATTGTTGTTTTTGCATTTGTCACCCCGAGTGGGACGGGTATGCACAGACGTAGGCGAATAATCCTCACTGCAGGATGTGCCACATATGGTGCTCCTGAATGTTAATTGTTTAACCATACCAGTGGTGCTCAACACTTTTTAGAGTGGGGGTGCCTGTGTTATTAGTGCTCTGTGGCAGCCTCAGGGTAGGGGAGCCCTGTTATTAACGCTCCGAGGCAGGGCTTTAAGTGGGATGAAAAACGTGTGGGGGGGGGGGTATAATTTAGGGTGTGGCTTAAACACAAACTACATTTCTGTGATTCCCACAGTGTGCTCACCAACTGGCATTTTGGTTGTTCAGAGCTATGCTATCGCATCCAGAAATATTACACGAAATCTGAAGTACATTTAAAGCCACCCCGGACTACTGGCTTTGCTAGTGGTTGTTAGCGCTGGGACATAAACGAGTAAAAACAATAGCTTTTCTGTAAATACAATTGAATTGGTTAAATTCTGAAATTGTGAAACTGTGGCATAAATATTACTGAGGTCTGTAGAAGGGGTGGTGGTCTTTAGAGTGTCTCCATCACTCCAGTTATGTTCACTCTGTGTTAGACGTGTACACCCTTTTAATCTCGTCTCCTCCATATACGTATCGCCCACACCTCACGTTTCTTCTTCATCACCGGCTTCTCACTCTCTCCTGAATGCACTTCCTCTCATCTCCTTGATTTCACCACTCCCCAAAAACAACGCACCCACTCACTTGTAAGAACTGCATTTCATCAACGTATTTTTTTAATTTTCTTTATTTCTAAAGCACAACACTTATCCACAAAGGGATGTCACGTCACTGAGTGATTGTTTATCCTAACTACTGAGAAATGACACTGGATAAGATACATTATTTCATCCATTAGCCTGGAAAAAGCCAGGTTTTCAATTTCTTTCTAAACCTGGTATAACGTCTGCCTTGTCTATGTTTTGGAGACTGTGTACCTCCATCACACACACATTTGCACAGAATAACAATAATTGCAACCGGAATACAAGGCCATTGTTGTGTGTGCTTGGCAGAGAGGCCAAGGATTGGATGATCATGTACCCTGATCATGTACCCTGAACACCTTTTTAACCCACTGACAGGCACTGTGAGAAACAGGCACTGCCTTCAGCCTCCACTCCAGAGTGCTTGTTCATGACCTGTTATAAACACCTGCAGGCGGATTGGTTCAGATTATGCACTGCCCAGGAGTAGAGCGCTGCACGAAAAAAGTACAGAGACCTAACATCCTGGAAATAGCAAACACTCTTAGGAAATGCAAAATTAGGTAAAGGTTGTAAATTATAAGCATGAACTAAATTGCTGTTGAGTATTACCTTAACGTTTCCTATGTTCATTGTTCAGAAATCGATCAAAAGTTCAGGACATTAACATAGAGCCTGATAGGGACATTTTCCAATGTCTGTTATTAATTGCTACCAGGAATGAGACCCAGAGGGACCCGGCCCACTTAACACCCTGCTATGAGACTGTTTGGTGTAGAGTGAGCCGCATCGTTAGTACTCTGAGGCTGTCTCAGTCTAGTGCAAGCCCTGTGGTTAGTGCTCTAAGCCTCTAAGCCTGTCTCAGTGTAGAACGAACCCTATTGTTACTGCTCTGTGGCTGTCGCACTCTAGTGGGAGCTCTGCCATTAATGTTCTGAGGCTGTGATGGAACAAGGACTCACAAATGAGACTTGCTCGTAAGCAACCTCCTCATAGTATTAATCTATTAAAACTTGTACTGTCTATATTAACCATTGCATACACTACACGAATAGTGAGGACGCTTGCCTATGTGTTTTACTAATGAATAACGCTTGTCCGTAATCCAAAATGGCCGCTAAAGCGCGGGAACTTTCTGCGCATGTCCTAACCATATCACGTGTTGTGACGTTTTCTCTTTGCTTGGTGGGAAACTTCTGCTTCTGCGCAGTGTGTATTAAAATGGCTGCTTGATGTTTTCACATGCTTCAGCTTGCTCTCATGTCATTTTTAATTGTTGTTTCTCTAACGCTACTAATGCGGGACAGAATTTATAATTAAATGGGAATAGAGTAGAAAGAGTGGGCATACAGTGAAACATTTTATTTGTGATTTTAATATTTTCTTCTTTGACTTTTATTAGTTCGTAAACTAGGGCCTGGGTTGGTGATCTGAAACTCGAGAGACAAATGATTCTGCGCATGTGTCCTGTTTGGCTGCCAAAGAAATGCGAATGAAGTCAACCTGGACATCGTCCAAGGCCATGACCTGTTGGCCGAAGCTGCTGTACTCTTGCCTTTCCTGTTGAAAATGTATTAACCCCTTCCATGCTCATGACGAGCTCAGCTCGTCATGCTGCGCAGTGCTCGTGTGCGCATGACGAGCTGAGCTCGTCATGAACCCGTCCGCTTAATGAAACGCCTCGCACAGGGCGAAAATCGGCAGCGCATGGAAGGGGTTAAATTGAATGGGCGGTAGTTTAAAGACAATGGGCTTCACAATTTAGTCCAAATCGATATGGTGTGAAAATCCACCCCCTGTCCCTGTCCAATCAGAAATAGTGGTCCCATATTTTGGCAACATTAAGGGGAGGTACATGGGTGTAGAAGGGTATAATAGAATATAGAATTAGCTAATTAGTCTAGTCTGAGGAAGGAGATGCTGCAAGAGAATAGGCGTCCATGCTGACAGGCAGAAGAGCTCCAGACTGCCAAGCTGATCGGTTGCAGACTGAATCCCTGTCCAGAAGAGGTCCTGAGAAGGGGGCGGCGGAATCCATTAGAAGGGAGACACGGGAGAATCGAGGAGAAGCCGAGTATCAGAGAGGGGAACGGCGCAGGCGTCGTTATAGAGAGGTCACCGGTCCTGTCCTGAACCTGGAGGGGTCTTTGCTCTTCATCCTTCCTGGCTCCTATTCTTTCCAACTCCTTGGCCAAGGGGTTTGGTTCTCGCACTTAGGTAAATATAATGCAACCTTTAGTTGCGCTGCTGTCTCTATCCTCTCCTTTTCCTTAAGGACCGTCATTGATTAGCAATAATTATTCTATGCTTTCTCGTTGATGTGCGATTAAGTACCGTGTGGTTCTGTATTTTACTCTGCTAAAATCTTTAGATAAACATTTTAAAACTTCCTGACTCAGTGATTATTTCAGAATTATGTACTGTAATGAATGTCACTCATTTTAAACTTCCCAATTAGCAAAGGATTCATTGGTAAGTCATTACTCTTCAATCAGAAGGTAATTGGTAGCAGGGATTTTGATAAAGAGTACAACTGACACCCCAGCGTAAGTATTAGCGTAGTATGAATGTATGGGCCCAAGTGAGTGTTTTGTGTATGAATGCTGTTTGCTAATATCGCGCTGGATCAGTTTTCTGGTAAGCAGAGGATGGTTACTCTTTGTTAATTGGGTAATGAGAATTTTTATTTTTATGAATTAACATCCATGTATTCAAAGTTTTGTTTTATGTTGTCCAGAATACCCCGTGGTAAAAAGAATAGCGGATGGTAAGTGGAAGCCATACTGCAGTGAGGTTATCTGCCAGGCAGAAATAGTACTGAAAAGTTAAGCAGGGCTATCAGTACTCGTTAGGGACTCTATTCGTGTAAGTAATAGCAAAGGAGTACGCTGGTGAAAATTTGATGTTATATCACCTAGAAAGGGTAACATTGAAGAAGTAACAGGTATTTCGGAAGCTTGTCTGAAGAGTAAACGGAAGGGTTTTACTCGTAGTGTATGTTTTAGTAAACGGAAAGGTTTTACTAAGTGTGAGAGAAACTATCTTTTCGAATTTAGAGAAACTGGCACGATAGCGAATGTTTTATGTTGTTATTGAATCTTAACTAAAGTTATAGAGAAAATAAAGTTTTGCGTAAGATTTTTGTAAAGGGAGGGTCAGTTGCCGGAGAGGGAGTGGACGTCACAAAACGCCGCGCTGGGATTGGTTGAAACAGCAGGTGTGGAACAATTCTTGTAAAGGAGGGGTCAGTAGTCAGGAGCAGTACTGACGTCACAGGTGCCGCGCTGGGATTGGTTGAAACAGCGAGGGACAGAAAAGCGCAGATTGTAAAGGAGGGGTAGACAAACAAACGTCACTGAAAAGCCGCGCTAGGATTGGTTCAGACATAAAAGTTAGCAGACATTTGATTGGTTGATAAAATAGAAGCTAAAATCTTAGTGGATAAAAGATTGCATGTTAAAACGCGATCCAACTTTAACAGGAACTCGTCCGGATAGGAGATATTTAGGCTTTGCGGAATATAATTTTATACATCGAGATTTACCCAAAATGTACGGTGAAAAGAGAAAAATGTCCTTTCTACAAAAGATTAAGAATTATTTTAAAATAGACAAACCAATCAAAACTAGGGAAGGAATTATCATTCCACCAGCTAAAACGCCCGCTTCATTCATGATGATGGAGAGAGGTTATCATACTTGTGTATGGATAGAGAATTGGATAGAATATACAAAAAATGATGGAATATTAGCATTTACCAAGAATGGCACTTTCAATGGGCGAATTCTTCAAAATTTGAGATTAAGAATGAATGATTTAGAACCCAGACCTAGGTTAACTCAATATGAAGCCTTAGAGGAATGGGAAACCGAGGCATTTGAGCGTGACCGACCCAGGAGTAATAGGGGTTATCGAGGATTTTTCCCCCGGAACCAACATGAGTCTAGGGACAGTCAGATGAAACAATGGAGGAGAACAATGATTACAGAGGGACTGTATCCTTTGGTAACAGCGGAAGAAAAATTAGGAAGCAAATGCACAGAAAAGACAAAACATTTAATGAGAAGTGAAGATTCGGAAGATGAATTTATGGAAGAAATGTTAAGAAACCCCCCACCATATCAGGAAGGGACAAGCGGATGCACCCCAAGTGCACCACCGTTGAAAAACCCATTAGTACCACAGGTAATGCATGATCTCACCCCTAGTAGGATACTTCATGATAAAGAAAAGGAAGCCCTAGAAAATACCAGAGCAGAATTAATACAGAAAATAACACAGATAAAAGTACATCCTGATTCATTGACCATACCCGTAACAATTGGTCCAGTAGTCCCATTATATGGTAGTCAGGGAAACTGTCCTCCACCGCCAGTTACACCTACTCCTGTGAATGTTCCTAAACCTGAAGCCGCAGTAATAGTTGAGGATCAATTTAGTGACTGTGAATCTACAATATCACTTATGGACCTGCCTATACGAGGTTCTGTAAATAGCACTCCCAGAAAAGACACACCTGGATGTTCGAAAGATGTAAGTCTAATAACTTCATCAGGAGCGAAAAGTGCCACTATAATAACATCTGAAGATTTAGAGAAATGGGTACAAGGGTCAAATAAGCAGTGCACACCTCCAAAAATAATGAATATTCATAAATTAAAGGTTGAATTAGAAGAAATGATAACAGGAAATGTAGGACTAGATCACTTGAATGCATATGATGATGAAGAATTATTGTTCATATGCAGGAGTATCACAAGGAAATGTAAGATCATTCCATGAAAAATTATCAAATTTAGCTCTACAAATGGGAATAGAAATAAGGAGATCAAAAGTGTTGCAGAAACCCTATAGAGCAGAATTTTCAGACAAAGATTTGGAAAATATGAATGCCTCTGGAAGAAAATTACAAGTAAGGGAATTAATGACAGTTTTACAAAAATGGGGAGATCTAGATAAATGGAGAACTAGGTGGGCCAAGAAAAAGGAAGAAGCACGAACAAGTAGAACAGCAACTGAATATGTGATGAAAGAGACAGGGAAAGCAGACCAAATGTACCCAATGCGAGAAATTGCGGGAGGAGGATATGTACATGTTCCATGGAGTAGACAGGATATTTTGTCATTTACGAATGATTTTCCGAAATTGAGAGAAAAACCAATTGAATGGTACAAGCAGGTTGAGAGGTTTGTGAAGGTGTCAAAAGTATTGTTGAAGGATTTGGATGGTTTGTTTGACATAGTGGTACCTGCCGATTTATGGACAGATTGTAAGATCACAGTCGATTGGCCAAGTGATGAGTATCCTAGAGACCCAAAGACAGGTGCCCGGTCAAATGACGTAATGAAAAAGAATCAGCAGGTGATCACTTACCTGAAAGGGAAAATACCACCGAAAGAAACAGATTGGGTGAAAATAGACCGAACTACCCAAGAAGCTAGTGAATCGGTACACTCCTATTATGAGCGTTTATTGCAGGTCTTTAAGCAGTATAGTGGATTTGAGGACATTGGAGATAAGAACATGAGTCAGTTTGTTTATCGATTTGTTTATGGTCTGAAGCCTGAAATTTGTCAGATGATTAAACAGCATATGCTTTGTTGGCAAGGGAAAAGTATCGACGAGATCTTGAAGTATGCGAAATACTGTGGAGATGATATTGAGGACAGACGCAAGAAATTGCAGGAGAAAGTAATGTGGGCACAGGTGAAGATGGCTGAGAAACAGGGAATTAATTTGGACAATCCGAGTGAAAATCAAGGAAAAGATCCTGGTACAAATGGTGAGACTGGGAATGGTGGAAAATTGAGAGGACGAATGAGTAGAGAAGAAGCCAAAAAGAAATTTCCTTGTCATGGATGCGGAAAATTGGGGCATTGGAAGGATGAATGTAAAAAGATTCGAAATAATAATGGCCCAAATCAAAATTTAAATCCACAGACGCAGAATGACTCACAGCAGGGTGTAAATCCTCAGAGTCAGTTTCCACCTGCACCTATTCAGGGTAATGTAAGCAGAGCAAAGCACGGTGCAGACATCGGATATCAAGCAGGAAGTGGTAAGAATGATTATATAACATCACAGTTTCTTTTACAGGACGATTTCTGTCAATTCAGTTCATGACGGTGCCTAGGAGAGGGGGAGAAGGAGTGCGTCCTTGGCGCATCCTTACCGGTAGATCAGTCAGGTCCATATGTTGAGGGAAATGTGAAGGGTAATGATATTACTTTTCTTTTGGACACTGGTGCTACCCGGTCTACTGTGAGAACAGCAGACATTCCAGACCTTCCTCTCTCTGGTGAAGATATCCAAGTAGTGGGAGTAGCTAATCAAAGGATTAGAACACCTCTTACCAAACCAATGGAAGTTAAAATTGGAAATTTCAGAGAAATACATCAATTTGTAGTATGTGATTCTAGTCCAGTAAATTTATTAGGTAGGGATTTGTTGTGCAAGATGAATTGTACAATTTTCTGCACACCGGATGGTGTGGCAGTTCAGACACCAGATGAAGACCATGTATATAAAATTATGATCGCAAAACAAGGTACAGAAGTAGACGAGATGTTTTCAGTATTAACAAAAGATGAGTTGCCAGAAGAATTAAAAGGTATAGTAAACCCCATAGTATGGGATTTCACAGGAAAGGAAGTAGGACTTATGGCTAAAATAGACCCAGTTAAAATTACTGTAAAGGAAGGTGCAATTTTCCCAAATACCAGACAGTACAAAATGAGTGCAGAAGTAAAAGCAGGAGTCATTGAAGAAATCAATCGAATGGTAGAACAAAACATACTAAAGGACGTAATGAGTAGTCCCTGTAATTCACCAATAATGGGATTAAAGAAACCTAGTGGAAAATATAAGATTGTTCAGGACCTGAGGAAAATAAATAAGATTGTGGAACCATGTTGTCCTATATTACTAAATCCTGCAGTAATCCTATACAGATCCCTTGGAGTGCAGGATGGTTCACAGTGATTGATTTGTGTCAAGCGTTCTTTTCAATACCATTGTACCCAGACAGCCAATATCTTTTCTCATTTAAATTTGAGAACAAAGTCTATGTATGGAATCGTGTTCCTCAGGGGTACACGGAAAGTCCTTCTATTTTTAATCAGATATTGAAAAAGTGCCTTGAGAAACTAGTGATGCCAGGAAGCTCAGTCCTAGTGCAGTATATCGACGACTTACTGGTGGCATCAAACACCAGAGAAGACTGTGTCGTTGATTCCATAGCACTATTAAATCTGTTGGCTGAGGACGGGCATAAAGTCTCACCTGAAAAGTTGCAGTTCTGTACAACAGCTGTTAAATATCTGGGACACCAAATTGAGAGGGGGAAAAGAAGAGTAACCTCTGAAAGAGTAAAGTTAATAAAGAAAATGCAAATGCCTGTAACCCAAAGACAAGTGAGAATGTTCCTAGGAATAGTAGGTTACTGTCGACAATGGATACCAGGATTCTCTCTGTTAGTTAAATCGTTAATTAACATGACAAAAAATAAAGCAAAGGATCCTGTTGAGTGGGAGGATGAAAGTGTAGAAGCCTTTGTAAAATTGAGAAATGCTCTTTGTTCAGCCCCTGCCTTAGGGATGCCCGACTATAAAAGAGAATTTGCATTGTTCTGTCATGAGAGAGAAAATTGTGCACTTTCTGTCCTAACTCAGAGACACGGATTGGACCGACGTCCTATAGCATATTTTTCTGCTACATTGGACCCAGTAGCAGCCGCGTTGCCAGGATGCCTAAAAGCAGTGGCAGCTCCTTGTTTGAGCATTGAACAAAGTGAGTCAATTGTGATGGGACATCCTGTAAAAGTGTATGTTCCACATGCGGTTGTGATTCTGTTGACAAGAACCCGAACTCAGCATCTTACTCCTAGTCGGCTAACCAAATATGAAAGAATAATAATGGGCGCTGAAAATGTGACCATGGTAAGGTGTACTATAATAAACCCAGCAACCTTACTACCAGACCCATATCATGAGAAAATTAAAGATGACGAAGAAGATGAACATGATTGTTTACAGATTACAGAATTATGCACAAAACCACGCCCAGATATTGAGGAGCAGCCTCTTAAAAAGCCAGATAGGGAACTATTTGTTAATGGTTTATGTCAAAGACATGAAGACGGCAAACTAAATGCTGCCCATGCGGTATGTGAATTAACTGGAATAGTCGAAGCATCCTATTTACCAGGAGTCAAATCTGCACAAGTAGCTGAATTGATTGCATTAATAAAGGCATACAAAATTGGGAGGAATCAAAGAGTAACTATATTTACAGATAGCCAATATGGTTACGGGGTTGTGCATGATTTTGGCCAACTATGGATGCAGAGGGATTTCATGACTTCTTCAGGATCCCCCATTAAAAATGGACAGTTTGTAAGGGAATTGCTGGAAGCAATACAATCACCAAAAGAATTGGCTGAGGTGAAATGTGCCGCACACCAGTCCGGAGATGACTGGGTGGTAGTCGGCAACAGATATGCAGATCTGGTGGCTCAACATTGTGCCAAAAACAGACTGTCAGTCAATAAGAGGGTGGATAGAATGGGAATCAGCTGCCAACTTATGCTGTATATGCCACCTGAAACTTGGAATGATGTAAAGAGATTGCAAGATGATGTTGATGAAAATGAAAAGAATTTGTGGATCAAAGTGGGTTGTTCACAAAGAAAAGATGACGAAGTGTGGATCAGTGCTGATGGCAGACCAGTCATGCCAGATTGTTTGCTCTCCCAGATGGCCAGAATGTATCATGGAGACACACACATAGGGCGAGATGCAATGATCAGGCTGTTCAGACAAAATTGGTACAATCCCAAATTCAGGGCTGTTGCAGAGAGTCTTTGCCAGAGATGTCTAACTTGCCAGATGCACAACCCAGGGAGAAAGACAATAATTGGATTTGGAAAAATTGGAAAGGCAGAGGGTCCATTTATGAGACTTCAGTTCGATTTCATACAGTTACCACCATGCAGAGGGCTGAAATATGTACTAGTCATAGTGTGTCTGTTTTCAAAGTGGGTGGAGGCTTACCCTACTAGGAGAAATGACAGCATTACAGTCGCAAAACTGTTGCTGCGAGAGCTCATTCCTAGGTTGGTTTCCCAGTAACTTTGGAATCCGAGGAAAACATTTTAACAGTGAAGTGATCCAAATAATCTGTGAAGCATTCCAAATCAAACAGAAACTGCACTGTGCATATCGTCCAGAAGCTTCTGGAGTGGTTGAACAACTGAATGGCACTATAAAGTCAAGATTGGGAAAAATGTGTGCATCAACATCATTAGAGTGGCCAGATGCATTGCCACTTGTTTTAATGGGACTCAGAAGCATACCTGACAGAAACACAGGATTGAGCCCACACATAATAATGATGGGAAGAGCAATGAGACAGACACATGTTCCTACAAACAAACTGGTGAATATATCTGATGATATGGTATTGGACTATTGCAAAGGATTGGCTGATCTAGTGCGTTCTGTCTCTCACCAGGTTGGAGAAGACGCAGTTTCCAGGCAGCCTGAGCAAGAACATGATCTGAATCCTGGTGACTGGGTGGTAGTGAAGAATCACACCAGAGGGGCAGACCGTGTCAAGTCATACTGACTACAAATACAGCAGTGAAGTGTGCAGGATTTCCTAATTGGATTCATGTAAGCCACACCAAGAGAGTACCAGATCCTGAGGAAGAGAATCCTCAGACAACACCAATCACTGAAGAAGCTGAAGGTTGCCCAGCTGAAGAATCTCAGGCTCGAGATTCAAGAGAAGCTGAAGAAGAACAACCGAGCACAAGTCAGGATTGGATACCAGTGGTAGAAGTTCCTGAAGTTTACCACAGAACAAGAAGTCAAATAAAATTGGAAGAAATTGAAGAAGATCAGATAGGTGAAGAAGAAGCAGCTCAGGGACAAGAAGAAGAGACAACAAGAGAACCTGAGCAAGATCAGATAGGGAAAGGAAACTGGGCTCAAATCAACGAAGATCTAATAAACTTTGAACAGGGACAGACAGGTTTAGAAGAATCCGGTCAGGCTGCAGAAGTACACAGTGCAATAAGCCCCGATCAGAACCAGTTAGATCAAGAAAAATACACAGAAGAAAAAGATCTCGAAAAACATGAACCTGAAAAAATAAATCAAGAACAAGGTCAGTTATCGGAAACTCACAGAGGAGCTGCTGAAGAGAAACCAATCAGACCTGAAAAAGAACAAGTAAGAAAAACAGTAATTGCAGAAAACGAAACAGTGCAAACCAGTGAAAATAAAAAGATTTCTGAAGACGAGAACAAAGAAATAGTGCAAACAAAGAAAACAAGAAAAGGTGATCATTGGCCTAGTGTTATTAAAAGAGTGAAATACCACATAACTACCAGAAGTGAAGATCCAGATCAAGTAAATGAAGTGACAAGCCAAACTGAACAAGAGAATAAAGCTGAGAAAAGAAGAAGCAAGAGACTGAAACTTGTAAATAACAAATTCAAAGGTCCTGATTGGACTTACATCATTCTTGAAGATTTTGAAAGCTCAGACTCAAGTGAAAGTGGTGACGAAGGAACAAGTGCAGAACTGACGTACAAAAAAGAAACAAGACCACCTTGACTAAGCAAGAGAATCATATAAAGAAAAGAGGAAAAAAGATAAGAAGAGCAAACTTCCTTGTCGAAAATGCCTGACGATAGAGTTGCTGGGAGACCAAAACAGAAATGTTGTAGAAGATGCTGTGCAATATGCATATGTAGTCTAGTGATGGTGCTTATAGTATGGTTAGTCCTGATTGTAGCAGTTCCTTACCTTATGATAATGGATAAAAAGGTTAATAATGAAACTAAAGGAAGGACAGCTCACTTGAAGGATTATAGAGTAGAACTAATGGCAGAAGATGAACCAGAAATTCATAATGAAATAGCTGATAACGACACTAGTTTAAATGTTTTCACAAAGTTATTATTTCAATATGTAGATACCATGGAAGTTAGTAATTGTTATGTCTGTATGAAGTTACCTGAATCAGTAGCAGAAGGACTAATATATCATCATTTACCACTGACATATGGCATATCATGTAGTGTATTAGCAAGTTTATTTTATAGAACAGGGAAACTTCAGTATTATTATTCAAACATAGATGTGATATTTTCTGAGGTTCCGATTCGAAAGAGTATGAACCCAGTGCTTAGTAGTCAAGATGCACAGTTTATGGGAGAATTTTTCTTAACAATGAAATTAATAGACATAACACATGCACATAGACACAATTTAACATGTTCTTTACATGAAGAAGAAAAGATATTTTTGAATTTAGTAGAAGATAGAAGACAAGATTTTCAAAAGAAAGCTTCCGAGCATAAGGCTCATTTGCCACCTTGGGCGGAGAAAGAAGGGAGTTACACACCTGGCAAGGCTCAAGCTGCTATGGCTCTGGATTTCGTAAAGACAGGGAAAATTTGTCTTCATAGGTTAAAGACTGATTAGAGCAATGTTTTCATCGGTACCAGTGAATGTGAGCACAATTTCTTAATTCTGGGAGGTTGGGGAATCAAAGGAGGAACAGATTCAGGTTTTCCTGGAATCTATTATGTGTGTGGGAATAAGGCTTACTTTAGGCTTCCTGCACGGTGGTATGGAAGTTGTTATTTTGGAATAGTATTTCCAAAGATATACCACGTAAAAAGAAACACTGGGAGCAATGAAAACAATAGCGAATTAACACGTAGTAAAAGAGCTAGTTTTTCTGAAATTGTAGGTGATATATTTGGTGCATTGATACCTTCAGTGGGAATAATTCTGAACTCAAGAAAAATATGTAAATTGTCTACAGTGGTTGATCGTTTATCAACGGATACTGCTGGAGGGTTTCTAATGATTAATGCGGAGATGGTTGCGATTAGATCTAGGGTGATGCAAAATCGACTTGCCCTTGATATTATATTGGCAAAAGAGGGCGGAGTCTGTAAATTGTTGAAGACGAAACACTGTTGCACTTATATTCCTGATAAGCGTGCAGAAATTGAAACGTATATACAGAATATAACTAAACTTGAGAAGGAACTTAAACCACTGGAAGTTGATAGTGTATGGGAAAGGTTGACAAGTAGTATTGTGTCAATTGGTACCTGGTTTGCTAATGTAGGGAAAGGACTTATAGGTCAAATATTAGTACCCTTAGCAGAGATAGCAATAATAGTACTGACAATAACAATATGGTGCAAATGTTGTAAAAAGAATGGAACCTATAAAGTGACAGGAAAAGGGAAGAAGAGAAAAATTGATGAAATAGAACTTGAAGAGTGGAGAAGTGAACAATACAAGAAATTGAAAGGGGATGGTAAAAATAAGAATGAGACGATTTGCTAGAAGTTGGCATCTGATTGTGGGTAGTATTTTGATGGCTCAGAAACGCCATCAGAGAGGGGATTGATGGAGCAAGGACTCACAAATGAGACTTGAACGTAAGCAACCTCCTCATAGTATTAATCTATTAAAACTTGTACTGTCTATATTAACCATTGCATACACTACACGAATAGTGAGGACGCTTGCCTATGTGTTTTACTAATGAATAACGCTTGTCCGTAATCCAAAATGGCCGCTAAAGCGCGGGAACTTTCTGCGCATGTCCTAACCATATCACGTGTTGTGACGTTTTCTCTTTGCTTGGTGGGAAACTTCTGTTTCTGCGCAGTGTGTATTAAAATGGCTGCTTGATGTTTTCACATGCTTCAGCTTGCTCTCATGTCATTTTTAATTGTTGTTTCTCTAACGCTACTAATGCGGGACAGAATTTATAATTAAATGGGAATAGAGTAGAAAGAGTGGGCATACAGTGAAACATTTTATTTGTGATTTTAATATTTTCTTCTTTGACTTTTATTAGTTCATAAACTTGGGCCTGGGTTGGTGATCTGAAACTCGAGAGACAAATGATTCTGCGCATGTGTCCTGTTTGGCTGCCAAAGAAATGCGAATGAAGTCAACCTGGACATTGTCCAAGGCCATGACCTGTTGGCCGAAGCTGCTGTACTCTTGCCTTTCCTGTTGTAAATGTGAAACTTTGTATATGAAGAATGTATAACATTTGTCGTGAGACGGGTGGGAAATAAAGCAAATGTATTCAATTGAATGGGCGGTAGTTTAAAGACAATGGGCTTCACAATTTAGACCAAATCGATATGGTGTGAGAATCCACCCCCTGTCCCTGTCCAATCAGAAATAGTGGTCCAATATTTTGGCAACATTAAGGGGAGGTACATGGGTGTAGAAGGGTATAATAGAATATAGAATTAGCTAATTAGTCTAGTCTGAGGAAGGAGATGCTGCAAGAGAATAGGTGTCCATGCTGACAGGCAGAAGAGCTCCAGACTGCCAAGCTGATAGGTTGCAGACTGAATCCCTGTCCAGAAGAGGTCCTGAGAAGGGGGCGGCGGAATCCATTAGAAGGGAGACACGGGAGAATCGAGGAGAGGCCGAGTATCAGAGAGGGGAACGGCGCAGGCGTCGTTATAGAGAGGTCACCGGTCCTGTCCTGAACCTGGAGGAGGTCTTTGCTCTTCATCCTTCCTGGGTCCTATTCTTTCCAACTCCTTGGCCAAGGGGTTTGGTTCTCGCACTTAGGTAAATATAATGCAACCTTTAGTTGCGCTGCTGTCTCTATCCTCTCCTTTTCCTTAAGGACCGTCTTTGATTAGCACTAATTATGCTATGCTTTCTCGTTGATGTGCGATTAAGTACTGTGTGGTTCTGTATTTTACTCTGCTAAAATCTTTAGATAAACATTTTAAAACTTCCTGACTCAGTGATTATTTCAGAATTATGTACTGTAATGAATGTCACTCATTTTAAACTTCCCAATTAGCAAAGGATTCATTGGTAAGTCATTACTCTTCAATCAGAAGGTAATTGGTAGCAGGGATTTTGATAAAGAGTACAACTGACACCCCAGCGTAAGTATTAGCGTAGTATGAATGTATGGGCCCAAGTGAGTGTTTTGTGTATGAATGCTGTTTGCTAATATCGCGCTGGATCAGCTGTCTCAGTGCAGTGGGAGCCCTATTGATTGTGCTCTGGGACTACTTCAGTGTAGTGTGAGCCATGTTATCAGTGTGCTGTGGCTGTCTTAGGGTGGTGCGAGCCCTATCAATAGTGCCTTGTGGCTGTCCCAGTGTAGTGAGAGCCCTATTGTTAGCGCTCTGAGGCCTTCTCACTGTAATAGGAGCCCTATTGTTAGTGATCTGAGGCTATCTCACTCTAGTGCGAGCTCTGTCATTAATGTTCTGAGGCTGTCTCAGTGCAGTGGGAGCCCTATTAGTGATCTGAGGCTATCTCACTCTAGTGCGAGTCCTGGTGAAGGTGCTGGAATGCTGCCTTAGTGTAGTGTGAGTCCTGTTATCAGTGCACTGTGGCAGTCTCGATGCAGAATGAGCCCTATCGTTAGTGCTCTTAGTCTGCCTCACTGTGGGTGGAACCCCATCAGTGCTCTGATGCTATCTCACTCTAGTGCGAGCCCTTTTGTTAGTGTTCTAAAGCTGTCTCGCTCTAGTGCAAGCCCCATTGTTAATGCTTTGAGGCTGTCTCAGTATAGTGCAAGCCCTGTTATTAGTGCTCTAAGGCTGTCTCAGTGTAGTGGGAGCCCTATTATTAGTGCTCTGAGGCTGTCTCACTGTAGTCTGAACCCTGTTATTAGTGCTCTGAGGCTGTCTCACTGTAGTCTGAACCCTGTTATTAGTGCTCTGAGGCTGTCTCAGTGTAGTCGAAGCCCTGATATTAGTGCTCTGAGGCTGTCTCAGTGTAGTGCAAGCCCTATTGCTTTGGGACTGTCTCAGTCTAATGCAAGCCCCATTGTTAATGCTTTGAGGCTGTCTCAGTATAGTGCAAGCCCTGTTATTAGTGCTCTGAGGCTGTCTCACTGTAGTCTGAACCCTGTTATTAGTGCTCTGAGGCTGTCTCAGTGTAGTCTGAACCCTGTTATTAGTGCTCTGAGGCTGTCTCACTGTAGTCTGAACCCTGTTATTAGTGCTCTGAGGCTGTCTCACTGTATTCTGAACCATGTTATTAGTGCTCTGAGGCTGTCTCACTGTAGTCGGAGCCCTGTTATTAGTTCGCTGAGGCTGTCTCAGTGTAGTCGGAGCCCTGTTATTAGTGCGCTGAGGCTGTCTCAGTGTAGTTGGAGCCATGTTATTAGTGCTCTGAGGCTGTCTCAGTGTAGTGCAAGCCCTATTGCTTTGGGGCTGTCTCAGTCTAGGGCAAGCCCTGTCATTAGTGCTGTAAGGCTGTCTCACTCTGGTGGGAGCCCTACTGTTAATGTTCTGAGGCTGTCTCAGTGTAGTGAGAGCCCTATCGATTATGCTCTGGGACTACTTCAGTGTGGTGTGAACCCTGTTATCAGTGTGCTGTGGCTGTCTTGGTGTAGTGCAAGCCGTATCATTAGAGCTCCAAGGCTGTCTCACTGTAGTGGGAGCCCTGTTAGTAGTGTTCTGAGGCTGTCTCAGTGTAGTGGGAACCCTATTATTAGTGCTCTGAGGCTGTCTCACTGTAGTCGGAACCCTGTTATTAGTGCTCTGAGGCTGACTCAGTGTAGTCGGAACCCTGTTATTAGTGCTCAGAGGCTGTCTCAGTGTAGTGAGAGCCCTATCGATTGTGCTCTGGGACTACTTCAGAGTGGTGTGAACCCTGTTATCAGTGTGCTGTGGCTGTCTTGGTGTAGTGCAAGAGGTATCATTAGAGCTCCAAGGCTGTCTCACTGTAGTGGGAGCCCTGTTATTAGTGCTCAGAGGCTGTCTCACTGTAGTGGGAGCCCTGTTATTAGTGCTCAGAGGCTGTCTCGGTGTAGTGGGAGCCCATTCGTTGCTTCTCTGAGGTTGTCTCAGTGTTGTGCAAGCCCTGTTATTATTGCTCTGAGGCTGTGGCACTCTAGTGGGAGCCCTATTGTTAGCGCATTGAGGCTGTCTCACTGTAGAGGGAGCCCTAATAGTGCTCTTTGGATGTCTCACGGTAGTAGGAGCCCTATTGTTATTACCCTGTGGCTGCCTCACTTTAGGGGAAGCCCTACTAGTGCTATGTGGATGTCCCACTGTAGTAGCAGCCCTAATATTAGTGCCCTGTGGCTGTCGCACTCTAGTGGGAGCCCTGTTTAGTGCTCTGAGGATGTCTCACTCTGGTGGGAGCCCAATCGTTAGTGTTCTGAGGCTGTTTCACTCTTGTGGGAGCCCTATTGTTACTGCTCTGAGGCAGTCTGAGTGTACAGGGAGGCTTAATAGTGCTCTCTGTATGTCTCTCGATAGTAGAAACCCTATCGTTAGTGCCCTGTGACTGTCTCGCTGTAGGGGAAGCTCTAACACTGTCTCAGGGATGGGATATCAGTGCATGATGCTGATCTATAAAAACAAATAAAATACACAAATGCATTTAACAGGGGACATGAATTGACGACAGGACGTCCCAGACTACAGAGTCAGATGTACCCTCTTATCGGCTCCTCACACACTTCCCTTCCCTAGACTGTTCCTCAGGTCCTGACTACAAGCATAGAGCACTGTGGGCTGGCAGCATTCTCAGTCCACTCAGCCCTGCACGCTGGTGATTTACAAGAGCAACCGTGGCTGTGTCACACTGCACAATGAGGTCAAGTGACACGTGTCAGAAGGTCTAGCAGTGTCGCTCAAGAGGTTAATGCTCTTTGCTATTGGTGTTTGCATCATCTGCTGGTTACCAGTTTCCCTTTTCAGTGAGAGGACTCCTAATTGGCACATTCTTCTGCTAGCTCTGCGTAGAGAGCCCCATCTACTGCTACTGAAGTTCTGGGAAAAATTTAAGACCCTGCATTAACTCTTCATAGAGCACCTTTTTAAACTAGAACTCTGAGACCTGAAATTTCAGTGACAAGATGCCCTGGGTGGATGAGTGTCTCACAAGAAGAATATATCAAATTAATGATAACCATAAAATGCCTAAGAGGGACAAGCCTGCTGAAGAGAACTGCCTGTAACCTACAGATCACATCTTCATATCTAAAGATGAGGCAGTGCCAGCATCCTTTTCAACTCTCCTTGGGTGACAAGCCGCTCACAGGTTCCTACCTGCAATCATAAGCAGTTCAGTGAGATTCATTCTTGGTGCAAACACCTGCCTGTACCCAGCAAGGCATGAAAGTTTGAATCCTTGCCGGGCAGTCACGTTGTTCATTCTTATGAGATCAATACAATGAGTGCAATTGATGTAGGTGTCAAATGAAAGGAATAATAAAGTTGCATTTGTTTGCTATAAAAGCCAATTTTTAATTCATGTAATACATATAGCACTCTAATTCACATAAAATGTGCTTCATATAGGCGTGATATTTTCTGTACCCAGCCTTCCCCCTGCCTGCCCCAACTTAGGGCCCGATTCCGATGCGGTTTGGAAATCATTCCGACCGAATTGGTTTGGCAATGGTTTCCGACCGACTCGGATCGGGAGAGTCCTACCGACCAAGTACGATGCATCCAGATTCTTCCAGATATGCCAGATATTATTTGGTTGGACTTCAATGGGAGCCTATGTTCCGACCAAATGCATAGGCTCCCATTGAAGAAAGGGGTGGCTTGGAAAAATCGGGCACCCCCTGGTACCTACCACACTGTGCGTGGCTGGTAAGGAGGGACCTATGGGTACCCCCACGAACCCCATTGGGAAGGCTCTGGGTGCAGGGGGGCCCCTAAAGTCTGATTCCGACTGTTGATTCGAGTCGGAGGGCACAATTCGGAAATGCTGTCTGAATCCAGCATCGTTATCGGTTGTTCGGAAATGCAGCCCATAGAGACGTACGATTCTGCTCTGTACGGCTGGGTCATTCCAAATGCCGTCGGGTTCGAATTGGGATATTCCTAACGCCTAATTCGCATCGTACTCGGTGGGTCGGAAACCTTTCTGATTCGGTCAGAAAGACACGTTCCCGATCTGATTTGGAAGGAGCAAATGCCGTGAGGAGGCCCTCCTGACCGCATCGGAATCGGGCCCTTAGTTGTTTTTTCATCTTCAGGTTACTGCATGCAAACACCTTCAAAAAATACCTTCCCTCGCCTGCTATCTGTTAACCCTCAAGTACCGGACGCTCACTTCTACCAAAGCATAAACAAACATATGGCTCACTGACAATCTGGCAGCCGTAAGACATTACTTAAGGGCAATTAAAGGTGCTAAAAACAAACATCATCATAAGTAGCAACCATTTCCATTCCAACAGCAATAGCTCTAACTCTAAAAAATGCGAGACCTATTGCATTACAAATGCTTGTTTCTGGGGGAGTAGGTTCCGAAGATACATCTAGATAGAGTGCATCAGGTAGGCCCAAAGCATAGCATGCTTAGAGACCATGAGATGGGGTAACAAAATTCCATCATTCTTGAGAAAAAGTAGTCCTCCAGAAATCAAGAAAACTTATCAGACTCATAGCCAAGATAACTAGCCAGCCCCAATAAACCCCACCTTGTTTGTTGTACATCAGACCCAGTGACGGAATAAAAGTCATGATGAAGACTCGGAAGGCATAGGGAGGTGAAGAACTTGTAAGAGAAAACACACTGGTGAAATCAACAGCAACACCCACCATTATAAGGAGAGGCTAAAATTGGCACTCTCAGATATGCCAAAGGTGCATCCTAGCCCGATATTCAGTTTACACAGTTGGCTAGATCCAAAGTGGTCTTGGGGTTCCGGGGCACTCAATCATATGCTCAAAACTACAGGTGAGCAAAGTTTATATGTTTTGTTCTTGTTACTATATTTGGAATTAAATGTTGAGCAGTAATGGGGAATGGGGAGAAGGAAACATTTGGGCAGGGAAAGCTTATAGGGAAAAGTGACCATGAGGTGAGGATACTATACACCCACATATTCTGGGGATCAAAACACCTCGAGGATAATGGTTCCAAACGTTACACTTGATCATGATAAAAGCTGTATCCTTCAACACAGAAGGGCCAATTACGAGTCTCGCGGTCCTCGGACTGCCAGACTCATGGTGGAGAGGCGGTGGCGGTCTTGCGACTGCCACATCAGGGCCCTAGTGGTCGTGCCACCATGGGACCAACAACACCGCCAGGGAACCGCCATTCCCTGGCGGTGGTTCAGAGGCATCTATATGCTTGGGGGGACCGCCGTGGTCCCGCCATGCATATTAGGAGTTTCTTCTCCACCAGGGTTTTCATGGCGGTTCCTCCTCCATGTAAACCCTGGCAGAGAGAAAACAAAGGGGGTCCAGGGCCCCCTTGTGCCTCACGCCCTGTGGATGCACACAGGGGTACACAACATATGCCCCTCTGTGTGCATGCACAGAAGTTCCAGCACGGCATGGATTTTTTAGTCCATGCTGTGCTGGAACTGCTTTTGACATTCCCATTGTGGTGCCAGTTTTATAGGCACCGCCGTGGGAACGCCAAAATCTCCTGCAAATGACTATAAAAGTAATAATATGGCGGGCGATTCTCACATGGGTTTGGGGGCGCGCAGCGGTCCCACCGTCGCACCTTCAAACTTGTGATCGGCCCCAAGTGGCTGCACTTTCCGGTTTAGAAAGGAGGGATTTGAAAATATCCCCACGCTATGCAGCCAGAAATCATGTGTCTCCAAGAAATGCATGTGTTTTACCCATCAACAGGTAATAAGCATAACGGGTTGGCAATATTTCTTTCTCATACTCATAAGGGGCTTCCTTGATACATTGGTCGGCTTTTTGCGAACTGTAGCACTGTTATCTCAGCGAACTTGGACACAGTCCGTAATGCTCTGAGAAACAGGCCTTCCACAGGAGCAGTTCGTATGTGAGCATTCCTAAAACAAAATATGTCGGAATATTCTGAAAGTGATGGGGATTAGAGATGTATGGAGGGAATTAGACATGCAAGACGAAGAATATACTACTCAGACCTATGCCACACATACTCTCGCATCATTTACACCTTAGTAATTATACATTTGAGGAAGGCCCTAAACATGTACATTGGAGATCCTACACATTGCTTCCAAGAGACCCAGTGCTAAAGGTGAGATTTGGTCAACAAATAATTAAGTACTTCGCCCTAAAAGAGGGGAACAGAGGTGTCTTGAAAGGGGATATGGGAAGCGTTTAAGGCTGTAACAAAAGGGAAATGTTTAGCACTTCTAGTACATTACAACAGGTTGAGGCCTCTTGAGACCAAAAAACTGGAGGCAGAACTGAAAGACATAGAATCTCAGTACGAAGCTCATCCAATAGTACAACTTTGCCTTCAGATAACAACTCTTAAGAGCCAGCGCTGCATGACGTGCATGAATAGGGCACGTCATGCAGCGCTGGCTCTTAAGAGTTGTTATCTGAAGGCAAAGTTGTACTATTGGATGAGCTTCGTACTGAGATTCTCTGCTATACCTAAAGAGAGACTCGCGTGTGACCGGGGTACCAGATATGCACAATATTGGCAAAGCAGTTGAGAGGTAAAAGAGAAGGAGAATATATTAAAGAAATTAAAGATTCCACTGGAAAGTTATTAATAAGAGGCACAGATAAACTGGAAGGGGTTGGAAATCCTCTACCTCCTTATAAACCACTAAAATATATTCTACCACTCTCCAGCAAAAATACATTCAGAACTCCACACTGCCTATGCTTATACCACAAAGAGAGGACCTAGAAGGCTCTATACAGGAGGACGAGGTTAGGTCTGCACTAAAGGTGCTAAAGAGCAATAAGACTCTTGGGCCTGATGTTTTTTTTTTTACTGATGTCCATAAAACATACTCCGGTAGTTCCAAGGTTGGTGAGCCTATATGACTGTGTGGAGATGGGGAAGGTAACATCATCCATCGGTGTGGAGATGGGGGAACGTAACATCATCCATGGGTGAAGCTACAATCATAGATATCCCCAAGCTGGGTTGACACTCAGAACTACTCAAAAGTGAGAGTCACCCCAATTAAGCCAAGAAGGGACTGGGAAGTTAGAAAAACCTAAAAACAAAGGATCCCTTATGTGCTATTTATCGCTAGTTCACCTATGATCAAACAGAGTGCACTGAACCTAAAATGTATAAAGGAATGTATACATCTAGATCTAACAAACAAATGACTTGTTTTTTTCTCAATGTATAAAAATAATTTATTATAAAAATGTATATATTATACTGCATTCATGAAATACATTTATAATATTGATCCATAATAGGAAAAAATTGCACAGGTTCCACACTTATTTTTATTTTTTTACAATGCCTTAATAGACTAAATTGTACATATACACAAAAAGTACCTTGATAAAATCAATTCACATAACATACATTAAAAAGATTATTCCTTTACATATAAAAACTGTACCATTAGAAGAATCTGAACCTTCTATTACAAATTACTCAAATACTCGTAATTGAACTAATAGTCACCACCTTCTTCAGGACAAATTCAAAACACAAAGTTTTTCTTAAAACACATTTAAACACAGTAGTTTGATCTAGAAAACAGAAACCGATATAAAGCCTTTATTAAATACATATCCTGGCTAGATCTATTGGTTGTTTCAGTGCACACTATTGTCATAGTGGATTTGTATCCAACGAATAAGTTATATAGTATATGCATTTAAGACAGAGGTTCCCAGAATAAAAAATCCTCTAGATGAATATATATTGTGCCAATATCAACCTAATAAGGCTCACCTACTGGGCCTGGATCACATTCACTTCCGACCACTTAAAGTAATAGGTGTTTATACTTCTCCTGTATACGTAGTATATTTTAGACCGTGCCCCGTTTTGGTAGTCTCCACCTATAAATTAAATGAAACCATCATTATAGTGGACCATAGAAATCTACAATATCCATGTATCCTGCCAGTCCCCATTTTTGGCCCTCAAGGACGCTTACTTATTTGATAACGGTACAGGCTCAAACGGTCAGCATTTCAATATAGCTTCCCTTCGTGGTGCTCATATATGTTACCTGTTGGAAACCCATATGTAATAAACTTACTAATATGATCGATGTCCCAATATGCAGGACATACAAATTCCTGCTGGAATTTACAACAGGGTATACTCTCACACTTACCCATAACGTCTGTAGTGATTTTTAGGTCTCGCCTAGCGTTGCAGCGCATGCGCTACTCGCTCGGCGAGACCTAAAGTGAGAGAGGAGATTTCAGAAGGGGACTTGAAGCCCCGCCCCTCATTTTCATTGGATGGCGTCATCGTTTATGGTAAACGGTGGCCTCCCATTGAAAATGAGGCTTCTTTGTTACCGCCCTTTCGCCTTTTGGGACGGCCCATCCGGACTGGATCGTTTGCTTCACGGCTGTCGTGAAGCAATTTCTTACCTAACGTAGGCTTGTTATCTAAACAAGCTGCCGTGAAGCAAAGGATCCAGTCCGGATGGGCTGTCCCAAAAGGAGACAGGGCGGTAACAAAGAACGTTCCTGCCTTGCTAGCAATTCCCCAGATCACGCATGTTCACAAGTGAGAGTGAACAAAACGACCGCCACCCGCCTCGAGGGGCCCACCTCCCCTCCCGAAGGCAACAGTCTGCGATGTTACTTGTTTTATTCTGGTGCCTGCTATCACAGAGTTTGGCCTTTCAATTCCTAAACATAAATTGAGAGGTAAATAAGAGAAAAAGCCGTTGCCTCTACCAAACAGTCCACTCCATTTTTTGGACTTTCGAAATGTAAAAAGCCAAATTGGGTCTGCAGACTGGGAAGCCTGATCCGCAGGCTGTACACAAGTTTCAGCAGCAAACTCACCACTCCTTGAGGGTTTAGCTAAAAGGCCGAAGAGCCCCGAAGAACACAAGAGCGCGGTATCCATAGAAGATGTCTGTCCCAGAGTAGGGCTGAGACGCTCCGTCTTCACGGAGCACTGCAACAAATATAAACTGTCTGGAAGGGCACAGCTTGCACTCACCCACAGGTCCGCTGCCCCACACCGGAAGCCCTCCAGAGCGCGTGCAGCACTAGGGTGCAGTGTGCCAGGCAGCTCTGAGATCATCTTTATCTTGGTGGAAAGATCCGAGGGTGCAGGTTGTGGACGTGCCCACGTGACGTCCGGGAATCACTTTCTATCCGCACGTGCATTCCGCTGCAGTGGGCGCAGTTCTCTGGAGCCTGGATGAACAGGTCTAACCTCAACTGAGAGAGTAGATCTCAAGGACCTGAGTTCGATACCAACCCCGTCGCGTGGACGAGAGAACCTCCCGCCCTGGAAGAATCACACCGTCTCTGTGGCTCATGTTCTAAATCGGTAAAGAATATTTGTAAACACTCCGTGCCAAGTCCGGGTCCAACCTCCTATTACCTGCTGGTTAGAGTGATCTGGCCTCAAGCTGACAGCACCCCAAACAGTTGGATGCACAGCACCTCTTGTAGCAGGTGCGCTGATCCTTGTAGCTGGGAATGCGCGCCACAAAATATAAACAAGCACTGGCACTGCCAAGCCTTTAAACGTCTATGCTGAGAATGTGTGCCAGAGGTATAAACCAGTATCACCATAAACACAGAACGGCGCACTCTCGATGCTATGTTGGCAGGCACTACCACCAGCTGTGTAGGAGCTGTGGTTATGTTAAGGAAGCTTGCACTGCGGCTACCAGTCCCCGTGATTTATATTCATGAAGCTTCGCCAACACCGACCCACTATAAAAACAGCCAAAGTAATTGGTACTCCAAGAGGCAATATAAGGGAAAATGTAGGTGTGATGCAAGAGAGGGCCAAGCTTTCCGTGCACAATCCGAGTTCATACAGCAGTGCACGCTTTTACACCCCCCCCCCAGGTTCATCAAGGGAAGCAGCAACGCAAGCTATATGTAGCTAAGTATATTTCAGCACAGCCAGGGGGAGCATTAATTAATTTACCCAGGAACATCCAACACCGAAGCTCTAACACTGATTCCCAGCTCCTGAGTCAGCAGCTCCGACTGCTACGCCACATCGTGCCACTCTGGGGATCAATGTTGGAGTTTACCTTTGTTTGCCCTAAAGGGGCCGTTACGTCAGGGGACTTGTTTTTATGTCCATTTTTATGTATTTTGTTTACACTCAGATGCGGGCCGCTCTTATTGTGGCATTCATCATTGACGGATGACACGCCTAGCATCAATGGCCCTTGGCAACCTTTGCACGGAGATCACATGCCCTGGTGCGATATTTCTGGCCACCTTTGCTTTAAATATGGCGGCCATTTTCATCCGTTAAAGTGGTTCTATTATTGGCGCGTGTTATCTCTAGCTTTGCGGGCCCTTTATTTATCAGGCCGGACCGCACATGCCCTGTAAGGTGGATGCCGCGGCACATCACTTTAATTAGTTTGGCGAGCTGCCGGCACGTTGTTGCTAGTTCCTGAGGTGCGTGTGCCACGGCATTTGGTTTTTAAACCTGGTGACTTCATTACGTTCTCTACACGAGTACATGTAGGTTTTTTCTCATTAGGTCTCGCCTACGCAGCGCGCATGCGCTGCATAGGAAAAAAGACCTTTTGAAATCGGTCCGGTTTTGCAGGCAAAAACGTGCACGCGTTGCATTGCTTTCAATGGCAATGCGTGCACGTTTGGCGATTCCCTTGCGGGAGCGAGCTTTGGCGCCATGTGTTAGCAATTATCGCGCTCGCTCCCGCAAGGGAAACGCTGCCTGCTCTCGGCCGCACTCCCCCCCCCACCCTCTACTTGTGCGAGGTGCGCGCGCTTGTTTGTATTTGAGTTACTTTGTATATTGCTCAGTCCGTGAATGACTGCTTCAAAGCATCAGAGGTTTGTTGTAGTAGCTGACATCCACAGTTTGTCTGGACGGGTACACCTTTAGGTCCTCCCAGAAGCATTTTAATCCTTGGAGGGTGGTATTGTGCTCTCTTGATGTGGCGCTTTCCCCTGTCCTGTGCCGTCAAGGGAGCAGGCGTTTTTCGGTATTAATCCAAGCCTGTTGCCTGTGCTCCTTGCCACGCTTGGCCATGTCCTGACCGCCATTAGCTACACAGGGAGGGTTCCGGAGTGAGGAGATGAAGGGAAATCGTTTTCCCTTGCTTTCACCCGCTCAAACTCATGGGGTCACAGACCTGCTGTGTTGATTTACGAGCGCCCTGTCAGCTCTGAAAGGACTGCCAGTGCCACAGAGTCATGGACGAAGCCACATCTCACAAAAACACACTAACCTCCCGACTCCCTTTCTCCCAAATCACCCCAAGCTCATGCTAGAAATGTATGGCAAGTGTAGCAATTTATTTATATTATATAGCGCTAGCTTGAATGCCCGTCCAAGCACTATGTGCAGTTTAGTATAGTGTGAAAGGCTATCCTTGTTGGCAATAGTTCAACCTCCTCAGGTGGCCACATCTTAAGTATATGATCTGAATTTGTATTTCTTACATATTTACATACTTTCAACAACAAGAGATTTCACAGGGGGGGGGGCAAATATTCACTCACAAACCCAACCTTTTTTTGTATCTCTTCACGTGATGTGAAGTACAGTATTACAGCCCTGTTGCCCTGTAATTCCGTATTCATTATCGAGCCAAAACCCGGAATGAATTACATTGGTACCGATGACGTCATCATTGTCGTTTGAGAAAGACGTCTCTTCAGAGCTTAACTAAAAGTTTTGTGACATCAAAAAGAACAATTATCATATGAAATGTTCGGTCTCTGCGTAGGAAGGTAATATTATGGACTACATTTTCAAAATAAAAATAACTCATGTTATGGTGTGCAAGCGTTCATGTGTATTTGAAATAAAAGAGGAACATATGCTGTTGGCCAGTGGGGCTACGATGTTGTGTTATTGCATGGGATCATTAGTTCATGCATATTATGTGATAATGAAAATGGTGTATGCTTTCAGGACATGCTTCCTCTATTGTGGCGGTTAAAGATAGTGGGGGTTATAGTTTTTTTCTAAAAAGGGGTTTTTGGGCAGATCGGTCCATTATGGCACCCATTACCGTCTGGTACAGGCCCAGACTTGCCTTCTAATCTCAGAGACAGGCAAGTGAAGAGCTCCCAGTTGCCCCCAATGCAGAAGTGTAAAAAATATCTTATGGGCACTTGTATCAAAAAGCAGTGGTAGAGCCAGTTGTTTGCGTTTCTCCTGATTGCTTTATAAGATGCGGCACCCCACCTCTGCTTCCTGTTCACTGGAGATTGCTGTATGTGCCTTGCATCAATGGTAAGACATTTATTGACTTATTTGGCTCTGAATATGTGCCTGTGCCTTTAAATCCTTCCGCCCGCTTTCCACGCAGCCCCTTTAATTTACAGCGTAGTGATCTGATCGGAGCTGAGCTGAGCAGGGATGATTCTTCGGTGAGTGCCCTTGCTGCTCCTGTTGACTTTGACAGTGCATTTCTTTTGGTTATCGGGGGTCCATCCACCCTCTCACTGGCCTTCTAACACCCAACTCCCTCCCTTGGTCCACTCACGCACTGTCTTTCCGACAACCATCTACATCCGTCTGTCCATTTACCCACCCACTCTCTTTCCAATACCCACCTCCCACCGTCCATCTATTTCCCATGCAGGTGTACAATATGCAAATATAGATATGTACCTAATGGGTATTAAAGATAGGTGACATGCATGCACTATATTTGTTAGATGATATACATTTAAATACACGTATCAACATTGTAACTAAACACCCTAGTACACAAGCAGGCACACATACGTGCAAAAGTCCAGTTGTGTTTAGTGCATTCTGGAGCCAGCACTACAACCTTTTCAGGCTTTGACATCAGCATATTCGGATGTTGCTGTATGCTGAAGTCGGCATATTCGGATGTTGCTGTATGCTGAAGTCGGCATATTTTGACGTCTGCCTATCTTGACATCGGCATACCATAATGTTGGTGTATCTTGATGTCAGCATATCTTGACATAAGTATATATTGGTGTCTAAACATCCTAATATGGGCTATCTATTCTGTGCAGCTCTCACTCATATCTATCCACCATGCCACATAATTCCACTGCATAAATCCACTCCACTCCACACCACACAATTCTACAACTAACAATTCCAATTCAACCCATATAATTCCACTCCACACCAAATACATCCACTGTACTCCAAACCAAAACACATGGGTAAAAGACAATGTCATTTACAATGCCAATAGCTCTAACTCTCTCGAATGCGAGACCTATTGGCATTGCCAATGCTTGTTTTTATTTGTTTGGTGTTCTGCTGGTGTGTGCAGTACAAGGGAGCGCCCTGTAATTTTTTTGCAGTCTAGTGCGCTACAAAATGGATAAAAACTGGTAAAGTCGAACATTCTTTGCTCTCTTATGGTGTGTAATCTAAGATTGCTCTGTACAGCTGTTGCCCCTTTACATAAACCGACAACTCCTTTTAAGATTCATATTGCTATTATACTACAGGTTTCTCTTTTCAGATGAACCTTCACCCATCGTTTCTGTTGATGGCCTTCTTTTGAGGGAAAAAAAACACCCATGTTTGTGCCTATGCTTTGACGTGCACTGCTCATATCATATCACTATGCAAGTGTCTTCCGGAAGATTATGCATCGATATTTTTTCTAGATTGGAAGTTATTTTCTTTGCATGAAAAGATTCTCATCATTTGCAGGACGTCAGTGAGTTTTGAAATGCATTATCATTCAAAAGAGTTAGTCTTTCATTTAGCAGAATGTTGGTCATTAAGTTATTGAATATTTCTGTTACCCACTTGGTGGATCATTGCCTGCTATGTTTGTCTTCTTTTTGCTGCAGAAGGGTGCGTATGGATTCCACACTGCTGTTTATATTTGAATGTGTTGCCGTTACATTACCTGTATTACTGTCAATAGTTAACAACTAAGGGACTGTGCGTGACCTTGCTTTAAGGGATATATTGCATCTCTCTTTTGCTGTACTAAAATACTCTATGCTGTATAGCCATTTTTGAGATGAACAATGGTTAGTATGTGTAGGTAATTTTTGGTTCATGCTTTTTAATTACTGATTGTGCCTATGTTAGTCAACTTGTGAAATGTGTTTCTGTAAATGGGTCCATTGTTAGCTTACAGCAACGTGATCCAATTTTAAACACTTAATTTCCAGGTACTGCACCCTGCAACGTGGCTAGTTCGGGGATGTTGTTCCGCTTTTGTGCAGCCAGCATATTACTTTTGTCTTCTCTCCCTCATAACCTATTTCCCATTTTCTGGTTCTACAGCACCGCAAGGTCATACAAATGGCACCAACGCTACACAAATATCATCACTCCACTGCATACCAAAAAAAAAAGAAAAGTTAAAAACATGGTCATTTTCAACACCAAGAGCTCTAACTTTCAAAAATGCGAGACCGATTGCATTGCAAATGCTTGTTAATCATTCTATGGTGTTCAAGTGGGTCTATCAAATCCTTAAGAACACTTGTCTGCTATCCCTTGGACAGATGACCTCTGGTCTTTTAAGATCCAGGGTTACCTACATGAATTATATAACGAATTATTTATTAGGCATCTTTTTATGTACTACGTTTTAATTGCTGTCTATATTGTCCCATCAGAGACCTAAATAATCTCGTCACTATGATATAATTCATGTATAATTTGACCACCATTATTTGTAATATGTCATATAACCGGTCAATCGGGTGTAATATTTCGACTGTCTACTCAAAGGACCCCTCTATGTAGATATGGGTCAGCGTTCACTTCATGTTTTTATAAAGGCAATTGATGGCAACGTATTGTCCCATCTCGTATGTCTTTATGTAGCACCCCAAAAGAGTTGACACAAAGGTCTGACCATATTGTATTAACACCCCCTGTGGTGGCTATCTATTTACTTACTCTACGGCATATAACTATCTCGGGATACATAATCTTCAACCACTATTGCCCTTTAAGATTTAGTCGACCCAGTAACGCATGCTTACCTCAACGGCAAAGCACTGTTGCAAAATTATAAATTCTTCAGTTACCGGGCCGCTAACGATGAGTGTATAAATACACTTCCAGTGGTATACACGTCAAAGTACGTACTCAAGAATTCGCAGCGGCCATGATGGAGTCAGGGTGAGGACTCCTGTTTAATACATAAATCTTAAACATATCCCGGGTTCGTTATGAAACCTATTTATTTTTTAACTTTTAACATGATATTATTAATTACAAGAGACCCTCGGCAAAAGCCAGATCTCATATCGATCAGCATTTCAACACGATATCCACCGATATTCGCATGTATTCCCGATATGGTAGCCATTTTTAAATGCATCTAAAGTACAATAAAGTAAATTAGATTAAAATGAAATGTAACTATTCTCTATATTGTTCCATATTCTTCTTAATAACCATATTATTTAACCTATATCTGCTCTTAAAATTGGTACCGTCACCAAAGTGCGGTTGTATTTACTTAAAAAATTCAGCAATTCATAAGGGATAACTGATCCAAGCGTATGTTTAAAAAACAGTGTCGGCCATGTTTGAACTTGTCCTAACTCACTGCACCTCCCTTATTTGGATGCAGTCATCAGAAGTGTGCCTACTAATTACGATATACTTATATCCACATTTTGAACATATTTCAAACTCTATGCTAATCTATGTCTTTATATATTCACCTTACTATGAAAGACAATTACTTTAATTCAGATAGCACCGTATTCTGAACATTGGACCTTCTTGTATATATACTGTACTCCTTTTCTCTCTGTTACGGCATTCCCCTTATCAACAGCACTTTTAACCTATTATTCTCTCCCACTCATCTCTAGTATTAAGCCCATGGCTATATGTGCTGAATTTAGACATAAAGAACTGTTTTCTCTGCTTCCTCTTTTTATCTAAATGGCTACCTCTGATCGATCCCTGTATGTTTTCTAGGATGAACATTTGAAGTCCTGTGCATTATGTTTTTGTTCTACCCAATGTTCTACCAAGGGGGCATTTCTTTTTTCCGTCCTTATGGCAGATCAATGTTCGTTAAGTCTCATTCTCACTTCCCTGCCTGTCTCGCCTACGTATCCTTTCTAGCAGGGACAGATAATGAGATAGATGACATTCTTAGTCTTGCAGTTTACTAGATCATTTATCCAATGACCAACTCTGTTCAGTTCTATGTTTTTCAGCTTAATAATGGAGTTGCAGTTGGTACAAGAGCCACATGGAAAATTGCCTGTTAGTTCTGATCCGTTTACAATACTACTCTGATATTTGCCTTTTTGCTCTTTATATGTATGTACTAAATGATTACGTACAGTTTTATTTCTCCTATATGCAAATATAGGTTTTTGAAGAGGTGCACTGCCTATAGTATTTAAGAGAAACCAATTCCTATTGATAAGGTTCTTCAACTTATTGCTTATACTATTAAAATTTGTGACCATCACAATATTATTATCCCTATTATTTGTCTGTTTCTTTTTCTTCAAACAGACTTTCACAATTATAATATTTTTCTCTCTTGTATGAATGTCTGATCAGCCTTTTAGGGTAACCACAGGCCACTAGTTTTTCTTGTTGGATCTTTGCATAATATTCATAGTCCTGCATCTCAGTACAATTTCGACGGATGCGAAGAAATTGACTGAAAGGGATACTGTCTTTCCGACAATTAGGGTGATTACTTGTATGATATAATAATGTATTTCTATCAGAGGGTTTGGAATATAGTTCAACCTATAATTTGCCTTTCTTTTCTTTAATAGTAATGTCAAGAAAGGCACATGTTGATTGACTTAAAAATAAGTGTGGAACCTATCTAATGTTTTCCTATTATGGATCAATATTATAAATGTATTTCATGAATGCAGTATAATATATACATTTTTATAATAAATTCTTTTTATACATTGAGGAAACAATAAGTCGTTTGTTAGATCTAGATGTATACATTCCTTTATACATTTTAGGTTCAGTGCACTCTGTTTGATCATAGGTGAACTAGCGATAAATAGCACATAAGGATCCTTTGTTTATGAGTTTTGAGTTTGACACTCAGAACTACGTGCCTCATACAGGCAGAGTGCTCTGCTTAACATAGATGCAAAATTGTTCTACAAAATTCGATTTGATAAAAGCCTTTAAGAAAATTATTTATGGTGATCAAAGTGGATTCTTAAAAGGCAGACAGTCACACTTTGCCAATACCTCCCCCTCACTACATTGTCTCACTAGTTTAATCCAGCATCAACTGAAGCATTCTGCACTGATGTTTTTTTCTGAACAAGCTGTTGACTGACACACCTGTGGTCTAGACAGATGTTGAACTAGCCTAAATTCCACAGCTGCTTTTTTGGCTCCATCCCAAGTAGTGATATAATTAAATTCAGTACCGGCCATGTTTAAAAAGTACCTGCAATTATTCCCATTGCATTCCGTCTTTACACTCAATCTTGTCATAAATTCCTCTTACTATCTCAATTATGCTAAACCCCCAAAGTCTAACTGGCATTTCCTAATCACGTCCATGCATTTAAGAAGTGCCATGCACCTCTCAGAATGTCTGTCCTGGAAGACACGGAAATATATTAAAGAGGCAGAGGCGTATATTTCTGTGTTCACCAGTACCTTGCACCACTTTGGAAGCTCTTACTCCTCCTCCTGCAACTCTTCTCCTCTCTGTGAAGTAACTTATAGACACAAAAGAATACCTGGTCCAGATCTATTTCTTTAGTAGTGATTGACAAATGGACTCCGAAGGGTATTGCAATATCCACATAAGCCAATCTCTTTTCAATATTTTAGTCCTTTTCTTACTGTCACCCTTCTTGATCTGACTCTGTCTTTGTACTCTCTTCATCCGCTTTAGCACCATCTCCTTCTTTCGACTTTGCAGCTTCCTCCATCAATGTAACTGTATCTGAGAGTAACTCTATTCTCTGATGGAGATGTCTAGTCTTAGATTCCTTACCTTTGAATTATCCTGAGGTTCCAGACTGGATCCGAAAACAAATTCTACAGCAATACCTCTGTGCGTCGGTAGAGGGCGTCGAACAAATCCGTAACGTTGTCAGTTTCTTCCTTTCTGCGCTTCTTCATGGATCCAGAGAGCAGTTCCTCTGTCCATTTTTGGCCTCTCTCGACATTTTGTCGTCGACACAGTGTGCTTTTTTCTGGTGTCCTCAGGGTGCTGTGGATGACAAATGTCGACCCTTGTAGTATTTGTATGCGGTGTTTGGGTTTTCACCATGACTCCGAAGAGTGGGACACCTGACTCCGGCTTCGGCCGTTGGTGCTGCAGGAGCGCCGCATGACTCTCCTGGTGGTGTGGTGTTCGCGGGCTCCACGTCGGTCATGGTCTTCTTCTTGTTCCGAGAAGGCAGTGCTCCAGGAATCCTTCCTGCGAGCGTCCTCCGTCCTCAAAGTCGCGGCCTTCCCTGCTTTCGCCATGTACGCATGGTGTCTCTGATGCCCCTCCACGTCCTCGGGTTGAAGAGTCGGAGCAAGAGTCTACCCCACGCCTTCCGTTATTCCCCGGCACCGGGACAACTCTGGATCAGTTGAGTGAATATTATCTCTCCCTTCATGCTATATTTGGTTCTCTGCCACTTTCTGGTGCGCGTCTCTGCCCCAAGGAGGCCAGAGGAGCCTTGACTGAATTCACGTAGGCGGGGACTCCACCGGCATCAGTGAGGCCCTCTGGATCCGTGGTCGGATCAGTCTCTGCTTAGGTGCACAGCCCATTGGGGTTCCCACCTGCAACGCGGTTCAGCCTGCCCCGAAATCGATGGTGCCAATTCCAGCGACTGTATCTCTCCTCTCCGACTACCTTCCTCCTTCTTGGCGCCCAGCTGTTTTCACTTTGGGAGACCAGTGTTTTGATGGAGTCAGTGATGGCATGAGTGACGCTGCTCAGCTTCCTCTGGAGTTTCATTGGGTGTCTGAACTAGGTGAGGCTAGAGGCCTTAAGCCTCCCCATCCCCCTCGAGCTTGTTTTCTTCTCCTACCCTGGCTACTGAGACTAGCTCTTCTTTTGCTGAGCTTCTGAGGAGGGTTGTGGTTGTTCTGGAGCTGCAGCTCCCTTCTGTGGAGCTGGCCATTGATCCCTTGATTGGGGTGCTTCATCAGGGCCAGATGGGGGCCGAGCCTGTGCTTCCCTTCAGTGAGGCCCTATTTGATATTTTGCTGGGCTCTTGGGCTAAGCCTGTTTCAGGGGCTCCGGTGGTGGTCCCTGGTTATTTTTTGGGATGCATCTTATTATTTTGGGCATGTTTGGTTTCTACACCGGTGGCTGTACGGTGTTCTTTTGCTTTCTACCCAAGTTCTCATTAGGGTGTTTTCATGGTATTGTGTGGGTGCATTGTTGCCTTGCTCCCTGTCCTATAGTGTACTACGTCTGTATGCCTTTCAGGTATTCCTCCATAAGGTTCTGACCCGATTGTAGCCCTTAAAGGGGACTCCACATACCATGCTTTGGTGCGACAGTGCAAGTCGGAAGATGGGGCAGGGGATTCTTCTTGCTCCTGTCAACCTTTTTGTTGAGTGTTTCTCCGCACTAGTCAGGGCGTTCTTTCCTTCCACTCTATCTGGTGCCCTTCTTTCCTAGCAGACGCAAGGGAAGGGGCATGGTTCTTGGCCTAAGGTGCATTGTCTGGTCCTTACCTAGGTGGTGTTCCTTCTTTACTCACTTCAGCTGTTAGCACTGCTTGTGCTAGTTCTTGCTATACATGGTCAAGACAGGCTCATGCCCTTTCTATTTCTTTCTTTAGGTTCCTTGCAGATGTACCTTGTCCGTATCTGGGCATGGGTGGCCTACTCTGCTGACCCTTTCTCTTCTATGCGTCAGCATGGCCTGTTGTAATCTGCTTCTGCCCTGTGGGAAGCTGCGGTTGCTTTCGGACAATGTTTTTGTGCTTGTTGGAGACTTTTCCATAACACCTCGGATACCAACCCCAACGTTTGGTTACTGACCTGGCTGTTCTTTAGATGTGCCTTCTACCCCTTTTTGGGGTCTATGGCTACTTTTCATCTTCCATTTCTTCTCGGGCATGGGTTCCTTGACCACCCACTCTGGGTTGATTCGAATGGAGGTTGGTGATCCTTTGGGATTCTTTTTCAGGGAGTTTCCTTCACTTCTCGCAAGCGCGGATACTGTTCCAACCCCTTGGGGGTTTCGTTCCCCTTGACCTAATGAGCATTCCAAATACGATCTTGGGTGATGTCAAGATCCTCACTCATGATGTTACATGGCTTGTTGTCCGGGCACAGGTCGTCCCGTGCAAACGGGAACTTTCTTTTTGCTTTTGGCCTCCACACAGGCTGTAAGCACTGCCTCTCCATCTGTTACTTCA